>VDFB02373365.1:131462598-132208140 GCA_007258455.2 Sequoia sempervirens | reverse complement strand
TGATCAAATTTAAAAGATCAATTATGGAAGAAATAGTTAGAACTAAAAAAGTATCAATTTAGCTATCTACATTTTACCCATCTTTGAAATGACATTAAAATAACATTATCTCAAAGAAAAATAAAATATTGGACACTTAAAGAATTAAGGGGATAATAAGATGCCCTACTGTAGAAAAAATAAGTGGAATATTTTACAAGGGTGACGCCCCTTTAATAGGGTAGGAAAGTGAAAAATGGCTCAAGTAGCCTCAAAAGAAGAAAATGGAAGGAAAAAATGGATAAATAAGTAAAAACGAGGATGAATGAAAGAAAATAGAGAAAAAATAGATGGGAGGAAGAAATAAGAGTAGAAACATTAAAAGGAGGTGAATAAATAGGGTTGGGGTGAAAACTATTCATTTTCACCCTAGTCAATAGTGATTTGAGAGGAGAGAAGAAGAGCAGAGAAAATATGGAAAAATGTTATAGTTAATGAGCATCAGGCAGAATAAGTGAGGTGTTATAAATGTCAGATAGAGTGAGGGATAGTGACAATTTCTCCTAACTTGGTCATTTATTGCATTAGTGGATCATAAATAAGGTTTGTTTAGGGATAGATGACACAAAAACTAAAGTGGTAAATTCACATTATACTGTATGCATCAAGGGTCAAGGTGACTCCATAAGGGGTTGTGACAGAATTGCAAAGTGAATCAATGGCTTCATGAAAAGTGCAATAGATGTGTAAAAGTGTAGTATTTGTAGAATTGCAGTGATCACATTAGACAACGATTGTAGGAAAGTGTGGTGATGACTTATAATCAAGTAGTGATTGCACAAAATATGGGAAAAGGGAAAATAGTAGCTACGTGAGGTACTCAAAAAATGCATGGGGTAAATCTGTGATCACATCTTTTAGGAAAGAGGGGTAAAGGGAAATGTGGATGCATGTAAATAAATAGGACCTTAGTAGATTAATGATGGTTAGTGGGTGTTGTGAAATGATGTACATGAGTGATTGAGGTTGTTGGAGACATGTGAGAGGCAATCAAAAGTGTTGACCTTGATGGAAGGTTTTAGGGAGGCAAAGTGGGTGATTCTACGAGCCTAAAAACTAGAGTATTTTATTAGGATGCCTACAATTTGAGCACATTGAGCCATGTTGATAGATTTAGCAGAGTGACGACTGTTGAAGGTGAGCACATTCCATCTTTTGACAAGGGAGATGACAGTGGCTCTTGAGGAAATTTCAAGGATCCTACGAGTACCAATCTCAACTTGACTGATGTACAACTTAGCCATAGATGTGAACACTACATTGACATAGTTATTTGGGAGAGTAGAATTTTTTAGGAGAGGTAGGGTGCTAGACCTCAATGGATGTAGGGGGGGTATAATAACTTCCCCCAGTGATGGTGACTCTTATCAATATCATTGTGTTTCCTAATAAGAGTGAGTAGTCATTTTTAATCAGTCTAGTAGACTACACAGTTGACATGGTGGAGCACGACTAGAGATTTGTAAGGGGGTATGTATGTTGACACACCTATATAAGGACTTGCACTTTGTGGCATATAGAGATGGACATATCATTGGGCATGTAACATTACTAAAGGTGTGGGTGTGGGAGCACATTATAGAGATACAACCCATTAGAGACAAAGTAGAGGTAGACTTTGGTGAGCCCTAAATGTTTGGTTGGGAGAGGATTGTGAGGCATATAAAGATAGGTGATATGGAGTACTAGTAGTGGGTATTAGATGACCTATAGAAGGGGATATTATAGGGATGCCATAGAGGGAGGTGAAGGGGTGGCCAAATGATGCAAGATATCTATGATTTTCTTAAGATAGAGTGTTATATTATTGGGAGATACACATATATTATAGAGTGATACCAACTAGACTAAGTGCAACACCTATTTGGATTACATCAAGATGTACTAGTAGGGCCACATGTATTTGCATGGGTGGCCAAGAAGGTAGGATTGCGGGGGGATTTGATTGATAGACTGTAGTAGAGGAGAGATATCAAGGGATATAGAGAGGATTGGGATGATAAAGAAAATTTTGTGGATGCAAGGGAGATTCTAGCATATAGGTGGTGGTGGAGAGAGCATAGGCTATTATAGTTGAAACTACCACAACTAGGCTTAGTTTAGGAGAGAATTCAAGTAGCTATAAGGAAGGTGAGGAAGCGTGATAGAGGTAGGGTTTAGGGATGAAGAACCACCCATAAAAGATTGGGAGAAGACTTGTTAAGATTCTCCAAAAAGAAAAATACGAAGGATAAAGAAAGAGAAATAATGGAGACAATTCGAGAAGATGTCAGTGGTGAGGATGTGGTCAATATATCATCTTTCCCTTCACAATTGAGTGACTCATCTTCACCCTTTCATTCTACACAAAATCCATCACCTCCTCATATATCTCAATATCCTCCTATCAACTCTAATCCATCACTCTCCTCCTCTCTTGACATATCATCTTTCAATACTCGTCTCAATAGAGAAATATTGTTTTCCCCTCACATCATTGAAAATACATCAAATACACCTCATAGCACGCAAACCTCTTAGTTACAACAAACCTTGTTCAGAAAAGGAAAGTAGTAGAATTAAATGTCACTAAAAAAGATGTTGTGGCCATTTTTCTCCAAAGGACACATCAACCAAAGAAACCTAAAAATACTTCAAGGTTAATTCCAAACACTTCTTTGGGAAACATGTTTGTAGAGATCACTCATCCTTTTGCTCAAAAAGATGCCTCTAAAATGATAGTTAGGGATTTTAATATCACAAGGTTCAAGTTAAGGCCTTCTTCACAAGAGGGTGATGTGCATAATTTCCAAGTGTCTACTACTAGGTTGGTTGAGAGAACAACTAAGGATAAAAAGTACAAAATTGAACTCAAGAAGAAAGTAAAAAATACTGACACCTTGTTTGAAAACCATTGTGGATACCTCTACTCAACCCATAGGCCAAATTGATTCTATGTTTGATCCAAGTTTAGCTGATGATAAGGAAGTTACCGAAAGAGTTCAAAAATATAAATTCTATAGACAAATGATAGAAGATTGGGTCAATGATATTGTGGCTAAGGCATCAAAGTCCATAGAGGAAATAGAGAAAGTACATAAGGAAGTAGATATCAGAAAAAGGAAATTGATGATGAAATTGTTGTTTCTAAGAAAGAAGAAACCAATTGGTCAAGGGTTGACATAAAACTTAAAGAGATGATAGATACGTGAGTTGATAAGCTAGTCGTTGAAAAAAATCTTTATATTTCTTATGACATCAAAGTTATATGTGGAAAAATAGATGGAAGATGACAACTCTCAAACAAAATATCCAATAGAAAACAAAGTTTCTAAAGGAATGCAATCAATCAAATTAAATTGGACATTCAAGATGACCTCTTTATCTATCAGTTCAAATGTTCAAATAAATCCTCAAGGCATGGATATCCAAAATATGAGAGATGGCATAGAGCGAAGATCAAGAGCTTTTTCATAAGAAAATGTTTGCGTGGATAATATGAGAAAATTAAGTACTATCAATGCTTCTTTGATCGCATGTATAGTTCATCTTTCGAGTTACCAAAACAGGTTGGAGAGTGTTTGTGGCAACTGAGTGTTATGGAGGTTAACAACTGACAATATCATCATTTTATGAGCTAATTCCAGTTGTCAAAGACGTTTTGCACTTATAAGTCCAAGACTTTTACTCAAATGCCTCAGTCTCCACTAAAGGATAAAGAGGGCATCGATATAGAAGTCGTGCCACCTTAATTGAATCTCTAGTTAATTTTTTTGTTATCTAAAAACTATGAATTAACGAAGCGTTAAAGTTTCCTATTTTTAGAGGAATTCTTTAAACCTTCTTGAAACAGTCATTCTAAAGATTTAGTTATGTTTTGATGTGAATACGGAATATATTTTTGGGGGGTTTTAGTTTTTAAAAGATAGATAGTTCTGAGAAGAGAAGGATTGTAGGTATGCGAAATCTGTAATTTCTGAACATTAGAATCTTTGAAGTCTGTGTTGTTCATGATTTTGAGTTATTATTTCTTATAACTATTCTGAATGTTGGTTATTACTGAATTAGTTATTATCTATATTTTAGTTTGAAGTTGTTAGGTTCATTTTAAGATAACAAATTAGTCTGCGTGCTGATTTGTTTGTTTTGAAATTTAATTTGCAATTTACCATGCATGTGTACTTGAGATCCTGAAAAAGCTATCTGTGAATCATTTTTCGGTCATCATTACTTTGAAAATTTTATTTTATCTTATTGTAACCTCTCCTTTCCTACTTTCTGGTCAAAAGCATACCTACAAGAAACTTAAAACTTATCTAACTAGGGAGTTGTACCTCCAAAATTTAGAGGAATATTATTCTAACAAAAAAATTACTTATCCAACTATTGATACAATTGTCATTCACAAAGGAGTTTATAGAGCTTTTGATTTATAAATTTTGAGGTGAAAAATTTGTTAACTAACATATTACAAAGAACATGCATGAATTATATTACAATGAATATACAAGCGCATCTTAAAACCATATAACAGTTTGTGATTATTTAAATACATTAACATTTAATATATCACATAATTTTAAATTGAGGGTTTTCAAATATCATTTTGTTTTATATTCAATGTTTGTTGTTACAATTTTTTAATTTTTGTTGAGTTTGAACTTTTTTGAATGTTAGTTTTGCCACATACCTCTTAGTTTTATATTTGAGGGTTTGCAACTAGTGGTCTTTTTTTAGCTTGAATGCTTCTTGTTTTGAATACCTATATTTTATTTTTGAATACTCTTCCAAGATTTTTGCAATTTATTTGAGCTCTCTATTGGGAAACTTGATATTTGGAACAACATAATTGTGACACTATGTTGTCAAATCCATTTGAATTGACTATAATTAAAAAAATTGAGAGGATTTGAGAAAAATATTAGTAGAAATCTAGTTTTAGTAATATTTAGGTCAAACATTAGATTCTTGTTTTTTTTCTTTTCAGGATTGCATGAACTATTGAGAAGAAGTGTTTTTTAACATTTTCTCCAATTTATAATTCATTTTTGTTTGGCCAATTTGTACTTTGTGTTTTCTCAATGAGGATATGTTAAATGCTAGATCTATTGATGCGTAAATTTATATACACAACTATTTTTTTTTTTGTTGGAGGGTTTTGTTTTATATCAAATTGATAGAATTATTTAGTTGTTCAATATGGGAACATGGGCCTTATGTTGAAACCTCTTTAGCTGAGAGCCAAAGATTGAGGGACATCCATTTCACCAAAGTTTACTAGGGCAAGATCTTGACTCCATCCCTTATGTTGTTAGGGCCTTGCACTCAACAAGATTTGATCCTTAATAGGCTCATTTAAAACTAGTCCACTTCACCATTAGACCAAGGGCTCATTGACACACAACTAACTTTTAATTGACATGTTTTTATTAAAATTAGTCGGTTGTAGATGAAGAGGTATAAATAAATATTTATTTCATGTATATAATTTTACAAGAAGTGATTGAGGATTTTCATGGGATTTATTCATAGGAGCCATACAAACAACTTCCTAATAGAATTCTATTGTAGTTATATAACCTATTGGAGATAACACAACTATGTAGCGATCAATCATAGGGGGTCATGAGCTCCATTTCTTCTAAAATACTTGAATACAATTTGTAATAGTTAGTTAATATATAGTTCCAACATATAAGTAGTTTCCTTGGTACATATATAAGTTGGTGATTTTGATTTGTCCACAAATTAGCTACTATGATGGTTTATAACTTAAATGGACAAGGGAATTTGACCTCTTTTATTTCGAGTAATCAATACTTTCTACCATATTCACAACAAAATTGTGAGACAAAAATATTAAATGTATAATTTAGTTTTTTTAAGAATTGAGGATAAGAAAAACAAAAGAGAATAAAAGTGTGACCTAAAATGTAAAAACATCTCAAAGAAAAATCTATGCCTTTAACATTACATAAGCTATCTATACCTTAAAGTTTTCTTAGAAACATGTTCCTTGAGTGAAGGATTTGGACTTAACTTTCCTTTTCAAAGAGTGAAGCCATTTTCCACTCAACTAATTCTCTTTGACAATTAACTTCATTACCAACTTATTAAGTATTACAATCATTAATTGATGTGAAGTGACTAGATTCTATTCCAAATGAAGTTTTTGACATGCAAATAAGAGGGGGGCATTTTTTCTATTCTTTAAGGAGAGTGAAGTCTCATACTTTTGATTCAAGTTATTCAAATAATTTTGAAAATTATCTATTTAGACAAAAATGGAGCTAGTCATTCTATGAACGCTTGTGAACCTCAAGCCTCGTCTATATCTACTCTTTAGAAGGAAATAATAGTACTATAAACTTAATCTCTCAACCTACAGTTTTGGTCTTTATGCTTCTTTTAACATATATTAATTCAATTGCACAAGAATACTTTCATGATTCATGGTTTTATCGTCTTCTAGGAAAAAAAGAGGATGAAACATAGTTAGAATCCATATAGACCATGCAAAATGTGTTATATTTTTGGGTTTGCCTAGATTTCATTATGTCCTTTATTCTTGCTTCACATTACCACCAAAATCAAAATGCCCACCTATGAAAATTCAAATGAAGGGTATGTTTTATTGATAGGAAAAGTTGTTACTTAATAGAAGAGTGGCATAGAAGTTGGTGGATCCCCAAGTAAAAGCTTGAATTAAGGAAAATTAGATGAAGTGAGTAGACATAATGATTAAGGTTATAATAGTTTGCCTTCACCCGAGAGAGTCATGGAGATCATGCATGAGTCAAGTTGTGATAATCCTCCAAGGCCAAGAGGATGCTAGGTTTCTACAACATGGAAATCTCACTATCCTTTATATTAATTGAGACTATATCACTAGCAACGAGAAGGAAAACATCAAGGCCCTAAAAGGTTAATAGTACTAGCCATAGTGGATTTAAACGTAGATGAAAATCCTAACTATAAGCTCAATTTCTAATTAATGAAATGATCCTAATTACATATGTGTTACCCACCATGAAAGTTACAACTATCTCCACAACCAAAATGATCTAGATTTTAAGCATCATCATCTATGAGACCACAAATTTCATGGTTATCTCAACTGCCAAAAGGGGTTGAAGTTAAATCAATAAATAACAATTTGCATGGTTTTTAGTAGAGTTTTATTCAAAGGGTTGTATTTGGGATCACACTATTGATTACATTGTGGCAATACAAAAGGAAGTGATTCATTTTTCTTTCATCATGAGAATATCATCAAAGCCTCAAAATTGGATGCTACTACCATAATTGTGAATAACAATGCATTGAAGTTAGTAGAAATTCAAAGAATTTATTGTGATAGATTGCTTCAACTACAACTTCTTTTAAGAGGTGAATGCAACATTTTATTATAGTTTGATTATCATATTTGATCTTCATTTGTAAGAGCCCTCCCATAAATAAATATCTTTTTTTCTTTGAGGCTATTAAACCTTGAAAATAAAGTGATCAATGACACTCCATGAAGTATAATAATTTTAACAAGTATATTCATTTATCTATTATTCTAAGAAAACATTTTTTAGCTTATACAATCACATGTTGATAGATCATTAATGTTATGATTATCTAATTTGATTTTCTACCATACACAAATTCAAATTACAACATATATCTAATATTTGTTCTACAAAATCTTTATGATTTAATAAAATAAAATCTTATTACCGAGCACAAATATATATATATGTTCTACAAAATGGAGAGAGAGCATAACCACAAAATTAATTTGTATTGTAATATAAGACAATGTCAACAAAATTGTGATTCATAAAAGTACATAGATAAAGATGAATCTCTTAAGATTTATTTTTTAACCAATCCAATGGATAATTAGATGGATTGTCTTGTGAACTTATTTAATATTTTATGACATATTTTGAATATTGTGTATAAATACTTTCAAATTAGGCATCAATAAGATATAGACCTATTTCATTTCACACATGCAAAATCACCTTTGAATCAATTTCATTAATATGCCACATTCTACCTCTTTTGATGACTAGATTATAATTGCACTTTAACATTATATAGGGTATATTAATGTCATTTATATACTTTAATGTTGTTATAACACATATTGTATTTTTTTTTAAAACATTTTGGTCAACCTTTTTGTAACATGTGTTTGTATTATACACAAGATATTGCAATTGTACATGAGCATGGCATAAAAAAGAAATATATCCATTGTTTTGAAAGAACTGTAGTGCCACTATTAATATGCATTTAATAGGAAAATAAATAAATTAAAATTCTTATGATTGGTACTTTCTCTAGCCATTTTTGGTATCTTAAAAAAAATCATCCATCTTGTTAAATTGTGATACAATGAAGGTTATTTTTTTTATATATTCATAAAAAGAATCTCTTAAATTATTGCACTCATGATATTTTTATAAAGCAATAAAACCATCTAAATAAAGATGCTATTGGAGGGTTGATCAACACATATAAATAATTTAAAAAAACCAAAAACATAAATATGTAATGCTGAGCCTACAAAACTATTTATATATATGCTTATTGACCACCTTTTTTGTAAGTGTTGTGGTGGGTCCCTTTAGATACACCTTTTATGCATCTCAAAGTTCTACAATTATACATCCTACCTTATCTAAGATGGATTCAATAGTCTGTGATCTACGTATGAAGACTTCCCAAATTACAAATCAGATAACGGAGGCAGTCCACAAGGGCTATTTTGGAGCTGGAAATGCTTATGGTGTGATACACTTAATCTAGGTCTGCATTCATATAATAAGAGGCTTACATGAGATAAAGTCATCCTAAGTTTAGGAAATCAAATTTGTATAAAGAGGAGGGTTTTTTCCTTGTCTTTCATTATTAATATGCTTAGGTGATTACTGGTATGCTTCTTATACCATCATATCTTGTGTCTCTTTCTATATATTCATGTCATTGCAGGTTACTTTGAATGCTTACATCTTGGGCAATAGAATGCTAATGGAGTTGAGTAGTTGTGAATCTTGTCTCAACAATCTTTGAGAGGGTAAGTTAGATCCTTGGAGGATAAATATTTATGGTATGGCAAAGTGGTCATTCAAATCAATCATCAAAAAATTGAAGTAATTCGAGTCAACCTTGTCTCCTTTTGAATAATGAAATTATGGACTTCCAATCGAGTCTTGATCATAATGTGGATGACGGACGATTATCTACAAAGTTGGTACCATAAGGGTAGATAATGGAGTGAGCTTGAGGGAAAAGGGCTGTTCACAATACAAGTAAAAATTAGCAATTGTTTCAGTGTTATTTTATTGGCATTTGTAGTGTTTACAATCTACGATTCCTTTGGGAAGAAGATCCAAGTGATATTTTGACTCTCCCAGTGAGTCCAGAAATGAGGCAATAGCTCCGGTATCCCATGGTATTTTGGTCAGATATGCCGCCTCATTGCATGGACGCCCTTAAACATTTGCTGACCTACATGCTTCTGTATTTGATGATTACCCTGTTCTCCAACAGCACTCTCTTGCCCATAAAAATGGGAAAAACCCTAGCCCCTTTTAAATTTATAAGAATATGCTGGGAAGAAACAAACCCAACTAGGTAATCACTTCTACTTAATGTATAAAATCCAAAAGATCAATTGTTTCTTTTTCTCGAATTAGAACATATCACTGACAGTTCTTGATGAACCTTTCCAGCACCCCTAAGCCAACTTCATAACTGTTTCTGCTAGCTACAAACTTTTCTTTGATTAGAATCTTTTCCATTAGCAACTCCAATTTGGACAGTTTTCGTATCCTGTATGGTATTTAGGCATTGTTTAAGGCTGGTACAAAAAGAGTCACTGCATTTACAATTCTTGTACTCTGAAGTCTATTTTATATGCTTCAAAAGCTAACAGTCCAGTTCGTATAGAGGTTCAATATCTATCATACATGATCAGTAATTGTCATTAGATTTACATGCAGCCATTAGTGTGCTAATTTTTCCTTCCGCAGGTTCTATGATTCTTAATTATTTGAAATTATTTTTAACTATCACCCACTAGAATAATCACAAGAACATGTTCCATCATTGAAAAAATGCAACTTACTTGGGTCCCTAACAGTAATCTCTCGCCTAACAATCTTAGAAATAAATTTTGTAGCTTCATGGCAGTCAATGCACATAGAAAGGTTTTTGGTGATCCTGAGTGGCATCCCAGGAGATGTGTTGATAAGACCAAAAGCAATGGCCAACTTTTCATGGTGGCCACATAGGACATCTTCTTTTCTGGTCACATCTGACTCATGCCACAGTACAAAGTTTGTGTTGGATACATAACCAGACTCCTTCATTCGTGTAGCCCATCTATCTAACAGTGCATTGATTTTATCTGCTTGCGGGTGCAATCTGTCTCCTATAAGGAATGCATGGACAGTGTTGTTGATCTCAATCCAGCTGCATCCTGGATTTTTTAGCATGCCCCTGTCTTCCATCATTCTTCTCACCTTTGCTACGCCATCCCACCTATCAGCCTCAGCATAGAGACGTGACAGAAGCATGTAACGTCGAGCGTTTTTTGGTTCCAATTCAAAAACATGTTTTGCAATGTGCTCTCCTAGATCAATATGGCGATGAATTCGGCATGCATTAAGCAAGGCACCCCACACGCCTGCATTAGGTTCTACAGGCATCTCTTTGATAAAGTTGTGTGCCTCCTCCACGAACCCTGCACTTGCTAGAAGGTCAACCATGCATGTATAGTGTTTCAGGTTGGGTGTGATATGGTACTCTTGACTTATCTGTTTAAAATATTTCCATCCTTCATCCACCAAGCCTGCTTCGCTACATGCACATAAAACAGCAACAAAAGTAACATCATCCGGTTCTATACGTGCTTGCTGCATTTGATGAAATAGATAGAGTGCATGCATCGCTTGCTCATTCTTGCTACATCCTCCAATCATAGCAGTCCACGATGCTGCATCTCTATTCTGGGATGTTTTGTCAAACACAAGGCGGGCAGCTTCTATATTCTGGCATTTAGCATACATGTGAATAAGAGCATTTCTTACAGAAGCATCTGATAAAAGCCCACTTTTGATAATGTAATTATGTACCTCCTTGCCATGTTGCAGAGCTGCTGAGTTGGCACATGCCCGCAGAATGGCAAGGATGGTGATGGAATTTGGTTTCATTCTAAGCTGCATTTGGCGAAACACATTAAGGGCTTTAATGCAATATCCAACCTGGCAGTAACCTGCAATCATAGTACTCCATGAGATGACATCTTTTTCAGATATTTTATCAAACACAGAGCGTGCATCCTCTATTCTCTTGCACTTGGCATACATGTCTATTAGAGCGTTTCCTACAGATAATTCTAATTCAATTCCATTTCTAAGTATGTAATCATGTGCATATTTCCCCTGTTCCAGATCTGCAGTGTGTGTACATGCTGAAATTACAGAAGACATGGTAATAGCATCAGGCCTTACCCCTTTCCTATCCATAAGATGAAAGAGTTTCAATGCCTCACTATACTTTTGATTCTCAGCATACCCCGAAATCATTGCAGTCCAGGAGATGACATCCCTCTGAGCAATGTTCTCAAACACCTTGACGGCATCCCTTACACTATAACATTTGGCATACATGTCAATCAGAACATTCCCTGCTAAAGTGTCCCCCCATAACCCAATCCTAATTGCGTGGCCATGGATTTCCTTACCACGTTGCAGATCTCCCAAGTGAGCGCACAACGGAACAACAGTAACCATGGTGGTCAAGTCAAGCTGAATGCCAGTCTTCTGCATTTCAGCAAACAGTTCCAAGGCTTCTTTAAACCGCCCATCCTCAGCGTAACACATAATGATAGCATTCCAAGAGATGACATCCAGTAGAGGCATTTTGTCAAACACTTGGCGTGCATACTTGACAACACCGCATTTTCCATACATAGCCACTAGAGCGTTTCCTACATAAATATAGGATTCGAACCCACTTCTAATAATATGGTTATGGATCTCTAAACCATGCGAAAGAGCCGATAGACTTGCACAGGCTTTGAGAACACAAGAAAATGTATAATGGTCGGGTTCAGCACCTGCCAAGGGCATCTGGTAGTAGAGAAAAAGAGCTTCTTCATGGTAACCCTGGTTCACATAAGCCATCATCATTACATTCCACAAGAAAACGTTTTGTTTGGGCATCTGATCAAACACAGAGCGCGCTTCCGACAAACTACCGCACTTTGCATACATGTTTAGAAGTCTTTCAGCCAAGAAGACATCTTCTTCAAATCCCTGTGAAAGAATGATGGAATGGAGCTGCTTACCTTGAGGAAGGGCTTTCATTTTAGCACAGAGTTGTATTATAGAGGCATACGTATGACATTCAATCGGAATGCCCGTCTCCCGCATGGAACTCAAAGTGCAGAGTGCTTCTTTCAGCCTGTTTTCCCTGCACAGGATTCTCACATCTGCATTGGCATCCCGACTGTTGGCCACTGGGGAAATGGATTTGGTTTGTACATTGTTGTGGATTTTGCTAAAATTCGAGAGTCGCGTGGAAGATAAGCGATTTTGATGTAGGTGTGGAAGGCAGGTGATTATTACAGACATGGGGTAGCCTGCTACTCTAGAAAAACCCAACTGAATCGTAAAATATATGCTTATATCCAACCCTGGTACATCAGAAGATAAATCTTATCCGTCAGTGTATACGACAGATTTCTTTGATGGTACCACACTCCTGAAACCGAGTTCCAAGGGCATCTAGAGCAATATTGATTAATCTGTTTGTTTGTTTTTTTTTTTTTAATCCTTGCAGGATTATATGTTTGCAATCTTATAAGGAAAGGATTGGGTATCTTAAGTATTTTTTTTAGACCATCAGTCCCCTTATAAACTGCAGTGTTTCTGGTAAACTTTTTTCACATGACCGGTGGTACTTACTGGCGCGTGACCTCTTGCGTGCAACAGGATGCTTTAGCCAATCGAGCTAGGCCACCTGCCCGATTGGGTATCTAAGTTATTAAGCTCAATCTTCTATCTATTTTTTTTTTAACAATTCCTTTATAATCAAGAAATATATCAAGTTTCAATAATTTTTTTTTTTTGGAAGGATGTCAATTGGTTGGATAAGATGTTAATGTCTCCCTTCTTTAAAATCAAAGTCTTTTTCCCTCTTCAATCTATTTGGAAAGCTTGGCAACAAGTTTGTCACTTTTTAGAGTGTAATAACTCTTCCTTGCAATGTTTTCAGTTTTGCCTCAACCTCAATCTAGTGGAATAGACTTGTTAATTATCATAATTAGCCACTTGTTATTAGCTTTCCAAGACAAGCCTATTATCTGTTTAAGAAAGGAATTCATAAATTAAAAGATATTTGGGATTTCAACACGTTTGATTGGGCTTCTTGACATTGTTTCAAGAAATAGTATGGGGTGAGTGAGAAATTTAATCATTTTTTGATCTTTGTGCAGTCCTTAGTCTCTCCTGATCTCTCTATGAAGCTTTGTACTTCTAGAGATTGTATTTTTTTGAAAAACTAGAAATAGTTGTCATTTAGTTCATTCAATTATTTTACTTTGAAAAAGGTTTATTCTTAGATCCTTCCTTGTTGACCTCTAACTCCTTGTCTTAATCATAAGTGGAAATGTAAATTTAGCTTCAAATTTTGGATCAAAATTAGTGCTCAAATATGAAAGTCAAAAGCTGATTTGATACACAAGTTTTGGCCTAGAAAATTTTACATTGCAAGCTACTTGTCAAGGATAGATTGAAATGTATGATAGTTCAACCAAATAACTACCCCTTTTGCCTATGTGCTAAGAAGCAATGGACAACTCTGCTTAATAATTTTTCAGCTATTTTCCTTCATGAGCTAAATTCGAAAGAAACTATCTTTGGTTTGGGTATGCATATTTTTTATTCTATTAGACATGTTATTTTAAGGCATATATGGAAGGCTAAATGTTTTGCAATGCTTTCTAAATACTATCATCATGCAACTAAAACTTTAAGGGTCTACTCTAACATTTTTCATTAGGTGGCCTTTTGTTTTCGTAGCTTCAAGTTTTATGCAAGAAAATTACGAAAGTTAGGGATTAACTTTAGCAAATTAAAGAACAAGTACTACAATTTCAATCTGTTAGCAATATTTGTCAAAGCAAAATTGTTCAACATATGAAATGAATGTCTCTCTCAACCATCTAATAATTGTTTTACGCTAATGGTCAAGCTTTGTATATTTTTCAGTTAATTGTTGATAACACCTATTCTTTATTGTCTGCGTTGTTGTGATATTAAAAAAAAATACCATTCCTTATGCAAGGAGAGAAATATTTATATTTTTACTTGTACCATATTTGTTTGTATAGAATAATGTATCAAGACAAAAATTAAAGTGAACAGTTAATGTTGGAGTTTTCTTCGATTTTGTAGAGGAGATAATTATAAATAAAATTTTCATTAGTTTCAAAATAGTATGCCAAGACAAAAATAAAGTTGGCATTTTTTCTATTTTGTAGGGTAGATTAAAAATTAATTTCAAAATAATTTTTCTTATTTTTTTTATTTTTTGATGAGTAAATTCAAGATAATTTTTTCTTTCAATAGTAAATCATGTATAGACAAAATTAAATTTACAGATATGATATTTCTATAATTTATAAAAATGAATTGTAAATTTTGTAGTAGAATACTATATAATTTTTTCTATTAACATTTCTAATCATGCTCTACAATCTATTATCGGAGTAAATGATGAATCACAAAGTGTGTTTTGACTAGGGTGAAAATTCAAAGTTGTGTCACACTTATAAAGAAAATAACCAACATTGATTTAATTTTTTAACTTGAATCACTAGGTGACATACGTTTAAAATTTTAAAATGATTAAACTAATAAAAATAGTTTTTTTAGTTCATTTTATTTCAATTTTTTTTAATCAATTTTTTAGATAATCATTTTATCTTTTTGGTAAATTAACTCCAAAGTGATGTTGTATATGTATTTAATGGACACTTTCAATTGAAAAAGTCATGACTCATATCTAATTTAGCTAGAATGAATACAACTAGACTATATATATTTGACTAAAATCGACTTTTAGTTGGAAATGTTTAAATTTAATTGTGTTGATAAATTGACCTAAAATGTGACACATCTTTGAACTTTCACCCTAAGCAACTAAAATACTACCTAACACATAATAGATATATGTAATGTGTTAAACATAAATAATAAGCAATCTATATTGTATTAATGCGAGTTGTTTACATATACACCTTCCTCCTGCTTTCCAACTCAACTCTAATAATTGCTCTATTTTTAAGCTATATGGATTAATTTATTTTGGAAAACATTTAAAGAAAGTGTTGGTAGCTAGAATTCTTAAAATTGTTAATGACATTGTGGTATTATAAAACTTTGAATTTAATATGTTGTCATGAGACATGAAGATTGCCAATTTGAATACCTATTGCTAATTAAATTTTTGCAACTATCCAATTGATTTAGTATAGCACACATTTTAATAGTGTTTATCCTATTATTAGTAAATTAAGAATGAAAATTATTGATTTTTTATTTTACTTTTTAGATCATTGATAAGTTATTTGGTTTTGATATACTTGGGGAGGAAGCATAAAAATAATCAATGTAGTACATGTAGAAGAAGAGAGTGAAAAAAATGCTATGGGTTTGGTGAAGCTCATAGGTCAATATAGTGGTAATTTGAGATAATCACCTTGTTTGAGAAATTATAAACCCAATCTTTATAGTTTTATATTTCTAATTTTATAATAAAACATCCAAATTAATGATCACAAAACCCATGGTCTTGTAAATTAATTTAAAGAAAGCAATGGTGAACAAGTGTCACCATATGGCATCTATGAGAATATGGTTTTTTGGTTAATTTAGGGTGTCATTTACTGCCTTGGTTGTGTTGGGGTTTCCTACTATTGACTTGCATTGTAAGAAGCCTCTATCATGTTTGTAATCTTCCTTATCCTTATTTGTGGATATGATGTGATTGATGATACAACTTTTTTCTATCATTGGTTTAATTTGTAAATTTAATCAATTATGACCCTCTCTTCCTAAGTTCCATCAATGGATATTGGGATCTTGGAGGCCTTTCATAAAGGATAGAATCAAGATCTATCATTGCACTAGGGGTTTTTCATTGTAACTTTTCAATTAGATACAAATAAGTAAGGAAAATTGGATAGTAAACTATGGATGTGGGATTAGCATTCCCTCTCATTCAAACCTCTTTTTGAACCCCTTAATATCAATCCTATCTAGGTTATATTACCTAATTTCTCTCTCCATTTTGGGGCATCTCCTACCTTGAAGATATTGGCAACACAATTGGTCATTTTCTTAGGATTGATGTTGCTTGTTCAAATTTTAGTCACACCACCTTTGCTCATATCTTGGTTGACATTGATATTTTCATGGCTCTTCTTGGGGATATTATCCTTATGGTGGAGGATAGGACTTGGAATCAATTATTAGATTATGAGGTCTTCTTATCCATTGTAGAGGATACTTTATACTAGCCACCTTGCTTTTCATTTCCCATGCTTTCATTAAAGGTTGGTTGGTTCAACTACTTGGTGGAGGACTTGTCATCTCAAACACTTGATCTTTGGTGTTTTTTATCTCTTAGGATAGAGTATCTTCTATGGATTCTCTAAATCTTGATGAACTTTCTCAAGGTGTGGATCTCTCTATGGCTAGTGTAGCTCTATTTCTTTCTCCGTTTCTTGAATTTCTTCACCATGATAACCTTCAAACAAGAGGGTTTGTGGGCCTTCAAGATGAAAATTCTACCAGATATCATCTTTTATCTTCCTCATTACCACATTTACTTCTTTTTTATGGTGTGATTAATACGAATTTGATGGAATAATTTTAAGACTATTCAATATTATCTTGTGAATCATTTATGACCTTTTAAGTTGAAATACCTTAATATTAAATGCATGATATCTATCTTGTTTTGATACTAGAATATTTTGTGGGAGTGAAATCAAAGGAATTTTAATGGTACATAAATGAATATAATTTTATTTTGAGGTACAATAATGGCCAACATAAATAAAACTATCACGTTTGAATTCAAGAATATCAATTTATTGTCCATTACAATAAGTAGTTACACCAAGATTAAATAATCCTATCATGCACAACACAAATGTAAACTAAAATCAAGTTAATTTATAATCCTATAATACACAACACAAATATAAACTAAAATCAAGTTAATTTATAATCCTATAATACACAACACATTTATGCACTATTTTACTCTCCCATCATTGAACACAAGTTTTACCAACCCTTTGCCAAAAATTTCACTCCTAAGAAAATAATGTCATGATTCATCCATCCTAATGATTAAAAACAACTTATCCCACTCCAATATAATCATGATACCTTTATGGAAACCTCGATACTCAAGGTACCATAATAAGACATACAAGTGTTAATAGATTATCCTAATATTTATATGTGATTCCATTTTTATTGGTAATTTAGTTTATTCTTGATGAGATAAAATGTGATTTGTTATAAGGAGGATTTGTGAGAAAGCATGTGATGGGAAGTTTATCCCAAATTTGTTAACTTTTGACCACTCATATAGTCAAAACATAATATATAACACATTATGAACCCAAACCTTACATATGGTCTATAGAAATATAGAGAGCAAGAAAATTAATTTATAAAAAACTCTTTCATGTTCTCACATTAATTTTAGCATGTTTTATCTTGTTAGTGTTAGTAGAAAACACCAATAAAATATTTTAATTATAATATCAAATAATAAAATATACAGTTGTTAATTTGATCATATATAAAAATATATGTAAAAGAGGTACTTAATTTTTTTATAATAATTTAATTAACTTGATGGTACATTATCCATAAAAAATTCTTAAGAATGTACCCCAATTTATTGAATTAAATTTATCATAGTCATAAGAACCATATTGTTTTCATGACAATAGTTTCTTTACTTTTTAATTTGTCCTAAATCAAAATTCACTCAATTTCATGTAAATTTTCAAACATACTTATCCAAATTAGTAAATATTATATTATATATTCATAATTATGTTGGGAATTCATTCATACAAAAAAAGCAATAAGATAAAAACACCTTTTACTTAGAGTCCTTCTTCCTAGGTTGTTTCTACATTAATTTTTTTAACACAACATAGGATTTTAAAAACCATCAGATTCTTAATTGAAAAATTAATTTTAGAATATTTTTGTAGACACCTAAATTTGGCCACTTATGTTTGATCAAAATTATCCTTTTTCATCTAAATATCCTCTTATTTGCATTAATTAAGTAATATTACTATTATTTAATTAATACCCCTAAAGTCCTCTAAATCCCTAAGGTATTTAGTTAAATAATTAAATACCTTACCCTTTATTCCTTTCCTCCAAGGAATTAAATAAATAATCCATTTATTTAATTCCCTTTATCTCACATCCCCCATAATCTACACTTAATCCTAATCCACCTCCTAATCCCATCATTAGGGATGTGCACATCCATAATCCATGATTAGGATGTGTTACATCCTCCAACTTTTGCAAATTGGCTCCTAATTCTCATCAACCACCTAACCTTCCTCTAATCCTTCATCAACTAGCCTAATCAACCCCTTGGTCAACTCTCCCCATTCTCCAAGGAATTTTTAATTCTTTTGTCTTCCCAAGGTCCTTTTGAGGAATTTTTAGTTCCTCTCTCATCTCCCAAGGAAGATTAAATTTCTTTTCTCTTTCCCAAGGAATATTGAATTCTTTTTATCCTTTCCATGCACATTAAAAAGGAATTTTTAATTCCTTTGGTCAACTCTTAATCTCATCCATTGATCTCTATCAATCAATCCTGTCCATTCATCCAAAAAGACCCTTCAATCTATTTATCCCAACACTTAGCCATTTTTATCTCTCACCCATTTTCCACTGGAGCACCATTATGCTGCTGAAATTTCGAGTGAGCACACATCTAATCAAACATCATGGGAAAATCTACAAAACAAGAGACTTGGTACGCTAGTTTGAACTCCTCATCGCCCTATCTTGATTGTTTTGCTTGTTTTTAGCCTTTTGCTTTATTTCTTGCATTTTTGGTAGATTAAAAACACTGCACACATTTCTGGCACGCTCGGTGGGACCCACATCACAGGTCTATACTTTCACGTTTGTTGTTGTTTCGTGTTTTGTAGGTTCAGATTTTACATGCAGGGGCGAATCCTCCCTGATGGGTGAACTTACTAGATATAGAGGCAAGTATATAGATAGTAAAGGTGAAAACGAATTCGCCCTTTCTTGGAAAGGGGTGAATTTGACTTGAGGGGCAAAGTTGCTTGTAGTAGAGGTGAATTTATAGAAAGATATGAAAATTTGCAAGATGGATAGGAAAATTTGCGGATGACAGATAGGCGAATTTGCAAGATGGATAGGCGAATTTGTGGATAGGAAAATTTGCGGACGACGAATAGGAAAATTTGTCGATAGGTGAATTTGCGGATGATAGATAGGCAAATTTGCGAATAGGTGAATTTGAGAATGGGTAAACCTGCCAATAGATGAACTTGCTCCTTATAGAGGCGATCCTACAACCTTTATAGAGGTGAATTCGCCCTCCACAGGGGCGAATCTGAGGTATTCCAAAAGCTTTAATTTTTTATTTAAGCTGTAATTTAATTTCAGTTTTGGGTACTAATCAACTAACTTGTTTGTTTGTGATTGTGGTATCTTGTTAACAATTTGCATAGCTTGTCCCCCACGCTTGTCCAAGACCAGAGTATTAAAACTACTAGTTTATCTTCTGTAGGATGATCAGTTGAAGACCCTTAGTTTAGTTTTGTCTACGTGTATTTTTCACACTAATTTAGGCACACATAGCTTTAATTAAAGGGTCAATATACTTTTTTTGTTGTGCTTGAGAGTAGACTATTAATGTATCTAATCCCCTTGTGCCTTTCGGTGACCTTGGGTGATGATAAGTTGTAGTTTACTCTAGTCCAGTCTAGTCTACCTAGGAGGTGCTAGTGCATCTAGGCTCTCCCCTTGCGCTACATGTGAGCCTGGGGACTCGCCGAAATGTCTAGTGTCTTCTTCCCTTAGCGGGACTTGCCTGGGATTTCATCACCTGGGGGATGATCCCAACCACGTGTTACTAGCGGGGTGTATAAAGGGGGGAGAGCTAAAGTTGTACCTCAATCTAGTCACATCGTGTTTAGCAAAGTGTCAAATCTAGGATGATACCTAGATAAGATGTGCAGGGTTGGTCAGAGTTTCTAGTACCTCGTTGGGGCTCTTGATCCATGCTTGTGACAGTCTGGTGTTCACAGTTGTGCCTCACGTACCTAGCATATATTGAGGACGCACGAGATAGCCTTATTTAGCCTAGATAGAGAACCGTGTTTTAGCTGTGGCTTGGTGTAGTGTAGGGGATGCACATCGTACCCCGAAGTTACTCACCATGTACTCCCTTGGGTTGAGATAGAAATCCTCATGGTCGACTATGATAGTCCTTGAGAGAGAGTGTGAAGGTGAGCCTGTGGCATCTATTGATGACCCACCGAAACACTAGCTATCCACCTTCGTGAGAAAGGGTGATCCAGAGAACCACCCCAATATCACAGAGTATTAACCTTGGGTTGTCCATTCAAGGTGGTGGGCCTACATCAAGTTTGTAAACCCTTATCACTAATTTCTAGGATTGTGTTGCCTAGTGTGTCTTCATTGTGCGATATCAGTGCTTTTTATTTTCAGTTGAGTTAGTCCAGCCTTCTGTCTATTGTTTGTAGTGTTTGTTGTCCTTTGCCACAATCAACCCTTGCCTTCAAAGGTGAATTTCCCCTTACAAAGGAAAATTTTCATTGTGGATAGGTGATTTTTCCCTGCAAAAGGGAGATTCCGAGTCTAAGTCCTGTCTAGGTCATCCCTTTGGGAAAATTTATCTTTGTCAGAGGTGAATTTTCTTGTGAGTCCCTTCTTAGGCGACTCTATTTTTTCCTGTTACCTAGAATAAGCGAGTCTGCCCATCCTTTAGGCGAGTCTACATCAGTCCTCATCTACCAAATTCGCCTGTTTCCCTAGAATAGATGAATTTGCATATCAACTTAGCCTGTTTCCCTAGAATAGGTGAATTTGCAAGTGACTTAGCCTGTTTCCATAGAATAGGTGAATTTGCATAGCGACTTAGCTTGTTTGCATAGCGACTTAGCCTGTTTGCATAGTGACTTAGCTTGTTTCCCTAGAATAGGTGAATTTGCATGGCAACTTAGCCTATTTCCCTAGAATAGGTGAATTTGCATAGCCACTTAGCCTATTTCCCTAGAATAGAAAAATTTGCATAGCGACTTAACCCATTTCCCAAGTGACTTAGCTCGTTTCCCAAGCGATTTAGCCTGTTTCCTCAAATATAGGAAAATTTGCGTAGTGACTTAGCTCATTTCCCAAGTGACTTAGCCCATTTCCCCAAGTGACTTAGCCTATTTCCCAAGTGACTTAGCCCGTTTCCCCAAGCGACTTAGCCTGTTTCCCCAAGTGACTTAGCCCTTTTCCCAAGCGACTTATCCCATTTCCCCAAGTGACTTATCTTGTTTTCCCAAGTGACTTAGCCCATTTCCCAAGTGACTTAACCTATTTCCCCAAGTGACTTAGCTTGTTTCCCCAATGAATTATCCTGTTTCCCCAAGCAACTTAGCTTGTTTCCCTAGAATAGGAAAATTTGCATAGCTACTTAGCCCATTTCTTGTGTGTCCCCCATACATAGGCGAATTTGAGTCCACCAAATAGGCGAGATTTCTTAATGTAGAGGTGAATCCATTGTCCCCAAATAGGAAAATTTGAGCTACACAAAGGCATATTTGTTGCCCATATAAATTCCAAAGAGTGAATCCTTTGGGCTGCTGAAAGCTTGTCATTTTCTGGGTCCTCTACTATGATCAACATTTTTTTATCATCATTCGTTCACTCGTAATTGTCACTTTAGTCTTTCTGCATTTTCCAAAAGTCATCCATCCATTGATCAAATCATATAGGTACATCTTAGAACATCTCTAGATCACATATCCATCATTGGTTCATCAATCCTAATCCCCTAGACTACGTTTTAGAGGTCATTATCCAAGTTGACTTAGGTGTCTAATCCTAATCATCATCAATCACACTTACTTAGGATTGTTATCCATCCTAAGTCATTAATCATCCATTACCCAATCAATATACTTCGATATTGAGGTAGATTCAGTGTCGTAATCATCCTTTTCACAATCCAATCTGGTCATCAGCATCATACGTCATCTAGTTAAAACCCTGGGCTTAGTTTAGAGTTTATCACATCACATCCTTCAACCATCCTAATCCGAGCTTCAATCCAATCCTAATCTAAGCTTAAATCAAATCCCAAGCTAAGCTTAATATACATCCCAATTTGAGCTTTAGCCCATCGACATCCAAGATCTTCTGATATCGAAACAAATCTTATGACCCTTTCTTCCATGTTCTTCTAATCCATTCTATTTATCTTTTCATCATCCCCCCTTTTCTTCTAATCATCTATTCCCGTCTTTTCAATCCATATCCATTTGATTCAATGTCATGAATCCTTATCTTTCACCAATGCAACAAAAAATAGTAGTCAAGGGGAAGCCCAAGAAGTTGATGATGATAATGAAAGTCTTGTTGATCAAGATGAGTATGATATGGATCCCTTTGATGCTATTATTTCTAGTAAGCTTTCTTTAGCTGTCATCCAAAATCCAATCATCCATCTAGGCTATCCCATCATGTCTTCATCCAAGCCTACTAGCAATCCTTATGCTACCTTTGACAAGGGATATCCATTATCTTCCCCATCCACATCTTCATCATATCCTTCATCTACATCTTTTTCTTATCCAACATCCATATCTTCTTATTCCAATCCTCTATCCAAATACCCCTACCTCAATTCATCATCCCAATCTTCCCATCCTAATCCAACATCCACATCTTCTTATCTTAATCTACTGTCCCAGTATTCCTACCTTAATCCATCATCCCAATCTTCCCATTCTAATCCTACATCCCCATCCTCCTATCCTAATCCAACATCCACATTTTCCCACTTTAATCCACCATCTCAATATTCCTATCTTAATTCCCCATCAACTTTCTCCAACATCAATCCACCATCCCAATATTCTTACCTTAATCCTCCATCTAATCTTGATCCCCCCACCAATCCCAATCCTCTACCTACCCTTATTCCTCCATCCAATCCCATTCCTCCATCTAATCCTAATCCACCAATCCATAATCCTAGTCCTCCACCCATTCATAATCCTTCATCTATTCCCACCACACCATTTGAGCCTAAAATATGTAAGTATCTCACTCCAGATGTCATCCAAGGACTCATGACAAGGAATGCATCCTCAACTCGACATGTTGATGTCATAGAGCCATGACATCCCAATCCATCATCCATGGTCAATAGTGATGAGACCCTTCTCCATCCCACACCTATCATTACTATTACCACCCCTAGCACCACCCAAACCATTGAGACCATCAAACCCACCAAATCCATTGAATCCCCATCTTCTACTCCTAGATCCACCCAATCTATTAAAGACACCCAAATCCAATCCACTCCTTCCATTCCTAGTATCACCGAAATCTACTCCCATGAACTTCATGAATCCTCCATCCTTTCATCTCCCCCACTTGTGGGGCCCCTCCAACACTCCATCATCATGCCTCCCACACATGATGAGTCATGCCAAGAGCTTGATCCAAAGCATACTGATGGGAGATATAAAATAATTTCATCTAAGGCTTTTTATGTTTAAAAAGACTTGTTTTTATTGTTAATTGACATGACTGGCGGTAGACAATAGATTAACATATTTGCTTATTTTACTTTTATGTTTAGCTAAATTAGCGGATATTTTGGAAGTGATAGCTTATGTTAAATGCGTTGCTTTATGATGAATTTGGATGAGATGATTATGCTGCATTAATCTTTATTACCATGATTGTTGTCCTTTTTATAAGGGTTTTTAACAGGGTATCTTAAAGATTGATGAGACGATTAAATTCTCTATCTAATCATGAGGAATGACTACGCCATAGATAGGCCTTGTTGGATGATGAGTCACTCCAAGTCTGAATCGACTTCTTCATAGTCAGTTGAGGAACTTTTACTTCCAACGCCAATTTGGCGTAGTTCTGGCATAGTCCTCCTTCAGTCAACATCAGTTCTATTTTTAGTTTCATTTTGAATCTGTAGTTAGTCACCTTAAGTTTTGGTAGTTAGCACCATGTTAGAAGCTAACAAGGATATTTTATAAATATCCACATTTCGATCTTAGTTAGGAGTTAGATAATTTGCAATTAGAATTTTTATGTAATCACAAAGCGATACATTGTTCTGCGTTCTACCTTTGATCAATGAGAAAGGAAGCAAGAAGTTAATTAATTCACTGTGTTGAAGGATTTTACCTAAGGAAGAGTAGGACCCGCTCAACCTTTGGAACGATCTTATGGTATTTTTGTTAAGTGTTGTTATTTTCTGATATTAAAATCTGTAGTAGAAACTGATTCTGAATTGTTCAATCATTAGAATCATCTTCTATCTTGGTAAATGTTAAGATCAGATAATCACTTCTATTTACAACTGCGTTTCAAAGTTTTAGTTTATTATGGTTAAGATTGAATAGTTTGAATGTTTAGGTTTGTTTATTAGAAATGTTAAATTGAACCATTAGAATTGTTGAACAAGTTTCTTTTATAGATTAGGTTTAGATGTCATCTGAATCAGTTAGAATTAACATTTTTTTGTTAAGCTTCATTAAAGAAATGTTAGGAATTTATGGAAAGATGGAGTTGAAGTCTGTTCATAATCTGTTCATGAGGATTAGTCTTTATGCTTTTTAGAATAATCATCATTTTCCTGCAATTCATTTATGCTCTTAAATTAGCATTTACTTTCCAACAATTAAGTTATGGATTTCTTTTAAAGCAAAATAGAATTAATTTGGAATTCTGCAGTTTAGATAAGGATTAAAGTAATCATTAATTGTCTCCATGAATTGGTCTAAATCAAAGTCAATAAAGTTAGAATTAAGTCAGCAGAATTTTAAATTAGGAGTTAAAGTAGATTTAAATCTTAGGAATCAATTGCTACAGTTTAGCTCCTAAAAGCTTTTGGAGAGCTCCCAAGAGCTCCTGAAAGATCCTGAAGTAGGCAAAATGATACCTAAAGTCGATGTTTATAGTGCAAATCCCCAAAAAGAATCTGTGACAACTATCCTTATCGCATATTGCTCTGAGACACACCTGGTTTGATAGAAGAATTAATTAAATGATGCAAGTTGTGACATCAACGACCTTGCCCATCACATACCAACATATCCTCTCCTCCACATCAAGATCCTCCCATCCCACCCACTCCATCTCAAGATCATACTAGCTCCTCCACTCCATCCCATGATCCCCTTATAAATCAAGATCTTACCATTACACCTGATCCTCCTCATGATTCCTTATCACCTCCTCCTCTAAATAAAGATCCTACCATCCCGTCATCTCCATCTCATGATCCTTCATCACGACCTAATCATACCATCCCAACACCATGTTTATATCCCCTTGGTATTGTTACATTCTTCCATGGTGGTTTTCTTGTGGAAGAGGAACCAGGCATATAAGCCACCCATCCTCCTTCACCTAATAATGGACTTGCATCGTGCTTCCAAAGTAACAAGCATCTTACCATAGATTGAATGCTCAAGAGCATGAACTATCAAGGAAAAGGTTTAGGGGCCTTCATGAGCAAGGTATTTTAGAGCCCATCCATGTCAAAGAAAATCCACATGCACAAGGTCTTGGATATGTATCTCAAGACTCACAATCCACAAATGTTGGTACAACCTCCATACATCCTAAACGATCCTCTTCTAAAAAAATAAGAGGCTCTTTCCATCACTCCACTAAACCATTTGTCGCCATCCCGCCTCCACCATATCATCTCAAAACAACCATCCATATTCCTCCTTCATCCTTCAAATCCATTTTGGGTCCTTATGTCCCTCCATCCACTATCACACATCCCTCACATACTAAGTCCATTTTAGGACCTTATATCCCAAAATCACCTCCTCCATTCCATCTTACTCAACCTATCATCCATCGATCACATATTCCTATCACCCATCATAAAAATCACACTTTCATATTCCTTAATCAAGATCAACAAAGGCACATAAATACACTTCCCCCATCCACACATCATCCCCAAAATCCTACCTCCATCACTCCACTCATGTTTCCTCAACACCATCCATCTCCTTACACCCATCCCATTACTATTGGAAGCACTTTGTATGCCAAAGTAAAAACGCATAAATCTAAACATCCACATGAATCTGAAGCTCCTCATGTTCCATTAAAAAGACATGTTAAAGAAAAGAAAAATAAAATCCAAAATCCAAATCAAACCCATTGGCCACAAAGGCCCACCAAAGCACAAATAAAAACCATGTGGATCTTAAAGAAAAAAGATGCAATGCCTTCAAATGAAAAATCTGTAATAACATCCAAAGTTGCTAATCCCAAAGCTACACATCCTCATCCACCACCTCCTAAATATATTTTGGGTCCTTATGTCCCAAAATTCACTACCCCAACTCCTCCATTATCCCCACATCATCCATCCACTAATCCTCCTATCCTTTCACATCCACCACCATATGTGCCAATGTTGGTCTTGAAAAAATTCCCCATCACACATCCACCCCATCATTCCATCGATACACTTTCCAATATCCCATCCATTATCCCATATATCTCCCACATCAAATCCCTCTAATACATTCCCTTACACAATCCATCCATCCTAATAAGGTTGTACCAACATCCAATAATCACTTCACACATGGGTTCTTCTTACCTCATATAGAACTTGATGCTTGAGTTCTTCATCCATCCCCTTATCACGTGTCTTCCAAATCCACTTATCCACATCCCTATCCTTATCCATCTCCATCCATAAACTATCTAAAAAATTTAAAAAAAAAAGAAGTAAAAAGAAAAAAATTCATCCAATGGTGAAAACTTGGCACAAGTGCCTTGGATAAGTACCATGATGAAAACCTAGCAAACATGTGTCATGTGTAAATCCCCATCTGTCTCTTTCCACACTTGGGGGCAACGTCATGCTAGGAATCCCCTTCATCCATCTCCTCCATCCCACCTATCTTCCACATCCTACCCATCATATTCCATTTATCTCCAATCCCTCCATCCTTCTTGTGATCTTAATAAAGACAAGGGCACCTATCTATGCATGCTTTGGACACCTCTTGGTATACATTCCCTTCATCCATACACTATTGTATTCCCTTTCCACATCCATCTACCTTCCTTTTCCACCAATCATGCTACCATCAATCTCATTTCCTTATCCATGCATCCTATCTACATCCATCTCCCTCCCCCATCCACCATTCATATCCTCCACCATTTATCTCCTTTATCTTCCAATCCACTCATCTTCCATCCCTCCTGCCTCATCACACATGACATATCTAGAGTGGGGGTATCTACTTCCTTTGTGACATATTCCTTGGAGACATCATTCATCCATCATGTCATCCCCTCCATCTCCCCATGTTTATCTTCCCATCCATCCATCCAAAAAAAGAAATCCCTTCCATCTTCCAAATCCTTACCTTCCCATCTATCCATCTAGTAACCTTTTCCACATCCAAATCCTTATCCCTCTATCCGTCCCTCCTAGCATCTTTCCATCTCCTTATCTTTATCTATCCATCCCTTTATCCATATTTTCCTTCCATCTCACAATCCCTTGTCATTGGTATCTAGCTATAGGCTCCCCCCCTCATGAAACCCAATGCCATCTATCTCACTATCATCAATCCCACCTCTTTCACACATCTTTCCAATCTCCTCTCACTTTTCATCACTTATCTATCCATCACATCATCATCCCAATTCATCTTTTCCTATCTTGTCCATCACCATCATCCTATCTTATCCATCGAGTCTATCTTGTCTCATCATATCGGTTCCATCATTTTATCCACTTATCATGGTCATCTCATCTTCCTTTTTCCATGGTTGATCAGGCCTTTTATCGAACTACATTTCCCTTATGCTTTCACATAGGCAAGGTCAATCATTTGATCAGCCCCTGGGGCATTTGTCTATCCTATCTTTTTCCTCCATCATGGTCTCCATTGTCCTCTTTTCACTTTTATCCATGGTCAATCATCAGTATTTTATCGAACTACGAGGGCTCTACACTTTCACGTAGGCAAGGCTAATCTTTGATTGGCCCTCGAGCCCCTAGGTCTTTAGGGTGTTTCAGTCTTGTGTCCTATGTCGTATGTCTTATGTCACGTCATTGAGTATGTCTCTATTTGGTTGGTTCTTCACAAACAAGATCCACTAGTATCATGAGGTTCAATCAGTTTCAAGTATCCTGAGTCATGTCGATCACTTAGTTTAGTCCTCCATCTTTGGTCTTAATAGGATGCATCCTTCCTAATCAAACCACATCAATCCCACCCACCTTTTGATCCTATGGCAAAGGACATTTGAAATTTGTTGTGACCTTTTGGTGCTCTTGCATTTTTTTTATCATTTGAGCTTCCTATTATACTTTGTCAGGGTCGCCAAGATCCATCATATCATGGTGCAATTTGATAGGTAAACATAGGGGCATATCTTGATTTTTTGTGTGATCTTGTCTTCTTGGTTGTCCTGCATAGTACCCACCGAGATCCTTGTGGTCTTGTGTTACACTAGGGCATCCTTCGTGTTTGTGGTTTTCCAACATTGGCCGTACCAAAGCCCTCGTGACTTTGGGATGTTGGAATAACCTTTTTTTGTTGTGTCAGTCCTATACATGTAATACAAATTCACCTTGGTTCCTCATACCCTAGTACATATTATCTCATGCTATATCAAATTAAGTGCTCATTACATGGCAGCATAATGCATAACAATTAACTTTCCTGATTTGGTTACTATCCATTCCCCCATCACTCTCCTCACCCATTTTCCACTGGAGTGTCATTATGCTACCAAAATTTCGAGTGAGTACACATCCAATCAAACATCATGGGAAAATATACACAATAGGAGACTTGGTACGCTGGTTTGAACTCCTCATCGCCCTATCTTGAGTGTTTTGCTTGTTTTTATCCTTTTGCTTGATTTCTTGCATTTTTGGTAGATTAAAAACACCGCACACAATTTTTATTTTTAAAATTAATTCATAAACCATTTTAGATAAGTTTCAAATCTAAATTTACTTCATCTCTTATCTCTTCTTTAGATTCCTTATATTTCTCCCTACACGAGGAACCCTATATTCACAATTTAGTTTCAATGAAGTTTCTAAATCATTATATCATTCTTCAATATTAATTATTTTCAAATTGAAATACTAATTTCTAGTTTTAATAAATTAAAAAATATCTCATTGATTTCTTATTAAACAAGAAAAGCTCATACAATTAAAACAAAAATCTCTTGCACATTCAATATCTTGAATTATTTATTAGAACTTCATTGAAATCTTTGTTAAAGAAATTCCATGTCAAGATAATACCTAAATAGATTTAAAAAATTGAAATCAAATTGATAAAGAATGAAACTCTCAATTAGAACTTACAATAAGAAAAATTCTAATGCTTTAATCTTAGAAAACCTATATACTTTCCTATTGCAATAGGTTCTCTAGTTTATGGATTCATAAAATATTGGGCTATTTCAGATTTAGATATTTTTAATTGTTTCACCTGGTCATATCTCAAACCATCAACATATTGTAACATCTTTGTTTCTCTCCACTCTTAATATGAAGTATGTTGCCTTGTGAGATCTTTCACATGACTTATTATGACCTCTAAATTTGGTGTTTTTAAGCATAATTGAGGGTGCTAACAACATCTTTAAGCAATATTATTCAATTCAATCACATTTATATCAATTAAATCCTAAATTGAAGGAGGATTTGGTGGAGAGTTTTCTCTGTCAAATTCTTCATCCATTTTAAACCTTGTTTATAATTAAAATTCTTAAAATTAACATAATTTTTGACTAATTATTAAAATCTATAAACAAAAATCTACTATATATACCAAAAATTATGAGAAAATAAATAAAATGATGAAAAACACATAAAAAATGAATTACATGGCTATCAAATATGAGGAAATTGCAAAATATAGTGGATGTGATGTTTAGTTCAAGAAAAATGGATATCAGATTTGCTCTGATATCCATTTTCTCCTTTTTCCCACACATCACCCACTATGCAAATACGTGAGTTTTTTTTACTTATAGCTTTTTAAAATGGAATATCTATTTTGGAAATATTTTTTAATATTAAAAGCTCTCCAAAATGAATATCTATTTTGGAGAAATTTTTTAAATATTAAAATCTCTCCAAAATAAATATCCATTTTGGAGAGCCTTTTATGTTATAAAAATCTCTCTAAAATAAATATCCGTTTTGACAAGTGTTTTTTTTTTAATATTTGATATATTTTTTATATTATATAATATATTATAATATTATATGTAATATTATTATATACATGTAATATATATGTTTGAAATAGGACAACACATCTAAATCAAATTAATACCACTAGGGCTCTATAATGTTTCACAAGTCTTTTGCTCCCTTTTCTCGCACACTTCACCGATAATTGTCTACCCAGATATATGTTCCCTCCTGCATGGTATTGAGCAGCCTGATTCTTTAGCGGCTCGTAGTCTGGAAGTTGGTCTTCACAAGGCTAAGTCTTTCATGGATTCCCTTTGTGGTGTTGGGGCTAGCAAAGCCCTCAAATCTCATATGGATCAATATCTGTGACATTAATATGACATAGAATGAACGCCAACTACCTCTCCCTTGCAGATGGAAGATCACCAGGGGTCTGACATCCTTGAATCACGGGGTTGTATTGGTCCTATCATCCACTCGACCTCTTCCCACGATGCCCACTTTGCATAATGCGACTCTAACAAAACTGCCTCTAAGGTGCACGGTCCTGCACGCTGCCCTTTATCCCTCCATCTTTCTATGTGCACTCCAAAGATTAGGATTGAGGGTTCTATCCATGAGAGGGAGGAATTGTTGCAAGATCACACTCTCATATGATTTTTTTAAAAATTATGGCCTAAGCTAAGTGATCTACATGCCTGGATCACAACAAATTGGAAAGATGGATTGGTGGAGGAGATCATGATTTTCCCTTGTGTCAAGGGTTTCTTCATCTCAAAGTTTGAATCCATCGAAGATAAAGATAAGGTACTAAAAAATGGCCCTTGGGTTTTTCAAGGGGAATTCCTTTGCATAAATCCCTAGTACCCATATTTTGACCCTCACACAAAAATCTTCACATCTACATTCCTCTGAGTTCATTTACCCTGTCTCCCTTTTCAATTTTGGGAATTAGAAAGTTTGTAGGAAATTGCAAATGATTTGGGAAAATACTATTGTGCCTCAGAGGATACAATCAACTATGTGAGCTCCACCTATGCATGAATTTATATAGATATGGACCTTTCCAATGGTCTCCTAGTAAAGATCCTCTTAAATGTGGGAAAGAGAAAATGGTGGCAACCAGTTGACTATGAAAGGATTGCTTTCAGATGGAAAGTATGTTTCTCTACCAGGCATTCCTCATCACAATTTTTAAAAGGAAATCATGTTGTACGGGAAACCCCCACGTGGTGGATTGGTGCCTCAAAGGATATAATAAACTATGTGAGCTCCACCTATGCACAAATTTGTGTAGATATGGACCTTTCCAATGGTCTCTCAACAAAGATCCTCTTAACTGTGGGAAAGAGAAAGGGCGACAACTAGTTGACTATGAAAGGATCACTTTTAGATGCAAAGTATGTTTCTCTACCAAGCATTCCTCCTCATAGTTTCCAAAATGAAATCATGATGTACGAGAAACCCCCACGTGGTGGATTGGTGTTGCGCCTCACCATTACATTACCCCCCCATAATCAGGTGGAATTGAAATCCACTATGGATCCAACACCTTCAAATCCAATTCTTAACTCTTCTCAGTCTTCTTCTTTGGATAATTTACAAGATGCATTCCTAGAGAGTCCACGCGGGGATTCTAAAAATAATGTCTCTTCTAAAGCTTCACATCTTGAACAGGTAAATTTGGCTTCCAAGAATGTGAATAATGTTGAAGCTTCATCAGTATCTTTGGCTATCCCAGATATGGAAGGACATATTCACAAAAATGATAGATCATTTGAATGTCTCATGAAGGTACAACCTCTCAATCAGATCAAACTTGGATTGAATTCAAAAGGAAAAAAAACCCCACCAATAAACTGTCACATCATATGTTGGCCAAATCTACGAAGAAAGAGGAGAAATCCCAAAATAAGTAACTATTCCCTATCGGGATAGAGGTATCTATTTAAATACATTTTTGTGTCATATATGTTGGTAGGAGCAACAAATTTGATCTATGCACCCCTATTCTCTAAGGAATGCACTTTATTTTATTTGGTTCTCTTTTATTAATAGAAAGAGAGCCACCCCCTCTAACAATGCTTGCTGATCAATATATATATATATATAATATATATTATTATAATGTAAATAAAATATTATTATATTAAATATTATATAATAATATATAATATATAATATTTAAATTAATAATAATTTATAAAATAAAGATATATATTATATTATATTAATATATAATATATTATTCTATATCATATAAAATAATAATATATTAAATATAAAAAACATAACATGCTTTCCAAAATAGATATCCGTTTTAGAAAGAATTTTTAATATTAAAAGCCTTCCAAAATGGATATCCTTTTTGGAGAGCATGATTTTTTTAAAATATTTGATATATTTTTATATTATATGATATAATATATTAAATAATATTATATGATATAATATAATATAATATAATATATTATATCATATATAATATTTTAAAATAATATATGTAATATTTTTTTTTGTTTCATGAGCTGTGGGGCGAGGGGCCCACTCCCTTTATTAAAATGAAAGAAAAAGTTACAAATTTTTTCAACGCAAAAAAGAAGGTTCAGAGAAAAGAAATTTGTAGAGGAGAAAACTGAAGAAACCTACAGAGGAGCAAATAACTAAAACAAATTTTCAGCCAACATACAATGACAACCAAGGACACAAAGAGATTTTCCATCACATGAAGCTTAAGACCTTCGATTGTTGTGAAGGAGGATGGCTTCCAAATTTCATTGGGAGACTGCCTCCATAGCTTCCATACCTTCAATGCAAAGCTTCTCCGCATCAGATATCCTTCCTACCTTACGTTTAGATCCATAATTAGGTTTAGATTTGTTGATAAGGGATTGAGAGATCCCTAGTTTTTGTGGATGATCCAAAGTAAAGTCATCAAAACAATCCTAAATTTAATCATCCAAATCATCCATGAAAGGGAAAGTCCCATCTAATTTTGAGCCATCATCCTCTAACCCCAAAGGGTAAATAGGAGAACAATCAAGAACAAGAGCTTGCGGAGGGGAAGAGGGAGCCACAAGTTGAACCAGATCCAAATTAGAAACTAGAGGGTGTTAAAAAAACATTCCATGATTTCGCCAAATAAATTTAGTATATGGAGTGCCATCCTTCTTAACCCACTTCTTTAAACACACATTCTTTTCCCCAGCCAAATGTTGAAGGGGACAAGTGCCAATTATGTGACCTAGCTTATTACAATGAAAACAGCGGAAAGGAAAACCCTCATAATTTAAAAATTGAGTCTAGACACCATGTGAAGAATGGACCCAGATAAAATTAGAGAGGGGTTTTGAAATGTCCACCATGGTGCAAACCCTATAGAATCTACAATCAAAAGCCATTGTGTCAGAGTCGAGCTTGAAAAAGGACCCCACCTGGTTGATCATAGTGCTAAGTAGGTCCACATTTTGTACAACTAAATCCAAACAGGAATACAAGTGATCTTAGTAGTGGTTGGATCAAAGAAATGTGACCATGGGGAGATAAAGAGGCCTGAATGGCCAAAGAACCATGGACCGTTCTACAGAACAAATTTGCAATCCTCCATAGAACAAAATGTAATCAGGAAAAAACCAAAATCAAGAGATTCAACAATAGGGGTAGGAAGATTACTCCACGTGCTATTAATCTAGTCGAGGATTAAAGCAATTAGTGGACGCTTATGCAAGCATCTCACAACCACAAAATGAATATTGAAATCCCCAGCAACTGCATCAATACAACCATCAAATATGCAAAAATCCATAGGCTCATTAGAGAAGACCACATCAGAGTCCCCAAAGGAAAAATGAGTGCTTCCAAGTTGAGAGCCACTATCCAGATTCGACAAAGGGGACATGGCAGGAGGCGTCGAGGGGCGGGGCGAGCTAGGGTTAGCAGATTGAGACTGCACAAGACAAAATTTTGTGCATTCATGATAAGGATTCAATTTATTTTTGCAGCCAACAACATGAATGGTGGGAGTTGTGCCAGAGAATGCCCAGCCCGATTTCACATCCAAGGGGTCAAGATCCCATGAAGGAGGAGAAAGAGCAGGGGGAGAAGGAGGATCCAGCGATGCCCCATAATAGAGGGCATACCGTTTTTGGCCTTCCCTAGTAGCAGCCAAACAACCACCCCATTTTGAGCCAAGAGGACGCCTAGATTTCCCATTCTCATTCATTTGAAGATCACCTGCGGTTTGGCCACCATCGCTCTTTGCATTCCTCAAGGTAACACCATCACCATTCGCACCTAGAGAGCTTGCACACATTTTCTCTTCCAGCTAAATTGGTTAATATATGTAATAAATAATATTATAGTATAAAATATATAATTTAATATAGAATAATATATATTATATATCATAATAAAATAAAATAATATAATATATCATATACTATATAAATTATATGATATATGATATCATAATATATTATAATGTATGCTATGATAAAATGGATACACATTCTGTGCAAGAAATGGATATCCGTTATTTTGATTTAATATTGGATATCCATTTTTAAAAGTGGATATTTGTTAAGAACGAATATTTGTTTTGCTTTGGTGTTTACCATAGCAAATTGTACTTTTTACCCAACCCAAGTAAAAAGTCAAAGATGCTTTTCACAATTTTGCCTAACTAAATTCACATTTTTTCTCATTGCCACTATTTGGCCCATCATGATCCTGCACTCACCCAAAACTTAGCTTAAATTATAGACCTTGCTAATTTTCGACTCTTGGTTTTGTTGTTGATATTTATTGGGAAAGACAATTACATGAACTTGAAGTTGTAGCATTGTAAATTGTCACCCTTGACAATTTCACACTATGTTTTTGCTCCCCCTTAAGTTATTAGACCTAATTAAGAACTTAGATTCCTAAATTATGCATTCCAAAACTTATTTTTAATATTTATCGATAATTTGCATGCATAAAACAAATGTTCTCATTTAATTTACTTTGTCCCTGACTCTTTAAACTTTGAAAAATAGGCCTAGGATATTGGCGCCTAGTGTGCCTATGTCCCCCTATTTTGGCCCCCAATTCAAATATGTCGATGTCAACATTTTATTAATTAAAATTCAAATATCTAAAGTTGATTGTCGGGATTTAATGTTCAAGAAATAGAATAATAGCATATAAATGCATGGTTATTGCATCATTTGAAATCATCTAGGAAATTATTGGAGAATTTATGATAAAGAGCATTATCAAGCAAGTCAAGAGCAACCATTAGAGTTTTATTGCAGTAATTCAAGATAAAACATCATGTCAAAATGTATGAGTGTGTTCATGTTTATGTTTCATATTGTTTGTGAAGACTAATCCTTGTAGGTCTCCAAGCAATTCAAGCCATTCAAGCAAATCAAGTAAGAAATGTCAAGACCTTGAGGAGATGTGTATGACTTCAGTCCTTCAAGGAAGAGATTAAAGGGTGGTGAGTTGCAACACTTTATGGATTCATCATTTCTTCCTATCATTTATCATTTTTTCATTGACATTGCCATTGTGGAAGTGGAAACACTAACAGGGGGTTTGACCAAGGCAAGCCCCTAAATGGTATAACCTTTCTTCTCTCTTTGAATGTGTAGGTTTTAGGTTTGAATGAGATTGAAGAAAGATTGAGGATCAATTATTTGTTGTTGCAATTGAAACCATACACCTTGACAACTCATAGAAACTCAATTAAAAAATTATCTGACTGTGATTCAAAAGTGCGACAAGTAGGAAACAAAAGCTCTGGTTTGGCACCTGAGGACTGCAAAAATAGATTTGAATTTTCCCTATAAAGAAAATGGTACCTAGGGCAACTATGTCCCACCTTTTCAACTCTAGATTTGAATTACAGGTGCATAGTGTTGTGCTCTTTCTATTTATGTATATGATTTCTTAGATCTAATGTATATGCATTAGAATTGTAATTTGTATCATTAGGGAAATTGAATCATTACATCTTGTCCTTAGCTCACTTTTATATTTGGTTAAGGGATGGTTGACTGACCTATCACCTACTGTAAGTCAATCATATACCTTGTCCAAATTCAATCAAACCCCCATCACATCCACAACAACACACACACATCACATATCCCCCCCTATGAAATTTGGGAGAGGTGTCAAACCCTAAGGTGAAAGCTCAAAGGTTTCCCTTTTCCCACATTTCATTTTGGTGAACCTGACTTGTTAACATTATGTACCTTTTGAAATTGAAGCATTGCATATTAGATATAGATTTTTCATTACATTATTTTGTAATTTTCAATCAGGCATTCTTTTTTACATCGTAAAAAATATATTTAAAAAAAAAAATTCATATCATAGTGCATCATAGGTTGCAATAGGGTTAATTTCAGTCATTTTAGCTCAGATATACATTCAAATTGCATTCATAAATCTTAATAAGGTCATTTAAAATCAAAAAACAAAATTGAAAGTGTCATTTCCATACATTTACGTATCTTGCATATAGCTAAAAAGTGAAAAATTGTATTAGTTTCTTTCAATTTAAGTATAAAAAGGTTGCATCTTGAGAAGATTGGTTGTCATTGATGTCAAAAGAGTGTTGTAGATTATATATGCTTTGGAGAGAGTGTTGTAGAGATATTAGTTGGTGTAAGTCAACATTACAATATATGGGAGAGTGGTGATGAGCCTGATGTCTAAGTGTGATATAGAGGTGGGTACACATGTTCTAATTTGTTGACAATATGTTTACATTGATATATTTTTAGTTTGGTGTACTGCACTTAGAGAAAAGTTGTGTCCAAGGCATTTACAATATATTCTCTAAGGTAGTGACACAGTGTTTTGGTCCACATCCTTTCACAGAGCGAGATTTAGTCTTGTGATTTAAAATATAAGTAAATAGAGATGTGAAGGTGTTATATCCAATATTTCAAGTCATATATCCTTCTGCAATGAAAGATAGAAGTGACAAAGTTCTAGTCTATACTCTGACAAAGTAAAGTAATGATGAAGGCTTGTTAGAATGCTCTGCATTCCTTTGGTTGTGATGATTTGATTATACGGTTTTGTGGACATGCTCAATGATGTCCAATTAATGCTATATTGGAGATTCAAGTGGTTTGATGCTTTGCAAGTTTAGATTTCAAGTGACAGTGTGTTGCAATTGGCTTTGGATGCCTATCCTTTATCAAAACATATGTTTATTTGCTTGTGCGAGTAGAAGATTGTAAAAATAAGTTGTATGAGTCTGTGTGGACCTTCTACATGTCTCAGAGTATCTTAGGTTTGAAGCAAATATATATATTTCTTGTTTCTAGTATCGTACAGTTGTTTCAAGTTAGTTTGTGAAGATATACTTTTTTTGTGGTTGACTTGGGCATGTTAATGATGTTTTCCACTAATTTAAGATTGAGTAGAGTTCAAGGAGTGTTTGTAGATGTTGTATGAGTCATGTCAACTCATCTAAAAGAGATATAAATAATGTTATATTATTTTTGTATACTGCCAATGAAGATGCAGTCCGCCATGTTACAAGTTTCATTATTCCTTATTTGTGGCTAATTGAATTTATATTTTGTAAGTATGTGAATGGTATATATTGAAGATAAAATATTTGAAGGCGATGATGGATGTGTGTGAAGATAAACGAGTTCATGAGCAGAGCATGACAAGATCTGCTACAAACCTGATGAGCAGAATTAATAACTATTAGTGGTTGAATCCATAATATCAGTCATATTTAAGTTGTTCTTTCTTTCAATTAGGGAGTAGTAGCTTGGATTTGGGTTCCAGTACCTAAAATAAAGTTAGGGATTATTTTCTTCCTTGGGTTGTGGCCCAAAATCAAATTGTAAACTATTATTTACTTGTGAGGTTGGATTAGGACAGTATCTCCCAACAACATTTCTCACCATGGTTTTTCCCTTGTGGAGTTTTCGATGTAAATATGGTGTCACTTTTTTTCCTTATGTGGATGTTTATCTTCTTTCATGTTTAATTGGTTTAACTTAGTATCAACATTAGTTAATTGGGATTGAATTTTAAATCATATCGATTCACCCCCCTCTCAGTATTTTGGTGTGTTCAACAATTGGTATTAGAGAAAGGTTCCTTGACACAAGCTTAACAGTTGAGGTAGATCCTGTCCTTGAACACATGGAGAATAAAGTAGTATCCAAGAAGAAGTCCTCTTAGGAAAAAGAGGTCATACTCAAAAAGGAGGATGATGAATTTGAATTTGAATTCAAGAAAGAAGATTGTCTAGTGGATTATGAAGGAGAGCTCATTTCTGCTCTAAATTATCTAGATGAAGAAATAGATAAGAATGAAGAGCTTCAATTCCAACTTGAAAAAGTAGAGAAGAAAATTGGCAAGTTGAAAGTTCAAGTTGAAGAAAGGAAAACAATTGAAGAGTGTATGCATATCAAGCTCATTGAAAAAACTATTGAATTTTCAAAGCTTGAAGAGATTGTTTCCCCGAGGAAAGAGCTAGAAAAATAAAATGAACAAATTGACAAAGGTATAAAGATAAAAGGAGGTTCTTAGATTCTTGATGAGTTGAATAACTCTAAAAATCCATCGAAAGAGAAGTTTGATCTTGGTTTTGAAAAAGATAAAATCCCTATAACCAATGCTTCTACAAACCTATATAAAAATTTCAAAGTAGGAGGAAAGTCTGAGACATTTGGGAGGAGAAAGCTTCCACTGAAGAACCTAAGAAGACTAGCTCTAGAAATTCAATGATAGATCAAGATAGAAAGAAATAAGGTGGATTCTTTCTTGTTCAAAGACAAAGAAAATTTAGAGGTCCTCCACCTGCTAGACAACATGCCCCCACTAGGTTCAATCATTCCTTTCAAGGTTATTGTTATTCTTTCAATAAATTTGGGTATAAGGTTGTTGATTATAGATCTAGGAAAAGAAGAAATGATTACCTAGGTAGAAAACCATTTGTGCCTCAAAGATATGATGATGTTTCATTTCGTGGATATTGCTATGCATTCGACAATTTTAGTCATAAGGCTAGACTAAGTGAAAAACTAAGGTGAAGAGAAATAAATTAGTTCTGGAGCACAACATTGTGTGCAACAAGTGCAATAAGGTTGGGAATAAGGAAATTTTTTGCAAAAGTGGTTTTGTGAAGCCATCTGTTCAGAACCGAAAGAAGGATGAAACCCTAAATTAGCAAAAGAAGGATAATGGTAAGATTTTTCAAGAGAAGCAAGATCAGGAAAATGTGAAGAAGGGTGATTCCACACAAGACCCAGTGACAAATGGAGATAGAAAATTATCTCAAGGAGAGCTATCATTTTCAAATCCTTTAGCCCCCTAAAAAGGATAAAGTGTTGAATATTTCAATGTGAATGATGAATTGGATAAATTCCTCTGGTGTGCATATCTGTTGAACAAGATTGAACCTTTTGATGAAGGTTTCAAAGCAATTGAATGATTTGAAAAGGTGTGTTGAGCATCCTTGTATCCCTGTGATGACACAAATGTTTCTGGTAGAAGAGTTACCTAATAAGTATGAATGCATTTATGGCAGAAAGTTAGGGCTATTTGAAAGGATTTTCATGTGTTAATTGGATCATTTGATCTCATTTGTAATCAAGAGCATTTGTGTTTGGAGTAGAGAGGTGATAAAAGGTTTTCAAGATATTTATGTGAAACCCTAGAGCTGGGATATTTGATGTTTTTTGAAGAAATATCAATGGCGACACCTCGGGTAATTAATGTGGTGGAGAAACCCATACCTAAATACAAAAAGTTTCCATTCAAGGTAATGGAGGTTGACAAAGATGGTGCATTTTCAAAAGTTCCTATTGATGTGGTATGCTTTGAAGATGTGAGGATTTTCATTCATGCCCAACTAAATGAAATTGATCATACTTCATCTTTTGAAGTGGTGTGACATGAATTGTTGAATGAGAATGGAGTGTACAAGCAAGAGTATGAAAATGTGGTTGAGAAAGGGTTGGATATCTAGAAATATTTTCCAAACTTCTACAAGTGCAAGGAATGGGTATGAATCATTTTGAGACACATTCAAGAAGAATTCATGCAACTAGAAAAACCTTATATGATCACAAAATAAGCAATTCGGGTAGTTACTGGTCTTTGTGCCTCCAAACCAATCCAGGTATTGAAATCAATAAAGAATGAAAGGTTTATGGAACATACAAAATCTAAGTTTGATAAGAGAACAATAACAATAAAGGATATCATTGATCTTAGTGTCTAGTATTCCTCTATGGGGATTACATACAATATTTACTTCACAAACAGAAAAGGGTCTACCACGACCACCATAATCCATACTACCCATCAAATGGTGAAGGAAGGTGCAAATTTTGACCTATGTGAGTTGTTGAGAGATCAATTGATGGACTTGAACTGAAGAGGACAAAGGAAATTGGTTACAATTTTAGGTTTGGGTCTTTGATCATATGCCTTACTTTCTTCTTCTTGAATGAATTTCCTAGCTTTAAAGGTAAAATATGGGATACATTTAGTCTTGTAGCTGCACAAATCAAGAAACACATTAATGGTTTCCAAGATAAACAAGTATATACTACATTCTATTGGGAATTCTTTAATAATATACAAGTTGAGATGCAAAGTTGATAGAGGATACCCTCTAATTTGGTCTAGAAGTATGAGAATGAGATGACCTCCATAGTGAATAAGGATCATTGCTATATGGAGGATTTAGAGCCAAGGAACTCATGGATTCCTAAATTACCTTATTAGGTTGAACCTAAAAATGTTCAAGGTTATGTGGATATTTTTATGCCAAAACCTAAGGATTCTAAAGAAGAAAGATTTGGAACATATAGAGAAATCATGGATAAGATGATCCTGAAGAAAACCGCAGTGAGAAGAGAGTAGATAATATTTTAAAGAAGTGGGATATTCATTGGTACTCTAAAAATGGCGCCACCATCCTCTGGTCAAAATCCATTGGATATCTCCTTAGATTCTAAAGAATATGTTATAGAGAAGTTACAAGGAGATTCGATAGATCCTCTTCTCTTGTTGCATCTCCTCTACAAACCTCCAAATCAACACAATCATTTGGTGGAAGAAGAAAAGATGCATCTATAAATCCACCACAAAAGAAATCTATTGGAGTTGTGCAAACAAGGCCTAAGAAAAAGGCTAAATAAAAGAAGTTTGATGAGGAAGAACCTAAAGAGGAGGAAGAAGTTGAAGTTGAAGATATATCCTTGTAGATAAATAAAGGGAAGAAGATTTCAAAGGAGGAAATTGAGAAAACTCCTCTGGTTCAACATGATCCTCTTGATTTTGGTGTCATTTTGAATGGTATTGTTAGCTTTGGTTTGTTGGATGATACAATGGAGCTACATCTGGATGTTCTTCTAGAAGAGAAAAAAATAATTGAAAAGGCTATCATTGAATATATGCTCAAGAAAAACATATCTTTCAGTAACATTGTTGATAAAGCTTGAAAAAGCCTACAACAGGCTTTGAAACAGAGAAGAGATGATGCCATCAAATTTGATGAGGAGATGAAATAGTAGGCAATAGGCAATGCTAGGCCCTTTATCTCTCAAGAGGAAGAGGAGAAGATAATCTAGAGACAAGCTAAGGAACTCTGCACAAAGAGAATAACAGATCTTATAATGAGTATGGATGATGATATCAAAAATAAGATTTAGTTAGAAATTGAAGAAGTGATAAAGAAGATAATTGAATAGGTGTAAACTAAAAATGTGGTTGCACAAGAGCCTCTAAAAAAGCATGATACTGATGTTGAAATGAATGTACAAGAGCCTCTGACAGTGTATGAAACTGATAATATGCCCCCTCAAGTAGATACAAATGAGCATGTTGTCTCTAGCCAGCATGAAGAATAAGTTGTTTTTGGTTAGTCTGATGGAGAAGGTTTCTTTAGTCTACATGAGGAAGATGTCTCCAATAAGGATAAAGAGAAAGAAAAAGAGAGAAAAGGAGAAGGAGAAGGATGAAGAAGAGTAAACATATTCCTTTTCGGTAGACTCAATAAAGGAATTTTTTGGCTCACGAAATGCAAATCCAATCGGTAGTGACTCTATAGGTACATGTTCCTAATTTTGATGGACAAGTTAATTTGTCCAGAATGTCTCCCCTACACAAGATGAAATTTGGATATATACTCCACTCCACAACAAGACAAGAATTACTACAACAATATGTGGAGAGTGCTAGAGTGTTAGAAGAAGCCATGAAGGTGTTGGAAGAGAAGCTACTAGAAGGTAAAAGAGACACATCTTTGTCCCCAACACAACAGATGAAGCAATTAAAGAAGCCTTTTCAGACTTACTCATATCATCTAGAGAAGAAGGTAGAATAGAATTTTAATGAAAAGAGAATGATGATTCCTTTGGTAAGTGTGGAAATGCATTGACCAAGTTGCAATCACGTATAGAGGTGTAATGTCCCCATTTTTAGCACTACACTTTTCAGTGATTGATAGCCTATTCCTGGTGTGTTGTCGGCTAGTCAGTGGCAGAATTAGGGTTTTCAGTTGTTTGATGGGTTCTTTTGAAGATTCAGGGGTCTGCACGTTGGAGTTTGATTTTTTGGATTCTGGATTCCTTCTGGGTTTTCAGAGAGCTTCGCAGAGGTATGACATGCAACTGCGTCGAGCAACCTTTCCGGACTTACTATTTTTAGTAAGTTATGACGACTACATCTCAGAGTTTGGGATTTTGGATTGTGGATTCTTTCTGGGTTTTTAGAAAGCTTCACAATGGTATCGCATGCACTTTGATCTGAGCAACTTTCCGAATTTACTATTTTTAGTAAATTCTATTTTTGGTAGTGGTCATGTTGGCTTTAGTTCAGTTGGCTTCCCTTTGCAGTCAGTTTAGTTGGTATGGTTGTTTTGGACTTTTGATGCATTTTTTGGAGAGATAAGTATTTTAATTAAAATAATGTTATATTTTAATGTTATAACCCCTTGGCCTAACTTCATGACTTTAAGTTGTTCTGAAAAGGGGGACCTCATGGGTGGACACATCATTAGGGAAAGTTTTAATAATTCTAAGGTCAAAATTGCTCTTGGAGATGGGACGCCAAATTTGGAGAGCTTGTTATTTTATTTAAAAATGATTTATATACTTCTTGAAATGGGACACCACCTTGAAGCTTGGTCAATGGTCAAGTCAAAACCTAAAAGCATCTTGAGGAATGGGCACACCTTCTGGAAGCATCTAGAGGTGTTTTCTAAAAGTTATAAAAGGGAGCCTTGGGTCTTCATTTCATCATCTATGGACTTCTGCAATGTTATGCTGCCGAAATGGTGCTGGATTGCTTCGAGGAATGAAGGCCTCCTAGCTTGGCTCTACTTCTTGCTTGAGAGATAGAAACTAGTGGAGAGGATAGTTTGTTGGTGAGAGAATTTGTAGTGAGGTTTGCATTGTAGCTTGATTTTTTCTTTTGTAGTTTAGTTTATTGCATTTCATATCATTTTCTGGAGTTGCTGATATCAAGGCTGAATATGTAGTTTCATTCATATATTTGAAAATAAAAAATATACTGGTTCTGGGTACTGTCTATTTGAGTTTCGTTGGCAAGGGTGCCCCTATTTGACAAGTTGCAAAAATTTTAATGAAGAACTAAATTTTATATGAAGAAATCGCCCCTCACGAAGGGTCGTACCATTTGGGTTTTATTGGAGTTTGTGCAAAAAATAAATATCAGCTGTTGGGTCAGTTTTATGATGCATTCTTGGGCGCCTTCATCGTAGGATCACTTTGCATTAGATTTTATGCATTTTGGGTGAGTATTGGGGAAGTAGTGAGCAGTTTAGTGGTTCCTTGTGTTGCTGATGTAGCAATTTAAGTGCAGGTCTGTCACAAATCAGAATACCAAGATTGATCCTTTGAGTGGAGTTAATGGTCTTAGCATTCTTGTTAAGCAAGGGAAAGTCGTCTATACTATTGCAGCATTAATCAGTGCTTATTTTAATTGCTTGGCAGGCATTCTCTACTACATTGTAAGCTGAACAGTAGTACTGTTAGCATTCTCTCTTTTGCTCTTTACTTTACTGTATTTCCCATTGAATAAGTGGAAGAGGCTGGCTTGCCGCCTATCTTATTTGAACATTGCATTGTAGCTCATTAGAGTCTCCGCCTTATAGTAGCTCCATTCCCTCCTTGGGTTGGAAAGCACATTCTTGGCGTCGATTTACCTTCAGCATTATAGTGGTAGGGATCCTCTGACCATATGCTCGTGTCATCTAGCACATTCTTGGTTAGAGTTATTTTATCAGCATTGCGTTGAGATCCTCTGACCATATGCTCACACCTTGCCCAATTCAGGATCCTGGCGTACATCCTTGGTTAGAGTTGAATTCTGCATCATTTTGGTTTAAGTGCTAACCCTAATAGATGTGTGTTGCATTGCTTATTGTAATCAAAAATTGAAAAAAATTGGTTCAGAATATTTCAGTGGTATCAGAGCCATGCATCCTACCATCTTGTGCCCATCAAGGTTCAGTTGATAGTTGAATGACAGAGAAATTAGTTTCTACACCCGAGGTCAGAACAAAGTTTAGTTTAGCTTTCAGATTTTTCAAAGATGTTACGTTTTCTAAGGTCCAGGAATCGTGAGAAGTTAGATTCGACTTTGGTATTTGAGGAAGGAAAAGTTAGTGTTTCCGTAAGGGATTTCATTGAGTATGCCGAAAAATACAAAAGACAATGTGAACATGAGGTTGCCATACTCCGTGAACAATATCAAAACATGCCAGATGATTATAGGAACAATGTTTCATTTGATTCCCATTTGAATTGTGTGGCGTTACTGAAGCCCAAAAAGTTGGAGATGGTGAACCACATCAGGAAAATGATAAAAAGGGAAGCATAACAAGCTTTGGTTGAAGGATCAAGGAAGGAAGAAGCAGAAGTTCCTATTTGTGGTTTGCAGCCCACAAACAAGCATGTTGATGAAACCTTGTCAATTGAAGAATGTGTGCAAGAGCCCCACAATACTTCCCGAGACTTGCATGTGATAGCAAGTGATGAAGATCAGAACATAGCAGCAGTCTTGAATCCTAATTTGGATTCAGCCCATGGAGGTCTTGAGAGAAATGACTTCACAGAATATTTTAATAGTACTGTTGTACGGGATGAGTATGCTGAAGAAGAGCAAGTAGAAGGAAATACTGACGGTGTCTTTGAATCAGCCTATGACCATTGCCAAAGTGATAATGTTGGTAATGATTCCAACATGATTGTACCACCTCGTGTTGAAGAATTGGTGATGGATAGTTTCCCTCTTGTTGTTGTCCAAACTCCTCAAGATTTTTCACAAGAAGAAATTATGGCAAGTGATCAAGGAAACGTTTTTGGTATGCATATGATTACTAAAGATGAGATCAGAAATATACCTATAGATGGTAGTTACATTGAAGGAAAAATGGACGAAGTTTTCAAAATAGCTAACATTGAAGATTCTCTGCTTCACTATGACGTTGGTGACATGGGTGAACGTGAGTTTGATCATCAAACTAAGCCCTTGGAGAGAAGGACTTATGAAGAAATCAATTCAATTGAGTTACAGGGTGACCTATTCAAAGACTCAACACTCCAAGAGGAGCATGAAGAGTACTTTCCTTTTGATCAAAAAAATCAGCCTTTTACTGCTTGGGATCCCGATTGGTTGGCACCAAGGTATGATAAAGAACCTTTGTGGGATGAATTCCCCTTTGATCCATATGAAGATTAAAAATTAGATTGCATTGCAAACTATGAGGTGGCCATTGAAGAGGAAGTTTTCTTCGAAGAAGAAAAGTGTTCAATGAAGCTCCATAATGATCTCTTTGAAGTGGTTGCAGCCACTAAAGAAGAAAATGTTTCAACGGAAACTTTCCGAACAACGGATGATTATGATCCATTGAGCAAGTTGGATGCTGCTATAATGTTTGATCAAGGAGACAGTGATGAAGAAGAAGAGCTAGAAGACCACATGGCTCTTGAAGAAGAAAGAGTTAAAGAGGTTTACAAACACAAGTCTGATTTTTCCATTCAAGAAGCTGATTGCAAACATAGAGTCGAAGAAATCATGGAGAATGACCATCTCCATGGCATTGAGAATTATCCGCATGTTGGTGGTAAAGTACAAGGATGTTGGAGCAGCATTGAGGGCAGCAAAGACAAGGGGCAAGGTTCTAATTTTCAATTACAACCTATCAGCAGTTCACCATCTTCGCATTCTTATGAGTGGGAACTGTCAATTCAAGGTGTTCATTGACAAGGAAATGCAAGCTCTATCCCTATTTTACTGCACACATAGCTTGGTTGAAGAGCTTTACTAGAAGGATCAACTTGAAGAGAGACGTAGAGGAGTGATTGATGAGCTCACTCTGGAGCTCGAAACAACAAAGGACATGTTGGGAAAAACTCAGTTGGCTCTAATGAAGGTTGAAGACTAGTTTGCTGACTTCAAACTCTTCAAGGAGCAAGAGGGTGCACAAAGAGCTGAAGAAATCAAGCATGTGATTGAAGAGCTTGATTGTCTTCAAGAGGAGTTTGACCTTGAAAGCATCTCAAGAAAATCAGAAGTTGCATGTGCTGGTTTGGAGCAGCAAGATGAAAGGAATGACTTTCAAGTTTTTGACAATCCTCTCTTTGAAGAGGGTGATGAGGAAGATTATGACAATCCTCTCTATGAGATGAAGGATGAAACAAAGAATGAGACTAAGTATGGTTTCCAGTGCTTGGATGCTTTGATATCACTCTGTGAGGAAGTTCCATGTCTGTTGATTAGTAATGAATGCATAAGTGGGCTCGAGGGTGAAGATTCCACATGGGAGGTGTCGAAGTGAGGTAATTTCAACATCTATGACATCAAGATGTTGATGAGACAAGTCTTGGTAGCTGCTGGTAACTTCATTACAACAGCAAGGAGTGAAGATTTCAGACCTACTACCCAGGATGAATGGGAGAAAATTGGACCAGAACTTGGTGGTTGCATTCTTGATAATCCCTCCCTTGGGTGGAGTGATGTTTGGGATCTTACTAGTCAGTTTTGTGAGTTGAATTTGAAGCCACTCTATGTGTCATACTCCAATGTTGTTGAAGCTTTCATGGTTAAGCTTCAAGGATTCACTAGGTGGGGCATCAGTTTCAAGAGAATGCACTTGAATCTCACTAGCACTTGGGAATGCGTTGAGATTTCTTTTCAATGTGTTGAAAATCACTTTTAGTTGGGTATCCATGCTTGGGATTCTCAACATGGGTTGATGGAGCTTATTACATATGGAAAGGACTTTTGGAGGGATAAGGATCAAATTTCCAATTTTGTTGGTATTGTTCCCTTCTTTTCCAACCACTTGATGGTTCCGTTTGTTCATCAACAATGGATTGGAGAGAAATTTTGAGTATGGGTTGGAGAGATGAACAGTTGGTTGCTCTTGGCAGTGATCCTCAACCAAGACAAGGACAGATTTTGAGACACGAACTTGTTGGTTGGAGGCCAACTGACCACCTTACTTGTGGAGTTACTCTCATTTGGGAGAGTTTGTCCATCACTACTTGTCAAAGAGGTGGTAGTTTTCAGTTGGAAATTACTCTAGTGTGTTTTCCTACCATTTTTAAGGTGTTATCTTGCAACTCAATGCTCATCCCATACACTCACACTTGGGAATTTCTTTGGTGCTGCTGTTTTTTCTTGTGTGAAGTACTAAAATCATATTGCACTTCACTGACTTCAGCCTTGAACAATAGAGATTATTTTTTTCTTCACACCTATTCTACTCTTGGAGTTCATCTTATGGAGGTTTGAGAAGAAAATTTTGATAGTTTCTTTACTATATTGGTTTTGGACATCAAACTTCCACATGCTTTGGCTTTCCATTATGAGACTCTTGGAGTTGGAACTGTAAGAGTGATTAGAAGTCTTCATGGTGGTATCAGTATGATTCAGATGAGGCATAGTAGCTCCATGTGGAGTTATGAGTATGAGATAGTTGAGCTCTTGCAAAGTATTGCTTTCCTCTTTGCAAGAAGACTTGAAGATGTCTGATTTGTAGTCTTGGTTGTGTTCAAACTCTTATGGAGATATGCTCAAGGGTTCGATTTTGAGTTGAGTAGACTATCTTTTCTATTGCCTAGGATTTTGATAGACAGTGGTATGGTTGATATTTTTGACTCAAAACATTTTGGACATGAGACGTTGCATGATATTGATCTCAGTCCTTTAAGATTTTTTGATTTGAGTATCATGGACGGTAACATTTTGGAGTTACAAGGGAGGTTAGTGCAACATTGGCATGATGTTTTCACTGATGTGATCAGAGTGGTGCAACATCGACATGGTGGGTCCTTCCTGAGATGGACATGGGAACTTGGGATCATACTTGTTTTGGTATGGATCAGTCCTAATTTTTCTGGAGTTGTGGTGGTATTGCTTGAGGACAAGCAATTTTGGGAAGGGCGGATTGTAATGTCCCCATTTTTAGCACTACACTTTTCAGTGATTGATAGCCTATTCCCGGTGTGTTGTCGGCTAGTTAGTGGCAAAATTAGGGTTTCTGGTTGTTTGATGGGTTCTTTTGAAGATTCGGGGGTCTTTATGTTGGAGTTTGGCTGTTTGGATTCTGGATTCCTTTTGGGTTTTCAGAGAGCTTCGCAGAGGTATGACATGCAACTGCGTCGGGCAACCTTTCTGGACTTACTATTTTTAGTAAGTTATGACAGCTACATCTCGGAGTTTGGGATTTTGGATTGCAGATTCTTTCTAGGTTTTCAGAAAGCTTTGCAATGGTATCGCATGCACTTTGATTCGAGCAACTTTCTGAATTTACTATTTTTAGTAAATTCTATTTCAGGCAGTGGTTCTGTTGGCTTCAGTTCAGTTGGTATGGTTGTTTTGGCCTTTTGATGCATTTTCTGGAGAGATAAGTATTTTAATTAAAATAATGTTATATTTTAATGTTATAACCCCTTGGCCTAGCTTCATGACTTTAAGTTGTTCTGAAAAGGGGGACCTCATGGGTGGACACATCATCAGAGAAAGTTTTAATAATTCTAAGGTCAAAATTGCTCTTGGAGGTGGGATGCCAACTTTGGAGAGCTTGTTATTTTATTTAAAAATGATTTATATCCTTTTTGAAATGGGACGCCACCTTGAAGCTTGGTCAATGGTCAAGTCAAAACCTAAAAGCATCTTGAGGAATGGGCACACCTTTTGGAATCATCTAGAGGTGTTTTCTCAAAGTTATAAAAGGGAGCCTTGGTTCTTCATTTCATCATCTATGGACTTCTGCAATGTTATGCTGCTGAAATGGTGCTGGACTGCTTCGAGGAATGAAGGCCTCCTAGCTTGGCTCTACTTCTTGCTTGAGAGATAGCAACTAGTGGAGAGGATAGTTTGTTGGTGAGAGAATTTATAGTGAGGTTTGCATTGTAGCTTGAGTTTTTCTTTTGTAGTTCAGTTTATTGCATTTCATATCATTTTCTGGAGTTGCTAATATCAAGGCTGAATCTGTAGTTTCATTCATATATTTGAAAATAAACAATATACTGGTTCTGGGTACTGTCTATTTGAGTTTCGTTGGCAAGGGCACCCCTATTTGACAAGTTGCAGATTTTTTAATGAAGAACTAAATTTTATATGAAGAAATTGCCCCTCACTAAGGGCCGTACCATTTGGGTTTTATTGGAGTTTGTGCAAAAGATAAATATCAGCTGTTGGGTTAGTTTTATGATGCATTCTTGGGTGCCTTCATCGTAGGATCACTTTGCATTAGATTTTATGCATTTTGGGTGAGTATTGGGGAAGTAGTGAGCAATTTAGTGGTTCCTTGTGTTGCTGATGTAGCAATTTAAGTGCAGGTTTGTCACAAATCAGAATACCAATATTGATCCTTTGAGTGGAGTTAATGGTCTTAGCATTCTTGTTAAGCAAGGGAAAGTCGTCTGTACTGTTGCAGCATTAATCAGTGCTTATTTTAATTGCTTGGCAGACATTCTCTACTACATTGTAAGCTGAACAGTAGTACTGTCAGCATTCTCTCTTCTACTCTTTACTTTACTGTATTTCTCACTGAATAAGTGGAAGAGGTTGGCTTGCCGCCTATCTTATTTGAACATTGCATTGTAGCTCATTAGAGTCTCTACCTTATGGTAGCTCCATTCCCTCCTTGGGTTGGAAAGCACATTCTTGGTGTCAAGTTACCTTCAGCATTATAGTGGTAGGGATCCTCTGACCATATGCTCGTCGTCATCCAACGCATTCTTGGTTAGAGTTCTTTTATCAGTATTGCATTGAGATCCTCTGACCATATGCTCACACCTTTCCCAATTCAGGATCCTGGTGTACATCCTTGGTTAGAGTTGAATTCCACATCGTTTTGGTTTAAGTGCTAACCCTAACAGATGTGTGTTGCATTGCTTATTGTAATCAAAAATTGAAAAAAATTGGTTCGGAATATTTCAAGAGGACATTCAAAAAATCTTGGAGGAAGCCAAAGTGCTATATGTTTTCTATTTGAAATGGCCTGCTAGTACAAAGAGTATTAAGGATTAGATAAGTGCAATTGAAATGAAGATCACTAATGTGGCTAGAACATACAGTCTAGTACAAGAAAATGATGGCACCATAAGGGCTCAAGTGGAAAGCCTACACTCCCAAATACAACAACTACAAGATCAAAGGGAGAAGTTCAAAGGTTAGGTAAAGAAGTTTAGAGAAGTAGTAAGCCTAAGGTTGGCTTCACTTACCAGAATCCTAATAGAGACCAATGGTGTGGGTTAAACCCACAAAAATGGTTTACAATTCCATTGAGGAAGGAAAAATGTAGTTTCAAATTGAAAACACTTTAGGGGGTTCGCTAGAACTAGGAAGGTTCGCTAGAACCCCCTAAAGGGTTTGCTAGAACTAGGAAGGTTCGCTAGAACCAAGGGGGTTCAAGCAAACCCACCTTTAATGGGTTTATTTTTTAATTGCATTAAAGGGGGTTCGCTAGCCAAGGGGATTTGAGCGAACCCCCTAGTTCTAGTGAACCCTGGTTCGCTAGAACCTCCCTTTTCCCCCCTTCTCCCCCTCTGGCACAAAAAATCTCTAGAATTTGTCCCTTCGAGGCTCGAGTTGAGGATGAAAATGGAGGAGACTCCATAGACCCAATTGGAAGATGGTAATCCTCGGAACGAGCTATCCAACAAATATAATTTTAATATGTTTTGGTTTTATTATGTATTTATTTTTCAGTTTGATTAAACATGGGATTTTTGACCAAAAATCAAGCTCTTTGTTTTGCACATATGGAAAAATAGCAGATTATCAAAATAAAATTCTAAAAAATATGTGGAGACTAGGTATTGATATCCTTGATCTAGTAAACAAAATTGAATTTTGATACATACAAAAAAAGTTATGTTGTATACAGTCTGCTTATGTATGAATTATAATTAGTTTGACTTCAAAACTTAATTAAGGAAAAAATATTCAATAAAACACTATGAAACCAAATGAAAGCACTATATATCATAGTTACAAATCTAAATTAAAAAAAATAAAAAATTATCCTTCATGAAATTTTTTTATGTTGTATACGGTGAGCATCACTCCTTAAAATGGTGTTTACTGAAAAAACTAGTTTTCAAAGGAGAAGGAAAAAGAAGAGCAATGTGATTCCAAAATTTTAAAAAAATATATTTACAATCTACAGACAAATTTTCACAAATCACTACTTTACATCATCTTCAAATTCCTCATGGTTTAGCTGCTATAGGTGCCCGAAAGTGAAGATTTAGTTAGAAAAAATCACTTCAGTGTCTAGTTTGGCCAAAAATTGTAAACTAGTATTGTGGGATCACCTTGTGGTACAAAAATATTAGGCACCACCTTCGTTGGAAGATGTAGAAGATAAATATGTGTAGCTAAGCTGTCAATTCTAGACCTTAACTGCTGCAAAGAAGCAATGGGATAGTAGCCTGGTTCAACTCAAGTCCATCTAAAAGGGAATTTTTCCATCAAAGTGAGTTATGATTGATTTTAGATATATTTATTTTTGTTGTTATGTATATATGAGAAGTAGATATAAGGATAATTTTGTTGATGAAGTATATGAACTTCATTCCAGAGGGAGTAAAATTTGTAAAGTTTAAGGTCCCGAAGCTTGTAGAATTTTTCTTGTATAGAGAAGGTTTTGTTGCTCTTTTCCCTTGATTTCAAAGGGGGAGAGAGATATGTGCACCTAAGGGGGAGTGTTTATACACATCTTTTTTCTTTTTCCATCAATGACAAAGGGGGAGATTGTTGCATCTTGAGAAGATTGGTTGTGATTGATGTCAAAAAAGTGTTGTAGATTATATATTCTTTGAAGATAGTTAATATGCAGAGATATCAATTGGTGCAAGTCAACATTGTAGTATATGGAAGAGTGGTGATCAACTTGATGTCTAAGTGTGATATGGAGGTGGGTACACATGTTCTAATGTGTTTACAATATTTTTACATTGATATATTTTCATTTTGGTGGTACCACACTTAGAGAAAAGTTGTGTCCAAGGTATTATTAGTATATTCTCTAAGGCAATGACAGTGTTTTGGTTTGCATCCTTCCATAGAGTGAGATTTAGTCTTGTAGTTCAAAATATAAGTAAATAGAGATATGAATGTGTTATATCAAATATTTAAAGTCATAGATACTTCTACAGTGAAATATAGAAGTGATAGAGTTCTGGTCTATACTCTGGTAGAGAAGGTAATGATGAAGGCTTTTTGGTGCAGGAGCACCCAGGTCATGTAATGCCTTTAAAAAGATAATTTGTCCAATTTATATGTTCAAGTAAAAATTAGTGTGTTAAGGCCATGAAAAGCCTAATTTGATTCTCAAACAAGCGTTTGGATCTTGGTATCTACATCTGGTTTATAAGATTTACTCGATTAAAGGGTTTGCAACTTACAAAAGAATTTGATGGGATGGCTGCTAAACCGAGTTTTGTTCAAAACAGTAAAAGGAATAGCATTAAGTGTTTGGAAACAATCATTCTAATGGCTTTATTGATAACTCTGTGGTTGGCTAGAGTTTAGAAGATAGGTTGATTTTGGTTGTGTGAAGCAAGGTTACTCAATAAAGAGTTGTGAAGTCTTGTGATTGCAGGTGAAAGGCCTGATGGTACAAAGTTATGGGATGAAATCTTGGTTTATTTCAAGAGTAATAATGATTCTTTTAAGATGCTTCTATGTTGTGGAAGAGATTATAAATTTTTTTGTTTGGGGTGACTTGAACAAATACTTCTTAATGAGTAAGTTTAGTATTTGACTGTAATATGAGTAAACAGAGGTGTGGTTGCTTGTTCTTGTTATGTATTGGTCAAAATAATGACATTAGAGATGAGTATAGTAAACATAATGTGTTGCCTTGGAAATTGAGTATAGTGGTGATTGCTTGAAGTACTATGTGGTTTGCTGAGTTTGAAGAAATGATGTTGTTGTTGGATACTCTACATCAAATTGGTATCAGAGCCTGAAGATGCTATGGGAAATTTGTTTATGGTTAAGTTGTTGTTGATAGTAGGTTGAGATTGTTGGTTGGTTGCATGTGCTTATCCATCTAAACTACATTGAGAAAGTCCAAGAGACTAGGGAGAGTAAGCAGAGACACCTAGGTGAGGCAAGCTGAGCTATGTTGTAGTTAGAACCTGATGGATTCTTGTCTGAAGAAGCACTGAAGAGTTGCAACCTGTTGAAGGATACTCCCTTGATGGGAGTAGATGAGAAGTTGAGAATATGAAGGATGATTGTTGAGGAGAAGAAGTAGGTTGCAAGGACAGTCCTATGTCCTTGGTTGAGCAAAGAGTTGGTGAGAAGATGAAAAGGACAGTCCTGTGTCCTTTTGAAAGAGAAAATAATAGTGAACCTGATGATTAAGACTGAGAAAGGAAAAAAGAAAAGATGAAGATAGAGATGAAGATGACAAGAGAAAGCAAGGATAAAATGAAGACAAATGATGAAGACAAGGCAAAGAAAAATGCAGATGAAGAGGACAAAGAACAAGGTAGATTGATTTTTGTTTTGTAGGTACAAGTGAAGATGATGCAATGTGTTTCCAAGGGACTTGGAAAGCTTTGTTGGTTGGTTGTATGGTGTAGGAGCACCCAGGTCATGTAATGCCTTTAAAAGGCTAATTTTTCCAATTTATATGTTCAAGTCAAAATTAGTGTGTCAAGGCCATGAAAAGCCTAATTTGAATGTAATAAAGTCAAAAAAATAAGTCACTAGGTGGTCAGATTTCAAAATATTGTCAAAAAGGTGGGAAGAGTTGTTAAGATGTAATTATGTAAGAAAAAGTGCATAAATTAGGCATAAGAGGTGGTTTGAACCAATGGGAAGTTGGAAAAAATAGTTGTTATGAGGGAAACTTCTATAAAAGGCATAGTATGGCGAGGAGAAGGAGGCCTTTTTGTATTCTTGTAACAAAATTTTGAATAAAAAGTCCATGTTTTCTGTGTGAACAACATTCTTTCCATCATTTATTCCTTGCATTGCTAATTTAAGGATATCAAAAAGCTAGTTCCTGTGTAATCTCCTTTTAGGAAGAGTTAGTTATCATTTTCAAGAGTTAGAAGGTTATTCCTTTAAGAAACAAAAGAAAAAGAGACAATCCTCTGTGCCTCGGGTAGAGTTCCTCTTACAGTAGTTTTGAGAGTCTCTTAAAACACAAATGGACATTCCACCAATGTAGGAAAGATGGTCAGTGGAATGGATCATTTTTGTTGTTTTTTTAAATGTTAGATAAGTGTGTGTGTAGGAGAACAAGAATATGGAGTGGAGTTGTTACAAGGCCAAAAATTGAGTTTTTCCATTAAAAAATGGTGGTTTCAAACAAGGAAAAGAAGAAATATCATGTGCATGAACTTGGAGATAGTTTCAAATGCTTGGGTAGACACAATCAAGCATGTTTCAATGATTGGCCAGAGTATTGGAGGTTTGTAAGGGTGATATTCACAAAACCCTCAATTTTTGGGTGTTTTTACCCTATAATCAAGGGTTTGATAGATCAGTGAGTTTTTAGGTTTCTCCACTCCTAAAAATGTTGTAATCCTGAGTTTTATGGTGTGACTGAAGACTGTTAAATGTTGTTTGGAGTTTTGGAGTAATCTAATGGGGGTATCCTTTGTAAAAAAAGGCCTAAACTAGTAGCCTTTTTCAGCGTTCTGTCTGAGAATCTGATAGTTTCTGCAAAGCAAGTCATTGTAAGCTTTTGATATGTTGTCTTGAACATTAAAAGGTCTCTAAAAAAGCATTTGGATCTTGGTATCTGCATTTGGTTTGTAAGATTTACCCAATTAAAGGGTTTGCAACTTACAAAAAAATTTGATGGGATGGCTACTAAATTGAGTTTTGTTCAAAATAGTAAAAGGAATAGCATTAAGTGTTTGGAAATAGTCAATCTGATGATTTTATTGATGACTTTGTGGTTGGATGGAGTTTAGAAGATAGGTTGATGATTTTGGTTGTGTGAAGCAAGGTTACTCAATAAAGAATTGTGAAGTCTTGTGACTGCTGGTGAAAGGTCTGATGGTACAGAGTTATGGGATGAAATATTGGTTTGTTTAAATAGTAATAATGATGCTTGTAATATGCTTCTATGTTGTGGAAGAGATTATAAAATTTGTTGTTTGGGGTGACTTGAACAAAGACTTCTTAATGAGCAAGTTTAGTATTTGATTGTAATCTGAGTAAACAGAGGTGTGGTTGCTTGTTCTTGTTATGTATTGGTCAAAATAATGACATTAGAGATAAGTATAGTAAACATAATGTGTTGCCTTGGAAATTGAGTATAGTGGTGATTGATTGAAGTACTATGTAGTTTGCTGAGTTTGAAGAAATGATGTTGTTGTTGGATACTTTGCATCACTTTTTAGAATGCTCTGCATTCCTTCGGTTGTGATGATTTGATCATACGGTTTTGTGGACATGCCCAGTGATGTCCATTGCATGCTATATTGGAGGTTCAAGTGGTTTGGTGCTTCACAAGTTCATATTTCAAGTGATAGTGTGTTGTAGTTGGTTTTGGATGCCCATCCTTTATCATACCATTTATTTGTTTGCTTACACCAACAAAATATTTTACAGATTAGTTGTATGAGTTTGTGTGGACCTTTTATGTATGTCTGAGAGCATCTTAGTCTTGAAGCACATTGCAGATATTTCTTGTTTTCGGTACCACACAGTTGTTTCAAGTTAGTTTATGAAGATATGCTTTTGCTATGGTCGACTTGGTTATGTTAATGATGTGCAGGTCACTAATTTGAGATTGAGTGGAGTTCAAGGATTTTTTGTATATGTTGTATGATTCATGTCGACTCATCTAGAAGAGATGTTAATAATGTCATATCACTTTTGTATATTTCCAATGAAGATGTAGGCCGACATGTTATAATTTTCATTATTCCTTATTTGTGGCCAACTGAATTTGTATTTTGCAAGCGTGTGAATGATATATATTGAAGATAAAATATGTGAAGTGTTGCAAGGTGTGACCCTTGGTATCATCTTCCTATGGTAGGCATAGTCCAGTGCGGTGCCTGGGCTTCATGACATGGTTTAACTACCTCCTGTGGATCTTGATCTTGTATAAATCCAACGACTGTATCGGGCATTAAAAAGTTGATCTTTTGGTGCAACGACAGTCGTCTTTGCAAAAATTGGTATCAGAGACAAGGTCACAGGTTCGAACTTCGTGCTTGCACTGGATGGGGATTATTGCAAGGTGTGACCCTTGGTATCCTCTTCCTATGGTAGGCATAGTCCAACGCGACACTTGGGCTTCGTGACATGGTTTAACCACCTCCTGTGGATCTTGATCTTGTATAAATCTAGCGGTTGTATTAGGCATTAACAGGTCGATATTTTGGTGCAACGGTAGCCGACACTTGGGCTTCGTGACATGGTTTAACCACCTCTTGTGGATCTTGATCTTGTATAAATCCAATGGTTGTATTAGGCATTAACAGGTCAATCTTTTGGTGCAACGACAACCATATTTGCAACAATTGGTAATAGAGCTGAGGTCACAAGTTCGAACCCTGCACTTGCACTGGGGGGATTGTTGCAAGGTGTGACCCCTTGTCTCCTCTTCTTGTGGTAGGAATAGTCCAACACAACGCTTGGGATTCATGACATGGTTTAACCACCTCCTATGGATCTTGATCTTGTATAAATCCACCAGCTGTATTGGGCATCAGCAGGTTGATCTTTTGGTGCAGCGACAACCATCCTTTCAACATGAAGGTGATTATGGATGTGTGTGAAGATGAATAAGTGCATGAGCAGAGTGTGATAAGATCCACTACAAACCTAATGAGTAGAATTGATGAGTATTAGTGGTTGAAGCCATAATACCAGTCATATTTTTGTTTTTCTTTCTTTCAACTAGGGAGTAGTAGCTTCCTTGGGTTTCAACCCCTAAAAAAATTTTAGGGAGTATTTGCTTCATTGGGTTGTATCCCAAAATTAAATTATAAATTGTTATTTACTTGTGCGACTGAATTAGGACAGTAGCTCATAGCAACATTTCTCACAATGGTTTTTCCCTTGTGGGTTTTCCACGTAAATCTGATGTGATTTGTGTTCTTGTGTGGATTTTTATCTTCTTTCATGTTTTGATTAAGTAGGTGAATTCTTAATTGGTTTAACGTAGCATCAACAATAGTTAATTGGGATTGAATTTTAAAGCATATTGATTCACCCCCTTCTCAGTATTTTATTGTGTTTAAGAAAAAAACATCATCATTTTTAGATTTAGCATATTAGAATTAGTTAATTTTTGCATCTTAGATCTGGAAATTGCATTTACAACTATCATTTATTGTTCAAGCATCTTCAACATTCTTGCACACTTTCATTTTGAATTACATTTATGGAAGAATATTCACTGTCAGACCTGTTTGCACATAGATACAAAAGCCCTAAACAATATTACAAAAAACCAAAATTTTAAAATTTCAAAAGCCTTCCTAGGATATAGGCACCCAAGGTGCCATAGTCTTGCCATTTTTGGATCATATTTCTGTGATAGACTTCTCATAATTCTCTGTCTAGATCTGTTGTTTGTTTTCTAGTCACCTATTGCATAACAATCCAAACCTTAGTAAAAGAATCATATCATCACGATGGCTCAATGTTTTGGTAAGATGTTGACTTCTTTGAAATACTTGGTTGATGTTTCAAGTTGAGTTTGGTGATGACCCTAATTTAAATGAGGATATTCATTATCCTTCACCTCCCAATGCATATCCTCATAATGAAGATAACTTGGGACAAGATGAGGAGAGCATGAATGGATTCATACATAATTCTTTGCGTAGCCTCAAGAACAATGTAGCCTTTTATCTTTCCATTGAATTTCCCAATCACCCATACCAACAACCAACACTACCTATCATGTCACCACTTGAAATTTTTTCCACATTTCATAAGAAAAGTGACTTGAAGTTCATACTGCAACCAATGCACATGGAAGCACCTATCAATAATAATCACAAGGAAAACACATCAACCAATCTCCCATCATATGAGAATAAAGTTACAAACACACCTATTATCTTGGAGCAAAGCTATGTACAAGGCTTTAAGATTCTGACAAAAAACGGATGTGATATAAATAATGAACATGAGATACACCCTATTTTGGAAGAAATTCCATCTGAAGACACAAAAGGAATAGGTTACCAAGGTCCTCCACTTCTACATCAAACATTTGTTCCACCAACCAAGCAATACAAATTCCATGATCCTATTAAGAAAGGTGTATTACCTACTCCACATCCTTTATAAAAATCCAAGCATAATTTAGCTATAATTTTGAACTCGTGATAGATTACACTATCACCCATGTGTGAACGAAAAGGTAATATAAAAAAGAGAGTACAAATACATCATACTGTGCATATCATAAAATATTTGGACATACTACTGATGAATGTTGTGCTTTAAAGAATAAATTGAAAGAATTTGATCCTTATGAGGATCAAATTGAACGAATGATAGATTAACATTCATGCTCTTTGCTCCTTGCAATGTGGTAGTTGTAGTATCATAACATACTCACTATAATTCATGGGGGTATAAGCTAGGCTTGATGCAATCATACTTCATTTCACAAGGAGAAGCACATAATCATCCATATTGGCTCATCTTTGTCCCTACATTTGGGGGGCAAGGGGTTAGGTAGCCTTGTCTTAGGTGCATTCCTTCTAACAAGGGATCCCTTTGTATCTCCTTAAAACATTAGTGTAGCAAGTACACTAACATTTTAAGAGGGGGGCATATGGTCCCCCACTTATTATTTGCATAAGAAATGGTCCCATTTTGGTGATGATGGTATACATCTCCTAGAAAGTGTGACCTTATCAATGGAAATGTTAATCTATGTTGTGTCTTCTTTGTGGTGATATTGGTCTTGATATCTTCTAAGTGTCTAAATTTTCTTGGCATATGATGTTATCCTTTGTGGTAATAATGTGGCTAGTATTCCCTAAGGCATGATCTTTTTTCTCTAACTTGTCCTCTCTTAGTGGTGATGTCATGTGTGATATTCCTTAAGGTGTGACCCTTCATGTATTGAGCATATGGTCCCACGCTTATTATTTGCATAAGAAGTGTTCCCTTTTTAGTGATGATGTATACATCTCCTAGAAAGCATGACCTTATCAATGAAAGTGTGGCCCTCTTAATCTATGGTGTGTCTCCTTTGTAGTGATATTGGGCTTGATATCTTCTAAGTGTGCAAATTTTCTTGGCATATGATGTTCCCCTTTGTGGTAATACTATGGCTAGTATTCCCTAAGGTGTGATATTTTTTATTCCCTAACTTGTCTTATGTTAGTGGTGATGTCATGTGTGATATTCCTGTTATCAATAAGATTTGCACCCTGCTGAAACTAAAAGTTCAACAATCTATTGACACATGGAAACGTTCTCGAGTTGTGGGTAACTCTTTGTGAGAATGAATCTCCAGAGTGAGCTAGTTCTCTGAATGATGATCCTATTCTAAATTATTTTTTGGGAAAAAGGATAGAGAATATGACTGAAATGAAATCCTATCTAATGTGATCTCAACTTAATAATGACTTTGATATCTCACCCACAAACAATTTTTAGAAAAACAACAATTACCTCACAATCTCTCATGAACATCAGTACAAAATTGATTTGCATGAAGGTTTGAACCTAAACACAACATGCAACCTACATTAAATGAACTTTTTGTATCAATAATCTACAATATTAGGACATAAAAAGGATCTGTAAAATAGAATCACAATATGAACATCATACTAAAACTACAAATAGAGACAAAAATTGGAGATATGAATGCTGCTTTTATTGGATGAAGGAGTGAAAACTCTCAAAACCTAAGTACAAAGAAGTTTACAAGCTCAAAAATGTGTAAGAGCAAGAAACTAGAATCTGAACTGGAAAAACACTAAGTTTTTCACAAGATATACCTGCAAAACCCTAATCTGAGCTCAAGAAGAAAGCTCAAGGAAAGGTATCAAAAACTGCCTCAAAAGTTTGCACAAAAGCGAAAAAAATACACTTTTTGCAAATACATACTAAAAAGCCTCTCAAAATAGGCCAACTCTACTTTTAAAGCAAAAAAAACACCTTATCTTTCCAGCAGGAATCTCAGATCCGACCAAGGAAGAAAACAACATCAATCTGCTAAAAATAGCGAAGAATAAAACAATTTATTTTATTCTTGCTTTACATAGCTTGCAGATTTACAATTCTCTCAATTTGACTCAATTTTTGCAACCTAAAGATTTTAGAAATCTTTTGCAAAAAATCACAACCTTATTTCTCCCTTTACAATGCTTGATTTTCTCAAAAAATCATAAAAATTGCAAGGCATATCTCTTCTCATCAATATCCTAATTGATTTATTTAAAATCAATTAAAAAACAAAGCCAAGGCACACTCATTTACAATTGATTTCTATAAAATCAATTAAAAATAAAGCCTAAGTCATCATAGGAATATTATTTCACTAAGGCAAGATAATAAAAAAGAAAAACTTAGGGCTTTAGGCTTTGAAACACCATACCAAGTGCCTATTCCAAAACCTAGGTAAACATATCAATAGAAATGTTGGAAAGGCTCGACCTAAGGAATGAGTGACCATGGAATTAATTTTGAGCTTCATATTTTAAAAAACATCGACAAAATTCTTAAGTCGAAATAGGCCAAAGTGAAACCCTAAAGACAAAACAAAGAGATCCCTCAAATTTTACATCATTTGCAAAAATGACTTTTGAGAATAAGAGCTCTGCATGAGCCGCCGCCATGTGAGCTAGGGTTTCAGCTTGAGAGCTTGGAAAATTATATCACTTGCCTCCAACTTGGTCGACCTCCTCTCTATGGCAATGGTAAGCTGACTTCTGTCATTTTCATGACTTCTCCACTGCGTTTTTGAAAGTCAAAAATGGCCATGAGGCCGTGACTAGTATACTTCTGATGCATCTCCTTTGCTCTGTGTTTCCTTTGTGTTTGCTCCTCTGCTCTTGGCCGCCATGGTGAGAGCTCGACCTCTGCATTGTGTTTGAGAGCTCTTCAAGAAACTCTGGCCACCACATACTTTGCTCCATAGGTGCGCATGGTAAGTTTATTGCTTCTTTTGTACTTCTGAGAACATTTTTTTTTCAAATCAGAAAGCTTATAAAAACTTCATACTCTGCAAGAAAGGTCAATTTTTATTTATAATTTCATAGCCATACACAGGCCGCGCCATGTAGACTCTTGATACAAATTTTGTAAAGAATTCCTTGCACTGTAGTTGCTTTTGCTTCAGGTATTTCTAAGATTTGATGGAAACTTAACACGGGTTTTCCTTGTTTTCTGAAATGGTGGACTTTTTAAGGAGCCAAAAGCTTCCTCTAGGCTGTGGCCACTCATGTTCAAACTAGGCATTTGGGAACTTTTTTGGGCTTGACCCACGATTACGTTTTATCTCTCTTTGATTCTGAGAAAAAAACTTGATGTGGGTAAACTGTATTTGAAGAAAATGTTGCCTATTCTGAATCTCTTCTCTATTCAAATTCGACCATGAGGGCATTGTATAAATCCTTTGTATTTTGTCAAAATCCCACATGGGTATTCAGGAACTTGCAAGGAAACCATGTTTATCTATCTGGAGCTTGACCCATGGTGATTCTCTACCTTCTTTTGTATTTTCTTATAAAACCCTCACATGGGTATCTCTGAAAATTGTAGTATCTGTATTTTGATTCAAAACCCCAATGTGGGTATTCTGAAAAAATAAACAAAAATCTGTATTTGGTCATGTACTCAAAATTTGGGCTTGACCCACCATGGCTTTTGTTACATTCAAAAATTTGTAAGAACCCTTCATGGTGTTCTGTAACAGTATTTCTGAGATAAAATTCATATGGGTATTTTGAAATTCCTGTACAAACTTCATTTTGGCTCTGTCTATTTTCCCTTCATTTCTGAGAATCAACATATATAATCTTTGCTCCATTTTCTTTATAATTTACTGCTTTCCCTTTGACTGTATGGAAAACCCTAGCTTGGACTTGTAGATTTTAGTTTTCTATTTTCACATGAAGAGAAATAACATAACCCCAGGTGGATTTTATGAAGGCATTTTCTATTTATAGGATCAAAAACTCATAAAATAACTGAACGATAGAAATCCTATATTTTCAAAACAACATATGGAGCACATTCCTTTTTACAAAAGTTACCATCTTTCACACAGGAATTTCTTGATTCACACCTATAGATTACTCGCCTGCTTTACCCTCTTATACATTACGGTGATTCTCATGTCATTTCATATTGTTTCATCTTGCATCTTTAAAGCTCCTTCATGTTTTGTGAAGTTCTGCTCATTCTGGAAATAACTTCTTCACATTGTAATTCTTGTTCGATATGTCCATATTTGTCTGTCTAGACCCATGCAAATTTTTCTTTGAAAATACACTTTGAATAAGAAAACAATTGAATGACAGAACAATTCTCCAAAACAGTGTATTTTTTATTGTTTCCCTTTCAAATACAGTGATGTATAAACTTCACTTAATGCAACATTTTCACTTCTCATCCAAAATGAAACTGATTGTCTTTGTTGAATCATTACTTCACTTTATCAAACATACTGGTCACTGTATTGATGCTTGTCATCCTTCATTCTAATGGGAATATGGAGCTCTCTTCATGCTCAACTATCCTTCAAATGTATGCTCTTCTTTCTGGCACTCTTCATGCATTTTTATGTTCTATTTAATTAAAAATGTCACATGCCTTGCTCTCTTCTAAAATGAAAATCTAAAACAGTGCTCTTTGTTGAGGCATTATGTATGCCTGTTCACTATCATTGCTTAAATATAGAACACTATTGTAATATCATGAACAAGATGCATAACAATACCCATGGCAGAAAAATGAAAACTGTACAACAATATTTGAGATTGGAATCATGAAAAGATGTACTCAATTGAATTAATTGAGCTCATTTAAGTCTACTGTTCACTTGTAGCTTTCAGGAAACACGTACTTGATTGCTATGAGTGAACAGTTGGCTTGATGGCTTTGATGAATGAACTCTGTTTTACTCTTTCAGTTGTCTATTTCCTTTCTTGATGAACATGATGATTGCACTCCTTCTCTCAGCCCCATCTGTAATGTATAAGGGGCAACATGCCGAGATCTACCCTTGTGGAAGCCCATTTTTTCCCACATGCTTGGTCTTCAAAAGATAATCAGCTACATGACTTTCCCTATACCTGCACAAGGAAACAAACAATGTTAGCATAAAAATAATGTATGATAAATTTGATGTTTTCTCTTTCAGTTCATGTTTCTGTTCCTTCCTTTAGTTGATTCCATGCATTTTGAAGAGTGAATTATATGTCTGTTGGTAGAGATTGTAGTATAACTCATATCCGAAGCTCTTAATTGACACCCCTCTCAATCTTTTGTAGGCACACTCAGGAGCGGAAGTAGGACAGAGCAAGCAACAAGTGTCTCAACCAAAGATGAAGAATCAGGGAATGATGGATATGTCTTCTGCTATCTACTTTCTCATTTCCTTTTACCTTCAGCTGTATAGTTTACTTTCTGCAATGAATGGAATTAGCTAAAACCATGGCTTGTGTGGATATTTAAGTTTCTTCTTTCATTTCCATTCTGAAAGAAAAGCATTGAAATGCAATGTTGTACTTGTCATTTGTATTCTTGCCATCAAATGAACATATTGTAATGTGAATCATTTCATGAAAAAAAATGAAAGCATTCCGTTATGCTTTATCATTTGTATATTTAGTTCTGTACTCCATTTGATTTTGCAAAAAACATGAGTAATACTTCTGAAATTCAATTTTCTCAAACACTTGCATAACTTGTCACTTAATGAATAATAAATGCAATGCAAAACAACACTTAAGCATATGCAAAAATAACTATTTTTTCCACCTTAAGATATAACAGTATTTAAACCAGCTCCATCAATTGAGCTGTAGCGAAAAATTGGTAACAATTTCCTAAGATGCGACCCTTCATGTATTGAGAAATTCCCCTTTTTCATTTTTTAAATCACCTTTTTTTGTGGTGGTGTTGTGGATAACACCCCTTGAGGTTTCTAGCCTTGTCTTATGCACCTTCTTAGGTGAGTTTGTCATTTTTGTACCTTTATAGGTGAGTTTTTCATTTATGCACCTTTGTAGGAAAGTTTGTCATTTTTTCACCTTCAGAGGTGAGTTTATGCACTCCCTGAGGTGAGATATTGGCAAGATAGTTCATGGATTCAACATAACAAAGCTTGTTGGGTCAAGAAATTGAGCACCCCATTAACATGGCCACTGAGTATAACACAACTTGCTTGATAGAAGGGCTATGTTTTTAACGAGTTTCTAGCATAACACAACTTGCTAGCCTTGTGTAACTTATCACATTAACATGGCCTCTGAGCATAGCACAACTTTCTTGATAATAGAGCTATGTGTTTCATGAGTGTCTAGCATAATGTAGCTTGCTAGCCTTATGGAACCCATCATATTGCATGGAAACCTAGCATAAGATAGCTTGTAGATAGTAGATCTATGTGGACCATGAGTGATTTGGCATAACACAACTTGTTATTCCTCATGGGAGCATTCCTTTAACTAAAATTTATTCAATGAAGGATGTTTGGTATTTGATACAATTTAACTGAGGTCTATTTACCTTACCAACTCCAATCCTTTTAATACTAACCTTGTGTTTTGTTGTGTGTATTTTGTATATTTCCTTCGTGTTTACATTGTGTTCACATTTATTTCATTTTCATTTAAGTGTTATGTTATGTCATGTGTTTTTCATCATGTATGCTTCATGTTTTATGACATGTATATTTGTGTATGTTGTCTTGGTGCATTTCATACATGTGTGTTCCTTTGTGATCATGTTGTCTTGTCATGGGATCTTAGATTCTAGGGGCTTGCACACTCCCGCTTGATCCTTTTTCATCCTATATCTTCAACATTTATACATTCAAACCCCTCTTGACATATATTTTCTACTTTAGTGTGAGTTTGAGTGTAAGTTCATACTCTCACTAAAGTGGGGGATGAACGTAGCATCGTAAATGCGACGCTTGCCAACTTTACACTATGGTTTGCTCCCTCTTAAGTTATTGGACCTAATTAAACACTTAAATTCCTAATTATGCATTCCATAGCTTATTTTAAACATTTACTAATAATTTGCAAGCATAAAACAAATTCTCTCATTTAATACTTTGCCCCTGACTCCTTAAAATTCAGAAAATAGGCTTGGGACACTGGCACTTAGGGTGCATATGTCCTCTATTTTGGCTCCAAATCATCTAGGAAATTATTGGAGAACTTATGATCAAGAGCATTATCAAGCAAGTCAAGAGAAATCATTAGAGTTTTATTGCAACAATTCAAGATCCAGCATCATGTCAAAATGTATGTGAATGTTTTCATGTTTATGTTTCATATTGTTTGTGAAGACTAATCCTTGTAGGTCTCTAAGCAATTCAAGCCATTCAAGAAAATAAAGCAAGTAAGATCAAGACCTTGATGATATGTGTATGAATTCAGTCATTCAAAGAAGCCATTAAAGGGTGGTGAGTTGCATAACTTTGTGGATTCATCATTCATTCCTATCATTTATTATTTTATCATTGAAATTGTCATTGTGGAAGTGGAAACACTACATGGGGTTTGAACAAGGTAAGCCCATAAATGGCACAAACTTTCTTCTCTCTTTGAATGTGCAGGTTTCATATCTAAAGAAGATTGAAGATCAATTATTTTTTGTTGCAATTGAAACCCTAAAACTTGACAACTCACAAAAACTTAGTTATAGAATTACCTAACTGTAATCTAAAAGTGTGACAAGTGAGAGACATAAGCTTTGATATGACACTCAAGGAATATGAAGCCTATGCCTTATGTTTTTAGCTCTAGATTTGAATTACAGGTGTACAATGTCCTCTTTATGTTTTTGTAGTCTGTTTCTATTTGTGATTTCTCAGATCTGTTGTATTTGCATCAGAATTGTAATTTACATCATTAGGTCAATTGAATCATTACATTTCATCCTTAGTTCACTTTTAGATTTGGTTAATGGATAGTTGACTCACTTATCAGGTTGTAAGTCAATCATATACCTTGTCCAAATCCAATAAAAACCCCATCACATCCACAACAACACACACACATCACATATCCCCCCTATGAAGTTTGGGAAAGCTATCAAACCCTAAGGTGAAATCTCAAAGGTTTCTCTTTCCCCATGTTTCAGAAGTATATTGGACAATAAATTATCCTCATACCTTAGGGAATGGTATCAACCTTACAACCTTAAAGGACTATATGGAAAATTTGGTTGATGCAAGTATACTAATCTAACTCTCTAAAGACATCATTGTAGTACAAAGTCATACATAACCAATACAATGGGATAAGCCTCACTTAGAGAAAAAAAATTAATTCCTAATTATATTAGAGGACTAAAGAAAAAGCTAATTACAACATAAGGAGGATCAATGACTAGATATTGCAAATCTGCAAGGTTGATCTGGGATCCTAGTAACTCCAACAACATCCTAGCTTGTGATTTTTTGAGGTCAAGTAATCTTGGTATGGGTGAACTTTCATGCCCCCATCAAAATTTAGATCTAGATCGTAACATGTGAGCCACTAAGAATTTGATAAAAAGTAGCACCAATGACATCAATGAGACAATACTAATAAAAGTGGTGCTAGTGTCATACTAGAAATTTAAGATAAACGTAGTCAAATTAAAATTAAATTATAATTTACCAAAGGGAAGTGAAGTGTGAGAAAGGTTTTCTCTTTTAAAAATAAGATATTTATGCGAGATCTTTTATGAGAAGAAAGAAGGAATCAATTGGATAGGAATATTATTACTTATTGCACTTGAGTGAATATTACAGCCAAAGAGGATGAAACCCTCCAATGAAAATTGAGAGATTTAAGGAGGAAAACCATTAAATTCTCCTATTAAGTTATTGGACAAAAACCCACAACTTGACTAGATATTAGGGACAATAATTCAAGGAGAATAGCTATGAATTGGAAGGATAATTATAGCAAAAAATAAAGATAATTTCTATTTTTAAAATTGTCATAAGTTATAAATCTGAATATTGTAATAAAATTCATAATTTTAGATAAATTCATGTTTATAAATATAATGCACTATCATTTTGAATTAGAATTTTTGTTTTAAAAAATATATTAAATATTCTAGAAAAAGACATTAAACAATATTCATAAAATTTAGAACAACCCTTCAAAGAGTGCCACACTTACCAAATATAAAAATAGTTCTAATATAATAATATTTTTTTTTTGTGCATCTAGTAAAAATGGTCCTCCCATATTGCTCGGTGAAGTCCAAACTCATTATTACCACCAAGTAATCAATGAACCTATCCCATGTAAGAGGGATTGTGATGAATCTCTCATGTAAGATGGATTATGATTTAATCTTGTTTCACTAAATCATAAAATTTTAATTTTATATATGTGACTCTTTAGGAGGATTCTAAATTCTTAAAATTCAAATACAAAACTTCAAATACAACTATTCAATTTTCATGACCTTGAGCCTAAGAAAAAGAGAACTCTCTAAGCTACCTTTGCTTCAAGACCAAATTTTTGGCTAAAGAGAGATCACAAACACATACTACCTTATTTTTTCAATTTTCACAATAAATCCCAAGTAATTAATTATTTATCCTTTATATCCCCTAAACCCCTCTATAAGAAACATATCACTTTTCAAAAACATAAACCATAGTGATAAAGAGATTTAAAAATTGGTATCATATAAATAGGAATAACTACCAATACTAGTTTGATTAATAATATTTTATTTATAAAAGTGATCTATTTCCATTTACAAGTCTTTAATTTAGATTAGATTAATAATGACTAATACAAATATAGTTTTCAATTCAGATTATCTAAAATTCATGTGTATGCTTTGAATTTCAAAATGATATAACTAATGAAATGTAAATTTTTTAATGTAGTTTATGTTTCTAATTTTTTTAAAATTAGTTGGATATAATGTTTTTATAAATTTAAGAGAACAATGTTAACTACTAATTTATATATTTAAAGTGAGATTGATAGATGTTGCATGAAACAAAACAAAAAATATTTGAATAAGATAAATTGAAGATATAATTCATGGAGAATAAAAAAGGTGATTTTTTTTTTTTTTGAAGTCAAATTTACTTAAAGTATCATCGTTTTTGTGGGGCATCAACTTTTGTTTAATTTTTATATAATTAAGAAAAAGAAAATCTCTCTTGTAGAGTATTATTCTCATTAGTGTGTCATATATTATATATATACATATATATACATACATATATACATACATATACATATATGCATACATACATATATACATACATGCATACACACACACATAACTTAATGTTTGATTAGAAAAAACTATTTGCAATAAATTTTAAAAAATAAAAATAAAACTAATCCCAATATAATAATGATATTTTTAGATTCTAGTCTTTGTGCTCTATGAAAGGGTAATGTAAGATTTTCATGAAAATACCTTGGGTTGAAGTTGATTTTTTGTTGAATTTATTCCAAAATAAGGGTTAAGCTACCACATAGACAATTTTAGGAAAATATATTTCACATGAAACCATTTAACCCAAAAATGTTTTGCTCTAAACCTTATCATATAAATTATACCTAGGTTGAATATTTAAATTAAATTATATCAATTTGTGCTGTAGAAAAAAGTACCCTTTGCTTGACATGGGAATAATTCATGATAAATTGGACTAAATGAGGCCATGATTCAGGTGTTGTGAGGCATTTTATGCATCTACATTAGGTCTTGGACGTTTGCAAGCTAAATAAAATGCATTTAATGATGTCTTATGAAGGTGTTGTGAAGTGTTGTAACACATTTCTACACTTTTCTAGACATTTCTTATTATAATTCATCTAAAAATCACCTTTTCATCACTAATCAAGTCCTATTTTGAAGTGTTGTAAAGTCTTGTAACAAGATTTCATGCTTTTCTAGGCATAATTTCACTATTTACACCTTTCTTATGCTTTATAAAGCATAAGAAAGGTGTAAATAGATAAATTTGACCCCTTTATGCCCTTAGAAGCCTTAATTAAGTGTATTTTTGAATGTAAACCCAACAAATAACATTAAATGTGACTTAACTCATGATACCTACTTTCAAGCTTGAGGTGGGACCCATTCACCATGGGTGGCGAATGAGTCCCCCTTGGCTCCAAATTCAAAAATATTTCAAATTTCCTTTTGGGTTTTTATACAAAATCACTTGATGTCGGCCTGTGATGAGGTATCATTGGGTTACTAAGGCACAAGTGTGTATAAATAAGTGTTTTTCTCCTCATTTTACATATCTCTCAATCTCGTAATTCATTCTTCATTATTCATCCATCATTCTTCCATCTCAAGTCAAGCAAGCTAGGGTTTTAACGTTATAAGCCATTCAAGATCAATTTTTAGACATTCAAGAGCATATTCTTCATGTTTTGCTGTAGAATTTCAAGATCAAACATCATGGAAAGGTAATTAGCTCCATTATTTCATGTTTCATTCCATTCTTTCATCATTTTGGTTTAATTACCTAAAAGTGTTTTACGAAGGCAAACCCCCATGCCCTAACATTCATCATTTCTCTCTCTTTCCTTGTGTGTTTGCAGATTTAGGTCTCTTGGAAGCTTGGAAATCATTAAAGATCAAGTTGCAAGGTTGCTAAAGTCCTCTCTTCATTCAAAAAGTCAAAAAATCAACAAATCAGATTTTTGGAAGCGAACACCTGTAGAGAATCAAAGTGCAGATCAACAGCTCCGGATTCCACCTTTGAATATTCAAAAATTCAAAACTGGACTCATTTTCCATGGGTAGCGAATGAGTCACACTTCTAGGTCAGTTTTGGATTCTCTACAGTTTTAGATACCCTTTTGTACAAAACAGGTTCTAGCATAGTTTTGTAGAACTGGGACTGATTCACCTAGAATGGTGAATGAGTCCCACCAAGCCTAAAAATCAGCATCAATAACATTCCATAATACATTTCTAGCCTCCTTCAATATCCTAGGTACACACTTTCAGTTTGATTAAGTTCAGTTTAGTTTTGCATTCATTTCTAGGTGATCTTGCATTACACAATGTGTTTTCAAACAAGTTATTTTCCTTTAGTTTCCATTCATTAATAAATAAATCTTATCAGTTTATTGCATTCAAACATTGCATCCTTATTCCATCCATATCACACTAATATTTGAATGTGAGCATAAGGATTTTTAGCCCATCTTTCTCCTTTTAGGTAAAAAACCCTAGAAGCGATAGAAAGCAAGTGGATGCCAAAAATCTACGTTCCATTTTGGGGAACCTACTATTTGAATCCCCTCTTTTCTGATTTTGGAGTCCATTAATCAGCCTAGAGTTGCTTGCATTACATTTTGCATTATTTATCTTGCATTCTAGGGTTTCATTTTTGCATAAATAAAAGTGCATAATAGGTTGCATTGTTGCATCTTTAATCATTGAAAAGTTTTGAAATTTTGCATCTTTCACTTAGGTATGCATCATGATAGCACTCAGAAACCATAAAAAATCCCTCAAAAGTTTTTGAAAAATTTGAAAAAAGTCCATACTAGGACTCATTCACCACCTTTGGAAAATCAGTCCCTTTTCACCCCTAAAATAGCCTTGTACAAAGCTAAAAACCCTATTTTTAGGCTTTTGTTTGCTGCCATCAGTTATCTATATCACTTGGCTGAATTTTTGTAACATCAATTTCACTAAATCTCACTTAAATTAGCTCATTTCATGCATTGTTTAATTTGATTTTTGCATTCAAAACATTTCATTTTTAGATACTGGCATTGTGTAAACAAAAAATTAACCTACTTAAAAACTAAAAAGTGCATTGCATTGTACTTTCTTCCATTCTAGCATGTTTCCTTTCAAAAGATATGATCTTGATTTGATTAAACATGGATTTATAAGCCTAATATCCCCTCTTATGAGTTTTCTTTTAACTACCACAATTAGAAACATAAACAATCCATTAATACAATCCTTAATCTTACATTGCCCATTGGTGATAATGGTAGTGTTGAAAATCATAACAATCATACGTGCTCTTCTCCTGATACCTCTCCTATTAGTGGCGAAGGTATCTTGGTGCAAGAAGTTACAAACCTTGAAGGTCTTGATTGTCCATCTCCTTATTCCCCTTTGGATGATGTTACACAACAAGAACATGAGATCATAGACACATTCCTCAACATCACCTTACCAGGTCTCCATGCTCATGATAATCACACTTTTTCATCTCCTAATATCCCTCCTCGAAGTAAAGAGGATAGGTTGGTGTTAGAAGACATCCCTATTAAGAATCATGAAATCCTTGACCCTCCATTCCCTAATGCTCCTACTATTTGGGACAACCTATTTGACAACCACATTGGTCCTTATCTTGATGCCACTCCCCCTTGTGATGAAGCTACCTTACAAACCTCAAACTTGGATGGACATATTACAAGCTCTCCTAGTAGGGTAGATAATATGGAACAAGATAATGGGACCTTAACGACAATGTACACTCACATAACACCTTCTCATAACTATCCCCCTCTTCATAATCCCATCATTGATCATTCCCCTATTGGAAATGAAGTTATTGTAGAAGAACCAAGTCTTTTCAAGCACATGTGGCTTGTTGTTCTCCTAAAACTTCTCCTCCTAGGGAGAATATCATGATACTAGAATATGACAACAATCATAAACCGATTTTCCCTCTTGCCTACATTTCATCAATTGTTTTGGCTCACCTTTGTCCTGCACTAAGTGGGGGCAAGGGGTTCAATAGTCTTGTCCTTGTATGTCACTTGTTGTTTCCTCCTTTAGCTAGTAATTAACCTTTCATGAATACATAAGAGCAAGCTTGGGATGTGGACGACATGCCTTATGTTGGCTTGCATATGACATACTTCTCTTTTCATGATGTAGCTTATCAGAAACATATGACTTGGCATAGGGCTTTCTGAGTAAGCTCTCATGTTCTCCTTCTTCTACTTTAAAATAATTGCTCACAGTATTGGTTTTCACAACTTCTTTAAAGTGGGGGCATACATCACCACTCACATTTCATTGTGTGGTTTTATTTTTCTTGTGATTTCCTCTCTTGGAAGCATTAGGTACAATGTTCCCCAGGATGAGACCTTGCACTTTTCCTCTCTTGGAAACAAGATGAGATCGTTTGCACTTATCCTCTCTTGGAGACATTGAGCATGATGTTCCCTAAGATGAGACATTACACGAACTAAGAAAAATTCCTTTGAACAATCCTTAACACTATTTTGCATTAACAATGTCTATGAGTGTCAAGCATATGAAGTTTTTCTTACCTCATAGAGCTCAAAAACCATTTTCCTTTGTGGCACCTTATTAAAGTTATCAGGAGGTATAACTTTGATATGGTTGAGCGGGAAGGCCATTCAGCGACACGACTTTCCCCATAGCCATCTATGTGTTTGTGATTGCATACCAACTAGTGTATGTATTTCACCTTTTTGGATTTCTCACCTCGTAGATAATTAGAAGTTTCATGGCCCTAGAGTGAGTATGTTGTGGACTTCTCACCCCATAGATGACCTAAGGTTCTGTGGCCCCAGAGTGAGTGCATCTTTTCACCCCGTCTTTCTTTCCTTTAGCTCTTGCCATTGCATGATTTTGTATCTTGACGATTTGACTTAGGATCTTGGATCCTGGGGGCTTGCACAACCTCCTTAATCTATTTTCATCCTTTTTCATCTGCATTTGAACACTCCAATCTCTCTTGAATGTCTACTTTAGTGTGAGTTTGAAACAGGTTCATCCTCTCACTAAAGTTGGGGCTAAATGAGTCGTAGAAAAAAGTACCCTTTGCTTGACATGGGAATAATTCATGATAAATTGGACTAAATGAGGCATTTATTCAAGTTTTTTGAGGCATTTATGCATCCACATTAGATCTTGGACCTTTGCAAAATAAATAAAATGCATTTAATGATGTCTTGTGAAGGTGTTGTGAAGTGTTGTAACACATTTCTACATTTTTCTAGACATTTCTTATTATAATTCATCTAAAAATCACCTTTTCATCACTAATCAAGTCCTATTTTGAAGTGTTTTAAAGTCTTGTAACAATATTTCACACTTTTCTAGGCATAATTTCACTATTTACACCTTTCTTATGCTTTATTTGACCCCTTTATGCCCTTATAAGCCTTAATTAAGTATATTTTTGAATGTAAACATGACAAATAACATTAAATGTGACTTAAATCCTAACACCCACTTTCAAGCTTGAGGTGGGACCCATTAGCCATGGGTGGTGAATGAGTCCCCCTTGGCTCCAAATTCAAAAATATTTCAAATTTCCTTTTTGGTTTTTATTCAAAATCACTTGATGTCGGCCTGTGATGAGGTATCATTGGGTTACTAAGGCACAAGTGTGTATAAATAAGTGTTTTTATCCTCATTTTACATCTCTCTCAATCTCCTAATTCATTCTTCATTATTCATCCATCACTCTTCCATCTCAAGTCAAGCAAGCTAGGGTTTTAACATTACAAGCCATTCAAGATCAATTTTTAGACATTCAAGAGTAGATTCTTCATGTTTTGCTGCAGACTTTCAAGATCAAACATCATGGCAAGGTAATCAACTCCATTATTTCATATTTCATTCCATTCTTTCATCATTTTGGTTTAATTACCTAAAAGGGGTTTGACGAAGGAAAACCCCCATGCCCTAACATTCATCATTTCTCTCTCTTTCCTTGTGTGTTTGTAGATTTAGGTCTCTTGGAAGCTTGGAAATCATTAAAGATCAAGTTTCAAGGTTTCTAAAGTCCTCTCTTCATTCAACAAGTCAAAATATCAACAAAAACTCATTTTTAGACCCATAAATTAGAGTTTCAGAAGCAGACCCCTGTAGAGAATCAAAGTGAAAACTGAGATCTCCGGATTCCACCTTTGAATATTTAGAAATTCAAAATTGGACTCAGTCACCATGGGTGGCGAATGAGTCCCACTTCCAGGTCAGTTTTGGGTTTTCTGCATTTTTAGATACCCTTTTGTCTAAAATGGTTTTCGACACAATTTTGCCGAACTGGGACTGATTCACCCAAAATGGTGAATGAGTCCCACCAGGCCTAAAAATTAGCATCATTAGCATTCCAAAATCCATTTCTATCCTCCTTCAATAATCTAGGTACACACTTTCAGTTTGATTCAGTTCAGTTTAGTTTTGCATTCATTTCTAGGTGATTTTGCATTACATAATGTGTTTTCAAACAAGTTGTTTTCCTTTAGTTTCCATTCATTAATAACTCAATCTTATTAGTTTCTTGCATTCAAAAATTTCATCATTATTCCATCCATATCACACTAATCTTTGAATGTGAGCATAAGCATTTTTGGCCCATCTTTCTCCTTTTAGGTGAAAAACCCTAGAAGCGATAGAAAGCAAGTGGGTGCCAAAATCTACGTTCTACAATCTAATAGTTTTAGGTGAAAGAGTTTCATCTAAAACTCTATGTGTCATGTATGTGCTATAAGTTTTTAGGTGAAACAAATTCACCTAAAACCAAAAATATTTGTTCCATTTAGGTGCTTACTAGTTTTTAGCGAAACTATTTCACTTAAAACTATTTTGTTGGTCCAAAATGTGACATAGTTATGAATTTTCACCTAAGTTTTTATATTATCAACACCAAAGATAAAATGGATCCCAATATACCTACTTTAAATCTTAAATGTCTCAAAATATGACCTTAAATCAAAAGAAAAGTGTTAAAAATAACACTTCTAATTTGTCATTATTAACAACTTTCCTAGATGTTGCACAATAAGATTTGATATTTTTAATTATTATAGTTGAATCATTATATTTGGAGGGGATAAATATTAATTTATCAATTATAATTTGAGAATGTGTGATAGATTCCACATTTTGAGAAATCTTAATATCTTTCCATTCACCTTTCCTTTTAATTATTCTAATTGTTCTTCCCAAATATTTATCCATCAATATAAAAAGGAATGGGGAGAAGAGATCAGCCTACCATAGATTATCAAAATAATTGAAAAATCCTATTGGGATCTCATTAATGAATACAAAAAATAACACCAGAGATATAGAAAAATATCCACTTACACCACTTTTCTAAGTAACCAAGTCTAGCCATAACCTTATGAAGAAAACTCCATCTAATTTGGTAATCATATTTCTTCATGTCAATCTTGATAGCCATTACTATAAATTATTTTTTATTTATTGAATGAACCATTTCTATATGTCACAATGATTTTTTTTTTTTTTTTTTGTAATTTCATATCTTGGAAAAAATTTGAACTCTATTCTCTAAAGAAATAAGAGAAATGATGACACCGATTAATCTAGAAACCATTGCCTTGGAGCTAAAATAATTTTTTTAATTTTTGGAAAAAATATTATTGACAGTTGAATCTTTATCAAACACCATTTTTAGGGGCATTAATACCTATAATATTCCAAGGTATTTCTTTCAAATCTATCATGGAGAGTTAGGTCTTCTCTACTACTACTGAATTCTAAGTTTTTATCTTCTTAGTTGTACTAACTTTCTATTTTTCCATTCGTCTTAGTCTTCTAAAAAAATTTCAGTCAGTTTGAGACACCATATTTTATTATGAATGTAGGATCATTCTTCTACCATTATTTTTTTAGTTGATTCCTCAATAAATTTATCCCAACCTATCTTAAAATGTCATCAACCATTATCTTAAAGAAGTCCTAAGCATCCAACTTTTTTCTAGATATTAAGCAATTCTTAATAGATGTTGATTTATTTTTTCAATCACAATGTCTTTCAAAAGACCATATTTCTTCACATCAAAGAATTGATGAACACGTTCATTAATATTTATCACAATTTAAACCCTCAATTACTAACATCTCCTTTATATCTTTTCCTATTTCTATAAAATTTTGGAGATATTTTTTACTCAAAAATATATCTTCTTCCAAAGGTATAGAAGAGATCACACTCAACACCTCTCTTAAATGGGTTTTCCTAAAAAATATTCCTTCAAAGATAATTCCTCAACCTTGTCTTTGTATTTTTTATCTGCTTTTGAACCCTTATAATATCATTTAATTTATATTATTTCTAAAGATGACCATACCTATAAAACTATAAGTGTAATGGATCTAGATATTTCACTTATATTATTTCCAAACTCCATTCTTTGAATAAAATATAGAAATATAGGGTTAGATCCTTTGAAACATCTATGAGAACACATCATCATGCATACACAATTTAAACCCATTTTGTAAAATTTGCATTCATTTATTGAAGGATCTCACTGTTGGAAATAGGATGCCATTTAATTGCAAATCCTAAACATTAATTATTTCATGTATCTCCTAGATTCTTGGAATGTGTTCAACAACACTAAGATTAGGATGAGATTAATATTTGATGAAATAATCATGATTATTGACATTTGTAATTAATTCTAAATGTAAGAAGCATGTGAGGGCGTCCATAGTGATTTCCTGAATAATAGGGACACATGGGACACTCACATGGTAAGGTGAAACTCACCTTGTGTCCAGTTAACTATACAGAGTAACAATTAACACTTCTGAATGCATGTAAAGATCCTAGGAGTTAGGATTTGATGTTTGCATGCTTGAAGTTTAGTTAAGTTAAGTTCAAATCAATTCAGTTCAGTTCATAATCAGTTTAGTTTAGTTCAGTTCAATTCAGTTTAGTTCAGTTATCTTTAGTTGCATGCAAGTTCATGTTGCATGCATGTTGGTTATTTTGAGTTGCATGTAGTTAGCTTCAGTTAACTTGTAATGCATGGCTAATAACATTGAGTTGTATGACAGATAACAGGGACTACCTCCAGTTAACAAGGGATGACCATTCTTTGGGAATGGTGTTGAGTAAATGTTTCAGTTAACTATAAAGCACTTGAAGCCAACTTGGGCCCCAAGATGCTTTATTGGATTTACCTCTCATGCATGATAAGATATTTCTGAAGGCTCATTAAGTAGCTTTACTTAAGGGCACCAACTTTGAGGAAGAGCTTTGGAATTATCACCGAAGTGAAGGAGAAGTTGTAGCTTCAGTTTGGGACACCCAAATGCATGAAGCACATGTTGTAAGCTTTAGTCTTCACTGAATAACTCAACTTGAAGGAATATGGCGTACCTTTTCAAGGGCTTGAGCTTATGCATTGTAATTATCACCATTTGGAGATTACAAGGTTGCATATTGTCTCTATATCTCATTCAAGTTGAATAGAGTTTTTATAATTGTTATTGCAGGTGTGAAAAAGATTGGTAAAGACAGAAGAAGCATTCTCAAGAAAGAATTGGAGCTATTGTAATTCAGAGATTGAATAATAGAATAATTCTTGGTGGAGTTTTTTCCCGAAAGGGTTTCTCCACAGTATATCTTGTGTGATCTTTCTAATATCTTGTCTAGTTCTTCTATCAACTTCTCTCTACATTCTACAACAGTAAAATGGATTAATCAAGATAATCATCCACAAAGAATATATGTAACAAAGAAGAGACTTACTTAGATCAGAAATATTAAAGTTTTACAAAGTATTAAGCTAAGAAAACACCTCATTTTTCAACACTCACCACATTATTTTTTTTCCAAATATAAAAACTCCCAATACTCAAATGGGAGATTATATAATCTCAACCACACTAGGACTAGCTTGATCTTTGTGGTGAAAAATTAAATTTTAGTTTTCAAGATTGTAAAAATATCCTATATCTATTAAATGTCCATGAACCTTTTTGAAGAATTTAGTCTTTATAAGGATCATCTTTAAAAGTAACCATAAAAAACCCCTTAAGAAAAAATATTCAAATCTTCACCCCATTTTCTTTTGACACAACTAGTAAGGGGAGTTCTTGCTAGCCAAAATTCTAGAATTTACCAATAATTTCCTTAGATTTTATATTCTTTATCTTTCAATCTAGATCTAAATCCAAAAGCTCCAACTGAGATATTTTGAAACCCCCATCCCTTTGAATACTTGTCACAAGATTGTTAGTCTTTCTTCATTAGAAAAACACCTTTTTCAAAAAAAAAAAATGCTTTGATGGACCAATTAAATTATCCTTCTACAATCCCCACCAAAAAACTTTAGACATCAAACTCCATCCATGCTTATAATCCATGTATTATATATTTTAGTGCTGCTCTAACCTCAATATTCCCTCCAGACTTCTCTAAAACCCTATTTTTTTCACCATTCCTCTCTTAGCCTCTCACTAGCTATAGGATTTTATTTTTCATGAAATCCATGTCTTTTATTGAACTCCTATTCTATTTTCCACCTTTGGAGGACTTGATGTTTCTAAAATTTCTTCCCTCCACAGTATAAATTAAAAGGCTTCTTTATGTTTACATGCTCATGTTTGTCCTATTGATGAACCTCCAAAATTTTCATAGGTTGATGTTTATTCCTAACTTGTACTAGAATTAATGTTACTATTTACAATATTCTATTTCCATATGGATGTTGATGAATCAATAGATTATCACTTAAGATTCACCAAACATCACAAGAACAAGCCAAATGTAATAGAATTAAAATCCTTATAGATGGGAGAGATAAAATATAGAAATTTCTAAAGTTTTGCAAACTTCCATTTAGAAATATTGTATAGCACATGGTGTATGTGTAATATGAGATCTTTGGAATGAACCCCATGTTTTTTGGATTGAATCTACACCTTTCATGTTTGAAAATTTGTGTAGCTTTAGTGAATATTTTTTATTCAATTATTCAAACCATACATCATTTAAACTATATATTTTAATTTTAACTTTTTTTAAGAAAAAAATATAACTTCTATTTCTAGAAAGAACAAGTTATATTATGTATATGGCTCCCAAAACAAAAAGATCAAATAAAACCCAATATAACAACTTGCTACCAAAATAAAACAAGAGTTGCAGAGTAGCGAAGTTCCATCCTAAATGTTTAAGAATAGTCTTTTTTTTATTTGTTGTGTTTGCTATGTTTTAGCAATAATGTTAATATTATAAAAAATTAATAGTAATCTTGAAATTTGTTAGATGATGACATGTAATACCATAAACAATATCAAAAAATTGCAAAGTAGGTGATTTTTGACAATACAACAGATGTAATCATATATCTTCAGAGTCTCTAGATATCTAGTGTTTGAAGAACATTAAAGATTTTAAAAGTTTCTTTTAAATGGCCAACTGATGTTGGTAGAAGCATCGACCTCAAAATAATACATAGACATATCCTGAAAGATTTTTTAATAATGCATGAGTTCATGAGAAAAAGAAATTAAAATTGCAATAAGAAGGATGGGGTAAAAAGGTTGATTCGGGCAGTAAGGAGGGATACGTTGAAGGTAGAAAGGGGAAGGAATGTTCTTGGTAGGAGGAAGAAGTCACGCCACAAAAGGAGAAATGAGATGGCGCATAAGGGGGTATCATTAAAATCTGAATTAATAGTTTTTGGGGGTTGCATGGATTGGAGGTGTGGCAGAGAAGTGAGGTTGCGCCTCATGACTAGGAGATTAAAGGGAAAACATTGAAAAATCCACGCCAATGAAAGTAGAGAGGACTGTACAATAGAGTGGAAGAGAGTTGAGTAGGAGGTGCTATTTAAGGAATAGGAGCGTGTATGTTGATTCCTCTGTAAATAGTAGGTTAGGATTTCATAATAGAGTGGAAGAGAGCTGAGTAGGAGGTGCTATTCAGGGAATAGGAGTGTGTATGTTCCACCCTCTATAAATAGTAGGTTAGTTGTTTCGGGTTTTTTCTCTTTTGGTTTGCTTCATTCTTTTAATTTTTTGTTCATCATGTGTTTTCTTATACTTCATAACTAGTGACTCTATTACCCATGGACAGTGATAAATCTTGTGTTCTAGGTTCTTTAGCATCCTTTATAATATTTGTCCCCAGTTAGAGCCAATTGTTACCTTAGTTTTCATCAAATCCTTTTGAGCCTTGCTAAAATTTGGAGAAGTTCATCATTGGTTATTCAGTTTTGATAAGGTTCTTAGAACCTTGTCGATTTTTGACAATGTTTCACTAACCATGTGTTATCCCAAAAACTTGTTAAAGGTTCATATTATTTTTGATGTGTTGGTCATCACTTAAGTTATAATAATATCATTATATTTTGATGAGGTTTTGAAAACCTCATTGGGTTTCGATAATGTTTTCCTAACCTATTCTAAAGCCAACACAAGTAGGGAAAGTTGACCCATTCAATCAAAAGTGGAGAAATTGAAGACAATAAAGAAGCATTTAGGAACTTATTGAAGGTTTTGAAACCTTTGTTAGAATCTGAAATGTTTTGGAAACCTCATTAAACTCCAAAGGGTTGCCACATCCTTAGGATGGTGAGTTATTTTATTTTGGCTTCTATGGTTTCACAACCATCATCAAGACCTGACCGGTTTCCACAACCAAGTCCAGAGTCAAAATATTTTGATACTTTGGTTCCACCATGAGCTCTCATAAAAGTTTGGAAAGATCGAAGGAATTGAAGTTTAATTTTGTAACTTTATAAAGGTTTTGAAACCTCTATCGAAATTCAATAAGGTTTCCACAACCTTGAGAAAAGTTGTCAAAAATTCATTCAAAAATAATTTTAAGTTCTCATTTGAAGCTCGCATTCTGAATTTGGAAGAATATCGGGTAGATTGTGTAAACGGATCATATGAAGAAAGGAGAAAATGATGGATGAGGTTGTCACTAAGGTAGATTGTAACTTTCAGATTAAATTGTGATATCCAAGGTATCGAAGATGATGACTCTAATATGGTTGATTGCATCTTCATAGACCGCATACAAATCCAACCCATCCTACCAATATATTGGATTTTAAGGAAAAATAAACCATTGAGGCTAAGATGGAAATAGACTTAGGTGAATAAAGGAATGGGTAATGAAAAATAAGGCTAAAATGAAAAATCTCACCCCTCAGAAAGCTAAGGAAGCTACAAATAAATCATAGATTAGTTAGAGGAGGTCTTCATCACTTCAAAAAATGGCATCCACGACACAATAGACTACCTCTGGAGGTAGTGGAGATGATGATGAGGATCCCTTAGGAAGTAGGAATTTGAAAAATGCTTGTGAGGTATCTGATACATCTCCTCTCAAAAGGTCACTTCAACTTTATTTTCCAAGAACTAGTAATGTCCCCACACCTTCATCTCTCTCATGGTTAGAACAATATTTAACCAAGAAAAAAAAGGTGGTTGACTTGAGTCTACCCAATAAGGATATTGTGTCTCAATTAATCCAAAGAATGCCACATGTCAAAAACCTAAAATGACATCCCGATTGTTGAATGATCCCTCCTAGGGAAATATGTATGTTGAGGTTTCTCATCTCTCCACTCAAAAAGAGGCTAGTCAAATGATTGCAAGTGATTTCAGTATCACTAGGATTAATCTGGGACCCTCTACAAGAGATTGAGATGTCCACAATTTTTAGGTGTCAATTGCTAGGCTTGTAGAAATGATAGAAAAAGACAACTAGAGAAAATACTAGTTAAAACAATAGGTTAATGTTTTAACCAATTATTTAAGATATCAATTGTTGACCTTTCTACTCAACTCGTTGGCCAAATTGAAGTAGATTTTGATCCTTTCTCTGTTTAAAGTGGAAAAGAAATTATTGATAAGATTCATGTTTACAAGTCTTATGGGAAGTTCACAAAATATTGGACCTTGAGGATATGTTGTTAAGAGGAACAAAGGTTGTCACAAACATGAAGAAAATATGTGAGGATATTAAGGTATTGAAGAAAGAGATTGATAATGAAATTGTTGCCACCAAACATGAAGAATCTATTTGGTTGAAGACTGACAATGATCTCAAGGAAATAATCGGTCCGAGTTCAAATAAACTAATAGCTAAGAAGATTTCTCCAAACATTGAATATGAAAGATATTTTATGTGGAAGGAATGTATTGAATGGAAACTCTTGTTTTTGAAACAAATAAAATTGTGCAAGGAATGTAATCAGATGAAGATTGACATTTAAGGATCTTTCAAGGATAGGCATTAGCCTTCGAAGAGAAGATGATTCTCAAGATGAGAATGTAGAAACATGAAAGAGAAACTTCAAGGAATTGATTAAGAACCTTTTCAACAAACAATATTTTAATGTGGAGAGCATGAGAAGATTAAGTAATATTGACTTATCTTTATCTCAATTCCTTGGGCATGCAACAAAATTCTCTGGTAAGGTAGATTTGGTATGAGGAAATTTAAAGCTTTGTGGAAATTGAGAACTAAAAATGTAATTATTCCTCAACATAGCGAGATGCCTTTGGTGATAAAATAATTTTAAACATACAAAGCCAAAATTTCCACACAATCTACTCAATCATCACAAGAAAGGAATGTTGATAGTGCACCACCCGAGCCCAATATTGCCTTGTGTTTTTATTGGTTTTTTTTTAAATAACTTAACATCTCAAGAAGTTTAAGGGGCTCTTAACTTCTTCTTTTTGGTTACTTTCAAGAAGCAATTACTCTTGTAAATGTATATAAACTATGATGTTACCGAAAGAACTTATGAGAAATTTTTGAAAAAGGGAAATGGATAGAAAGTAATTCAAATAGGAAGAGGAGGTTGTATGTTTGTGAGCTTACAGTTTTGGATAAATGAATGAAATGAAATCCATGTTATAGTTTATGCATTGTGATTGGTTTCATTGGTTCTTGCATTTTTGTGTGAATGTGAGAACCATTTCTAGTATCTAATCTTCTCAAGTTTAGAATTATTTTTGGTTGATAAGTTTATTATTTTATGCTTTGTGGAATGCAATTAGTCTATGTTTTGATTGTTTTCTTAAAAATTACATTTTGTTCAATAAAAGATTCATTGGCAGCATTTTATTGATTTGTGTTGCTCCTATTATTTCGACCTTTCTTGCTTTCTAGTTAAAAGCATACCCATGTTAAAGTTTTTTAGAACTCAGAAAAGAACACATTCTCTTATCAAACGAGGGAGTTGTGTACCTCATAAAATTCAAACGTAAATTATTTTTATTCTCTTATCAAACGAGGGAGTTGTACCTCATAAAATTTAGAGGTAAATTATTCCAAATAGAAATAATTTACCCAACTGTTGGTTAGTGATTATTTATATGATTGAACAATAGAGGAAAAAGTTGAAAATTTCAAATAGTAAATAATCTATTAACTAACACTATTTATATTTGACTTTTGTGGGATGTAATTTTTTTCAAAATATATATGTTAGTTGTATTTTAGTTTTTATTACTTTTATATGTTTGGTGTATTTTAGTTTTTATTAATTGTGTATGTGACTCCTTAATAGATTTTGTTCACACACTTAGGCTACTTTATAATAAAGAATTTAAAAAGTTTAAAACAAAAAGATAATAAACATGCATTTTTTAAAAGTTCTACTCATATATAATATAGGTCAGCAATCATATACAATAGCTATAGTTACACACAGTTTTTTATTTGTCAACAAGTGTTTAGTTTATTGACTAATATTTTGAGAAGTGTATTATAACAAAATTAGCTCACTTCACAACTGTGTATAAAACACCTATAGTCATTTACACATTAAATAATTAATATTTAATAATAAACATAATAAGGACGTTGTTTAATAATTAAGATGTCGTATTATGTGAAAAAATTATCTAGCAAAAAAAAAAGATGAAATTAAATTTTTATAATTGTTTGCATATGTTGTATTATTTATTTTATTACTATATAACATTAAAAAAATTTAAAAAAATAAATAAAACTAATTCTTGAGTAAATGTAAATAGTGTTTGTCTTTTCTTTATTTATCAACTTACATATTTATGTATTGATGAAACTATTTATTTATTTAGTAGTTTAGATAGATGAAAATAATTCTTAGATAAAATTAAAATGTGTCTATGTATGCATGTAATAAATAAAATAATTATGTCATAAAATAAAATAACTCTTAAGTGGAGATTAATATATCTAAATATTTTCTAAATAGATTATTTAAGATATCTATAGTAGTATTATTAGTGTTCATGATTAACATATATTTCTTAAAATACATTTATTTGAAAGATATGATATATATCTATATTGAAATATCTATCTTAATTGTGTGACATAAATTATATAGATTCTTCCAAATTGATATATATTTAATATCTAAAATATCTATACTAATTTATTTATTATCTATCCACTCCATTATTTTTTATTGATTATCTAATGATAAACAAACTAATATATCATTAGATTTATTTTTATTTATATATTATTAAAAAAATACAACTTTGTATCAATTTTTTAAATAGAAAGATACTCTATCACTATCTAATTAAAATAATCATAATATAAATTTATCTTTCATACCATTAAATTTATTCATTATTGAAATAATATAAAATTTAATATATTTTATAAATCGAAAAATGTTGAGCCATTGTAACTTTTCTTATACTTTGTAATGAAATGATAAATTATTTCCTCAAAATCAAGATGTTGAATTTTTTATCTAATAGCAATTGAGATCAGCCATATTTTGTATTTTTTTATTATTAAAAATAAACCTTTTGCTCTTTTAACATTAAAAAGAAAAATTAGACAAAATATGTTTGTTTTGTTTTTTATTAGTTAAAAGATATAATTAACAAGATTAATTTAATATATTAGATGTTAATTTAATATAATATATATTAAAAATATTTAATTATATAATATATTAAATATATATTAAATTATTAAAAAGACAATATATTACATAATATAAAATTATAATATTATTATCTAATATATTATGTTACATATATATTGTATATATATTATAATATTATAATATGATGTTTTGATTATAAGGGCAAAATAGGCTTTGAAGGGACCCGAAACCCTTTACAACTTTAGGCACAAAATGCTACTCAAAGATCAACAAAGGATATTAGCAGCCAAACAACAACAAGCCCTAGTAGAGCTAAACCACACGTGTAGTCTTCCGACCACCACAAACAAACTTAACAGGAGATTGAGAGGACCGATTATGCTTAAGAAGACCTCTCTTCCTTCTTTGCATAGCCATCCAAGAAAGATCATCCTCTGAAGGATTAGAGCAAGGGGAGGACGGGGGACAAGCCACCAAAGTACCCAGAATGTTACTCCCACAACCAACAACAGCAACAGGAGCTATAGATAAACTTGCAGTCACAACACCATCAATAGAATCATTAACAACAATAACAACAACCTCACTAATCATAACAACAAAACAGGCAAACCAACTGCATTAGTAGCAACTGCAGGAAAACCACCAACTACAGATGGACCAGCAGCACCAACAGTGGCAATAGAACTGGAAGCCCCAACAATAATGGAAGGCAACTGTGAACCATTAGCAGAAGAAGCCATGACTTTAGGGGCCAATATATCATCTCCAAAATCATCCCCAAAATCATCATCCAAAGATTTTCCCACGGTAAGATGCTCACGAAGAGCATCTTTCCACCAAGTAGCATAACTTCAATGAGATTTCTAACAATTCGTAGCTAAATGACTTGTAGAAAAACATCTCCTACAACGGAAAGGAAGTCCTTCATAATCAAGAATTTGAGACTATGGTCTAACCCCCACAATCAAAATGACCTCTCCAGGTAAATCTTTTGAGGTATCAAGGTCCACACTTGAATGCGGGTGAAAGTAAGATGATCATAGATAAAAGAAGACGAATCAACCATAATAAACCTACCAATAGCATTTCCAATGGACTCAAAGCAAGAAGGAGTCCAAAACTGAAGAGGAAAGTTAGGAAGTATGACCTAGGTAGGAACAACACTAATAAATTCAGAAAGAGGGTTGAAAGAAGGGAACCAAGGCCGAAGAGAAAGCGACTATTTTCCCCACAACCAAACACCCCCTTCCAACACTCGAGCCCTATCCTCCTCAGATTGAAAGGAAGCCACAAAAAAATCCCTAGCTAAAGGATAGAGTTCAATCCTATCCTCAACAATAGGCCTCCAAGACTCCAAAACCCATTTGTGCAAATTTGGGAGGGAAGGCCATAAACCATTAAATCTACAAATAAGAGTAGAATGAGAAAAATACTCTTTTTTATCCAACACCTCCTGCCCACCAAAAATAGTAGAGGAAGAAGAAAAACATCGTAAGGGTTTACCCTTAAAAGAGGGCAGAGAAGAAGAGTTTTTACCTCTAGACCCAACCACTTTAGCAAAGGATTGAGAAGTAGGACATGAAAGGGGGACCTCCACATGCAACGACCTAGACCCAGCTAAAGGAGGAAAATCAGAACCAACAAAACCAAGCAAAGATCAAGAGCCACCGGGAGAAGGCAATGATGCCCCAACAACAGGTAACGAACCATCAACAAGCACCCGCGAGCCAACAACATCAAGCCTAGTAGTGGCCAAAACTGACGCAGAAGAAGCCGATGCCACACCAGTAGCCAACGACGCAACAACAAACAATGATGCACTTGAAGCCAATGACGAACCAGCAGCGGCCAAAACTGACCCAGAAGAAGCCGATGACACACTAGCAGCCAACTGCGCACCAAAAGCATGCAACGAACCAACCGCTGAATGCAAGGGAGAACCAGCAGAAATAGCTATTTTAGTAGAGAGCGGGAGAGCCATTTCAAAAAGCCCTTATAATATGATGTTAAAATTATATATTAGATATTATATATGTTACATATGTATTATATAATATATATATATATTATAATATTATAATATGTTGTTAAATTAATAATATAATATATTAAAAATATATTATTTATTTGAATTTGTTATTAGATTATTTTATATATTTGAATTTAATAGAATGGAAAATATAACAAGTAAATAAATTTTGAAGAGTTTAAATTTTTTCCTAAAAATTAGTTGAATATTTTTTTATTATGGTCATTGTGGTAGAAAAACCTTGAAAAGTTGCGATCAAAAGTTTATGCTCCTTGGAAATCCACCCTTATCACTCAAAGTTTTATAGCCAATAAAATTGAAGAAAAATAATTTTTGAAATTCGAAAAGTTAAAAATCTTGCATTTTACATTAAGAAAATTAAAATATAATGTATCAAAAAAATAATAATGAATTTTGATTGACTGCAAATAAAACGTTTAATCACTAGTTAAGACAGGTGGTGCCTATAGTTCTCTTGCAGAACTAATAAAAGATAGACTATTTAGATTATATATGAAATATTGTGTATGAGTCAATGCAAAGTCATCCAAGATTTCCATCTTCATCCACCATACTTGTAAACCATGTATCTATGGTAGTATTTAATTCACAATATACAATCATTAAATATTGTAGATAAATTTTAATATAGTACAAATCTCTTCATTCACATATTTATCATATGTATACAATCATTTATATTTTTTCACTATAATAAAAGTGTAATTATAGTATAATGTTATAGGAAAAACAACAATGATTATGACAATGAATAAAAATTGTAATTTATTTCCATAACACAAAGTCAAATTAAAAACTTGCAAAGTTCTTATTAAGCTCTATCTTACAATTTATAGAAGTATAAATAATGGTTAAAATTATGTTATATAATGATTATTCTTAAATAAGTAAATATTAATAAAAAATAAAATAATTGTTTATCACATTTTAATATAGATGAAGTGTAAAATTACAATTAATCATTTGTCTTTTAAATTAGATGATATTTAAATAAACATCATTAACTTTTATACAATTTATTAGTCACAAATAACTATATAAACATTGATCTAGATTTTTTTTTGGGAAGGACTTAATTATACTCTAGAGGATATACCTATTGTTCCTTTCTGAAGTACTAATACAAATATCTAGATAAGATTATTCTTTTCCACCCAAAAATCCAACATGAATAAATATAATATATAATAATTTTGTTCCAGAGAGAATAATAATAAAAGACTCCAAAGTTATCTCACACATCAAAACACATTAAAATATTATTAATTTTTTTTTTAATTAAAAATATATAACTTATAAAATATAAATAAAACTAAACAAACATACCAGTTTTGTGCTTCTCCCATGTAAATGAATCTCCTTAGATGCCAACCTGCAGGATTTATGAATTATGTAGCTTTTGATTTGAATTACCAACCAATACAATTCATGTTAGCTGTATGAAAATCAGAGTGTGATGTGTAATACCCCATGGCAATAAGAGTAATAGTCCAAGCTGTCAAGGCTGCTGAAGCAGTGGAACCCAAGTTCTCTGCTGTCCACAACCTCAAATGATGGAGTCCAGAAAGGCAGGAGGCTGCTCCCACAACACCAGCTAACAGAGCAAAAATCACCAGAAAACCAGTGGCTTCATTTCCTATTGGGAAATTCAATGCCCTAAACGAGAACCCAACTGGTATATATAGAATCTCCTGCACCTGCTAAAAGAAAATTGTTAGCCCATTTAGAGTTTGAAAATTTAAAAATTATCAAAGAGTTGGTAGTTCAATCAATTGGTGAAGATGATGGTATGTTCTTTCATTACGTTATTCATGAAGATTCAAAACCTTCTGAAATATGATAGAAGAGATGAAGTGAGGATTGTGTCCCCATGACTTTGATAGAATGGATACATCTCAGCTTCGATTGTTGAATGGAAAGTTATCAGTATTTGCTCATACTTGAATAGCAAGGTGGACTAATAGATAATATAAAATCTTCCATACAAAATAAAAAATTAACCCAAGAAAATTGTTAACCCATTTACAGTTGAAAATTTTAAAATTATCGAAGAGTTGTAGTTCATGATGATGATGGTATGTTCTTTGATAACATCATTCATGAAGATCCAAAACCCTGATATGATATAAGATATGAGGGAAGGATTGTGTTCTGATCGAGTTTGATATATTGGATACCTCTCAGAATTCTTAGTTGGAAAATTATCAGCATTTGTTCGTACTTAACTAACAAAATGAACTAATGGATTATATAAAATTCTCCATTCAAAATTAAAAATAAACCCAAGAAACAAAAAAAGTTCTGGTATTTCAGAGAATCAAGATTTTACCAGTAAAATAGTCATGGTCGATGGCCTTATTCGGTGCCCAACCAGCAATGGCAGCTACGATCACATACATACAGAAGTTTAGCAGAATTAGAAAGAAAGTCAACGTCTTTACTGATTCGGAAGCCATTTTCACTCGAACTTCGCTAATTTAGTAAGAGCTAAAAATAATAAGTGCACTCGCAGGCGATTGGAGAGGATAATCTGGGGATTCCAAAGAAGCTAAATTTCAATAGGAAAAAACGGCGGCTTCCGTGAAGAGCGTAAATAGTCTGAAGCAGATTTTCCATTCTCTCTGGAAACTTCTTTACGTAAAGAGTAAATACTCTGAAGCAGCTTTTCTATTCTCTCGGGAAACTTCTGTACGTTTCTTCTGCTTCTGAGAGCAGCGATGATGTCTATTTAAGATAAGACTAACGGGGATTTTGGTGGAGTTCTAACTCAAATCAAATTCAATGAAAAGAAAGGAAAGGTTCTAGATGGTCTACAGTATATGGGATTTCTGGTATTTTCAATATGAGGGAAACACTTAACTCGTGCTCCACAATATGAGATGTACATACCTTATCCCCTGGAGGATTTGAATTTGTGACCTCTCTTTCAAGAGTACAAATTCTCCATCATTAGATCAGCTCAGGTGTACAAAATTCAATTAGGGGCCCATTAATGGGTTATTAGTGAAAAAGAAAGGTCATGGACGAGAAATTGGATCGCTTTGAATTATCGAAATCAAATTTTGATGGGTTTCTCAAGAAAAATCAAGGCCTACTGGTATACATGAGGTATTATGTAATTTATCTAATATTGTTATTAAAGGTTTTTTTTTTTGTTAGTTCATAAAATTAATGATAAGGTGGAATGAGATATTACAATTATTGACTTTTATGGTCTTATTAGAAATCTGTTGTAATCTTGTTTTAGGTAACTATCTTAATGTTATTATCATATAAAGAAAAAGTATTTTTCAAGTTGGACACTCAACTCTCTTTTAGAGGAGGTGGATTATGTGGTAATTTTGATATGATATTATTTGCTCATTGTTTCTAGAAACAAAATAAGATAGCATACTCTTATGTTAATAAATGCATTGCTTGTCATCTTTTACATCTTTAGAAAGTTTAAATTTAGAGGATTGGGATGGGCTTGACATGGTTTTAATTCATGGTCACCCATTATGATTGGCGTTTTCTTTAACACAATTAATTAATGATGGTTGGTCATGTCTATGCTTTAAGTGACAACTTGGGTGTTGAATGACAATAATGGTTCTTTATGTTTGATGCATGCATAGTCCTTGATGGATCACATTTTCTCATCTTTATATAAGGATTTACAACAACAATTGTTTGGTTTGTGTCGTGATCTAGTAAAGTGCTTGGTCCTCTATAGTTTTTGATGGTTCTTTTTATAGTGAGTCAATTTATGTAACATGCATGTGCATGCACACACATACACATACACACACACATGCACACACATACACACACATGCACAAGCTCGTGCACACACACACACTCACACATGCATATGGTGTTTCATATTTAATAATATTATCATAGAAGTTTATTGCTTATGCAAAGTTGTTAGAGTTCTTTCACATGGGATAGTGTACATGTAATTTATTGAATACTTGATTAGATACACATTTTATTTAGCTAGATCTACTTTTCTAACATCCAATAATTCTAAGATACATATTTTTAATGAAAAATTAGAAAACCATGACATATATCAAATTTTATTGGAGAAAAGAATTTAGACCTTACTATTGGCTTCGCACTAGCCCACTTAGTTGTCACCATGGAAAATAAAGTTATGATACTTAGTTAGGATTTCTTAAGGCCTACAAAGGAAAATCCATTAGGGAAATGAGATGGGCATTAGAGACCAACCAAAATAATGGTCATGGTCCTACAAGCCAATTTTGGTCAACACAAAATTGTAAAGTATAACTCAGAGGAATAGTGACCAATGTGAACTAGTCAACTCAAAATTACAAGAAAAGAGTGAATATTGTAAGGGCAGCTAACCTAGAATAAAATCAAATGATTGGGGAAATTTTTGTTAGAATCACAGGTCTATGATCAAACACATTGGTGACATGGTTATAGCTAAATTATCCCATTTCATCCTATTGTAGACATGTGTCTTGTACCAATATTTAAATAAATCATGGTTGACAATAGTACCTTCAATAGTAAGCAAAGAAACAATGACACAAGGCTTAGACCATTAAGGGATAAATTTGGTTGATAGGAGGCTTGACAACTAAAATTCCGTAGACAATGTGTTACACCTTGCACAATTAAATTATGTTACATTTTAATGAATTATTTTATGGATATTCAATGATGCAATTAAAGTTATAATTTTATTATTAAATTTAGGAATAGATGCAGTTCCACGATTTGATTATGTTGGCATATATACATATTTATGTGGAATATAAATATCATTTTTTAAATGATGAATACAATTAATGTGATCTTATCATGTCATTAATTCTGATTACTTGATTATAAATTTAAATTATGATAAATTAAATAAAAACGTGATTATAATTATAATGGACTAACTACCTTATGGATGAATGAGGTGGATGTAGGAAAATTTAATTCCCCCTCCTAGTCAAGGAGGGAGAGCTTCATTGAGGGGAGGGTGTTGCAAGGTGTGTGCCCTTGGTCTTCTTATGTTGTGCAAAGTAGTGCTCAAGTTCATGACATGGCTTAACCACCTCCCATGGATTCATTAACTCTAGTGGTTGTATCGAACATTAACAGGTTGATCTTTTGGTGCAACAAAAATCGTCTATGCAACAATTGGTATCAGAGCCTGGGTCACAGGTTCAAACCCCTCAGTTGCACTGGGGGATTGTTGCAAGGTGTGTACCCGTGGTCTCCTTGTGTTGTGCAACATAGTGCTAGGGTTCATGACATGTCTTAACCACCTCCCATGGATTCATTAACTCTGGTAGTTGTATCAGGCATTAAAAGATCAATATTTTGGTGCAATGACAACCATTTGTGCAACAGAGGGCACCAAAATGAGATGGTCAATATATCATATCATGTTTACCCAGAAAATTTACACACATGGATTACATGTTCTTTTTGAGATGCCATTTCCATCATAAGAATTCACTTTTCTTTCTATGTTTGAACATACAAAGTTGGTTATATTAGCATTGGTGTCTAAATTGTCAAAATTCATCATTTTTACCTTTCTAGAGTGTATTGGTCATCATTTTATTTTTATTTTCCTTATGATCTACCAAGTTGGTAAATTGCTACTCTAATTGTATAGCTTGATGTTGATGACACAACCTTGTGTTCTTCATACCTCATGGTTATCACCTTGATAATAGGAGTGATATTCTTATCTCTAGGTGAAACTATTTGTAAATTAGTCTCAATTAAAAAAATATTATTTGGTTATGTTATTCTAAACTGAAAATAAATTTAAAAAATGAGGAGAGAAGGCATGAAACTACTTTAAAAAATAATGTAGAGGGAGATAAGGACACATTTTTGTTAATTTGGTTTTGCAAGGGAAGGAGGCAAATGTAGAGGGAAGAAAAAATGAAAAAATGAAGGGGAAATTACTGGGTTAATTTGGTTATATTATCTCTTTGCTTTCTTGTGAGGAAATATGTGAAAATTTTTACATGGAGATTTTTACATGTTTGAATAGGGCGGGTGCAAAAAGATGGGTGGCCAATTTGTGGCCAAATTTTAAAAAAATCTTTGAAAGCTCATAACACGAGCGTGTTATAACGCGCTCGTGTAATGACTTGGTGTGTCAAGACTAAGGCTCAGCCACAATGAGCCCATAACACGAGCATGTTATAGCGCGCTCGCGCTGTGAGGTATTAAAAGCAAAAAAAAAAGGAATTCGAAATCATTTTCATTGTGACTGTGTTTTTTTTTGCTTGGGGCCAAAACTCTTCATTTCCAAGCTTGCATTCTAGGAGGTGCCATCTTGCAAATTTTTTCATCAAATTGTTGTTGTTTCATCGCCAAGATGCCGCCACGTCGACGAGGAGGTCTAAGAGGTAAGGATTGTTTGTTTTTTGTTGTGAATTTGTTAGTTTTAGGTTGTTTTTTATATTTATTTTTTGAATTTGTAGGAGATGTTAATGAACCTATGAACCCTCCTCAAAATCCTCAACAAGCACAACAACAACAAGAGGGAAAAAATCCTCAACAAACACAACAACAACCACAACAACAAAACCCTCAAGTTGAACAACCACAACAACAATATCCTCCACCAATCCCTCAACATCCTCTTGGCACTCAACAAAACTTAATGAGTGAAATTGAAAACAATAAAAAAAAAATTGAGGAGTTAATCAAGAAGTTGAACATCCAAACAGTTCAACCATGGAAAGAATGACCCTAACAACTTCACTCAAAGAAATGTTAAAACATATAGATTCAATCAACAAACAATTAACTAGTTGGCAAGATAGGAGGCATGCGGCTAGGGATTATTACCGAGATAAATTATCATATAAAAATGTAAAAGATCTAAAAATTACAAAATTAGATTTGTGCTCATTATTCACTGACCCACACACAAATGCAAATCTTACCCTCAATGAGAAGAGTTTTCCTATCCTTTGGTGCCACCACCAATAGATTAGGACCTTTTTGGGGGATAGGTGGTACATGGTTTTTGATTACCCACCATGCAACAATTGTGAAGTACCAAAATATTTTCTAAGGAAACTATACTGTTAGTTCATCTTGAACAAAATCCTAAATTATTTTTATATGAGCCTAGACTTCTAGGGGAGAGGTGGGGGGTCGGCTCAAGATAGACCCAATGCACATCAGGATCATGGCGGAAAACGAGACAACCTCTTACTAGGCTTCCTCATGAGCACATCATTATCCCTTCCATCGCGAAGGAGATTGTCGAGGTAGAGACTTTGTAGGCCATCAGTTCTTTGACCTGGAGTGTCATCTAGCATGCTAGCCCTATACTACAATGCCATCCACTGGAGTCTTCAAGTGGTGGGCTTTGATCCCATTTGTGTCAGGCTTGTAGGGTGACTTGTTCATATGACCCCACTGACACTCAGGAGGTTGCTACATAGGATATGTCTACAGCTATGGAGATGGAGAGGGTAGCTAACATTTTGAATGAGGCCTATGGCATCGATTCTCAGGTAAATGTTAGTATGTTCATTGAATTTAATTTATTAAATTTCAATTTTGAAATGCAAGATTAACTAATTTAGTTTTATGATTTTAATAAAATTTCAGGGTCACAATGTTGATATTGGATACACTAGCCCTACACCCACTTATTTCTCCACTGCATCTACCATTGAGGTATGTAACTATTAAACAATTATAAATTTATTACATGTTAATAGCATTGTTTTATGAATGATATTCTAATATGTGAGTTTGGATGTTGAAAAGGATAATATTGGAGGTTTCGAGGGAACACCTCCCAATGCCAGTGGATTTAGACAAACCTACATGTAGGTAATAGAATAAAGAGTTTAACTAATGAATTTTACTTAAGAGATTTGTGTAGTTTATATTCATATCGTTGATTACATTGCATTGCACATCTTTCAAACTCAAAGCATTACTTCACATTCCATAACTAATAACTAGATGTTGATAGATGACAAAATTTCAACTACAATATAGATGTTTAGAAAGTCAACATAAGCAAATGATGCAATTACTTCACATAGCATAAGTAATAAGTAGGAGCAGCTTCCAATTGCATTTGCTTGACATGTCATTCCATGAGAGCACTTTTTACTAAGGCATCTTTTCAAACAGTTCACTGCCTTATCTTTGCTATGGATGCTTGGAAGAAATATATGAAAGAATAATAGTAAGCAATAGCATAGACAAGGAAATGAGTTGTTTGAAAAAATGCCTCAAAGAAATGCAGTCATAAGACCCAATTTATTTGAGGCACTTTTTCAAACAACTCACCACCTTTTCTATGCTACCACATTTTCCATACATGTCTACCAAAGCATTCTATCAAATAGTTCATTTCCTCGTCGCTATGGATAAAAGCTTAAAAAAGGTGCTTTCCAAAAAACTATAGATGCTTGGAAAAAATCTATCAAAGCATAATAATAAGCAATAGCAAAGACAAGGTAGTGAGTAGTTTGAAAAAATGCCTCAAAGAAATGTGGTCTCATGGTGATGGAATGTCATTTCATCACCATGAGACCACATTTCTTTGAGGCATTTCTTCAAACAACTCACCACCTTTTCAATGCTACCACATTTTCCATACATGTGTACCAAAGCATTTTATCAAACTACTCACTTCCTTGCTGCTATGGCTAAAAGCCTAAAATAGGTGCTTTCCAACAAACTATGGATGCTTGGAAAAAATCTATCAAAGCGTAATAGTAAGCAATATCAAAGTCAAGGCAGTGAGTAGTATGAAAAAATTCCTTGAAGAAATGTAGTCTCATGGTGATGGAATATTCCATCACCATGAGACCACATTTCTCTAAGGATTTTTTTCAAACAACTCACTGCTTGAAGAATAGAAACCAACCCATTAGCCAAAATTCCCCTCCAAATTATTTTCAAGGTCCTCATCCTCAATTTACCAATCCATGGAACCTTCCACCTTCAATTTATTCTATTTGGATGGTTTATACAGGGCTTTAGCATGCCTCAACATGGGAATTTGAATATTTCCCTCATGGAGAGTGATCATTAGATGGTGGTAAGTGATTATTTTGTTAAATATATCATTTTTATAATGTAATTTCTATATTATATTAATGTTTTTACTTCTTATTGTAACAGATAAGACTTGACCAAGGATTAAACCCTAGGAGGAGCACTAGGAGCACTCTTTGACCATAGCATAAATGAGTGACAAATGTATCGCCATCCGATCGACAAGCAAAGGGAAAGATTTTATTTCGAGAGCATGGAGAGAAATGACTTTTGATTCCAAAGCCCTTTGTTGTATGCCTCTATGGCATTTTTGTACATATTTTGTATTGGATATATTTGACATTGTATGCCTATATGGCATTCTCGTAAGCCTATATGGCTATTTTGTACCTATATTTTATACTTCTATTGACATATATTGATGTATTCCTACATGGATATTTGGTTAATACAAATCATTTTTATCGATGGTGTCCATATTTGCATTATAAATCAATGGTTCAATAGATATGAGTTACGTGTATTCAAGTGTATACTTTACAACTTACGTGTATACTTTGTGACTTACATGTATTCCAATGTATACTTTGCGACTTACGTGTTTTCATGTGTATACCTTGTATTCATTCATATACTTTGTATTAATTTGCATATACCATGTATTTGTGTGTATACTTCAAGGCTTGCATGTTTTTGAGTACTTGTGCTTCCCTTTTTCACATGTACATGCTTGACTTATTCAAGTGTATACTTATTAATTGGTTAGCCCTAGCATTGATCATTATTTTCCTTCATGGTTTGTCTTGAATATTAATTGATTGATGCTAAACAACTTTATTAATCAATGCTAAACAACTTCAATATTTCTAGGAATAGTAGTAGAGTTAAAAATTCCAAAATTGCACAAATTGAAAAGAAAAGATTAACTGTAATTAAATGCATTGATTATTAACTTGATAATTGATTAAGAATGAGTATAAAATATATCAAGAAATGAGCCTTTTAGAATGACAATTGACAACTAGAAAATAGGCAAAGCATTCCCAATACTTTGAAAGTAATAATCCACCCAAAATTGCAACAAAACAGAAGGCTTATTTAAGATCCTTGAGCAATGTATTTCCTAATGCTCCCTTGTTCTTATATATCTCAATTTAGTTTAATCCAAAGAGTTTCATGAAATGCTTTATCTAAAAGCAAAAAACACATTTTCAATTGATATTCCATGAAATGTTTCATAAAAAGATTCCAATATATTTAATATTTTGATTGGAACAACTCAATTAAGCAAATGATATGTAATTTTCACAACACTTGCAAAACACAATATTCATAGTAGATGATGAGTAGTTAACTTCTTGACACATTATCATACAAACATTTACCTTGTTCATAGTCTTTAAACATTTTCACAGCATAATCCTCATAGTGTAGAATGAATTGTTATGTTCTTGATCCATCACCATATTTAAACACATTGAAAGATGTATATGTCAAATTTTTGCAATATTATTTCTTGTATAGGAAATGGACTTGGGAGAAAGCAAGTTATAATTTATAATACAAATAAGAAGTGGACTCAATAGTGGAAACTTTATTTATCACACCAAATAATAAATGTATGTGAGAGCATCACTTTTTTCTCTTAGACTCCAATTTTCAAGCATAGCAAATCATTTCAAATGAAAATGAAAAAATGCTTCACAACCAAAGTTAATTGAGGAAAAATAAAATGTTTCCAAGTTCCACCATTGTACGTATTTACAATTGGTTGTATATTGTTGTAAGGGAAAAGAGGATAATTAAAAAGCATCTTGCATTTGCTAGACTTGAGGATGATCATATGTTTTTTTTGTGGAAAACTTAGACTTCTCAAACGTCGTGTGTATGTTTCTCTTTTCGATTATTTTGCATGCCATCATAAGGGATCAAGCCAATTGAATGTAGATCAGAGTGATTCTACAACTTTACAACTTTACACTGCTTGCATTTCACTTTTTCCATCAAGTGAAAGCTAGACACCACGAGAAAATAACTCTGAGATAACAAAAACTGAGAGAGGTTAATATTGTAGAGGGGCCCAATGCAATCCCATAGGCTTAGACAAAGAGTTCGTAAGCGTCATGGTTTCTGAGTAATAACCCGTCAAAGATTGTTGCCCCTTTGCACTTTGGACCCTTAAGGGATCAAGCCAGTTGAATGTAGCTCAGAGTGATTCTGCATGTTTGGATGAGAAAAATGATGATGTCTAGTGTAAACGCATCCATCCAGATGCATTGAAATATTTTGTTTGGTCACACGAGTTGCAGAACAAAAGTTGCACCACTTTGCAACTTTCAACTACTTGCATTTGACAACTTTTTCCCCAAGTGAAAATTTTCCACCATGGGAAAACGCCTTCGAGATAGCAAAAACCAAGAGAGGTTATTGTAGAGGGGCCCAATGTGATCCCATGGGATAAGAAGAGAATTTTTAAGCGTCATAGTGTCTAAGTAACATCCCATCGAAGATTGCAATCATTTTGCACTTTGGACTCTTAAGGGATTCTACCAGTTGAATATAGCTCAGAGTGATTCAATGTGTTTGGGTGTGAAAGAGAACCATTCATAGCATAAACATACCCACCCAGAGCGTTGGAACAATTTTTTTGGTCACATGAGTTGCATAATGAAAGTTTCACCACTTTGCAACTTTCAACTACTTGCATTTGACAACTTTTTCTCCAAGTGAAAATTCACCACCACGGAAAAATGCCTCTGAGATAGAAAAAACCAAGAGAGATTATTGTAGAGGGGCCCAAAATGATCCCATAGGCTAAGACAAGAAGTTTCTAAGTGTCACAGTATCCGAGTAACAACATGCTGAAGTTTGCAACCATTTTGCACTTTGGACTCTTAAGGAATTCTATTGGTTGAATGTAGTTCAGAGTGATTCAATGTGTTTGGGTGTGAAAGAGAACCATACCTAGCGTAAAAATACCCACCTAGATGCGTTGAAATAGTTTTTTTGGTCACACGAGTTGTAGAACGAAAGTTGCACCACTTTGCAACTTTTAACTACTCGCATTTGACAACTTTTTCCCCTAACAAAAAATTGTCACCACGGAAAAACGCCTTCGATATAGTGAAAACTGAGAGAGGTTATTGTAGAGGGGCCCAACATGATCCTATTGGCTCAGACGAGAAGTTTCTAAGTGTCATAGTATTCGAGTAACAACATGTTGAAGTTTGCAGCCATTTTGCACTTTAGACTCTTAAGGGATTCTACTAGTTGAATGTAGCTCAGAGTGATTCAACATGTTTGGGTATGAAAGAGGACCATTCCTAGTGTAATAATACCCACCTAGACACATTGTAACAATTCATTTGGTCACACAATTTGCAAAACAAAAGCTGCACCACTTTGCAACTTTCAACTACTTGCATTTGACAACTTTTTCTCTAGGTGAAAATTCACCACCATAGGAAAATGCCTCCGACATAGCGAAAACCGAGAGAGGTTATTGTAGAGGGGTCCAACAAAATCCCATAGACTCAAACGAGAAGTTTCTAAGCATCATGGCGTCTGAGTAATAACCTATCAAAGATTGCAGCTAGTTTGCACTTTGGACTTTTAAGCGATTTTGTCAGTTGAATGTAGCTCAGAGTGATTCCATGTGTTTGGGTGCAAAAGAGGACCATGCCTAGCATAAAACTACCCATCTGGATGCATTGGAATAGTCTTTTTGGTCATGCGAGTTGCAAAACGAAAGTTGCACCACTTTGCAACTTTGCATTGCTTGCATTTGACACTTTTTCCATCAAGTGAAAACTGGACACCATGGAAAAACCATTCCGAGATTAAAAAAAAAAAAAAAAAAACAATAGAGGTTATTGTAAAGGCTCCCAACACAATTTGGTAGGCTTAGATGGAGAGTTCGTAAGCACCACGGTTTCTGAGTAATAGCTCGTCAAAGATTGTTGCCCTTTTGCACTTTGGACTCTTAAGGGATTGAGATGGTTGAACGTAGCTCGTAGCGATTCCTCATGTTTGGGTGTGAAAGAGGACCATGCATAGTGTAAATTTACCCATCTGAATGTGTTGAAATAGTTCGTTTGGTCACACAAGTTGTTGAACGAAAGTTGCACCACTTTACAACTTTACATTGCTTGCATTTGACACTTTTTCCATCAAGTAAAAATAGGACACCATGGGAAAATGACTCCGAGATAACAAAAATCGAGAGAGGTTATTGTAGAGGGGCCCAACATGATCCTGTAGGCTCAAACGAAGAGTTCTTAAGTGTTACAGTTTCCAAGTAATAGGTCGTCAAAGATTGTTTCCCTTTTGCACTTTAGACTCTTAAGGGATCGATCTAGTTGAACGTAGCTCAGAGTGATTCTGTGTGTTTGGGTGTGAAAGAGAACTATTTCTAGCGTAAACATACCCATTTGGATGTGTTGGAATAGTCTGTTTGGTCACACGAGTTGTAGAATGAAAATTGCACCACTTTGCAACTTTACATTGCTTGCAATTGACACTTTTTCTATCAAGTCAAAATTGGACACTACGGAAAAATGACTCTGTGATAACAAAAAATGAGAGAGGTTATTGTAGAGGTTCCCTACATGATCTCGATGCCTCATACAAAATGTCTGTAACTAACACAGTATCCAGGTAATAGGCCATCAAATATTGTTTCCCTTTTGCAATTTGGACTGTTAAGGGATTACATTGCTTGAATTACAAATGTTTGAGGGCAGCAATAAATTTCAATATTTGAGTAAATCTCATTACATTTGTTTATTTCAATATATTGTATGGTATATTGATATTGATATATAATCATTAGGTTGATTTATTTTAATAAATGAAGTTTTTATAATAAGTTAGTCAATTGGTGCTAGTTATAATAGGGAGAGAATAAAAGAAGAAAAAGAATGATTAGTAACCATCAATGGTTATTAGATTCACTATATTAATAATATGATGTTTACAATAAAATGAGATTTATTTGGCTGTCCTAATTCTTTTGTTTGTGCTAAAATTGTCTAATATGCTTCATACACCATTCTGAAACCCAAGTGCTTGTACTTGTAGGCACAATGCCTTAGGTACTCCGTTCTCACATATCCTTTACAATGTCACTCATACATTCAAGATTCTCTTATAATGTCTACATCCTAAGTGTTGATGATGAGGTTAACTTCAAATGAATAACTTGAGATTCCTTTGCTAAGCTTCACACACTCTTTTATAATGGCTTCAAATCAAAATTGAGATTTGTCAATATCATCAAAATAAGGATGTTGCATTGCTTTTTTGGTTGAGATTCTTTTCAATGGCTCATAAATCAGTATTTTCTGTAAGGAGAGACCAATCAATTTTTAGTAGTTTACTTACAAATACACAAAGTAAAAGAAAAAAAAGAGAGAGAATCCAAAATGGAAATGAAATGAAAATAGATGGAAGGCACTTACATACAACAAATCCACACCATTTGGTTCCAACTTGGGAACAACAAGGCATAAATCTTGATGCTTCCATTGAGGATAGGCATGTCAGTCTCTCAACTTAGTCACTCCTAGTCATACATCTTCACTGGGAGTTCCAAGATACCTATTGCACACAACACCTCTCATGAATATAATAACTTGAAATTCGAGATGCTCTTATAATGTCTACATCATATATGCTCATGATAAGGTTAACTTCAAATGAATAATTTGAAATTCCCTCACCAAGCTTCGCACACACTTTTATAATGGCTTAAAATCATAATTGATATTTTTCAAGATCATCAAAATAAGGATGTTGTATTGCTTTTTTGGTTGAGATTCTTTTGGATGGCTCATAAATCAACATTTTCTGCAAGAGGACACCAATCAATTTTTAGTAGGTTACTTAAAAAAAGGAAAAGTAAAAGAAGATGATAGCATTGGCATCATACAAATTAATATGTATACAAGTATGAATTAAAAAACTCATTTTGCATACTTACAAATTAATCGAATGAACCATCTATGTGTTCTCTACTCTCTATTGTGTCAAATATTGCCTCATGGTCAGACTCACGGACCTTCCACAAGGTCCTGTTCAAAGGTCTACCCCCATATTTGGTCAAATTAACATTGGATGCCACGACAAGGTTTGAGTAATGAATAATCTTACGATGCATGTCAAAGTCCTGAAACAACCAATATGTAACACTCTTATGTGGGTACCTTCTAAGCCACATTCCAATAACAACAACTGAGCCTGTAGGGTATTCAATCTTTTATCCATCTATAACTGGGGCCTCCAATTTCCTTTTGGCCTCAACACAATGACACAAGTAATAGCTTGTTCCCTCTTCGTTGTCTTCATATGCAATAACTGCATAGACATGCCTTACATTGATATGTGCAACAAATCTCTTGAAATTAGTCAACATTACAAATACACTACAAAGTAAGATAACAATAGGAATTTCAAAAACTAAGCAAGTAGATATATTACTTGATTGAACTAGATCTGATATGTGGTCAAAGTCGACTGATGAATCCATTTATGTTAGTTCCAATGTCATCGGAGGGTGATACGTGTGAAGTGGGCTAAGATAACTTGTCAACCATTTCTCAACCCACTCCTCTAACTCACAATCATTCTAGGCTTGCATTGTACATGAAGAAAAAAAGCATGCCATCTTCCGTGTATTGATACTCCATGAACCTACATTTGAGCTAAAAAAATAGTGTAGCTCACTCGATCTTGTTAGTGTACAATAATCCTCATATGGTGCAATGTTAGTATCATCCATCAACTAAAAAAATATACGAATTGAAGAGGTACCTTCATTACCTGGACCCATCGAAGCATCACACTACTCGATGATTGATTTTTTATCTTTCAACTTTGCATTGTCTTTATACTTTAACTCTTCTTTTGTTAATGCTCTTTTCACACATGCTCTTGCACCATCATGCTCCCCCTTTCCATGCCCGTCCTCACAAAAGTTCCACATATGTTGAACACCTGTAATGACATGCATCCTATTCAACTAGTAGAACATGCGCTAGTTCTTGAACTATGCTACACAGCTATCTGACCATATTATATGTCGGTTGTATGCTATGCCCCTTTGAGCCAAATCACTGTAGAACATTTGGAAGCAACCATGCACAAAATTTGGAGAATGTGTGCGATCATCACTAATATAAAAGTGATACTCCCTCAATACCTTCCTTTGGTCCTTTGTACTATTAGCTGCATGAATGAATGCTATGTGCACAAATATTGAAACCTATGTGGAGTTGTAATATTGTGACTCCACCTCACGTTGTGGTTGTAGAGTTTAATTCTCTAAAAATTAAACTACTAATACTATTCTGCCAACTGGAAAGGTGTCCTTGCATAGCTTGAATTATGTGTCCATCCATCGGGCTCTATGGGTATGCCTTGCATACACATACACTATTTTGTCACAAAACATGGACATAAACTGATACACTGGAATCTTTTGCTTGATTACCATCTTTTGTAACGTATTCCACTATTTTATACTTCTCGAACTCTACTAGTTTATGTCCCACCTCATCTGTGCTTTCCATATGTTGACCTACTGGCATACATTGCAAGCCACTGCAACGCTCGAATGAACCATCCAAGCATGTTGTCTTATAAAATATTTGACCATCCTCTATTTCACATAATTTTTTTGATAAGAACTCTCTTGAATATGTTGGTGGGGCTTCTATTCCACAATCCTACCAATGTGGTAGGGTTGATAAGGTAGAGGCAGTGTATGCCTCATAGAAATGGGGTCTCACAGTGATTTATTATCCTCTCCTTTTTGTTTCAAAGTATGAGATCAATGTGATAATGGCTTAAGGATACAAAAAAGGATAATAAATCAATTTTAACTATTAATGTATGAGCAATATCAATATAGAATCAAAACATGTATTTAAATATAATTTAACTAATAATGACCTATTTTTACTAAGTATTCCATGTTGTCTAGGTTGAATCTGCATGAAATCTCCTTTTTGCGATGATGGCTTAAGGATCTATAAAAGGAAAATTCAAATCAATTTCAACTAATAACACACTTGAGCAATATCAAAACATGTATTTAATCTATTTAAAAGGACAATATAACACTAAAGCTATATTTACCTGTATTTACTTATTCCATTGTAACATTTGCATCCTCTCTTTTTTTCAACACATCTATGATTGTCTCATGCTCTTCCATAGAAATTGTCCATAGTACTTTATTTGTAGGTCTTCCACAATACTGATCTAGTTTTATATTTGTTGCCACCACCAAATGTTAATAGTGTATAATCTTTTTATGTGTTTCATAATCTTCGAATGCAGGTAGAACATTCTTCCTTATAAGGTATTTTTGTCGCCAAGTGCCAAAAACCACCACCGATCCTATTGGAAAACATGATAACCATCATCAAATAAGTTCTCAAAATTTTCTTAAGGGGATCAAAGACTTGTTCTAAAATTTGCTTAAGGGGATAAAAAAATTGTTATCAAAATTTGCTTAAGGGGATGTCTTAAGGGGATCACCGTACCTATTGGATAATGATAGCCATCATCATCTTCTTGAGGTGCTATTAACTTATTCTTAGTCTCCACACAATGATCCAACCAATATTTTGTTTCCTCTTCATTCCCCTCAAGTGCAACAACAACATACACATGTCTTGCAAACAAATTTTGATTTAATAACTTGTGTGTATCCATATAAATAATTTAGTATTACAAAATAACTTAATAAAGTGAAATAAAATGAAATAAATTGAATTAAATTGAATTAAATTAACTTCTTGTACAAGGTTTGAAACATGGTTATAGTCTTTGGATGCAAACACTTGATCATTGTCTTCAATAGTTGTTTCATATTGATCATGTGCTTGTGCAGTTGTCAACGATCTTTGCTCCCACTCTTCAACCCATTTTTTATTTTCACATGCTTCCCAATCTCCTGAGATACAAAACTGACAAAAATATACAAGCTCCCTTGTCCAGATAGTCCATGTGCTTGCTGTCAAACTCTTAAATGAATTCCATTTAGTAGATCTACTGATTGTCTCATAGTCAAGTCTAGGTAGAATGTTCTCTTCTTCAACCAACCAAAAGAATTGGAAAATTGTAGAGTACTCACTCGAACTAGGTGTAGATAATCTTGTATTGCACTAATCCACAATCCCACATGCATCTTTAAATTTTACTACATCCTCAAATTTCAATTGTTCTGTAGCAAGAATTCTTTTGACACACACACCATCTCCATCATGTTCTCCTTTACCATGCCCAGCTTAAAAAAAACTCCATATATGTTGGACATTAAGTTCCTTGTGAACCCTACTTAACCAATAGAACATTCGAGCATTCTTGAACTACCCCATACAATTATCTAACTATATGAGGTGTTTTGTCATCTGGATTCATCTCCCTTAAATTTCTATAAAATATATTGAAACAGTATTGAACAAACTCTGACGAGTGTAACCGGTTGTCACTTAAATAGAAATGATACTCCCTCAAAACGTTTTTTATCATCCTTCATGCTATCATCTCCATGTCAATAAACAATATAGATAAACATAGCTACTTGGACTGAATTATAATGCAATTATTGAATTTCCTCTTGCAGAACTAGAGTATAATTTTTCACAAAATCAACCACTGATAGTATAGTACCAATTGGAAATGTGTTTCTACATGCACGAAATTGGCCATCAAACCATCGAGCATGTTGAGAGTGCATGACATATTTTGGTAGAATATTATTCTTAAATTCACTTATGAATGCATGTACACTAAATTTTTATGTAACTAAATCACAATGCTTTCCTATTTTTCCATGTTTTAAAGAATAGTCAACATTCTTAAATAAAAAGTCTCTCAGCTCAGCTCTGTTGTGACGTTTCCTGTTTTGGCTTTTTTTTAAATTTCCAGCCACTGTTAGGATTTCACTGCTTCATGGTTCGGTCGGTGGTGGTGGGGCGAGAAGGCTCCCCATTCCAAGGATGTTGTCCTCTTTCCTAGCATTGTGCCTATGGTGGCAGCGACCATTCTAGTTGTTCCCAATATGGCATCCCTGCCTTGTACTTCAGTCCTTTCCCATGGGGAAAAGACGGAGGGAATCTCTTGGAAGTCACCCATTTCCTCGTCTTTTGAGCTCAACTCCCTTTTTTTAGAGGAATCACTAGCTTCTTACGTGGACAAACTGGTGGGATTTGACTCGCCAGCTTCAAGTAAAAGGCTATTGAAATTTGCTTCTGCTCAGTGACTAGCTGGGAAGTAGATGTCCCTAAGGTTCTGATGCTAAAGGAAATGGATAACCTCAAAATGGATCTTGTTGGAAATTTTTTGGCATACAAGCCAAATATTGAACTAGTTTGTCAGTGGGTTGCTTCCATTTGGAATTTGAAAGGAAACATAACCATAAATGTGATGCCTAGAGGTATTTTTCTTTTTTCATTTGTGGTTTACGAAGACATGCTGAAGGTTTTAATTGTGGGTCCCTGGGCTTTTGACTTGGGCTTTAAAAACTTTCTCTCCCTCTGCAAATGGAAATCGGGTTTTGACCCATCGGCTAACTTGGGGGCCTCGGCTCCAACCTAGGTGCGCCTCTCGGGCCTTCCACTAGACTTTTGGGAGAAGGAAATCTTAAAGGGCATAGCTAACTCCTTTGGGAGCCTTTTGGCTATAGATAAGATCACTCAAGAGAGAAAAAGACTAGTGTATGCTAGAATGTGTGTTAATGTGGCAGTGAATACCATCCTCCCTTCCTCAATCCTACTTAAGTCAAAGTTCAGTAATTGGACTCAACCTCTTGAGTACGAAAATGCCCGCCTCTTTTTCCATCAGTGTAAGAAGTTTTGCCATCTAATTGAATCTTGAAGGAATAAATCTAGAGAAGGCTCAAAGGCTAAGGAAAAAATATTAGAAGAGGACCACTTGGCCAAGGAAATGGCTTTTGGCATGCAGCCTACTCCTTTTTCTTCTTAGGAGGTGTTGGTTCCCCTCCTGAAGGATAATACAGAGTTGGACATGAAGTCTATTTATGTTCCTCTTGTAGAAGTAAAAGATTTGGTATGCCTAAACCTTGAAGTGGTTTCCCCTGCTTCTTCCCTTCCAACTCCAGGATTTTCTACAAAGGAGGTTATAGGAGGGGAAAATGTAAATATGGAGAAGGTTCAAGTTGGGGATCTCCTGACAGAGGAAAATGTGATGGCTTTGACGGTGCAGGAGAAAACTTATGGTGTTGGTGAAGACCTGGAAGAAGGTGAATATGTTCTAGCTGATACAATAGTGTCTTTGGAGGACATGAACTCTTTTTCTCATATTGCAGCAAGAAACCTAAGTGACTTGTTGGCTCTTCTTGGCTTCCCTCAAGGGTCTAGTGATAAGGAGGATGATGACAGATGGTCCCAAGCTTCAACAAAAGCTAAAAAGAAAAAGAAACTGGATGTGAGAGGGGGTAATAAGGTGGGAAGACCCTCCCAAAAGGACTCAAGAACCAAAGATACTGTGAGGGATGTGGCAGCAAGAAAACAAAGAACCTTGGACTCGATTGCAAGATCAAATCCCAAGAAGAAGTAGCTTGAGATGTTGATTTGGGGTGGATTTGGGGTTGAATTAGGTTTTATCAATGAAGTACCTCTCATGGAACATAAGGGGCCTTAATAGCTCGTATAAATAGTTTTTGGTGAAATCTTGCATTCTTGATAATAAAGTGGATGTTCTCCTTCTACAAGAAATGAAGATGAAGAAAGAGACTTTTGATAAAGCTATTTTGAATATATGGCTAGGAGCTAATTACTTTGTAAGTGAGGGGAAGGAGCTTCAGGTGGTATTGCTACCCTTTGGAATCCTTCTAAACTAAAAGGCACTTTGTGTTTGGCTTGTAAGCATAGCCTTTTGATTACCCTTGAATACATAGCTTCTTAGGATAAATGGAATCTTATAAACATTTATGCTCCAAATTCGAGCAGGGACAGAGTTCAGCTTTGGGAACAGCTCAGTGATGCTATTTCTGTAAGGAAGGATGACCACTGGATGCTTGGAGGGGACTTCAATTCTCCTCTCCTTCCTTTAGAAAAGTCAGGAGGGTTGGATGATTATTCTAATAGTATGATGGAACTGGATGACTTCTTCAATTTGGAAGGTCTTATAGATATCCCCCTCCAAGGAACTAAGTATACTTGGTCCAACAGAAGGAATGGAAACCATCTAATCCAAGTTAAACTGGATCGATTTTTATCTCTGCTAATTGGAATATTTCTCAATTCATTTCTCTTTTTTATCTCCCTAGATCAAGTTCTGATCATAATGCCTTGGTGCTTAAAAGAAATATGGATCATAATACGGGACCCTTCCCTTTCAAATTTGAAGCTATGTGGAGTCTCCACCCGAATTTTGTTGGTTTTGTTAAAACTTGGTGGGAGGAACCTATAATAGGAACACCTATGTATTTTCTGGTGGAAAAGCTAAGCAGAATAAAGAAAAAAGTGAAAGGGTGGAATAAGGTGACTTTTGGAAACATCTTTGAAATAAAGAACAGCTTGGGAAAAAGTATAAAAGAGATTTAGGATATCATGGAGGCTGGCCAAGTGGATGAAGAGATATGTGCCAAGGAAAGAGACCTCAGATCACAATGGTATAAGATAAACAAAAAGGAGGAAATCTATTGGAAACAAAATTCAAGGGTCCAATGGCTAATAGAAGGGGATAGGAATACTAAATTCTTTCACCAATCCACTCTGAAACACAAAAGTAGAAACAAAATCAGATTGCTTGTGAAAGAGGATGGCTCTATTGTGACCAATGAAAAAGATATTGCTCGTGAAGCTGTTAACTTCTTCTCTTCCTATCACATGGCTCCTTGCAATTCTCCTCAGTTAAATTTTGACTTTCTTGAAGTGATCCCTAATGTAATTTTTGATGCTGACTAATGTTGTATCTATGGAAGAATTCAAAAAAGCAGTTTTTTCATTTGGAGCCTTTAAAGCTTCTGGCCCTGATGGGTTCCCTCTTGCCTTTTTCCAAACCTACTAGGACATAGTTAAAACTAATCTTTTTAATGTTGCTAGGGATTTCTTTAGGGTTAGCATGCTACTAAATCAAATGAATGCTACTTTCATAGCTCGTATCCCCAAATATGTTGATACCATATCCATGAAAGATTATAGACCTATTAGTCTTTGCAACACAATCTATAAAATTTTCTCTAAAATTTTGGTATTAAGACTCAAATTGATGCTTGGTAAAATGATTTCCTCAAACCAAAAAGGTTTTGTTCAAGGTAGAAACAGTCTTGACGCTATAATTTCTACCCATGAAATTATCCATTCAATGGGTCACTCCAAAAAGCTTGGGATGACCTTCAAAATTGGAATTTCTAAGGCCTATGATAGGGTTTCCTGGCCTTTCCTTTTTGTTGTTCTCAAGAATTTTGGGATAGAAGGAAGACTCCTAAAAATTATCTATGACTGTGTTACCTCCCCTAAGTGTTATTTTCTGGTCAATGGTATCCCTCAAGGTTTTTTCTCCTATGGTCGTGAACTTATGCAAGTTGATCCCCTCTCTCCCTACCTTTTTATTATTTTTTTTGAAGTTCTTGGCAGGAAAATTCAAAAATTGGTGGACTCAAAATCTCTAAAAGGTGTTAAATACTCCTCACCTCTCATGCCTAATTCCCAATAACAATTTGTTGATGATACTCTAATGCTTTGGGAAGCCTTGGTGGGGGAATCAGGTAATTGGAAATAGGTTCTCAATGACTATGTTTTTGTTTCTGGTCAATGCATAAACTATGAATTACTTCTTCAATAATTACCAACAGATTAAGGATAGAGTAATAAAAATATTGGAATGTAAGGAAGTTGATTTACATGATGCTTATCTAGGCCTCCCTTTGATCTCTAAAAAGCTAGAAAATAATTACTAGAATCAATTGATAGAAAGGATCCAAAACAAACTTTCTGGTTGGAAGGGGAAGCTTCTTAGCTTGGTGGGAAAAATTCAACTCCATAAAGCCTCCCTTTAGAATATCCATGTTTACTACTTATCTCTTTTCAAAATACCTACTTCTATTGGGGAGAAGATTGAGCAAATTCAGAGAAATTTTTTATGGTTAGGAACTGAAGAAAAAAACAAATTGTCCCTAGTCAGCTGGGAAAAAGTGTGTATGCCAAAAAGAAGTGGAGGTCTAGGACTAAGAAGAATATACATGCTAAACAAGTCCTTAACGAATAAAATTGGTTGGAATCTTCTGGAAAGCTCTAAAGACTAGGTAAAAAATTTCCAAGCAAAATACTTGAGGAACAGGAATTCAGGCTATTTTCTCTCAATATCTGATCTGCCTAGTGGTTCAACTTTATGGAACCATCTTATGAGATTGAGGAATGTGTTGAAGATGGGGGTTAGAAAGAGAATTGGGAATGGAAATAATACAAATTTCTGGAAGGACCCTAGGATAGAGAATTCAACTATGTCCTCCTTAGAAGAACTTAATCCTCTTAAACTTAGCCTTAACAAGATTTGTGGTAAAAAGGTGTCTGATTATATTAACTGGGATATGGAGGAACCTAAATGGAAGGAGTTCAATTTGCTTCTAAGGAGGAACCTAAATGGAAGGAGTTCAATTTTCTTCTAAGGAGGAACAATCTGAGAGGCCAAAGATAGGTGAATTGGGACCCAATCCTCACTAGACTGCATAACTTGATTCGGGAGGCTAAGTGGTTTGATAAAGAAAGGGGTGATGAGTGGATTTGGAAAGGTGGATCTTCTGGCTGTTTCTCGGTCAAAAAGGCCTAGGATGCATTCTTCCTACAATGGACATAAACATAAGACATCATCCTAGTTTAGTCTTGGCTAGCGGTATTGAAGAACAATCAGCTTGTTTGTTTATTGTATCTTTGTCTTTTGATTTATCTTATTATGCTTGTTCCAAGGACCTCTCAATGATGTCCCCAATGAAGGTATTTAGAGAGATAGGAATGGGGCAGCCATCATTATCTTTTTATCTGTTGTGCTTGTTGGACTTTCTTGTAATATAACTTGGCGCATACTTTATTTATTTAGGTATGTATGGAGGGCGTTTTAGATATCTTGTTGACCACATAGCAAGGTTTTTGTCCCTATGTTTTGGTCTAAGATGTTTGAAATATCTAAAGTGCATCCTAGTAAGGTTTTCGTATGTCAGGTATGAACAAGGATACTCCTATCTGATTGTCGAGTCAAATTCCATCACACTAAATACAACGTCATCCTGGTTCTTAATACCTTAATGCATCGTATTTATGTGTGTTATCAAACATAAGATAATTGGCCCTTTGAAAATCCCAACTCCATGGTAGATGTTCATCATCATCATCATCTTTTGTCTTGTTGAAATCTCTTCTTTCTTCCATTTCTTCTTGCTTTTCACACTAACAAGGTACTATGGCAGTTAATCACCACCATCATTAATCTTGCATCCACAAATCGTCAGTACAATGCATATCATATAGAAAAAATGATCATCTCATACGCACATAGATTTTTTATTCTAAGCATCTCATAATCATAACATTACATACACATTTACATATAACCATCTCTTACGTAATTGCAGAAAACATAAATAATCCATCACATCATCCATGGCATAATCATATAACCACCATCACATCACATAAATGGGACAAGAATTTGCATCCATTTGCATAAAGCATGCATCATCATAAACATATCATCCATCATCCATCCATATCATATGGAACATCTTATAAATCACCACATTGCAATCATTTTGCATAAACATTTCATAAATCATCCCATATCATTATAAGCATCCAGTGCATAATTAAAACAAAGCATAATAGGTATATAAGCATTATAAACAACCCATCACATTAAGTGCATACATCCATCCATAATCATATAAAGCATCTCATAAAAGCATTCATTATGCCATCACATGTACATCATAAGGTCATTACTCACATATCATTTTGCATATACCATAAATCTGGCATAACATATCATTTCATGTATAACATCACATCATCATAAGTGCATATCATACATGGAAAATCACATACATTCATTATTGCATATCATGATCATTACATTCGGATCATCATCACCATCATAAGAAAAAAAGATATCGAAAAAGAAATCATTTCATAAATCATCACATTTGCATCAACATCTAGATTGCACCATCATAAAAGCATACATAAAAAGGTACTACAAGAGAAATGTACCATCATAATAAACCATCCATATCACATATCCATTATATATCCATAAATCATCACAAATGTATATCACAGGAGGCATAATATAGATCTATTAGTCGTATAACCATCACATAATGCATACACCATCAGAAAGAAATGCATCCATATATAGTATATCCATCACACAACACCATAACATTATTGCATCACATATAGAAATAGATCCATCCATAAATGCATAAATAAATAAATGGTACATAGTGCATCACATCAACATCATCATCTCATATATATCATCAAGTAACTGTCATAGTACAATAATAATCAGATCATTGTACATGTGTGTATGTCAATAAGTACAAAAAGGCCCAACGGGCTATCAAAAATGAGCCCATATGGAATGAAAGAATAATATCTTGATAAAAAATGAGGTCTAACCCTCCTACCTGCTGCCCTCGCCTCTGTCACCATGACCCTATGTCGGTCTGTGGCTAGTCCGCTGTGAATAATCTGGGGCCCGGGCTTCTCTAGGTACGGCCTGATGGTAAAGTAACCAATAGTAATTCACCTCTCGGATGGCCTCCTTGTACGATCGAAGAGGCACTATGCTGTGAGAGGAGGAAGCCGCCATACTCTCTAGTTGTTGTCTGCGGCCCATCTCTACAGCTGCCTATAACTTTGCAGCCTACCTATGTGGAATCACCTGATCTCTCTCTGCATGGGCCTGGTCCCTCTCTATTGTCAAGGCCTGGACTTGGGCCTGCAACTGTAATATCAACCCATCCCTCGGATCTGGCTGACCCGCTGGCTGTCTTGGCAGAGGCTGCACATGAGGCTGGTCCTCACCCCTAACTCATGGTGGTGTGGTAGCCCGATCTCGGTGCTTGTCATGTCCACCCTCCGGCCCCTGATCTTAGTCTTGCATATGTACATTAGCACGAGTTTGATCCATCTGAACCTGTGTCGACTGGACCTGTGCTGGTTGGATCTGTGTTGGCTAGTCTTGTGTTGGTTGTCCTGTTGGAGGATCGCCACCTCCTCATCCTTGACCTGCCCCCCTCCCCTTGGCTCTCCATCGAACAAAGGGTACACCTGGAACTATCAAACATAGAGGCGTTTGGAACCAATCTCTGTATGCCTAAGTCACTCCTAGATCTATGACCCCCTAATCATACGCCCATAGCCAGGCCACCAACTGCCTGAAACTATCCACTGCCTTGGAGGTAGGAATATATCATCCCCAGGAACCCTGCGATACTGTGCGAGCAAAAATGGCCATGTACTCATCGTCTGGACTATCTTGTACCTCACCAAACTGGCGCTAAACTTGTCTCGGCAGGTACCTCTCAATCATAGTGTGCTCCTACCCCTACATAAACCGATCCTGGCGGGCAAAGAATAGTTGTTGTACATCATCAGCCCATTCGGGCCGACCAAGGTATGGATGCCATGTAAACATTGTCATCTCATCAATGACCCTCCTCTAGTGAGGGATCTTGTGCTCGCCTGTGTGTGTAAAATACATACCACCCCTGTAATGCCAAACCACTGGATCATCGGGCCCGACTGGCACTACAACAACCTGCGCCAAAGAACGGAGATATGCTCCCACGCCCACACATGGAGTGTGACACCTGTACCAAGTGCCCTGTCATCCAAGTATGCATACTCATGTAAATCCCTGTAAAGGGAGGCAAGAAGAACGAGACCCCATGCAAAATGGACTAGCCTGTCATGAACCATTTGCTCCCAGCAAAGCCCCCAGCCAAGACTGAAATACTGGCCTCGTCAATCTGAAGCAACAAGACCTGAAATGATAGCAGCAATCATTAGACGAAATGGTGATATGAGCAACCGGTGATGCTCTAGCTCTATCTGACCCTTGCAAAACATGATCTCATCTGTGGCCAGGACTACATGGCAGGCATCTCGTTCGGCATCTATATCATAAATAACTCGCCGACCATGTATTAGCAATCTAAGGATGCACCACACGTCCTCCAAGGTAACGATGGCCTCACTAGTGGGAAGATGAAAGGATGACATCTCACTATGCCATCTCTTGGCAAGCACAAACATCATGCCAAGATGGATCTGCACAGGTGTTGCGCAAGCAATGACCATAGCCCCATCTCTCGAAGTCGTTCCTACTCCCTGTCAATCAGATCTTGCAAATAACTAAATATCTCCTACGATCTGTGCTCATGAGAATAGAGCTCCCTCGCCACCTCCTACATCAAGAAAGGTCACCATGTTAAAATATTCAAGAAAATTTATCCCGAGCGTTCAAAAAACTAGCCCAGCGTTGCAAACTATGAAGGCGTCGTAGTTTGAAATTAGCAAATAGCGACGCTGGCATCTTCAAATCCCAAACTGCACCACGACAATACACTTTGCTTAAGCATCCCAAACCCTAATTCTAAAGTTCACCACAACGTCGGAGTTTGAAATCTAGCGCTCCATTTCACGAAGGCGTCGGAGTTTGAGGTATTTTCCCAAACTCCAAACTCCACCGTTGCGATCCATCTTGTGATGGCAGTCTAGTTTGAAGGACTGAGCGTTCCAGTTTAAAATTTGAACAGCGCTATATAGCAGCGCTGCAAATGACCTAGTTCTAAATGCAATAAATGAACATGTAAAATGAAAAATGAAGCTCAAGTAAGGATCACTTACCGGTGCCCCAATGCCACGAGGTCGCTAGTATGTCCGTACTCGGTCAGAGATATGCAATGGGAGCTGTCGGTGTGCCATCTTGTCAAGGTATCAAAACTCAAATCATGAAATCTCTTAAGGCTAAATGTGTCCAAATGAATTGGAAGTGGCCCCTCTAGGCCTATTTAACCTTGAAAATTAGGGTTTTTTGACCCTATTTAGCCATCCAGAAGAGGTCTACGTCCCCTAAACTCGTTTTCATCCATCTGAAGGTCATTTCACACCATTTTTTGGCGTTTTACCTCATTTTTGACCTCCCAGAGCCTTTATGGACTTGTCGAGCACCTTGTCCTTTTTTTTCGCGAGATCACCCAAAAATCAAAATTTTCATCCGATCTCTCGAGGGGGTAGTATATTACCATAATTTCCCTCACCAGGGCAATAGTGAGACAATTTTTAAAACCAAATTTTTTGGCTTTTGATCGAGACAGTTTATTCTTTGAACCAATGCAATGAGTGCACAACTTCAAAGAGGGGCAAAATGTAGACATAGAAAATATACTAATTGACATTGCACATCTGATCCTAACCACTAACACTGTTTCTTCCTAAATCATCCCTCGGTCTAACCATTTAATTGAATACCTTTATTTGATTAAACTCATCAATTTTCCTCTCTTTATTAAATAAATCATTTATCTAATTAAGTCATCCTTGTTAATTAAATCAATCAGTCTAATCTAATTATCCCTATTTAATTAAATAATCAATTTTATTTGATTAAATCTTTAAAGTCCATCCATTAAATTAAATAAATTAAAACCTTATTTAGTTTAATCTAACTTCATCTCCCTGATTAAATAAAACAAAAATCTTTATTTAATTAATCTTGAAATCATATTCTTCTCATATTTTGATTTAAATCAATGTCACATCATTTTGATCTCTCATTAAATTAATTAACCTTGATTAATTTAATCTCTTCTCATGTCTCATCCTCTAGCTTTTGCAACTTGCACAAGAAAATAGATTTAATTCATTTATTAAATCTCTATTTTCTCTCAAAAGGCATAATAAAGGAATATTCCTCAAATTTGAATTCAAAAATCCAAGTGAACTTTGTCCTTCCAACAAGGAATTTACTCCACCTAAAAGGTCCTTTTTCCTTGAGCCAAGTGGCATTCAATGCATGTTCTTTCCCTCTTACATGTCATTTCAACAATTTCAAATTTCAAATATATGCATTTATTGACACATTCTTCAAAACTTGCACATCCTCCATCCATTCACATGTTGACAAGTGGCATCTTCCCATTTGTTGATTCTTAGTCCCACATTACTCCATTTTGGACATCTCTTCAACTTGAAATTCTATAAATAAGAGGCTTCATTCCTCATTTGAGGATCCAAAAGCTTGAGTAAACTTACTATACTCAAACTCATAGCAATCTTCATCCATCTCATTGAGTTTTATAGCTAGGTTATGCAGATTTCATCTTGGAGCACTCATCAATCTTCAACAAAGTGGATCACAATCTTCACCAAATCATCAAAGCTAGCATTGGAGTTGGGAAAGGGCCAATTTTCACATCAAGTTGGCACCAATTCCCTCAAGAGATTAAGAGTTTTCTTTGTATTAGAATAGGATTTAATATATTTGTTTTAAGTTTGTTGTGTTCTTCATCTCATTCCTTTTCTTTTGCATTCAAATGAATTTCTTGAGGAATCTATATTCTAACTTGCATTTGATCTTACTAATGTGTTCATTTTTTGTGTTCTTGCAGGTATAGTATGGTTCACAAATTCATATCTTCTTTCACTGCCAATTTGTGAGCTAAGTGTGGTCATGTTTCTTGTTGTTGTTTTCCTCAGACTAAGTGTTTCCTAGTTCAATGGGGCTTTTTATTGAAAGTTGGTCAAATTGCCCCTTCTCACATTATGTAATTTTTGACCTCTGGAATCAAGTTCCTCCATTTGTCACCTGAGGTTTATGGAAGGAAAATAATAATAGAATATTCAAAGAAGTTGAGAGAAGTAGTTGGGAGGTTAGTCTAATTATAAAATCCCAAATTAAGGAAAACATTGAGGCTAGAAGATACAACTTCTCTAAAACCTGGCCTAACTACAAAGAAATGAGGATTAAACAAAATTGGGGAATAAGAAAGGATCTAACCAAACTCAACTGGTCAAAGATGCTTAACATAATGGATACTATGTGGAGCCCTCCATGGGAAAATTGGATAAAGTGTAACTTTGATGGGTGCTCAAAAGGCAACCCAGGACAAGTTGGAGTAGGAGGTCTGGTAAGAAACCATAAAGTTGACTGTATTGCGGGCTTTGGAGTGAACATGGGTGTCTGCTCTAACAATAAAGCCGAAGCTATGGCAGCTCTTGGGGGTTTCAATACACTAAAGGAGTTGGGTTACAAAAATGTCATATTATAAGGGGACTCTAAGCTAATTGTGGACATTCTAAATGAAGAAGCTATGCCACCATGGGAATTAAAAAATATAATAGACAAATGCAATGTCATTAAGAAGTATTTCAACAATTATAAGGTGCAACATGTATATAGGGAAGGAAATAAAGTTGCGGACTATGCTGCTAACGTGGCACTAAGTTGTAGGGGATGGACACGATGGAGTAGTGGTAACATGCCAAAGTCTTTAAGAGACTTAATCCTAAGCAAAAAATTTGAGAATGAATATCATATGCAAAAATAAAAGGTTGGTTTTATGCGGAAAAAATAAGTACCAAGTGGTGCCTTTTGGCTTTCCATGTAATGATGGCATTTTGAGTACGGGTTTGTATAGGATGATCTCAATAGGAGGTAATCTTAATAATTCTCCTTTTAAGAAGGTGACCAAAAATCACATGAAATTAATGAATTTGCTAAGGGTAGTAATTTCTATGCATGTTGAAATGCATTGTGTCAGCAATCCCTGTATCTCTAAAATGGGGAAAGGTATAAAATTTAATAGGGATTTAAATCCTTGTAAGAAAAATGATGAGACTTGTGTACTGGGAAATGTGCACTTGGCTTTCTCAATAAGAAACTTCTTGATTCACCACTCTATATTTTCTCTATGTGTAATTTGGCGTAAGAGTGTTTATTGTATTATGGGAAAGAAACAGATTGTGTGTGATTAAGAAGAAAATCCTATCACAGCATAAGAATTTGCAGAGTAAAATGGGAGGACCAAGAAAGAGAACAGAGCCTCCAAATTGTCAATCCCTGAAACAAAATGTGGATTTATGGAGAATGTTTGAGAATGTCGGTATGGTTCCATTCTTCAAATCCCTGAAAGGATATAATGAAAACCTAACAACTAAGTTTATGAACTCCTAGAAGAAGGGCAGTGTCACCATTGGCATAGTGAAATTTGAAGTTACCACTACATTCATTGCCGAAGCAACGAGTCTACAGAATAATGGGCTTAAAGTGTCAAAGAAAAGTGGGGCGGATTATCAGAGATTTGTTGACAAATTCTTGCATGATGGGGAGAATCTCAAGAGATTTGTGAATGGGTATGCAAGACTAAAACTCCCTCCTCCTTTTGCTTTAGTTAGCTTTTTTGTTATGAGATACTTTACTCTCGAGGGTAGGTAAATGTCAGTACATGCGTACCATTTCCCTCTGCTAAACCATATCCGCCATGGTGAGAGAATTAATTTTCCCTTCTATATGTTGTCCTCCCTATAGCTTAATATCAAAAAAGGTGTTAGTCCTCCTCTTCACCAAGGTCTTATGCTTACCCTGTATAAGTATGCCCTGTCTTTGAATCCTCATGGAAACCCCTTAGCTAGCCAAAATGTGAACCTTGATCATTTTGAGAAAAATAATGAGGAATAGCTTGATGAGGAAAACCCTATTGTTGTTAAAATCTCGGCAGAGGAACCTATCCCTCGCCAGCCCCCTGCAATTGTTGCTAGGTGTGTGCTTATTTCTGCTAAAATTAATTCTCCTGTGGCTAATGTGTCAAACCCCTCAACTCTGAGGTCACAGAAGAGTGAGGAAAACATAATTTTTTAGATTAAACTTCGTAGAGCCACGCCTGAGAAAAGGAAACATTCACCTTTGCTGCTGGAACTTCCAAAGGCTAAGAAACCAATAAGAGACATAAATCTTAGGGATGTTATCAATATCACAGAGGAAGGGAATCAAAATGAGGAGGTAAAGGAAACTTTACAAGGGAAAGGGAGAGGTGGTAGTGGGGGGAGAAGGTCAACTCGCCTAGCAAAAGTAGCATCGAAAGATAAAAAAAGGAAAACATAAAATGACTGTGAGTGAGGAGGAGGACCTGGGGTATGAAGAATTCAAAGCCTAGGAGGAAGAAGACTCTGAGGACATGGACTTTGAGGAATTTTCATATGAGATGGGGGAAGATGGTTCAAAGGAGGATAAGGAAGAGAAAGGGGAGGAGCAAATTGAGCCTTTTGAGAAGAAGTTTGAGGTTGAAAATGTTTAGGATGTTGGGGATCTAGGTATGGAGAAAAAATCTGAGGAGTTAAGTAATTCATTTTTAAAGAGTAGGCTAACCTTTTTGTAGGTACAGTTTGAAGATATGGAGAAGTCATTAGTTACTCTCATGAGGGTAACTAACAGATTGATGAGGAGGGCAATGTTGGGCGTAGCTTCCGAGGAAACAAAAATTACTAAGAAACTAAAGAATAGGGGAAACCTGATACCCTGAAGATGTTGGATGAGATAGAGGAACCTGATTGGAGAGAATACATTGCTCTCATGGGAGATTATGGGGACCTGTTGAAGAAATCCGGTTAATGGCTTGTTGCTGATACTCTATTGTTTTAGATGATTTTTTTGTCCTATTATTTTAACATATCGGACTGTTGTTTTATGATCTCTATGTTATGGTGGAATACACCTGGGACTCTGTCGATTTAATTAATGGCTTACGTAGAACTAAGTATATTGTTAAAAACTTATTGTTTTTTATTAATACTAGTTGGACTATGGTTATTATTTTAAATGTTGGTATGCGTGCTAATACTAATGTTGTTTTTTGGTTTGATTGTGGTGATGTTTCCCAGCTCTCTCTAGTTCCTTTTTTTTACTTGTTGTAACCATGGGATTAGGGCCCTTCCTTGCTTATATAATAAAAAAAAGTCTTAAATCTTTTAACATCTACTAATTGTTGTCCAAAATCATTATCAATGCTTTCATGCATACAAATTCTTATGAATGAAATATTTCCACAACTAGTGCATTGTCCAGAAATACAAGAACTTAAATAAAACAATTTACCATTAGATCTTTCACAGAAAAAAACTTGACATATACTCCCTTATTGTTTTAGGTGGCATATTAATACCATATTCCTGCATAATCATGTTAGTATGCAAAGTACAATGTATATATCATAAAATATCATAAAAATAATGAAATTGAACATGCGTTTTACAACAACAAGATATTCCTTGCTTATTAATTTTTACATACCAGGGTTTACATTTTCTGAAAGACCTTTGACTTATTTTAATATTACCACATAACACTAGATCGCGAGAAAAATTTCTATAAAATTCAGTTTGTGTTGTATCTGATAGGTGTTTTGATGAGTATCATGAACTTTGGACACCACTCTTAGTTTTAAAAAATCTCTAGCATTAGATGATACCCTAGTATTATCATGCCAATATTTTTTAATCAAATATTTAATTTGAACATTGAATTTCATGTCAGACCTTGGGAGTCGACCACTAAAACTCCAACATTGGTTAATTGGATCATTGTCTATACTTTCTCTTCTTTTTGCCGCTCTTAGCAATGTTTTAGGATGTATTTGTAGAACTTCACTAATATTGCTTACCATTCTTTTATTCAAAGTTGCTTTGTTAACTATAGTAATTGTTATAGCTCTTCTTGTTGCATTTTTATCTTTAGATCAACTATTTTTTCCAATAGATTGAACAACACTAGAAATAGTAGACATAGCATGTTTTAATGATTGATCTTTTCTTCTTAGTTTAACAAAAAAGCCTAAATTTTTCATTACTTTTCTCATTTTTTGTATTCTCATCAATTGCATCATTAGTTGACATTGAAATGCAAGTTTTTTATGATAAAATATTTTTTGTATATTCTATCTGCATGTGTTCTTATTTGCCTCCAAGAAATCTTACCAGGAATATTATCCAAAACATCACTTTCAATTTTTTTAATAAAAAAAATTCATTAAATTCAACATCACATCCTAGATTTTCATTTTCATTTTCATTTTCAACTTCAAAATAATTTTTATTTTCATCAACAAAACAGTTTTCATTTTCATTTTCATCAACAAAACGGCTTTTGTTTTCATTTTCAAAAAAAGAATCATTCTCATTTTCATTTTCAACAAAAGATTTTTCATTTTCATTGTCAACAACATTTAAACAATTTTTATTTTCATTTTCTAATTTATTTTCAACAAATTCTATAAAATTTTCATCTCTTCGAATATTATCAATGTCAACATCGTTAAGTCTAGCATCTTGTAAAACTTTTACAAACAAGTTTTCCATTTCACTAAAATGTGGATTTGAAGAGTACATGGATTTGTGCCTATTGAAACATTCTCCATAGCATTGAAAGAGGGATTTGAAGACATACTAAGACTTATTTGTATAATCATATTATTTTCCAAATTGACTTCTTGCAAATTAGCTTCGTCTACAACCATGGTCTCCTCAATGTTTTTATCTTCAATAGTTGTGGAATTGGATGCTTCAACATTATTCATTGATCAAATCCTTATTATTCTCTCTTTTCCTTTTTTCTTTATATTTCCTTGCTTGAATTTATTCAGGAGTCAATGTCTTCCTATCTTTCCTCTTATTACGAGCTTGTGAACTCATGATTATAAAATTCTCAAGTACAAATGAATGTCAATAGTGAAAGTATTCCAAAAATTCAATCCAAATTGCAAGTTGAAGACTTGTAAAGAAAAAATTCTTCCTCTTTTGTTCCTCCAAACGAGTAGAAAACTAACACAATTCCACTTTAAAAACTATTTACATGATGCCTCCTTTCAAAAATTCAATCCAAATTGCAAGTTGAAGACCTATAAAGACAAAATTCTTCCTCTTGTGTTCCTCCAAACGAGTAGAAAACTAACACAATTCCACTTAAAAATTGTTTACATGATGCCTCCTTTCAAAAATTCAATCCAAAATGCAAGTTGAAGACCTATAAAGAAAAAAGTTGATAGAAAATAGCCTAGTATGTTGCAATCAACCGTACATGTGAAGTTACAGACTTCATAGTAAAAGTTTGCCAGTAAATTTTTAAAAAATGGTAAAAAGAGAAACGGGATCTCGTTTATTAAACGTGATCCCGTTTAATAAAGTGGGATCTCGTTTTATAATCAGGATCCCATTTCCATGTCAATGGTCCAAACATTTGATATTGGGAAAAGGGATCCCGATTTACAAAATGGAATCTTGTTTTGTAAATGAGATCCTGGTTCTAAAAATTTGAACTTGTCCTTGCTTTGTGGTCAGGTTTTTGGCTTGTATTCTAGTTCGGGAAAAGGATTGGGGATCCAAACCTAGGCCTTCAACCTAGTTTGACCTACAAGTTGAAGGTCTTGACAATGTCATAGAAAAATAGTGACTTTAGACATATGGTTGACGACTTTTTTTGTAGAATTTTTCGATGAAATTAAAACCCATTATAGATGAGACAATGTAGATTCCAAATAAGTAATTTAAAAAAAAAAAGGATTATTTTTTCTATTTTTCAATTAATTTATGATGAAACTGGTCCATAAACTTGAAATATCAGGGTTTTTTTACTATTTTAATAACTTTTTATTAAAATATTTTTTTGTTAAACGAATTGCACAAAATGTACTTAAATTCTTTTCAATTCAAAAAAAATAAAAAATGATAATTTTAGGTTATCTTATGTGTGACGTACATGACGATTTTTCAAAACGACAAATATGGCTAATAAAAATTTAACAAAAAAAAATATTTAATAAAAAATTACAAAAAAATATCAAAAACGTGCTTCAATAAGTTACAAATATTTTCCCAAAAGGATTTTAAAAAATACGATAATTTAGGTCAAAATATGGATAACTTACACATGCATGGTATGGTAAAAAAAGTGACTTTTAAACAGTGGTTTTTAGAAACGCCTATTGAAAATCAATTTGTAGCATCTGGGTATTCAAATAAATTACATATTTGGAAACTAGACTCTGAGTGCTACATTTTATTTTTAGTGACGTTTTTGAAGATTCCATCTCTAAGTGCTTCAAATTTTAAGGTCAAATGTGTCAAATTCTGAAAATCAGGGAAAACACTTCCACTTTTTGGACAAAAAGTGGACTCAACTTCTTGCCAGCACCCAGAGTAATTATGCAAGAGGGTTGATTTGTGGCCTAAGTCCAAGAAACTCCATCCTTATCAAGAAAATTATTCCCCACATGATTTATAACTAGAAGTAATAGTTTATTCCCTTCATGGTTGAAGGCATTATTTTCTTAGATAACCCTTTGAGCTAAATATTGATAATCAAGTACTCAAGTATATCTTCACCCAGCCTAACCTAAATACATGTTAGATACATTCGTTAGAAATATTGTCCAACTACGATTTCAATATATGTTACATAAAGGGAAATAAAACCAAGTAATTTATGCTCTTAGTCATTAGAAATATCTTGTAGCCATGACAACAATTAGAGCAACTTCTTAGGAGTTCTTAGAGGGATATGATTTTTATGGGAAAGTAAAGGAATCCCTTAGAGAAGATAATCAGGATTCTAGATTTGATGGATTTCAATTTGAACTAAATTTTTTTCTAAGGTACAAGCGTAGAATGTGTTCCAAATTAAGGATATTTGTGAATTCTGAAAGAGAACCACTTTATGCACCATATTCAAGACACCTTGGAGTAACAAAAATGTTAGCAAACATAAAATTGCTATAGTTTTTGGAAAGGAATGAAACAAGATACAGTCAATTTTATGGCTGGATGTTTAGAATTCCAAAGGGTTAAGGCTAAGCATGTGCACTTGGTGGGATTATTATATCCCCATGATGTACCAAATTAAAAATGGAAATCAATCGGTATGGACTTTGTCCAAGGTTTACCCATGTTTAGAAACTATTATTGTATGGTTCTTGTGGTGGTTGATATACTTACCAAAATTTCAAATTTTATACCAAGAAACCTAATATATGGAGCTTCTATTCTAGCAAAAAGGTTCATGCAATAAATTTTTAGACTTCATGAAGTTCCTAAGAAAATTATCTCAAAAAGGGATGTGTGGATGATTTCAAGGTTTTAATAAACCTTGTTTTTAGTTCTACGAACTCAATTGAATATATGTTTATCCTACCATATAGAAATAGATGGTTAAACTAAAAGAGTAAACCAAGTGTTAGAAGATATTTTAAGAATTTATTGCATGAATCAACAATACAATTGAGAACAGTACCTTCCAATGGTCAAATTTTCTTATAATAACTCATAGCACTACTCTAAAAATGACTCCATTTTGAAACATTATATGGTAGGAAGTGTTGAACTCATATTATTGGGATAATTTGGAAGATAATATTAGCCTTGGGGAAAAAATTCTAATAGAAATGGAGGAGGAAGTTAAATTAATTTGAAAGATGCTAGTTGAGGCAAATGATAGACAAAAAAATTATGTACATGCAAAGTGAAGTCCACAACAATTTTTCTCAAGGATAAAGTTCTTTTAAGGGTTAAACCCCATTAAAATTTAATAAAGTTTGGAAATTTATCCAAAATTTAACCTAAATATGTGGGCCCATTTGAGGTCCTAGAACTAATCAACATAATAGCTTAAAGACTTGATTTACCACTTGCTCTGCCTCACCATAATATATTTCATGCTTCTTATTTGAAGAGATATGTGTCTAATTTTGATCATATGCTTTACCAAAATGCTCTTCAAGGTTTGGGCATATGAGTGGTTACAATTAAGCCTCTTAAAGTGCTCAATATTTGAAAGCTACATGTGTAATAAAGAAGTCACTTAGTGCAAGGTCTAATGGGACCAATAGTTAGAGGACAATACCACCTGGGAAGATTATGAAGAATACCACCAAGTTTTTCCTCTATTTAAGTAGAATCAAACTTAATTATTTTTTTATGACTATGTTTGATACTTTCTTGAATTAAGTCATCAAGGACTGCTGACAAGAGGAAATAGGGAATTACTATCCAAATTTGTGTACCCTAATATCCCTTGTGTATTTTTTATACCCCAAAGGATACACTAAGATAAAAGAGTAATTATGGAAGGGAAAACTATATCTAAATTCATTCTATAAGTAACTCAAGTAAGAACCACATTTATTAATAACACCTATAATGACCAAATCTTTATAACTCCATATATAGATATTATCATATAATTGATATAATGTAAGGTCTTAGTCTCTACTCTATATTATATTTTATTCTATATCCCTATTCTTATTTGATAGATCAAGTATATCTTTTATATTCATATATTTATACTTTGTCTCTTGGAGAAATGTGACCCTTATAGGATGCCTTTTACTTAATCTTCCATGTCAGCCTTAGGTTCCACAAGTCCTATGTGTAGCTTTTGGATCTACCTTGTAACTTGCTAACATCATCCCCCCTTTCAAAATTTTGTCTTGTCCTCAAGAAATATTGTTTAACTTTTGGGGAGAATGTGTTTGTAGATGAATTTCAATTATGTAAGTGCAGTACCCATTACTTCATTGCTTGTTGTAGGAATTTGATTTGTCCTTGAGTGTTTATGTTTGTTACTTCTACCTCTAAAAGAGTAGTTGGTAGTTAGTATATGTATATTATGTGTTACTTTCTTTGCATCACCCAAGAATCCAATTAAATTTACCAGTTTGATGGTGATTATCCCCTTGAGTTGTTTGATCTACATTTTTATATGTCCTCTCTTCTCTTGTACTTGTTGTAGTTGGGTGTACAAGTTCTCTATTTATTCTCTTACGATTCCATCCATATCTATTAGTGGATTATATGAGGATGTAATCTACACTATTTGGACCTTCAATTGTGTGATATAATCCTTGAGGTTTTTGGTAAGGTTAGGCCACTAGAGATAAAATTAATAGAGCATGTTTTCTCCACTATGCTCCCCTCCATGTTTATTTTTACCTCTATTTTTGAATGAGCTTTCGCACACCTCTTTGTGGCCTTCTTTATTTTATTTTTTTAGGATTTTATCATGAGCCTCCTACCTTATTTTGTCTTTTTGTGATTGTATATCCGCTTGTAGGCTATCCACCAATTGTTTGAGTTATTGTGATAGTAGAAGGGATGTATCTCTTTATATTTATGGTATTTTATTTTTGCAATATAGTCACCACTTCTTACAATCTATCCATGCTTTCAATATGTTTTTATGATATTTATTCCCTTGCAATGGCATGGAATATATCCCCTAGCTAAAGTTTTTATAATGGGGAGATATTGGAGAGGTTTACTTGGGACCAGATTATTGGAAACTGTAGGAGTTGTGGTGTGGGTGTTGGTTGCAACTTCTTTTTTTGTGCTAGAAAATATTTAATGGATTGGATAGGGGATTGAGAATTAGAGGCTTCTATAATATTTACATCTTTTTCCCCATCATATCCCCCACTTGGCTAGCTACTTTTCATTGGAGATGTTATTTTCTTTCTTTCTCTTCTTTTAAGAGGGAAACATGGAGCTTTTTAGTTAACTTTGTTGTCTCCTTCTTTACCTTATCTATTAATGTTTGTTCCCCTTCCATTAAGGTATCCACCCTTTGCTTTTTCTAGAGTTCCTTAGCTTGTTCTTGTACTATTTTCTCCTTTGGCTCTGTGGTGAGGTCAACCCCTACCTCTTGTATTGCCTTCTCTTATTTTTTCTTTTGTTTTCAAGAATTTTTCTCTCTTTTCTCATATTGCATAAATTATTGGCTCTGAGAATCCTTTAATTACTTCCTCTAAACTTTTATTGAATCTTCTAATAAATTTTACTATGCATTGTATTATCCTTTCCTTATTCTCCTCATCTACTTCTTTATACATAGTTAGGACTTTTAGTAACATGCCATGTTATATAATCGTGTTTTTTGTGGTCATGACATCAATTACCTATTGTTGTAATTTTGGTGCCTCTTTTTATTATATTTCCAAAGTGTGCTCTTTCTTCTTCTTCATTTGTGAAGGCTTTTGTACTTCCTCAAGTTCTTCTTCTTCCTCCTCTTCTCCAAAAAGTTAGATTATCTTTCCTTTTACATGTTGTTTAGGCCTTGCCTTGCAATTTTCCTTCTTCATACTCATATGCAATTAGGTTTCTAATACTTCTTGAATATTTTAGGTGGTTGCCACTTGTGAGGATAAAAACAAGACTCTCAAAGTGTGCACTAATTTCTCCATGTAGCCTTCTATACCTTCTTGTTGCTGGTGTGCTAGTTTTAAAAGTGGTGTGGAGGAGGAGGGTTGTGTTGGCCCATTTGGTGGACGTCCCAGTGATTATGTAGTTGTTCCTTATTCTTTTCAAACTTATCCTTTGCATTCTTATGTATTTTTTCCATAATTTCTTTGTATGTCCTAAATCTCTCTGCATTTGGGTTCTTTGGTTTGCTAAGGATGTTATGGCATATGTGTCTACTTCTTGTTGTGGAACCTCATAGGAGAGCATGGGAATCCATGTTGTTCTTGGATCCACTACTTCCATATATGTGTAATCTTTGTCCACCATAAAAGTGGTGGTGTTCATATATCGCTTGAAAAACTCATATGGGATCCAATCTCTAGCCTATAGTTGTTGTTAGAAGATTTTAAAGAAGCCCCACTATGTGGCAACGCATGCCAATTTATCTTTGAATTATAGAGTATGGAGCTTAATTTATGTCATTACAAGTAGATTTATTTTCCATACCTTTCCTTTGAATGTGGGTAATTTTTTTAAGAAGTAGAAAACTAGACATATGAGAAATGTATCATATCGGAAGTTATATTAGGAGGTTTTGATTTTCTAGATATTTTCCATTAGTTTCTCTCTCATCACCTCATAGATGTTGAAATCCTTCCCTTCCACCACCATTTGATATGTAGTGTTGATTGTATTTGATGTTGTAGAGTTCCCTTTGTTTGCATAATATATTTTATATGTGATACCCATTGTGTCACATTGTACATCAGAGTCTATGATTGTCCAAAAACTTAGGCTTCATCTATTAGGTGTGGCTCTAATAAACTCTATTACATTGTCATTCTTTATGACTTTCTTGGCTAGAGTTTCTCCTACCATACTTAGCCAAGTTATTATGTGAATTGTCTCCTTTGTTATTTGATAGGGTCTGTCGAGGTAGATGAATTCATCATGTACTCTACTTAGGATTAACTTGACCCAGTTGTGTTCATCGCATAATTCTATGTAGTCTTTCCATTTATCTAGATGCTTCCTTCCCAAATTTTGGTATTGTGGTTGATATGTGCTTTGATTTGGAGTTAGTATTGTTGGCAAGAGCTATTTAAATTTTATGTGGTTAATTTTTACAATGGGCTTGTGGATATATTTCCTCACATCCTCTATATATACCGCATCTATTATGATGCTTGAGAATGCCCCATATTTTTCCACCTCCATGGCCTTGAATGGGTATTTCTTGTATTTCAAGTGTGGCTTCTTTGTGATGTTTATTAGGGTCGGTGTTGCTAGTTTTTAGCTATGTTTATGTTTAAGAGTAGTAGAGCTCAGTTTTCTTTTCTCACTAGAGTTTTTGAGTACAAATTGAGAGTGAAGTGGGTGAAATAGTGTTTAAATAGGTTGAGGTCTAGTTGGTGGTCATTAATTTCTTCTTCCTATTGAGCTTCACGAGCTTTTCTATTTGTCTATATCCCTCGACCACTAACAATTTGATTTTATATTTATTATTTTATAATACATAATATATAATATATTTATTTTCTTCCTTTATGTTATTCACCCTTCTCCTCAATGGTAGTGTTTAAGTCTTACACAATTCACATACCCTCGAATATGATCTATGTTTAACCTTCCTAGTTTTACTGCTCTAGGTTCTACAATTTCATGTATGTAGTAAGGTCCTAGCCATTATAATTTTAACTTTCCTTTCTTTGTGAATTTGTTGTCATATAATAGGACTAAATCTCCTATTTTGAAAATTTTATTCTAGAGGTTCCTATCATTCCATTATTTTTGTCTTTTCTACTCCACTTGTTGGTTGTATAAGTCTATTAGCCTATTCTCATCCAATCTCTCTAATTCTTCTATTCATTGTCTGAGAGATTCATCATCATTCAATCACAATGTTAGTATAGTGTGTAGGTTATGAAAAATAAAATTCATGGGAACTAATTGGAAAGGTTTAAATTTGTTAGTTTTTTTATAGGATGTATGGTAGGACCACGGTACCATAGGTATTTTTATATCCCAATTTGACTTGTTTTTGTCACACATCTTAGTGAGTTTTGTCCCAATTATTTTGTTTAGAGCTTCATTTTCTTCATTTTCTTGGGTATTATAGAGTGAGCTCTTATTGTGTGTGATCATAATTTTTTTTAATAGCTCCATAATTAATTTACTGAAAAAGTGTTTAAATTGATAACATACTATACTTAAGGGGAAACCATACCCAGTAATGGTATTCTCATATAAAAACCTTGTGACAATCTTTGCGGTATAATCCTTGGTAGGCTCTGCTCCTACCCACTTTCCAAATATTCTACCCTTATTATTATAAATCTTGATCTAGACTATTTGGCAAGAGGATAAATGGTTCCAATGAAGTCTATTACCCATTTTTCAAATGGAATTTATGCTAGTACCAGTTTTAGAGGCATTTCATCTCTTGTGTTAGGTTTCCCTACCATTTGATAGATGTCACAATTTTTTGCATAATACTTCACATCTTTGTGAAGGGTTGGCCACCAAAGTCTGGCTAGTTTAACTATTTTATCTATTGTTTCACCACAATTGTGTCCTTCGACTATGCCCTCATGTATTTCCCTTGAGATGGATTCTCTTTCATGTTTATAAATAATTCTTCTTATGATTTCATCTCATCCTGTGTGGTGTAGTTCTCCTTTTATTAGTGTATAAGGCATGGAATTTTATAGTAGAGATTATTTATCTTGTGGCAAAATATTTGTAGGAAATTCTCCTATTGGAAAAATTATGACAATATCATGTAACTCTTCTGATACCACATTTATTATAAACAGGTGCGCACTAGGGAGATCTTTTGATTGATTGTCTGGTTCTTCCCCTGTTTATATTTTGGATAAGTAATTTTGTCATTGATTATTCTTTCTTGGTTTCACCATTATTTTGAAATCAAATTATTGAAACAAAAGTAGTCATCTACATATCTGGCCTTGTATGATAGGTTTTTTTAGTAGGTATTTTAGTGGCTCATGGGTTGTAAGGAAAGTAAAGGGTGTAGATAGAAGATATTGTCTAAATTTTTGGAGTGTATAAACTATGGCTAGTGTCTCTTGTTCTATGGTAGTATATTTTTTTATCTTCTTTTGATAATTTCTTGCTTGAAAATGTTATGGGGTGATCCTTGTTTCCTTTGGGTTGAGCCACTATTGCTCCCATTGCAATTTTGGATGCATTCACATGCACATGAAATGGTATACTCTAGTCTAGGTAGATTAAGATAGGGGCTTCCATAATTTTATGTTTTAGTGTGTCAAATGCAATTTGACATTCTTCATTCCAATTGATATTCCTATCAGTTTTTTTTTCAACAGTTCCTCCAATGGTCCTGCTATCCTGACATAGCCTTTTATAAACTTGTGATGATAGTTGGTGTAACCTAAGAAGGTTTTAAGTTCTAGATTTGTATTAGGAGGTGGTAGTGCCATAATCAAGGTAAATTTTGCAAGGTCTATCATTAGTCATTCTTTGCAAATAATGTGTCCTAAAATTTTTCAATAGGGTACCACAAACATATATGTCTTTAGATTGTGTTATCTGCGTACTTCAACATATGTTTAACATCATCCTAAGTACTTATGCATGGTCTCTTTGTTGGACTAATATCTAGTGTCTCCCTTCAAATTTGGGACATTGACTAGTCACCTCCCATGGATGTGCTTATCTTTGGCATTTGTGTCGATCTTTTGGCACAATGACAAACATGTTCCAATAAATGATATTAGATCTGGTTCATGGGTCTAAATCCCCTTAGGTGAAGTTGAGGAGGGGGATTGTTGGACTAATCTCTAGTGTCTCCCTTCAGATTTGGGACATGGATTAATCGCCTCATGTGGATCCACTTATCTTTGGCATTGTATAAGGTGTTAACAAGTCGATCTTTTGGCACAAAAAAAAACATGTTCCAACACTTTTACTAGTCCATATACTATCCAACTATCCAAGTATACTTTCAAGAAGCCATGCATGCAATATTTAAATGTATTTATCATTACCATGCTAAATACCATAGGTGTATTTTTTAGACCAAATGGTATTATTGTATACACATATAAGAACCCAAATTGGTTGCAAATGTAGTTTTGGCATGATCTTATTCCCTTATTTTCACTTTTTGGTAGCCATAGAAACCATTAGTGAATGATTAGATCTCTCTTCCAACCATTGATTCTAATATTTCCTTGGTGAAAGGTGTAGGGAAGGGGTCATGTATGCAAGATTTATTAAGTTCCCTAAAATCAACACATATTCTCACATCACCTATCTTCTTATTTTGTATAACCATATGGCTTATCCATTATGCATCTTCTACCAGTTTAATTATTCTTCTTCAAGCATTTATTGATCTCTTCTTTGACTTTATTTTTAATGTTTGGATTCAATATGTATGGTCTTTTCCTTACTAGTTTGGTCTATTTTTTTAATTGTATTTTAATTACTACTGCTTCTTCTTTTATCCCTTTTAGATTTATAAATGTCTTGGGAAATAATCCTTCAAATTCTGACATGATTTTTGTAAATTGTGCAACTACTTTATCATCCCAGTGGTCTCCTATTTTTGCAAGTTTAGGGTCCCATTCTTTGGAAATATTTTCTTCCCTAAGCTTGATTGGTTGATTGAAATATCTTTGTTTAGATTCTATAGGGGATTCTAGTTTCCCTTGGTTGACTTCTATATCTAGATTATGTGTATCATCATCTTCTTCTTGTATAATACAACATTTTTCCCAAGGAATGTTGATTCCTTGTCTAATCATTCAATATATTTTCATATCCCCTTTGTTTGTGGGGATGGTGTAAGAGGTTGTGGTACTGCTACTTCATTATTATGTCAAAATAAAATATTATTACTTTTATTTTAAGTAATATGATGTGTATGTGGTTATCCTTGTTGTAAAAGGAAAAGCTTTGTATAAAATTTATTTTAAGTTTTGTCCAACATTTAGTTTCTCCTTGTCATTCTTGGTTTATATACAAAGTGGGAAATCGGTGTTAGTGTCTAGTAAAATAGTTGAATGTATAATTGTTCATCATATTCATTCTTTATTTCCCACCTTGTAATGCAAGTGTTTAAGTGTTCCTTTGGTAAGGTATTCCTATTATATTTTGATATCTCCATGTATTCTCCTTCTTCTGATAGGTATCTTATTTTTATTAGGATTTTAAATATCTCTCATTTGGTTAGGTAAGCCTTGTGTGTGTTGTGTTAGCTTGAGGTATTGAACATAAGTATTTGTCATAATTTTTTGAGTCTTAGCTCCTCGTTATTAAATATTTGTTCTATTGGTATAATATATGATAATAGATCTCCTATGCCTAAATACTTAAGGAGTTTGATATGTGAAATTATATGTGATATGTGATTTATCTAAAGGCATATCCTAGGTATGTTATCTTTGTAGTCTTCCAATTTTTCACTAGTATTCTATAGTGTATTATCTATATCTGTAGTAGAAAGTGAAAAATCCTTTGATATCCTTCTAATCATAAATATCCTTTGGAATATGGTAATCCTTCAAGAGTAAATTCTTGGCTCTTCCTGCACCCATGCCTCCAACAATTCTTTATTGTTTGTGATATAAGCACTACTTTCTATTTTGACCTCCCCTTTTGAGTTTGGTTCTTAAAGAGTTTCATTTAGTGGTAATAGTAAAATTTTGTAGATGTTTTTTTATCAAAGTTGTGATATTATTGTATGTTTACTTCCTCGATGTATGATTTGTTTGGGCATTTCCCTAGGGGAATGTGGACTATTTTGTTTTTGTAAAAAAATGATATTTATTCCTTCCTTGAGTCTACAATGTCATTTATGGTGACAAAGAACCTTAGTCCCAATAATGTGTTAAATGAATCAAAATTTTATTTGATAGCGACTACCTCAAAGTCTACAATCTATTTTACTTCCATAACACTTACTTCTACTTGTTTCCAACTCCCCAAGGTTTTTTCTATAGGGTGTTTATTCAAGTTTAGGTTTACCTATTTGTTCCCATACCCTTTTAGGGAGTATATTCATGCCAACTCCTAAATCTACCATCACATTTGTTATTTTCTTATGATTTATGCTAACAATAATCACATGATGGGTCTAGTCTTCCATTTTCTATTATTATTTCCTATTGTTCTTATTTGCGGTGAATTATTTTATTTTTTATTCCAATATTTGCAAAAAATATTTTTGTTTTCTCAATAGATTAGAGTGTATGGACATTTTTATTTGTTTTTTTAGTATTCCCACTTTTTTTTCAAAGAAGTAGTCATTTTTTCCTACTTCTTGATGTTGTTCTTTGGTAATAATTTTCTTCATTTTATCTACTATCTAGTCGTCATTTCTTTTGTTTGGGTGGAATTATTCTTCATCTATAGTATTTTCTTCCTCAGTGGTTATACATCTTTCATTTACAGTATTCATACCCTATATGGTAACTACTGTTGCTTTATTTTTCTTTATTTTTCTTGATTTTATGTCAATATGTTATCCTTCTTCGAAGCTACTAGTCTCAATTGTCTCAATCATCTCAATGTCAATTTGTTCTTCTTTTTGACATCTCTTATTTTTTTTATCTAATTCCTTTGGTATTTTTCTTAGGAAGCTTTCTCCTCTAGGTGGATTTAAGTTATGGAGCTCATTAATTTTGGATTGTGGTGCGGCATTCTTGAAATAATTTTGAGTTATTTTGCAATTAAATATATCATGCTTAATACTTTCACAAAACTCACATTCCTTTTTATTATCTCCCTAATATTCAGTTGTGAAGTGACCCTGCTTACCACAATTGAAGTAGATGGCATATGTTCACCTTCTTCTTCCTCTACCTCAACCTATATATCTTTCGAATTGGTCTCTATTTCCATATGGTCCCCAATTTTGTTGGTTTTGTAGAGCATTTATGTTCCTCTAGCTTTACCACTTTGGAATTTTATAGCCATGGTATTACAGGTAAAGTGGTATTTAAACCAAACCTTTTGCATATTCCATCCATCTTTCCTCATTATGGTTTCCTAGGCTCGAATCGTCTCTTAATTAAAATAGCTATGATAGACAAAATTTTGTTTCATGATCATCCCACTCCCCACAGACCAAAATAAATTGAGCTAATCTTTTTAGGTAGTGCCCTTAGATCCACCCTTAATGTATTTTCTTTCCTCTCCTATTTATTTTGGGCATTCATTTCATAAGTTACCTTCTTGAGTGCAATAGGTACACTAGATGTTAGGTCTATGTGGAAAGGTATCTTTTTTTCTATAATCTCCTATTGGAATCTTAGTTGTTCAACTTCCAATATTAATTTTTCCATTTCTTTTTTCCCTATTTCCTTCTCAAGTTTTTTCCAAGACTGGTTTTCTATTTGAAAAGCCAAAGTGACTAGTTTTGGACATGTACTGACACCTCTTCCATCTAGGGCCATTCTAATTTTTGGTGTCTCTACAAATATGAAACATTGATTTTTTTTTTTAGTTAGTGGTTCTTGCAATCTCCTAGTTATTTCTTTGAATCTCCTATCAAATTTGGTTATAGTTTCATCTTCATTTTGTGTGATTTCCCTAAGTTTACTTACCCCTTCAATGGATAGTTCCCGATATTCAAAATTTACTAAAAAATATTTTTTTATTATATCCCATTCCTTATCATCTATTGGATAAGTATTGTGGTACCATTTGAGGGAATCACTTCATAAAGTACCAATGAAATCAAACAATTTAGTGTTGTCCCTAATTATATTTTTTCTTTGCCACATTGATTCCAAGATGAAGATATGTTTTGCGACCTCATTGCTCTCCTTTCCAAAAATGGGTAGCTTCCAATAGGTATTCATGTCTACTTTTTCTTCACCATCACTATCTATATCTCCTAAGTTTATATTAAAGTAATGTGTCCCCATGGTTACTATATTATTTTCCTCACCTTCTCTTTCTATTGTATCTTGATCACTTAAGATGTGTTCTATTGTTGTTGTGGAAATTCTTCTTGTATTTAATGGCATTAAGGGTGACTTTTGGTATAGGGGTTATGTTTGTTTAGATTATCTTTCCATCCTTGGAAATTTTATCTTGTTGGTAAATGTCATTTGATCAGTTAGTGGTGTCACTTGGGTATATGTTTTTAAATGCACATGATAAAAAAAAATTCTTATCGCATTCTCTCCTCATATTTTCAGAACACTTATGGTCACCAACTCATCTAAGTTATGGTCACCAGCTCAATTTTGATGGAGTTACAAAAGGTAATCTGAGACCTATTGGTTGTGGGGGAGTGTTGCGTGAATCTAATGGTAGGTTTGTTTCTACGGTGGCGCTCCCTTTGGGAACCCAAAAAAACCACTTTGCGGAAACATTAGCTACCTACCATGATCTAAAACTAGCTCAGTCTAAAGGCTTCAAGAAGGTGTGGCTTGAGGGTGACTCTTTAAATGTCATTAATTTCCTTAAAATTATTAACCCTCCTTATTGGTCTATTAAACCTATTAGTATTGATGCTTTGGCTATATTGAATACCTTTGAGCAATGTTTTATCTTGCACATTTATCGTGAGGGTAATGGGCTAGTGGAAAAATTTGCAAACTTTGGGGTTCTTGACCCTAGAGTGTGGGATAGGATTGACCCCCTTCCCATTGATATTCAAACTATTTCCAATCATGATATGAAATCTATTTAGGGAGGGGGTTCCCTTCATAATGATCTTAAGTCGCATGCTGATTCTCATGCAAAATTTCACATCATAGTGTGATTTTTTTGAGGAGAGCTCATTTCATTTTAATGATATTGCTGATGTCTAAAAATATTTTCATTTAAGGATAATGATGATTCCTAGTCTTTTCGGTACTTCCAAATGGATTCTAGGTGTTTGTAGAGCCTTTTCCTTCTCAAGGATTCGTCTCTTTTGTATTGTTAGTAAATACCTAAAGTTGTTGCGGCTTTGCTTTGCATTTAAAATGGGTGGAAAAAGGAATTGAATTGAGCATATTTCTTGTGATTCTACCAAAAGCAACAAGAAGATATGAGGTCTTTTGGAGGAGGGTGGTATCACTCCTTACATTGAAAAGATTTATGGCTTTGATTAGGTGGTTTCATAGGCCTTCATTAATGGATGGAAAAATAAAGTGTTAAGGGTGTTTGGCTTGGAAATTCAATATTATTGAGGAGTTGATTGGAAGCATTACCGGTATGGCTATTGAGGGTAGGAAGGTGTACATGGATAAAAATGAGTCTAACATTGCTATGGAATCTTTCTTCAAGAGGAATGAAAGGGAGCAACTACAGAAGGTTAAATGTGGTGACTTTGCTCATAGTTCCATAAATCCCATTTGGGGTGATTTGGTTGTTGAAATTATGAGGTACATTACTTTGGACAGTCATTTTTTTGTTCTTGTTGGTTATCTTTTTGTGTTGTTAAACCATTTTAGAAATAAGAAAAGGGTCTCTTTCCCCTATTATCTATTAGCATCCTTAGAAAATCGTATTAAATAATTTAAGAGGAACCCTAAGAAGCCCATTCTTCATGAGGGTTTAATTTTACCCATTATGGATTATGCTAAGTCCTCCATTCCAAATGAACACAAGAAAATAACTAAAAGTCATCCTAAAAAGTTGAAGTTTGGTTATGATACGTGGTATGATATGGGTTTTTCCTTTGAGGATTCTAAAAATGGGTCAAATTCCTCTATGGAGGTCCTCTCGGAGCCTCTTGAGGATTTCGATCCAAATCTTAAGAAGGTCAAAAATTCTCATTAGCCCTCTAGGTCGGAAGGGTATCTTACTAGTAGCGAGGAGGATGAGATTCTTGAAGTCTTTTCTAAATCTTAGAAGGTTAAGCAAGGAAAATTCCCAACCCTTGCTATTAAGAAGTTGAAGGTGAAGGACGAGGACCTTTCCTTCGGTAAGAAGAAGATGGCTAAGGTTGATGAGGTGGGTGAGGAGGTTGAGTCCCCTATTTTAGAGCGAAAGAGGAAGATGAGGTTGCATGGTGGTAATAGTCCGAAGAAGGAAAAGGGTAAGGTGCAGTCTGGTAGCAAGGAATTTAGGTCTCATGAGGATGATGTTAGTGAAGATCCTGATGAGATTCCTAATGATGAGCTCCAACAATTTGTTGGTAAAGGTCTTGAGGAGGGTGAGGAGTTGGGTATTCTTGATGTTGTTGAGATGGAGAAGTATAAATGCAAAATTAAAGTTCCTCATGATGGTTATGAAGGTAAAGAAGTTTTGTAGGAAGTGCAGGACACTCAGGATGTTCCTAAGGATAATTTGGATGATGACAGGGATATTTTCAATTGCAATTGGGAAGATTTGTCAAATGTGTTGGGCATGGCGAAAGATGGTTCAATCATTTTATTTAGAATTTTCAAATGGTTATTTAATTAGATGAACCTTACCAATGTTAAGGTTCGATCTTTGGTTAATAATGCTCAAGTAAATACTAACCCTCAAGGGTCTTTTGTTTAGGACCAGGTAAGCCAACTATTTGATGTTCTGAAGAATGTTGTTGATGAGATGCTGAAATTGAAGAGGGATTTTGAGTTTAGAATCTTGGTCCTAGAAGATAAAATGTCAAGGGCCTATGAGAACTTGGAAACTTTGGTTAAAGTCAGTAAGTCGACCCTCCATAATAATGTTGAGGGTCTCCAATTTCTCAATAAAAAGGATAGGCTATGGAAAGGGAACTCTTCAGGTGTGATGAAAGATGTTGTTGCTAGTTTGGTGGATCTCCCCAAAGACTTGAAGGGGGGAGAGAATGATAAGGGCCCATTTTCCTGTATGTGTAATAATAATAAGAAGAATTTGGGGGTTTCTGAGAAGGAGGTTGCTAAGGTAATGGAAATGCATGAGAAGATCATAGCTAATGATCTTGAAGTAGTTGAGATTCTAAAAAAATTGTAATTGCTTGCTAGTTCTATCCTTTTTTTGGTTGGTTATTCACTTATTTTTTGCTTATGGTTGGCTTCTTAGTATGTTTTGATTATCTTTAAAAGTAGTGGTCTTTTTTGTATAGGGTTTTTGGGCCCCTTCAAAACCTGCTTTTCCTATAATAAAAAACTCATCTAAGTATTCCACATCAACTGTTAGTATTTGGAGATTTTGTATAAGAGTAACCATCGATAACCAATCCTCATTTGTCCTTGATTTTTTTCCCAATTTTGATAAGTAGTCAATGTTTTAGTGATGGTTGGTGTCATAATTCTTATAACTTCTTGCTCTAAGTACTTTTTCATTTTTCCATAACCCTCGATTTCTCCTTTTATATTCTATATAATTTGACTTATTCTATCTATATTATAACTTATTTACAGTATCTTCTTCCTAATATATTTGGTTGCACCCATAATTCCTACCACTATCTCTTTGGCTTGTTCTCTTTCTTTCTTTTATGCTTCTTCCATCCTTTTGTGGCATCTTTCGTATTGATCCTAGGTTTTTTTCAACCTTCTTTATTCTACATTAATTTCCATCACCAAATTAACTATTTCAATAAGCTCAACTTTCCTTTTGTTATATCCTTTTTCCATAGGTTTTTCTAATCTAGATTTCCATTAATCCTTATATATCCCATAGCTTAATTTTTGAATAGTTACATATTTTCAGGGATCATTTTCAGATTCCTTCCCCCTTCCCATTTTCATCCCTTAAGTTCCTACCCTCCTCTCACAAGGGTGGTACCTAAGAGTTATTTTTATGTAGATTTATAAGAAATAAATATTTCAGTTGTTAATTATCCTTTTCCTCCATTATTGCTTTTGTTCTACTCTATACTTTTCTTTATTTCTCACTTTAGGGTCCCAAAATGGAACCAATGTTGGCAAGAGGAAATGGGGAATTACAATCTAGAGATATGTACCATAATATCCCTTATGTAGTATGTTTATACCCCAAAGAATACACTGAGAGAAAAGAGTAATTGTGAAAGGGAAAACTATATCTAAATGCATTTCATAAGTAACTTAAATAAGAACCACACTTATTCATAATACCTATATTGATCAAATCCTTATATCTTCATATATAAATATTATCATATACCAGATACAATGGCAAGTCTTAGTCTCTTCTCTATATTATATTTTATTATATATCCCTATTCTTATATGATATATTCTACATCTATTATATTCATATATTTATACTTTGTCTCCTAGAGAGATGTGACCCTTATAAGATACCTTTTTCTTAGTCTTCCCTATTAGCCTTAGGTTCTGTAATTCCTATGTGGTAGCTTGCAATAGCTTTTGGCTCTACTCTATAACCTGCTAACAAGAACAATGATATTTTTCTAAGGGGATATGTAACACCTCATTTTTGAACAATTAAATTATACATTGCATTTTAATGACTTATTCTAAAGCTAAATTCAAGCTTGGTAACCAAGATTTGGAGTCTTTTCAAACTATCTTAGAATCTATTCCCCCTAAAATGGTGCATAAGGTTGGAATCTTCTATACAAAGCCATGATAGAAGAACTAGAAGTGGCTTCTACATACACTCCTTTTTAAAATTACAAGGCTTACAAAGGGTACTCATGGATTTATCCTTACTTGTCAATCGTTCCCAAGCTTAATGTGAGATGGAATATGCAATCCTCTTCCTCACAATGGTGATGCAGATTTTAAATAGTGTAATCATCTTTGGTGGAACCCAAGTTGTGTCACTTGGTGTCTTCCTTACCAATGCCTCCCTATGGGGTCCCATCTAGTTCATATAGGAGTGGTAGCTCCTCATTGTCCTTTATATGGCCATCTAGAAACTATCAAGCATATGGTTTTCCATAGGCCCAAGTTGTTTGGTGTTCAAACTATGATTTTTTAAATCATTCAAACCTAATCCATTTTCATGGCAATTGATACTTCGAGGTGACTGATCTAGAATACTAGATAGATACACTCAAATTGTTAGAATTGTGAAAAACCATGAGCTGTAAGATCAAACATCGAACAATGACATCTTCCATGCAAGAGATCTGCAAACAATATGTGCAATATTCCTCAACAAGAAAAAGCTATAGAATGAACCTCAAGAAACTTCATGGAAAACAAAAGTCCTCAAAGGTTGAGAGTTCAAGAGTAAATCCCCAGAGTGATAATACAATGAGGGTTGAGTGTTGTATAGGAGCAACCCTAATAATTGCTCACTTTAGTTAACAAAAAAACTCTTAGTTAACTGAATAAAGAACTCCCAATTTAGATTAAGTGCATGAGAATAAATTAGACTAATAATTAATTAAAGATTAATTAATTACTAGCTAATGAATGATTACTCTAACACCCCCCCTTAAGATGAACTTAGGGAGTAGCTAAAAACCCTAAAAAGAGAATGCATGATGGGTCCTGACAAACAAGGCTTGGTTAGGTACCCATGTACAAACAATCAATCTCTCAAAACTGGGGAAAAGGAGAAAAACCATAGTGGGAGAAAACTCCTCTCCCAAAGAGAGAAAAGGTGAATGAAGGACTAAAAAGCCTCCAAATCAAGGTGAAGAACTAAGAATCCTCCAACTGAAACAATGTCCTAAAAACAAGAGGAACGTGTAGAACATCATTGAAGCGTAAAGAAACTATAGATTACTGTCGACCGATGACTAATATTGTGCTGAAATGAAGAACCTCTAGAAATAGGAATACAAGAGTGTCCATATGGTAAATAATCCATCTCATTGAAATGCATGTAACTAGCCACTGATGTACACTGCATATGAAAGTACATAGGAACAAGAACTAGATACGTAGATCACTCCAATGCAAAACTAGGGAAGCAATAGCACCAATAGTAGAAACCCCCCCATAATGTTGAAAAAAGGAGAGCGATGTCATGTTCATTGAAACTGTGTGAAACCAAGAAGTGCATGTAGGAGAAACAACCTGCAAATAAAAGGGCGTGTGAACTAAGGCACACATGCATGAGGCAAGAATCACCAAGATTCACTACTATCATGGAAGGGACACTCACTTGACAAAGGTGTGATGGAAAACCAAAGAAAAACATCTACCCCCATGGCATTTTATATCATAGTGTGAATACAAAAGGCACAATAGGATGTGCAAAATCCCCAAAAAGTATACACCAGAATGGCACTTTGTGCCAGTGCATCTACAAAAGAGAATGTGCATAAAAATGATGTCTATAATACCCAAATAAGACATACTATTGGAAATACATAAATAACAACAAAAAAAAGTCATCCCACACAAAGAACAAGTTTCCAAGAGCTAAGACGTCCAAGTAATTTACCAAAGTGTGAAAACACAAAAAAATGAATAAAATGCACCTAAAGAACAATTTGGAAAAAGTGCATGGATGGATGTGAAGAGATCTTAGAGACGGTTCCAACATCGTTGGAATCGTGAAAAATGGAGAAATTGGGAAAAAGTTATGAGCTCAGGATTGAAAATAGCACATCTGACTTCAATAGGCTATAAAATGCACCAACAACAAAAATAGGTGATGTGATCCACACCATTGGAAAGTTGGAAAAACTAGCTTTTCAACAATATCTCGTTCGCCAAAATTTGAAATTGTACACCTATCATGGCCAAAAGAAAAAAAGACCGCTAGCAGTGGTGATTTGACCAAGCTGCCAAGGTACCCTGTGCAACAGGTCATTAATATATATATATATATTAAATTTAAAATAAAATAAAATTTAAAGCCGGCTTGCATTTTTATTTATTTATTTTTATTTTTAAAATAATTAAAAATAAATAAATCGTCAACCTCCAAATTTTTATTTTTATTTTTATTTTCATGCACAGGGTTGTACAAAGGCCGCATGGGTCCTGTACAAAATTTATTGCCTCAGATGCTCTCGACGCCAAATACAGGAAAATTTATAGTCAAAATTCATGGAATCGGCCTCCTGAATCCAACGACGAGGTCCCTTTTATGCTAAAATGAACCAAAAACAAAACTAGCCTTCGGATTTGTAAAAAATAGTTTCAAGCCTTCGCAGAACTGACCTTGGGAGTTGAAATCAAGAAAAAGGGAAAATTTGACTTTCTTGATAGCTCTAAATCTAATGGTGAGGTCCTTTTTGTGCCAAAAAGCACCTAAAAATTGCCCACCTCCAAAATTTGCAAAAAAGACAAAGGGGATTCTAGATTTGAAGCCTGTAACCCTTGTTGAAGAAAAAATCTCATAAATCGAGAATGGATTTGTTGAATCAAGGCTTTGATACCATATTAGAATTGTGAAAAGAATGAGCCATAGGATCAAACAATGAACAAAGACACCTTCCACGCAAGAGATCTGCAAACAAAGTATTGCTATATTCCTCAACAAGAAAAAGCTACAGAAGAACCTCAAGAATCTTCAAGGAAAACAAGAGTCCTCAAAGGTTGAGAGTTTGAGAGAAAAAATTCAGAGTAATAATACGAGGGTTGAGTGCTATATAGGAGCAACCTTAATAATTGCTCACTTTAGTTAACAGAAAAGCACTTAGTTAATTGAATAAAGAACTCCTAAGTTTAGATTAAGTGCATGAGAATAAATTAGACTAATAATTAATTAAATATTAATCAATTATCAACTAATGCATGATTACTCTAACACAAATTTGACATACTTTTAGAGTGGAGATACTTTTCTCAATATGGGAAGATAGAAATTTTTCCTTTCTTACTAGCTTGGCTATGGATAAGCATTTTTCCATGTATGTACTAAATCTAGTATATATTCTAATGTTATGTTATAGATCAAAGTTCAAGACAACAAAGTGTTAGGAAGGGTGTCTCAACCTTACTCCTAATGTTAAGAATACAAAAAAACATAACTAAATTGGGTTATAAAATAGAAAAACTCAATTTTTGGGCTATACAAAGGTCATTTTTTGCTAAAATAAATATTTCAGATTGTTCCATGTCAATTACATGATGCTCTCTTTGAGCACCACAATTAAAAAACGGGGCACAAATGGCCTCTTCGATCAAAAGTTATGGCTCTAGAAATTGGGCCTCCCAAATTGGAAATATAAAAACATCCATATTATAGATAAAATAGTTAGAGAGAGTTACACTTGTTAACCATCTTATGAAAAATGTTATGATGTGTCATAAGGAATCTTTAAATGGAGATAATGAAGCCAAAATATAGTGCACAAGTTGGTAAGTGGATTATGATGAACTTATGGCAAGTGAAAGGAATATGTTATTTTTAGTTTGAAGACTTGTCTTGAGATTTGAGTGTTGGATTTTTAACTAGAGATTTGGGTACCATATTTTGGGGTGATTTTAGCTCATGGTTTCCTAATTATCATTTGATGACTTCATATATTTCTCTCCTATGTATTGGATGCTTGAGATTGAATTTTTGATAGTGAGTTTTGTAGGTACTATTTTCTTCTATAATTAATCCAAATCTCTAGTTGGTGATACTCTCGTAAAAATTTAGAATTTTCAAGTATATTGTAACCTTTAATTACTAAATAATATATTAATTTACTTTGGGGTGTGGCGTTTTACTCTTGATAGGGTTTTTCCCACATAAATCATTGTGTTATGGTATATATTACTTTTATGTTTGTTTCCTTATAATTGTATGATTAGTTTAATTTGTGTACATGTACCTCCTCTCATAGATTAGTTAAGAAGTTTATTCCATGCATTTGCTTCCTTCACAAAGTGTCTTTAGAGGTTGTCCATTTGTAGAATTTAATTGCACAGTAGGTTAACATCCTCTACATGATTTCTCATGTTCCTCCTTCCCCTACTAGCAAGGATGTTTCTCCACCCACGATGGCATACCGCTTTACCATATGGGTGTCGATGTGCTTGCAAGCATAGCTCCAAGTGTGGCCACTATGAATCCCTAGGCTCTCCATGTCCTCAACGCTATGGATGAACTCCACCACATGGGCATTCCTCCACTTCTTAATGTGGCCACATTGGTTGGCCAAACAGTGGAAATCTGTGCCACTTAGATCTTGTCATTTCACCTATGCATGTTATTACTCAACAAGAAGATAAAGATCACAATAATTCCTCATGCTCTAGGAGCCTATTATTAACAATGGGGATCTCTCAAATGTATGGGTTCCTCCACCTAATCAAGATCACCCTTCTTTCCTGCTAATATAATCTTGATGGCTTAGCAATTTGACTATTCTTTTTTATATGTTTTGTGACTACATATACTTCTTATAATGTAATTCTAATCCACTTGTCTTTAATATGAATTGTATATTATATTTTTTTATATTAACTCAAAATTACATATTTAAAAAAAAATTGAATAATATATTTATAAATTTATAATTAAAATATACCTTATCTACAATAGACATCACATATTAGATCAATGATTATACAAATAACATTGTATACTAAATTAGAAGGATCTCACTTGAAATTGGCTAAAAATTTACATTTATCTTTTAATAAACCCTTACTTTTCTAATGTCAAATAAATAACAATGTTTTTACTAAAAATATTTCTAAAAATTATTAAACTAAACATATGTCATTAGCATCTTGATTAGACATGGTCATTTTTTAAAATGCCTCCATCTTTAAGTATAAGGCAATAGTTACTTATTCTCCCCTCTAACCGGACCAGGGTTGCCCCACCTTAGACAAGGAATTTAGGCACTTTGTTAAACATGTATCTCAATGTTAGTGAATGCCGTTCTGCCGCCAAATTAGTAGACCAGTTTGGTGGCTACTGAAGAAATTTGGCGGCACCCACGGCCACGTGTCCTCCCCTCGTAGAAGGCCCCGAACCATTCGGAAACCTACATGCTCACCTACCTTAATCTCCACGCTTTTATCCGCCCGTGGGTTTAGGATTTCCACGTCTTTAAATGAATGAATGAATGAATGAATGAATGAATGAATGAATGAAAGATTTTAATGACGTCCACGAGACTAAACAGCCTATGGGACCGAGACACTCAACAACTTAGTTTGTCTCCAGACTCTTCTCCAGATCAGATCTCCTGCTATTAATTTTGACTAGGAGGCTAGCCGTCTGATTTATCTTATCCTCCTCAAATAACTGCTGCATATTGCCCACATCTGAAATACTTGAGTACTGATTACGGATATTTTCGTACGCTGTGCATTCCATGACGAAGTGCCACTCCGTTTCCACCACTCCCTTATTACAAAATAAGCATGTTCTTTCTTCCCAAGTTTCCTTAGGAGTCTTCCACCTACCAGTCTCACATCTAAGATGGTGGGACCCCGTTCTCAATTGAGCAATTAATAGCCTCGCTTTCCCTTTAATAGTTGCACCTAAATATGGTTTTTCACCATGTTCCTTAGCTGGGTTAAACTCTTTGATGTAATATGCTTTTTTTCGTCCGATCTGATTTGACCACATGGCAGTCCTGAATTTTTCCTTCACATAGATTTTTATTTCACTGTTGGTGTCAGGACACTCATGTAATTTGATGTTCCACTTGTTCAGCCACTTGATGTTCTGTTTCATCCATGTTTTCTTTCTTCGGACTAGAATCTCCTCCATAACCGTTTTGGGCCACCGGTGGTTATCCATGTTTTCAACCTTTTTTAGATAACTTAACAACCGGGTTATCGCTGAAGCTTCCAAAGGAAAAGCTCCCGCCTCAGCTAGCAGGATTTCATAAGGAACAGTAGCTTTAACTTTGAGATTATTTGTTATTAGGTGTTTCTGGATTCTTTCTATCTGTCTCCAACTGCACTTTGATGTGTTGCTTCCCCACACTTCGCACCCATAAAGCACAACCGGCGTGACAAGTAAACCAAAAAGGGTTTTCTTGGTTTTCCAATCCCAAAGTTCAGCTTTTCTACACCTATTTTGGAGCAAATAATAGGCTTTCCAACCTCCCTGTATCCTTTTCGTTCTACAGGTTTCCCAACTGAGCTTATAATGGAAGTCAATCCCAAGATATTTGTATTCTTTCACTATATCAAGTGGGCTGCCTTCAAAAAGAAAGGTATGCTGTTTAATTTTTCTATTCAATGAATAAATCATGATTTTGGTCTTGGATGTGTTCACTTGCATCCCAACTTCCTGACAAAAGTGTTCTAGGGCTTTTAGATGTTCTCTTAACCCATGAGCTGTTTTTGAGATTAGGATAAGATCGTCAGCATATAGAAGTAATTTTACTACATAACCTGCCAAATGGATACCATCCCCGCCTTCCTTGCTTAACCACGCTTCCAACTTATCAATGTATAGCCCAAAAAGCGTAGGGGATAGAGGGCAGCCCTGTTTAACTCCAATGTCACTGTCAAAACATTCTGACATACCTTCACTTGTTCTGATTTTAGCACTGACCTTCTCATACAGCCTATGAACAGCTGCTCTATATGCATTTGGAATGCCTAATTCTTCCATCCGAGACCATAATTTGTCTCTAGGCACTGTGTCGAAAGCTTTCTTAAAGTCTACAAAGCAACAATAAGCTTCCTCACCCTGGTTATCCCAAATTTTCTCAATCAAGTGTCTAAGGGTGATGCAGTGATCGATGGTAGAGTGCTTGGATCTGAAACCTGCCTGTCCCTTTGCTCTTTTGCCCTCATTTTCTGCCCATTTGCTGATCCTACGTTCAATCATGCTCCCAAATAGCTTGCCAAAGATAGAGTTGACCATAATTGTGCGATAGTTAGATGGGTTATTGATATCACCACTTTTAAATAAAGGGATGACCACACTGGTAGTCCACTCCATAGGAAAACCTTCCCGATTGACATTGTTGAAAATTCTTTTTATGTGAGGGGCAAGAATTTCAGTCCCCCATTTTAAAAATTCAGACTGTAGCCCATCTATGTCTTGTGCTTTGCCACTTGCTAAGTTCTTTATTCCTTGTTTAATATCATCCACATTGAATAATTCCGCTGGTGTGTTAATGACAGGAGGGTAGTCTTTCTCGTGGGCCCGCTCGTAAAGAAGTCTAGCATATTCTAACCATTGGGCATCTGTAATATTGTTTTCCACCACCTTTTTCTTTTGTTGCAATTCCCTCCAAAAGCCTTTAGGATTATGTTTCCCAAGAGTGATTAGTTCCTTCCTTCTTTCGTTTACATACTCTATTTTTTTGGACTGCACTAACTTTTCATATTTTTTCTTAAGCTCTTTGCCCCTACCTCTCTTCATTAGCGATCTCTTGGCTGCCTTACATTCTTCATCATACCACGGATTTGCCGGAAAAGTGTTTGCTGTCCCCATCTTGGGATGAGACCTTTTGCACGCATTTAATGCCTTGTGTATTATCGGGATCAGCAAATTATTGTGAAGGACATCAACCTTTTTTGCTGCTTTAGACTCCACATTATTTTCCAGATCATGGAAATGTTGCTTAAGAGCAGCATTGAATAATTCTCTATTTTCCTGATTTATGAGGATTTTCCCCTTAGGAAGGGCCTTTTTTTGTGTGTGCATAACCTGTTTGTTGTGTTGGCTGATTGGTGAAATGCGTAGTTTGACCCGAAGAGGTAAGTGATCAGATTTCATCCCGATAGGGCAGTCTTCAATATCAAATTCCAACAGTCTAGAACTAAAACTCTGGGAGCAAACCACGTAGTCCACCACACTCTGACCATTATATGTTTTGCAAGTAATACCTCCAGACCTCGGCCAATCCTTCATACCATTGCATATAACCATGCCAAATAGACTACAAAGCCCCAATAATTCTGTCCCAAATGCGTTGATAGTGCCATTACCATCCTGAGATGATCTTTCCCAATGGAGACCACCTCCTTCCTCTAACCACAAAGGATTGTTCTCCCCTTTGGTTTCATTGCTCAACTGAAGAGATTGGTTATTAGTTGTCCTTGCATTAAAGTCACCCATTAAAACCACATCTCCAAGTGTGCTAAAAATAGAGATATCTTTTTTTAGTGATGCATACGGGTCTTCGTTGTCTAAATTTCGTTTCTTATAAAACTTTGAATTTTTTGGAGCAAAGTAGCAAGCGGCTAGACTAAAGAAAATGAATATATCGCTTTTCAAATCTTTTTAGAAGAGACCAGAATAGGGGTGAAGATCCATAGTGGCGTGGGGTCTTATAGTAGGTGGTAGATGTATTGATAAAGTGGACTTATTGTTAAATTATTAAAAACTTAAAATATTTTAAAATATAACACATGATTGTCAATTGAAATTTAAGGTGTTTTAAAATGTATAATAGTATTATATTTTTTTAAAATATGTGGTATTTTTTCAATTTTTGTGATATGATTTATTTGTATTTGTATTATATGTTCAATTTTGACATGACATTTACAAATTATAAGTGAAAAAGTAAAATAGTTTCATATTAATTATGACAAAAACACATGTAGATAATAATATATCATCTAAAAATACTGGAACACCATCATTACAATTAGATAAATAAATGTAGGTGCATTATTTTTATTATTACACACTACACAACTCAATTTACTTAATACTTTTTAAAAACTCTCATGTCCATTTACATCTCTCGAGATAGACCTTGATCTTATTAGTACTTGTCTTTAGACAAATACTATTGCAAATAGAACTATTTAATAATTATTTTATTTTATTCACATTGTTTATTTTATTTGTATTTAGTTAATAGTAATATTTTTTACTTAATTAAAAATAACTCTTAGTAAATGATACAAATAGAATAAAATAATTGTAAAATAATATTTTTCATACTTTTAGTTCTTGTTGATAGGCCAGGTTTACTATTGCAATCGATGCATTTGCTTTATAATTAGACGTTTGGCCAATGAGATGTGTTGTTTAAAATATTTTTGTTTTTTTCCTATAGTCGGGATTTATGCTCAAATTTTTTGAGTTTGAAAAATACAGCTTATCTCTTTTTCTATTGGTTTGAGTAGGTCGATTTTTCATTTTGTATTAAGTAAATTAGGGAAATTAGGGAACTTTGCAAACATTATATACTGTGGTAAATATTTAATCGAGGGATGCATATAGCGCGAGTTTTGGCAACGGGTTGGTGTGTACTGAAGCAGTGAATGCATGTTTAATGCATTAAATACAAACTTCGCGATATGTGTTGGACAGCTGGTGCGTATGCAAGCAAACGATGCATAGTTAATCCATGAAATATGAGGCAAGTGCTTGTTTTTTGCTTATTATTTGTTTATTGTTTGTTGAGAAGCTTGTGTTGCTGTTTCTGATGCTTGTGATTCTTTGCAATGCTTGAGCGAGGAAGGAGCTGAAGGAACGGTGTGCAACTGGTGAGTGGGTTGTCTGTTTGTTTTCCATACTTTGAAATCTTAGGTGAGTGTTGGGTTTTGTTTGTGTTTATTATCGTTTGTTCAAAAGCTTGTGGGTTTTCTAGCTGTTGGTTGTGGTTTTGCATGTTCGTTATTCTGTAACAGTGCAGTGGCCATCAATGGCTTTGTTGTGTGTTTATGATTCTTGATAGCTAGAAGAATTGCTTGTTGTTGGAAGGGCTAACAGGGCAAGTGGGTACATTAAATTACATGTGCTTTGAGCAAGGTCCGCTGGACTGTGGGGGCAGAGAATGCGTTAATTATGTGTTTTTTGCTTAGGTGGCTAGTACACTGTGAGGAAAGCTTGGAAAGTAGAATGTGTGAGATGTGTTGGAGGGTTGGTGGGTACAAAAGCAGTGAATGCATAGTTAATTGATGAAATGTGAGGCGAGAGTTGGGTTTTATTTATGCTTATTCTTGTTTGTTAAAAATATTGTGTGTTTTTAGCTTTAAGTTCTGTTCTTCGAGGTGTTGTTTGTGTTTATTGTTGTTTGTTTATCATTCGTTGAAAATCCTGTGGGTTTTTTAGTTGTTGGTTGTGGTTTTCCATGCTTGTTATTCTGTAAAAGTGCAGTGGCTATCAATGGTTTCGTTGTGTGTTTATGATACTTGATAACTAGAAGTATTGCTTTTTGTTAGATGGGCTAGCGAGGGAAGTGGGTACATTAAATTACATGTGCTTTGAGCAAGGTCTTGTGGGCTGTGGGGGCAATGAATGCATTAATTATGTGTTTATTGCTTGAGTGGTTAGTATGGTATGTGGAAAGCTCAGAAAGTAAAATGTGTGAGATGTGTTGGAGGGTTGGTGGGTGCAGAAGCAGCGAGTACATAGTTAATTTATGAAATGTGAGGCGAGAGCTGGGTTTTATTTGTTCTCATTCTTGTTTGTTAAAAAGCTTGTGTGTTTTTAGCTTGGTCTATTTTTTTGCAAAATTTATTATCGTGTGTTTATTGTTCATTGAAAAGCATGTGGGTTTTTAGCTGTTGGTTGCGGTTTTGCATGTTTGTTATTTTGTAGAAGTGCAATTATCGTCAATGGCTTTGTTGTGTGTTTGTGATACTTGATAACTAGAAGTATTGATTGTTGTTAGAAGGGCTAGCGGGGGAAGTGGGCACATTAAATTACATGTGCTTTGAGCAAGGTCTTGTGGACTGTGGGGGCAGTGAATGTGTTAATTATGTGTTTTATTTGTGCTTATTTTTGTTTGTTTGTTGTCTGTTAAAAAGCTTGTTTGTTTTTAGCTTGGTCTATTTTTTGGCAAAATTTATTATCATTTGTTGAAAAGCTTGTGGGTTTTTTAGCTATTGGTTGCGGTTTTGCATGTTCGTTATTCTGTAGAAGTACAGTGGTCGTCAATGGCTTTGTTGTGTGTTTATGATACTTGTTAACTAGAAGTATTGGTTGTTGTTAGAAGGGCTAACGTGGCAAGTGGGTACATTAAATTACGCGTGCTTTGAGCAAGTTCTTATGGACTGTGGGGGCAGTCAATGTGTTTATTATGTGTTTATGATGCTTGGTTGTTGTTACAAGGGCTAACGTGGAATTGTGCTTATTCTTGTTTTTAATATACCGTGTTTTTATTCTAATAAAAATTATGTATTAAACCAGAGGAAAATATGTGTTCCAGACTGCCATTTTTTTTTATTGTTTGTTAAAGAGCTTGTATTTTTAGCTTGGTCTATTTTTTTGCAAAATTTATTATTATTTGTTTATCGTTCGTTGAAAATCCTGTGGGTTTTCTAGCTATTGGTTGCGGTTTTTCATGTTTGTAATTTTGTAGAAGTGCAGTTGTCATCAATGGCTTCGCTATATGTTTGTGGTACTTGATAACTAGAAGTATTGATTGTTGTTAGAAAGGCTAGCGAGGGAAGTGGGTACATTAAATTGCATGTGCTTTGAGCAAGGTCTTGTGGAATGTGGGGGCAGTGAATGCGTTAATTATGTGTTTTATTTGTGCTTATTCTTGTTTGTTTGTTGTTTGTTAAAAAGCTTGTGTGTTTTTACTTGGTCTATTTTTAGGCAAAATTTATTGTCGTTTGTTTATCGTTTGTTGAAAATTTTGTGGGTTTTTTAGTTGTTGGTTGCGGTTTTGCATGTTTGTTATTATGTAGAAGTGCAGTGGTCATCAATGGTTTTGCTATGTGTTTAGCATACTTGTTAACTAGAAGTATTGGTTGTTGTTAGAAGGGCTAACGGGGAAAGTGGGTACATTAAATTAGGTGCACTTTGAGCAAGTTCTTGTGGACCATGAGGGTAGTGAATGCGTTAATTATGTGTTTATAATGCTTGGTTGTTGTTACAAGGGCTAACGTGGAATGCTTCAAAATATTTATCATGTTGGTCTATTTTTTTGCAATAATATCATTGTTTGTGTGGTTGAGGTTTACAAATAGTGTATTATTTGTCATGGACTATGGTCATTTGTTTAATTTTCCTTGTAACAGGAACAATTACTTGCAATTGGAGTTGGAGGAAGAGTTGTATATGAGCGCATATATACTTGGTTGTTGAACGAGGGACTGGAAGGTCAAATTCTTGTATCATTCTTCCCCCTTGTTTCCAATGAATTTTAAGTCTTCCATTATATATATAAAATTTATGCTTTGGAAGAGTTGTGAATGATAAAGGAGAAGCTTGGTTTAAGAATCTGACTTACTGAATAGACAGATGAGCATAGTAGATGGCATGTCATGTGATTCATAAACATGAAACTTATTTTCATTGAAAAGCAGGTCACTATTGTAGTTGCATTTGTAGAATTTTCCTTTCAAATAGTTGCTTGTTCTTAAAATTCTTTCCTATTTGTTTTTTGGTTGTTGAAGAGCTTGTGTGTTTTTAGCTTTCTATGTTCTTATTGTTAGAAGTGTTGTGAGGACAAATGGGTACATATAGTTGGTTGTTGGACAAGGAACTAGAAGGTCAAATTCTTGTATCATTTTGATAAATGAGCATAGTGAATGAAATTCCATGTAATCTATAAACATGAAGCTATTTTCTATGCAGGGAAGCAGGGCGCTATTGTAGTTGTTGAATTTTCTTTTGAATTAGTTGCTATGCCAACCAAATTTCATTGTTTAAAGTATTATTTTTTTTTGCTATAGTTGGGATTTAAGGACATATTTTGGATAATGGGTTCTAAAGCAGTGAATACATGTTTAATCCATTGGATATAAATTGTGTGAGGTGTGTTTGAGAGCTGGTCGGTATGGAAGCAGTGAGTGCATAGTTAATTCATGGAAATTGGTTTTGTTTGTGCTTATTGTCATTTTTTTTATCGTTTGTTGAAAAGCTTGTGGGTTTTTTAACTTTTGGTTGGACTTTTGCATGTTTGTTATTTTGTAAAAGTGTAGTGGTCGTGAATGGCTTGGCTGTTTGTTTACGATACTTGATAACTAGAAATATTGGTTGTTGTTAAAAGGGCTAACGCCCGGGGCAAGTGGGTACATTAAATTACAAATGCTTTGAGCAAGTTCTTGTAGGTCATGGGGGTAGTGAATGCGTTAATTATGTGTTTATTGCTTGAGTGGCTATTACCCTGTCAGTAAGCATGATGGTTGGTTGGTGTTAGAAGGGCTAATGGGAAATGCTTGTAGAAATTTATAATGTTTGTGTATTGTTTTGCAAATTTTATTGTTGTTTTTGTTGTTCAAGTTTATGAATAGTGTATTATTTGTCATGGATTGTGCTCATTTCTTTAGTTTTGTCATGTGTCTCTAGTATTCATTTGCTTGTAAGAAAAATAGCAAAGTAGAAGTAGATGAATTTTTTTGCAAATAAGTGTAATGCATTGTAGAGCGGTGAATGCATAGTTAATGCATTAAATACTATGACAACAGTGACACAATTGTTATGCTTTCTAGGTCTAGGGTTACATTACATAGTTGTTATGTTAGGCAGGTTATGATCTGCAAATACTTTAGAGAACATTTTGTAGATTAATTGTTATGGCTCAGTAGAGTTTGCTAGCTGTTAAATATTTGCAAAAATACATAGAGTTCTATTTTGCTAATTTACTTAAACAAAAATGAGTAGTAGACTTGCTAGCATTTAACACATTAGTTGTAGATTGATTGACAAGCTTGCCATTTCCAATGTGCATTATACAATTGCAATAGTGAAGAAGCTTGCACAATTTGCATTCAATTATTAATTTTAGCATTTTCATTTGTAATACTTGGTTGGCTAATGAAATTTTGGTGTTTGAAAAGCATTATTTATCTATTTTTCTAGTGATATGGGGCAATCAGAATGCTTTGTAGTATGTGAATTGTGAACAAGTGTAAACAGTAATTCTTGTATATGCTTTACTGTGTTGTACACGTTGTGAATGTCAAACGAGTGCATGGATGGTCATAATGGAAAAGGTGTTACATGTGAACATGTGAGAATATAGACTTGGAACAAATTTTTCCATTGATTGATGCATTGGAATAGTGGTATGTTGTTGCTATATAGAGCAATATTGTTTAAGATCTTTGTCAGTGTACAGACTTGCAATGCATTAACTGTGGCTTGATTGCTTCCATGGGCACTAGCCTAATAGTAAAGATTGTAAAATTTGGATTTAATGTCTAAATGTTTGCAAAAATCCATTGTGTTGTTCTATTTTGCTTAAGTATGTATCATTTTTCTGGAAAAGTTGGTACAATTTGCATTTAGACATTAAATATTTGTGCCCATGTGGTCTTTTTTTTGTTATGCTTTTGTTGTTGGGTCTTTTGTCTATAGTACTATATTTCATGTTTTGTGAGTTAAAACTTTATGTTATTTTTTATTTTGCAGTTGATATCTTCTTCCTTTGTATGCTAGGAAATACTTTATTTTCTTATGTTTTGGTTTAAATGGATTAAATTATGGTGTTGCAGCTTTTCAGTGTGCAATATATTAGCAATACAAAACGTGCATGTTTTTAAAGTACAAGTTGCTATTGCATATATTGCATTTTAATCTGTCATACTTAGTTGGCCAATGAGATTTATTTGTCAAATTTTGTAATGTGTTCCTATTTCGCTCATTTTCTTATACAAAGATGAATGACAAACCTACTATATGCAATAGAGAGAGAGATAGATAATATATTTAAGACATAAAACATTAGGTTCATACTTGATTGAGTTATGTTTGACCTGGTTTACAAGTTTCCTAGTTTGTGTGGATAAGTCAGTAAGCAATAGCATATACTTTATTAAAAAACATAGTGAATGTAGAGAACTTGTTTACTATTGTTCAAAATATTGATTGAAAAGCTTGCCATTTCCAATGTGCATTATACAATTGCAATAGTGAAGAAGCTTGCACAATTTGCATTCAATTATTAATTTTAGCATTTTCATTTGTAATACTTGGTTGGCTAATGAAATTTTGGTGTTTGAAAAGCATTATTTATCTATTTTTCTAGTGATATGGGGCAATCAGAATGCTTTGTAGTATGTGAATTGTGAACAAGTGTAAACAGTAATTCTTGTATATGCTTTACTGTGTTGCACACGTTGTGAATGTCAAACGAGTGCATGGATGGTCATAATGGAAAAGGTGTTACATGTGAACATGTGAGAATATAGACTTGGAACAAATTTTTCCATTGATTGATGCATTGGAATAGTGGTATGTTGTTGCTATATAGAGCAATATTGTTTAAGATCTTTGTCAGTGTACAGACTTGCAATGCATTAACTGTGGCTTGATTGCTTCCATGGGCACTAGCCTAATAGTAAAGATTGTAAAATTTGGATTTAATGTCTAAATGTTTGCAAAAATCCATTGTGTTGTTCTATTTTGCTTAAGTATGTATCATTTTTCTGGAAAAGTTGGTACAATTTGCATTTAGACATTAAATATTTGTGCCCATGTGGTCTTTTTTTTGTTATGCTTTTGTTGTTGGGTCTTTTGTCTATAGTGATATATTTCATGTTTTGTGAGTTAAAACTTTCTGTTATTTTTTATTTTGCAGTTGATATCTTCTTCCTTTGTATGCTAGGAAATACTTTATTTTCTTATGTTTTGGTTTAAATGGATTAAATTATGGTGTTGCAGCTTTTCAGTGTGCAATATATTAGCAATACAAAACGTGCATGTTTTTAAAGTACAAGTTGCTATTGCATATATTGCATTTTAATCTGTCATACTTAGTTGGCCAATGAGATTTATTTGTCAAATTTTGTAATGTGTTCCTATTTCGCTCATTTGCTTATACAAAGATGAATGACAAACCTACTATATGCAATAGAGAGAGATAGATAATATATTTAAGACATAAAACATTAGGTTCATACTTGATTGAGTTATGTTTGACCTGGTTTACAAGTTTCCTAGTTTGTGTGGATAAGTCAGTAAGCAATAGCATATACTTTATAAAAAAACATAGTGAATGTAGAGAACTTGTTTACTATTGTTCAAAATATTGATTGACAAGCTTGCCATTTCCAATGTGCATTATACAATTGCAATAGTGAAGAAGCTTGCACAATTTGCATTCAATTATTAATTTTAGCATTTTCATTTGTAATACTTGGTTGACTAATAAAATTTTGGTGTTTGAAAAGCATTATTTATCTATTTTACTAGTGATATGGGGCAATCAGAATGCTTTGTAGTATGTGAATTGTGAACAAGTGTAAACAGTAATTCTTGTATATTCTTTACTGTGTTGCACACGTTGTGAATGTCAAACGAGTGCATGGATGGTCATAATGGAAAAGGTGTTACATGTGAACATGTGAGAATATAGACTTGGAACAAATTTTTCCATTGATTGATGCATTGGAATAGTGGTATGTTGTTGCTATATAGAGCAATATTGTTTAAGATCTTTGTCAATGTACAGACTTGCAATGCATTAACTGTGGCTTGATTGCTTCCATGGGCACTAGCCTAATAGTAAAGATTGTAAAATTTGGATTTAATGTCTAAATGTTTGCAAAAATCCATTGTGTTGTTCTATTTTGCTTAAGTATGTATCATTTTTCTAGAAAAGTTGGTACAATTTGCATTTAGACATTAAATATTTGTGCCCATGTGGTCTTTTTTTTGTTATGCTTTTGTTGTTGGGTCTTTTGTCTATATTACTATATTTCATGTTTTGTGAGTTAAAACTTTCTGTTATTTTTTATTTTGCAGTTGATATCTTCTTCCTTTGTATGCTAGGAAATACTTTATTTTCTTATGTTTTGGTTTAAATGGATTAAATTATGGTGTTGCAGCTTTTCAGTGTGCAATATATTAGCAATACAAAACGTGCATGTTTTTAAAGTACAAGTTGCTATTGCATATATTGCATTTTTATCTGTCATACTTAGTTGGCCAATGAGATTTATTTGTCAAATTTTGTAATGTGTTCCTATTTCTCTCATTTGCTTATACAAAGATGAATGAAAAACCTACTATATGCAATAGAGAGAGAGATAGATAATATATTTAAGACATAAAACATTAGGTTCATACTTGATTGAGTTATGTTTGACCTGGTTTACAAGTTTCCTAGTTTGTGTGGATAAGTCAGTTAGCAATAGCATATACTTTATAAAAAAACATAGTGAATGTAGAGAACTTGTTTACTATTGTTCAAAATATTTTGGTCTTTTTTCCTACAGTTGGGATTTAAGGACATATTTTCTGTGTTTGAAAATTATAATTTACCTCTTCTTCTATTGGTTGGAGTAGGCCTATTATTCATTTTTATAGCAGAGTAATGTCTATCCAAGCAATGAATTCAGAGTAAATGCACTATATGCTTGTACAAGGAAGAAAACCTAGCTCAAAGATCTAAAATATTATTGCTTTATCTGGTAACAATATACTATGAGACATAGGAATTGGTCCCTATCACTAGTATTACAATAACGCTTTTCATGCAATGTTCAGATTATAGAATTTGATTATACAAATCTTTAGTTTATTGCTTGTTGTTACAAGGGCCAATGGGCCAAGTGGGTACAATAAATTACATATGCTTCGAGCAAGGTCTTGTCGAAAGTGGGGGAAATGAACACGCTATTTTTTTTGTTGTTTACTGAATTCATTGTAAACAAAGGGAAAAAATGATACAAGAATGTGATCTTTCATTTCCTTGTTCAACAATTAACTATATTTGTAGCTACATGGATCTTTTCCTTTGAAAAAATATATAATATCGTATTTTCCTAATTTATTTAAACAAAATCAAATAGTACACATAGTAGCATTTGATGCAATAGTTGTAGATTCATAGACAATCGTGCCATATGCAACAGATATTATACATTTACAAAGTTGACCTACCCCAACATGCAATGAACGTATAGTTAATTCATGAAATCTTAGGTTAACCCATGAAATCTTAGGCAAGTGTTGGGTTTTGTTTTTGGTCATTCTCGTTTATTTATCATCTGTTGGAAAGCTTGTGGGTAGTTTATCCTTTTACATGTTTGTTATTCTATAAAAGTCAACTACAGACGAATGGCTTTGTTGTGTCTTTATGGTACCTGATAACTAGAAGTATTGCTTGTCGTCCTTAAATCCTGACTATAGGAAAGAGGAAAATATATTTTAAACTATACAATGTCAGTGGCGAAGTGACTATTTGAAAAGCAAGTGCAATCGATGCAGTAGTAAACCTCCCAATCAATACATAAATGAACATAGTCCATGACATATAATACACTATTCATAAACATGAACCACAAAAAGATCAATAAAATTTGCAAAAGAATAGACAAACACGATAATTTTTTGTGAACATTCCCCATTAGCCATTATAATAGCAACCAAGTATCATAAACATGGGAACAAGGCACTCATCAGTGGTGCATTGCCATAGAATAACAAACATGCAAGACCAGAACCAAAAGCTAAAAACAAACAAGCTTATAAACAAACAACAATAAGCACAAATGAAACCCAGTCCTCGTGCGATATTTCGTGAATTAGCTATGCACTCACTACTTTTGTACTCACCAGGCTTTCAACACATCTCACACATTTTGCTTTGCAAGATTTGTTGATACGCTACCACCCACACAAACAATAAACACATAATTAATGCATTCACTCGCCCATTATCCCCTACCATTCATATCTTAGCTAATGTAACGATTTGCATTGTTATTCCTTCTAACAACAAGCAATAGTTCTAGTTATCAAGAACCAAAAATACACAACGAAGCCATTGACGACAACTGCACTTCTACAGAGTAACGAGCATGCAAAATCGCAACCAATAGCTAAAAAATGCACAAGATTTTCAATGAATGATAAACAAACAATAATAAATTTTGCAAAAAAATAGACCAAGCTAAAAACACATAAGTTTTTTAACAAACAATAGACAAACAAGAATGAGCATAAATAAAACCCAGCTCTTGCCTCACATTTCATGAATTAACTATGTACTCGCTCTGAATACATATTTAATGCATTAAATGCAAAATGTTCAAGATTTGTTGGACAACTCCTCCATATGGAAGTAGTAAATGCATAGTTCATTCTTGGTCAAATAGAATAAAAAGGAAATATATTATGAACTAGAACTATCAAGATCCATAGCGTTAACAAATTGCATATGCCATATATGCTACTCCACACTAAAACAACTCATTATAAGAAAGTATGTTGTACCATAGAAGATCCAAACTAATGAACCATTGCCATATGTCCAACTTTTTTCGCAACTAGAGGAATGACTTGTATCACTTAGAATTGCATTTGCACAAATCTAGGAACTAGGGTACAAAAGATCTCAAATAGGTCTAACAATATCTATTATTAATGTCCCTGTCGACATTAGCATTATACAAAGGGCATTAACACAATCAACCAATAACACACAAATGATTACTGTGTCACTGAAAAGACGATTGGAATACAAAAATGCATTTCAAAAGGGAATGGTACGGCCCAACCTCGTAATGGAAGCTTTAGCCCACAAAATTTTCAACGAACGATAAACAAACGACAATAAACACAAACATCACCTCGAAGAATGGAACTAAAAGCTAAAAACACACAAGCTTTTTAACAAACAACAAACAAACAAGAATAGGCACAAATAAAACCCAACTCTTGCCTCACATTTCATCAACTAACTATGCATTCACTACTTGTGTACCCACCAACCCTCCAACACATCTCGCACATCCTGCTTTCTAAGCTTTCCTCACAGCGTACTAGCCACTCAAGCAAAAAACACATAATTAACGCATTCTCTGCACATGTAATTTAATGTACCCACTTGCCCTGTTAGCCCTTCCAACAACAAGTAATTCTTTTAGCTATCAAGTATCATAAGCACACAACAAATCCATTGATGACCACTGCACTGTTACAAAATAACGAACATGCAAAATCGCAACCAACAGCTAGAAAATGCACAAGATTTTGAACGAATGATAAGCAAACGATAATAAACACAAACAAAACATGACACTCGCCTAAGATTTCAAAGTATGGAAAATAAAGAGATGTCCCAGTCACCAGTTTCACATCGTTCCTTCAGCTCCTCCCTCACTCAAGCATTGCACATAATCACATGCGTCATAAATGGCAACACAAGCTTCTCAACAAACAATAAACAAACAATAAGTGAAAAATAGGTACTTGCCAACATGCAAAAGTGGAATCAATAGGTAAAAAACTCACAAGCTTTTCAACAAACCATGAAAAAACAAGAATAGACACAAACAAAACCTAACAGTTGCCTAATATTTCATGAATTAAGCATGCATTCATTGCACATATACTCACATGTAAAAACACAACAAAGAAATACAAAACGCACAATCTTTCCAACAAACAATAATAAAATGAGAATAAGCTCAAATAAAATCCAACACTCGCCCAACATTTCATGAACTAGTTATCCATTCACTGCATGTGCACCCATGAACTTATCAAGTATCACAAATACATAGCCTAGCCATTCACCAATAGTGCACTTTTACAGAATAACGAGCATAGCTAAAAAACCCACAAGCTTTGCAACAAATGATATACAAACAACAATAAGCACAAACAAAGCCCAACATGTCTAAGAATTCATAAATTAAGTATGCATTCACTGCACCTCTACCCACATGCAAAAACACAACGAAGAGCTAATACCCACAATCTTTCCAACAAACGATAGTCAAACAAGAATAAGCACAAACAAAACCCAAAACTCCACTAAGATTTCATGAATTGGCTATGCGTTCACTACATGTATACTCACATTACACAAGATATTACATGAAGCATTCAGTTTTCCCTGTAACACTTCTAGTTATTAAGTATAAAAAACAAATAGGCGTGCCACTTACCAGTTGCACATCGCAAGCACTACACAAAATGAAAAAAAATTGAACATGGCAACCCACAGCCAGAAACACGCAAGCTTCTCAACAAATAGTAAACAAACAACATGCAAATTAACCAAGCATTGTTTGCTTATGTTCACACCAGCTATGCAATACATATTGTGAGGTTTGCATTTAATGCATTAAGCATGCATTTACTGCTTCAGTACTGATACATTGCCAAAGGTATCATTCATTTTTGTTAGAGTGAACCAACAAATTAGTAACCCATTATATTTTTTGCAAATGGTCAATTATTGCATGCAAATTATGCCACCCTTAGCAAAAAGGTACTGGCTATAGAAGCAATCAATGCATGTTTAATGTACTAAATGGTATAACTATTGCATCATAAACAATAGTATATTAAATGCAAGTTTTGCAAGATAGATTTTCCAAAACATTTAGACATTAAATATAAATCCTACAAACTTAGCCAATAGGCTGATAGCTACCTCTATCCTTCTGCGAGTAGAAACATTATTCACTGTTATAAGGCCCAATTGTACAAATAGGTGCAATAGATAACAAAAGACATGAAACGGTTGAAGCCAATAAGTAGGTTACAATTGCAAGAGTCTTATTTGCAATTTAGCGATAATAAATATTTATTATGTCTCTCTATTGCTTCATGTAAGCATATTACTTTTTCATGTTAAAGAAAATTGCGAAAATAAGAGCATACTATATATTTTGCAAATATTCAATGCCTAAATGCAAATTATGCCACCTTTCGTAACAAGATAGCAGATGCTAAAGCAATGATTATATGTTTGATGCATTAAACAGTATGGCTCACAGATTAGAAACAATAGTCTATTGAATGCAAATTGTTCAAGATAATATGTTACTCATAGACATGAAACACATAAGCATATGTATAGGAACAATGTACCATTGATGACTAGTTAGTGTGTCTGTTTATCATACTTGATAACTAGATGTATTGCTCACTGTTACAAAGAAAACTTAGCAGGAATAAAATCCAACACTAGCATAAGATTTCATGAATTAGTACCCACCAGCTCTCCAATACATGTCATACAATTTGCATTTAATGGATTGAACATGTATTTACTGCTTCATGATCAAATATTTCCTAGAATATACAATGTCCCCTTATTTTCTAATCTAGTTGAACAAAAGCGAATAAACCGTAATTTTCAAGGACAAAAAAATATGGGCATAAATCCTGACTATAGGAAAACGACAAAAAAATTTAAACAACACGATGTCATTGGCGAAGCGACTAATTGGAAACAAAACGGAACGGATGCAATATTAAGGTCATGGACTGCATGCATTTCTTTTCTTGAACCTTGTAAGAACAAGCAATAGTTTTGGTTAAAAGGTTTCACATACGAACAAAGAACATGGAGAACTAAAAACATATGACCTTTTGAACAAGCAATAAACAAACAAGAATTAAGTATGCATTTGTTGCTTGCATAATTGCCAGCTTTCAAATACATCTTGGACATTTTGCATTTAATGGATATAAACCAGAAGTGTCTAGATTATAGAATTTGATTTGTTTGCAAGTGTTATGTATCAATTGCATCGATTACATTTTGTGCGATTAAGCTCACACGTATTGGATTTAGTTTTAAAATATTTGTCAAAATTTATTGTGTGCTTTTATGTTTCATGTTTATGGATAACATGTTCTATGTCATAGACTATGCACATCTATCTATTTTGTAACTGTAACAGGGACCATTGGTTGTAACCAGAGTGGGTGATAGGGATTTAAATTGCTACGAATAGACTTGGTTTTTGAACAACAAGTTGCAAGGTCAGAGTCTTGTATCATTCTCTTGCTTTGTTTGCAATGAAATTTAATTCTCTCGAGAAACTGGCTTTATGGATGGGCATATGGGCATAGTAAATGACATGCCGTGTAATTCATAAACATGAAACTATTTTTTCCTGATGAGCATGTTGCTTTTGCAGAGAGAAATCTATATAATTGTAATCATGGGATGTGCACTTCATTGGTTAAATATTCATGAATCATGTTTTGCTTCTAAGATTGTGAGGAAGAGGAAACAAAGGAGATATTTTGGTCTACAGAGAATGCAGGGAAGTGCTATAAAATTTATGGCATTTTTCATGACTTTAACATTCATGACATTTGTCAAGAAATTACAAGTCATGGTGTTTGCCATGAATTTTATAGCACTTCTTACTACATGCACTGGAGGGCAAGAGTGTTTTGATGCATGTGCCTCAGATTTTTGACATGATGATTATGTGCATAACATGCTACATAAATGTCTCCTTTAGCACGGGTGATCCAAAAAATGTGTTCAACATTCCCAACTATATAGTGTTCACATGTTTTGCTAATTTTCATACACTTAAATGAATAGTAATTGTGCTAAAAAAAAAATGAAATTAGATTGGCCAAGTAAATATTAGAAATGCAAGTGTAAAACTTAAGAACTCAAGTACTGTCTATAGAAATAAAACCATGTGTATCTAGATCATAGAATTTTATTTTTTTACAAGTGTTATGTATCAACTGCATTGACCGCATTTTGTGCATGAAAGTTCACACAATTTCATTTTAATGGTTAAGGAAAATAATTTTGTGAGTTTTTTGGTTTCATGTTTATGGATAGCATGATATATGTGATGAACTATGCTCATTTGTCTAAATTGTACTTGTGATAGGGACCATTGGTTGCAAATGAATTAGGGATCAAAGTTCATATTGTTGTGAGCTGACCTAGTTTTTGAATAACATGCTCCAAGGTCAGATTCTTGTATCATTATCTTGCTCCCTTTGCAATGAAATTTAAAGCTTCCAATGCATTTAAGTATGATCTATTAGGAGAGTTGTGAACAATAAAGGACAACGCTTGTTCAAGAAACTAGTTTCTGAAATAGACAGATGAGCATAGTCAGTGACATGTTATGTGGTTCATAAACATTATGCTATTTTCCCTTCACATGCATGTTTCTTTTGCAAACAGGGATATGTATAATTGTAATGATGAAATATGGAGGCCATTGGTTAAATATTTACAAAGAACTATAACTTGTTCCTAGTGTTGTAATTTTTTTAAACGAAAACCAATAATAGATGTAGTGTGTTAATGATGCATTAATTGCTACAGTGTCAAGGAGTCCATTGGAAAAGTTAACACAATTTGCATTAGTAATTAAACATTTGTTAACATGTACAATATTCTATTTTCCTAATTTACTTAATCAAACATGAATAGTATATGTGCTGCAACCAGTAGCCACAAAGATAAATCATGGTTCTTAGACATGAAAGATATGTCCATGAGCCCCAAGTACACAATGTGTTGGAAAAACAAGGACACACAACTGAGAGGGGGGGGAATTAGTTGTAATAAGCAATTAACCATAAACAATCAACACATCAGAGAGATAAATAACATAAAGATTTTTTGTGTGGAAACCCTGTTGGGGAAAAACCACGGTGGATGTTAGTCCACAAGATTATACTCTGCTAGAAGTATAAAATAAATAATAAGGGGAATACACATGCATTCAGGCACACTTCCTAGAGCTCAATGCTCAATTACAAAAGAGGACTCACTATCCAACAATAGAGTTTGGATTGAAACCATCCAAGATTTGTGAACTGAGAAAATAGCTTCTACACAAGCCTGATTACAGTAATTAAGCTGAACACTTCTTCACACTTCACACATTCTTCTTCACACTCTGCTCAACAATTGAATGATATTCACACATACACGCATAGGAGCACACAAACCATCATCACCAACAATGAACTAATCACCCTTATATATCCGCTACATGAAATTCCATCACCTCTTTGTTGGCCAAAGAAAAAATATATATTTGTAATGTCGACCCAAATTTATAGATAGACTTTTAATGCATATCCACCAAGGTTTGCCCTAATATAGTGGAGACCCAAATTAATATCTCCAACACAAGACTACTTTAATTAATCACACCTCGAAGATCCACAATATGCTACCAACGACATGTAGGCTAAGAAAAAGAATAACCGAACATGCGCACAAAGATCTTCAACCATGAACTCTTCCGAATAATGTGGATGTACCACAAAAATAGAGAATGATCTAGGGACACCACATAACACCAAGAAACAATAGAGAAGCATCCACAACAATTGATAAAACAAGAATTACACAAACTTCATTTAGGAACACTGACAAAGACTAGCAACACACTGTCATACCACATCATACTCAAAACTTCATGCGGACCTCTGAAACTTCCGGTAGATGATCTAGAAACATTCAACATTAGACCCTTAAATCACATCAGCTAATCTTCAATGTACAGAACACAATGCCTTCTTGACCTGCACAGTTCCACTCGGAACCAGGAATACTTTCTTTTACAATTTTCTCAATATCCTCGACATATACAGTCTTCAATGCACCAAATGCTAATAGTGTTGACATCAATGACAACCACATATCAACAACCATATCCAAAAAATCCAACACAATGTTTCCATATTTTACTAATTTTGTAGGACTATGATTATTGATAGACTTACTGCAAGACAATCAAATTTGATTAGGAAAGTAAATATTACAAATGCAAATGAGTAATTAAGCAACAAAGCTCATAGAGTTTGGATTTAATTCTTCAATATTTGGAAAAATTTATTGTGTGCTTCCCTATTACATGTTTATCAATAGCATGTTCTTTGTCATGTAATGTGCTTATCTCTCTGAATTGTACCTATCACAGGAACCATTGGTTGCAATTGAAGTGTAGGACAAAGATCCATATTGCTGCTATTAAAATCGCCTCTTCAATAACCATTTGCAAGGTTATATTCTTGTATCATGCTCTTGCTTTTTTTGCAATTAAATTTAATTCTTCCAATGTGTGTGACAATTATGAATTGGAAGAGCTATGAACAATAAAGGAGAACGCTAGTTCAAGAATTTGACTTTCCAAAGAGACAAATGGGAATATTATATGACATGCAATTCAATTCATAAACATGAAACTATTTTTTGTTGTACAACACATTGCTTTTGCAATAAAAAATCTGCATAATTGTAATCATGGGATATGCAATTTATTTGTTAAATATTTTGTACAATTTATGTTGTTTTGTTGTTTTTTTAACGAATATCAATAATAGACCTACTGCATTAATCATGCACCTACTACTATAGTTCCAAGCAGCGCACTGACAACTGTTATGCAATTTTCACTCAATGATTAAATGTTTGCCAAAATATATAGTTTTCTATTCTCTTGAATCAGTTGAACAAAAATGTACAATAGGGCTAGTGCAAGACAATTAAATTTGATTGGGCAAACAAATATTAGAATTACAAATGAAAAAATTAAGAATTAGATGCATATTGTGTCATCTCTATTGTTACCATGTATACAATATGTTGTTTGTAAACATGAAACATATACTTGCTAACAAGTTCTCCCAAAAAAACAAAGCTTCTAGCTTCTAAAAAAAAAATTAAACAATATATTTTGAATTAGCATGCAACTATTTGACAAGCAAATTCAACAATTACAATAGTGACTTGTTGCAATTGTATTCATTGTAGAAAGCGACTTGAGTGTTAGTCATAGTCCTTGTACCAGTACTCTTGTTCTTCTGTAACCATGGGCATTTTTTGCTGCTATTAAGCCTAATTGTACACATGGATACAATAAATGACATATGGGATAGAGCAGTTCAAACCAAGCAACGATTTACTATTGTAATGGTTTCATTTGCAATTAGGAGATAATAAACAATTTATGTCATTTCCCTATTTGTTAGACTAGGCCTATAATTGATTTTTGTGAAAGTTGATCTAGGTATTAGGAGGGAATCATATTTTTGATAAATTTTCAATGATTGTGTACAAATTGTGCCAGCTTTCGCGAGAGAGCAGTGGCCACTGAACCAGTCAATGCATGTTTAATGTGCTAAATGGTAACACTATTGGATCAATAGTCATCAAGACCTTGATCAAAGTTTTCAATTTTCTGTGTATTGATTGTCATTTGTTACAATTATTCTATTGGTTGAAGTAGGCCTATTATTCATTTTTATTAAACTAAATTACTAAAATAAAGGGACACTATATATTTTGCAAATATTTGATTGCTAAATGCAAACCATGCAGTATTTGACAACATGATGATACATACTGGAGCAGTCGATACATGTTAAATGCATTCAATGGTATTATAGACAAATCAGAAATAATAGTCTCTTAAATTGAAATGACATAGGAAGTGCATTAAACTTTTTAAGCATACAAACAATGTCAACAAACTTGTTAAGAAACCTGATATGCTAGCATTAGTAATAGACACAAATCCCAATTTACTGTAGCCTGTTGTTACTAGATAGAGCAATATTTTTTTAGATCTTCGAGCAAAGCCTCTTTGCTTGTACAAGCATACAATGCATTAACTCTAAATTCATTCCATGGATAGGCAACAAAATGATGTCAAAGTATTTTAAACAATACAATTTTGTTGAACAACTAACTATTTAAAAATTCAATTAAACAATTTCAATAGTAGCTCCTTGCAACTATATTCATTGTAAAAATTTACGTAGGTGGCTGCACTTATCCTGATTCCATTGCTTTTGTTCTGGTGTAACTAGAAATTTTATTTTCTATTGTAAGGCCTAATTGAATGCAAATTGTGCAAGATACTATGTCATTCATAAACATGAAACAAAGAAACAAATGTTAAAACATGGACAAAAGAAAAAAAAAGAGGACTACAATAAATTTTTGGGAAACATGTGGACATTAAATGAAAAGTTCCCGACTTTTCCCACTAAGCTCATGGCTACTGAGGTGATGAGTACATGACAAATGCATTGAATGCCTCCACAATAGAAAAAACTTTCCTTATAGCATCTACGTCTTCCTTTGATAATTGTTGTTTGTTACAATACTCACTTTTTGCTTGGCCTCAGTTGTTGCATGTTCATGGGTTTCATAGCATATGCCATGTACTGTAGCCATTTCTTTCCCTGGCCTTTGTAACAACAACCAACATGAATAAACTTTGTATAGAATGCTTGTGTGCTCATCACTTCTTAAACACTCTTTGCATAAATTACATTGAGTGGATTAAACATGTATTCACTGGTTCATGATTAAATATTTCCCAAAACATATAGTGTATTCTTAGTTTGCTAATTTATCTAAACGAAAATGAATAATAGACCTATTCCAACCAACACAATAAGCATCTATTTCAAAAGAAAATTCAACAAATGAAAATGTAATCCTACCTTTCAACATAAACTAACAATTGCAATAGTCAAACATGAAACACAGAGACAATGATAAAATTTGAAAAAAAATGGACAACGTCTGTCATAAATTTTTACAAAGATTCAGGTATCAAATAAAAATTTTCCATGCTTTGCTTATAGGCTACTGGCTATCCAGGCAGTAAACACATAATTGATGCATTCAACACGTCCACGGTCAACAAGACTCTGCTCAAACCATATGTCATTTATTGTTCCCACTTGCCTTGTTGGCTTTTGTAACAAGAAGCAATATTACTAGTTATCAAGTATCACGAACACATAGACAAACTAGTCACTAGGAAAGATTAAGAGTAAGTTGCTATTGCAGTGGTCTTAATTGCAATTCATAGATAATAAATAATTTATTTTTTCTATTGCTTGGAGCATGTCCACTATTCATTTTTGTTAAAGAAAATTACGGAAATAGGAGAACATTATATGTTTTGCAATTATTTTTCCACTGATTGCAAACATGTTTAATGCATTAAACAGTATGATTAGTGATTCAAAAAAATAGTCTATTAAAAGCACACCAATTAGTTTTATTTGTGCTAATTTTCATGTGTTTACTGTCTGTGCAAAAAATTATGTGTTTTTAGGTCTACATTCCCCTGTTACATGTTTCATAAGTTTGTCAGGCTCTACAATTGTGCAAAGGCTATACAATTTTCTTTGAATGACTTACACAAATAACATAGTTTTTTGTGGCTAAATCAATAAGCATTAAAACTAAATACATTGGCTAGCACGATTTAAACTATGTAAGAATTTGATGCATTGACTATGTATTCAGTGCTCGAATGGCTATTGGCCTATTAGTAAAGTTTACAAAAACTATATTTAATGTGTCGATGTTTACAAAAAAATATTGTGCTGGTCTACTTTTTTGAAAATTTTATCATTTTCTTCTATGTTTGATGCTTATGGACAACACATAATTCATTTAACATGTATTGACTGCATCAATAATACTATTTTCCTATTCTATCAATTTACTTTAACAAAAAATGAACAAAAGACGTACCCGAAGCAATAGAAAAAGAGATAAATTCCTTATTGTCTTCTAGTTGCAAATGAAACCATTGCAATATGGCATTCAATTTGTCCATTTTATGGTTAGTTGTTGGATTAATAAACTGTTCACATTTTCCCTAAATCAATCTTTCTTTTGCAAATGTTCTGTCTTCTAAACAACAAAACATTTATGTATGGTTCAACATTCTTTACAAAATTCGTAGGTCATATTCTTGTGCATTAATCAAAAGACACATTTGTGTCCACTCTATAGCGTCACATGTTCACATGTAATACTTTTTCCATTTTTATTATTTATGCACTTAGTCCAGCAAGACATGGAGAAGCATTTTTGTATACACCTGTTCACTATTAAAAAATTACAAGGAACTTTACACAATAGAAAAAGAAATCACTGATAGAATTCACACATGAAAAATTTAGTTCATAGTTGATTAAGTTTCCTTTGATTTCACAAATCCTACAAACAAGATATGTTATTAAATATACTGTTGACTCTTACAATAAAGTTCTTATTAATTACAAAATTCATTGAGCATTAATTGCTTTATGTTTATGGGTTGCATATAAAATGTCATTGAGTATGCTCATTTGTCTCATTTTCCCTTCTAACAGGACCCATTGGTTACAATTTGAGCGTGAGACAAAAATCTACATTGTTGTAATTACAGTCAACTATTAAACAAGAAAATACAAGGTCAGCATTTCAGAACATTGTTGCTTCTTTGTTTGTAGTGCAAAAATTAATGTTTATACAAAAGAAGAATTTTCTTTCCCTCCATTTACATGCATACTACATAAGGTTCAACATATATGCATATTAAATCCTATTAGCATTTCCAACGATCTAGTACTATATGCATTTTGAATAGAAACAAGATATATCAAAGTATGGAAACAATAGACGTTGATAGGTATGAATATGCAAATAGCTGACAAGTATGTAATATAGACAATGTACTAGAAGAAAACAGACTATGTAGAGTAGGAACATTTAAGTACAATGTTGGAAACTGCCTGTTTGATTCATTAAAAACACTATTAAACAATCAATACACGTCGATTGAGCTATGAAGAGGAGCAGTAGATTACTTTTTGACTTCTTTAGCAACAAAAGATAAAGATGCAATTAGATCATATGACGTTGAACTCGACCCTGAAAGCCTCTATAGATTGCACAAAGTACATGACCCGAATACATACCTACATAGGATGTGGCTCCCCGCAAGGCCACAAGCCATGAATGACGAAAGCAGTTACGGGGAGACATATTCTGTATACAATGGCTATCCAAGTGGCTGAATATACAACTATTTGTTTGGTCAACAACATCAAGGAAAAAGTACTTGCACTTTAACAATGTGCCCAATTTACCAGAATATTCCATTTTGTTCCATGATGCAACCCCCCAAAGAGGGCATTTTGAACCACTGCTAAGAATTCAGCCACAAAATCCAAATGTGCAACAACAAGTTAGGTTAAATCAACTTCAAAAACTAATTAGAAACAATATACAATATGAAACTACAAATACTAACAAAAAGAAAAAGTTAGAGAGTGGCAAGAGCGATTCTATTTATACACTCAAACATGAGTACCTCAATCACAACTCTATTGTAAGACTGCAACACCTTAAACGCTTTATTAGAAAAAAAAAAAACAAAGAAAACTAGCCAATGCCTATTAGATCAAATAAGGGTAATAAAATTTCAGCGGTAGAGCTTTATGAAAGAACAATTCAAGATACACCAAAATACACATGCATAATTTGCTAGATGCTATGTTTTGGCAAAGATACTAGGAAATTTAAAGAGAAGCAAAAGGAAATATATTATGAACTAGTACAATCAAGATCCATAGCATTGACAGATTGCATTTGCCATATATGCTACTCCACACTAAAATAGCTCATCATACCAAAGTATAATGTACCACAAAAGATCCAAACTAATGAACCATTGCCATATGTACATCTTTTGTCATAGCTAGAGGAATGACTTGTATCACTTAGAATTGCATTTGCACAAATCTAGGAAGTAGGGTACAAAGGATATCAAATAGGTCTAACAAGATCTATCATTAATGTCCCTATCGACATTAGCATTATACAAAGGGCATTACCACAATCAACCAATAACCCGCAAACGATTGTTGTATCACTGAAAAGATGATTGGAATACAAAAATGCATTTCAAAAGGGCATGGTATGACCCAACCTCGTAATGGAAGCTTTGGCCCAATTGTCAAAAACAACACTATACAAAATGCAAAATGTCCAAATAAACAAAGACTGGGAACATTTTTTGCATACTAATGATGAACTTGAAGAAAGTAGGGGGCCTCTCACAATTGAAACTGAGTCAAACAGTGAGATGGAACATGAGAATCCATCTGAAACTTTGGTCCATGGATTCACAAAATCTAGAAGTATAAATAGCATGTAAGACAAAATCATTGAAGCTGCACCTACAGAACAAAACTATCTTGTTGGAATCTTTAAAGACAAATATGTTGAGGAAATGAATTTCCCAACATTATTCTTTGGCAAGCCACATGATGACAACATACTAAAAAACTTTACATATCACAAAATCGCACAATGGGAATTTTTACAATTAATTTTTTTTTTTGCATATCACACGACAAACATATTTTTCAAAACTATCAAGATACTAATACTACAAGTCTTCTCTACAATGTCCAAAGAATACGAAAGGGCCAACTTAAAGGACATAAGCTAGTTGCAAAGGATGTCAAACAAAAACCAAACCTCGAAAGAATTCTAAAATCAGATATTGGATATGTTGACTTCAAAAGCATAAGAATATCTCCAGATTATACACAACAACTTAAGAAAAATGTTTTCGCAATGATATGGCAGCTAGGACGATTGAAATTCTTTCTGACTTTTAGTAGCCCTGAACAAAATTGGGATCCTTTAATAAGCACGCTACAAGAATTACACAAACAACATCAATTAGATTAAAAAAAACAAGAACCAATTGCTTAAATGAACATTGACAAATTTGAAATAATCAAGAAGGATCTTATTACTTGTGTCTGATACTATAAACATAGGATAAATGCAATGAAAAAGTTGATGCTTACAGATGACTCCATGTTTGGAAATGTTCTTGATTACTTTTCAATAATTGAGTTTCAAAATCGAGGAAATGAACATGATCATATGCTAATATGGGTCAAAATGCACCAATCTATACAAAAAAAAATGACACAGATATCATAGCTTTCATTGACAAGTACATTACTTGTAGCATTGATCATTTGCAAGCTGACTTAGCTAGTTTACAAAGGAATCACCACACAAAGAGATGCATAAGACCAAGGAAAATAGTTTGCAGATATAATTTCCCTTTACCACCAATGTGAAATACACAAATACTTTCACCAATAGTAGAAAACATTGAAACAATAACTTCAAATGTTGTCAACATGTACTCGACACTGTAAAAAGAAAACTATGACAACAAATACACTTTAGAAATATTTTTAAATGACATAAACATGCATGAAACTGATTATATAACAACTTTGAGCTCTACATTAAATAGGCCAACGCTTTTTTTGCAAAGAAAACCATTAGAAATATGGAACAATAGTTTCACAAGGACAATGCCACACCTTTGGAAGGCCAATACAGATGCTCAGTTTGTGCTCAATGCATATGCTGCAACAATGTACTGCAACTCTTACATTGCAAAAGTAGACAAATCAATGACATATGCATTCAAAAGAATACGTAAGAACCACCAGCAAACAAATATTGATGCAATAAAAATGATTGGTAAACTTGTAAATGCATTGTTGAACTTGCAACAAATGTCAACACAGCAAGCTACACACATTGTCTTATCACTTCCACTAAACTTCAGCTCAAGGAAATACATTTTCATTGACATGTGGTCCTATAGCAACCGCACTTTCATTCTAAAATATGTCAAATAGTTAAACAATGAACCAGATGATTCAGAAAACATTCTCTCAAAATCTATAGTGGACTATTATCTAATGCGTCCTCAAATATTGATAGACATATGTCTTGCAGAATTTGTTTCAAGCTACAATAAAAATAGAACTACAGTCAATCCAAGAACTAAACCAAGAGTAACACACTTTATTAACTTTAACAACACTTGGACCTACAAAATCATTGTAGAGATCAATTGATGCTCTATGTACCATTTACAATAAACGAGAGTACATTAAAACACAACTTTGACACATGGGAATGTGCATACATGCACCATGAAAAAACTATTATAAAAAACCATACAAAGTTCACCCGGAACACAAGTGTTGCATGGGGTGACATAGAAAAGGAACTTAAATATGTTGAGTCCCTTGATGATACCAATAATAAGTCATTCACACCAAGGAAAACTAGCTAGAAAGAACACTATGACATCCAAGCACACCTTCCAAATATAGAGCACATAAAACTAAATACAATGTCACACAATGCATTTGAAATTGCTAAACACCCATAAATAATTGACAACAATGAATACTACAAACTAAGACAAATGTTGAACAAACAACAAAAAACAATTGTTAAAGATGTTATAATGAAAAAAGATGAATAACATTGACAAACCTTTGCATTTGTTCTTGACTGGAGGGGCTGGAACTAGAAAGACTCTCACAAAAAAGGCTATATACCAAGCTCTAATTCGCATTTACAACAAATCAATCGATAGTAATCTAGACAAACCAAAAGGCTTATTAACTGCATATATAGGTAAAGCAGCTTACAACTTAGGTGGTGTCACATTACATTCAACATTTCACATACCATTTCATACATTAGATTTTTTTCCCTTAGCATCTGAGGCATTGGACAATATTTTCAAGCACTACGATCAATTGTGCGTGCTCCTAATAGACGATATCTCACTAGTAGGCTCAACATTTCTATGTTACATTGACAGGAAAATATGAGACATAATGCAAATGCCTACAACATACTTTGGAAACCTTGATACAATTTTATGTGGTGATCTTTACCAAGCACAACCTATACTTGACTCCATTGTATTTGAGAATAGACCCACTGTAACTAAATTGATGCCTTACAATTTTTGGAGAGACAATGTAAAATGCTACTCATTGGTTACAACTATGAGACAAAAGGATAAATTTTTTATTGCAATCCTTATCAGAATACAAAAAGGCTTACAAACAAATGATGACATAGACTATCTTATCCAACTTTTCTTTCATCTTGCACCTTTAGACCCAACACTTCCATACTTGTTCTATAGGAAATCTAATGTAGAGGTGCATAACCATAAAATGCTATTGTCTATTTCTACTGAAATGATAGTGCTAAATGCAATAGACGAGTATGAGGAAAACCATAATGCAATACACATCTATAGCCATACAACTACTCTTCCACCTCAAATATACTTGAGACAAGATATTCTTGTTGAAATCTATGCAGGGAACTATAATACACAGGATGTCCTGGTCAATGGGACCGATGGAGTGTTTAAAGCATATACAACAGATAATGACATCGACATTGTTTGGCTAAATTTTTTTGATCCCATGATTGGATAACAACAACGCACAAAACTAGCACAATATTACACCAATCTCATTGGCAAGGAATGGGTTCCTATATCAGGCATTACTAGAGCTATTCAAAATATTTCAACAAACAAGAAAATTACAATTAGAAAATAATTCCCAATACAACTAGCATGTGCAAGAACCATTCACCGATCACAAGGACTAACAATGCAAGCTTTGGCTTTTGATCCAACAAGCATAAGACAACATGGCTTAACTCACACAACACTATCACAGACAAAGACAATAGACTCATTGTTTTTGCCAAAACCTTTAACCATGAAAAACTTAAAAGTTAAGCACAAGGTACATGAAGAAATACATCGCTTGTAGTCAAGTGCACAGTGGCAACTCGAAATCCAAGCTACATGTACACACAGTGCACCGCAATTGCTTCTATGCACATTAAACACTCGTTAATTAAATCCACATGTACATGATATTGTCAATGACTATGACACAATGCAATCAGACATTTTATGTTTACAAGAAGTGCATGTGCAAGTTTTCCAACCTAGTATATTATCACAATATTTAATATCTTTGGTATGAGCACAATACATGGTGTAACAACATTTACCAAAAAACATTTTTTTGTATAAAAAAAAAAAACAACATAGCTCTACGAATATTGAAGCTATCACAGTCACAATACTACAAAGCATTAATGAACTTAATATCTAATATTTATGCAAGGCCTAATACATCTATTCAAGAAATAATCACAATTCTACAATCTATAATTGCATACACAGGCACAAAAAGCATACTGTATATTGTGGGCGACTTTAATGTCGACATGTGTTCACAAAATATAAGCAAAACAACACTTGAAAAATTCATGCAAACTAACACAGTTCATTTTTTGTTAAACAAATCACATAGTCTACACAAGTCACTGATTGACCACATCTGGTCAAATTCAATCACAACTTTATGAAATATTTACAGATCAGAGGCATATTGGACTGATCACTTTCCTATTTTCCTAAAATTCCACTATGCTGGTTAAATCAGTTCAACATGATAGCATACATAAGCATTCATCGCTAAAAAAATTTCCAATTAATTCTGCAATACTAAATTAGCAGCTTGCAGGAAAATCATGGACCAAAAAAAAGAACACAAGAACAAGAACAAGAAATGGAGGAAGACACAAGCAAACAGTAAACAACCTGTCCTATTTACCTATCATATGCATTTTTGCATTGTCTAAGTATAACTTTTACATTTCCCTTGTTGTTTGTAGAACAAAAATCAAGAAGACTATATCAATTGAAGAGTTGAATGCAGAAAAAAGCTAGCGACACATTCTAAGGTGACATCCTTGTTGTCTATAAAGTAACTTTGGACAAGGTCAATAGAACACGTGAAGTTCTGCATGCAGATCTCATAGACCTTAAAGTGGAGATGACAATTACACTAAATATCATTGGATACCTTGTACAAGAACATGAGCAGAAAATAGTTTCGGGAATGGGAGTTTCAATATCAAGATTTCAAATTGCTCCTAGGATAGATTATGATAGAGGGGACTGTGATTGTATACTAATATTGATAGATACAAGCATAGTTGAAAGCTTGCCTCACTTTTCAACATACTACCACTTCATTCTAGATACTACTATTAGCCAATTGCTAGCAGCAAGAAATCAATATCCAATTGGAACAATAGGCGCTTTGGTTGTCCATGCTAAAAAATTCAGAAGACAATATGCAATAGATATCAAAGATGGCATAACAAAATCAAACAGAGCATAGGTAAAAAATTCCAACCAGCATATGCCACTAATCCATTTTAATATTTTTTTTAGCATTGTCTGCTTTAATAAACTCTCTTTATAACAAACACTAACTTTGTCATTGCCATGCAGGTGCAGCTATGTTCAACTCATGAAAAGCAATATTTTCAAATAGAGGAACTGCTACATAAGAACAAAACCTTGACCTTTCTTTTCAAAAATATCTTAAAAAACATTGATCAAAAAAACATGTTCCACATCGGTCGATTAGCGTTTATTTGCAAATTGAATAACAAAAGAACATTGGACAAGTTAGTTGCTTTGTTGCAATCAATATTTAAGGCGAGTCTTTAAAAATATTTATGCAACTTCATTTAAAACTTATGAAATTGTTGCTCGTAACTATCTATATTTGAATGTTTTAGGTTTCAGGGACATTGAAAGTAGCAAACACACTGTCCAATCCATTTGAAGCTTTCTGCCCAGGTTGCAAATATAAATTCAATATTTATGGTGCATTGCAACAGGAAAATGCTCATTGCAACCATTATGACAAGGAGGTGAGCTATGTATACATACTTCATTCTAAAGCAGTCATCACAACAAATGACAAGCAAACAGTCCATTGCTCAATCTGAAGCAATGTGTTGCAACAACTCGTGCCTATACTCTAGGACATTAAATATGAAAACTACATCAAGGACAATTCAATAGTGATATTTGCACTACGAGACTTTGTCACCAAAAGGCATTTCACCCTCAATCAAAACAACATTATCATAGAGGCCATATGCCTAACTGAGTAAAGAGTATATGCGACAACAAGGTATAAAGCAATACTAATTCAAATAGTCTTCTTGCTTTTCAAAATCCTCATATTGTTTACAATTGTATAAAGAAACTACCTTTCATACTAACTATAACAATGATATTGCAGGTGACAAAGAAGTAGAAGCAAGTGAAAGACTACTTGCAATTGGACAAACCTACATTCCTCCTTTTTGTTATGCTTTTCTTGTTGGTTGTTCTGCCTACATTACTATATTTCATGTTCTATGACTCAAAACTTCTTTCTAGTTTTATTTTACAGCTCACATGTCTCTCCATTATATGGTAGACAATACTTTACTTTCTTATCTTGTCGTTAAAATGGATTAAACTCTACTATTACATGTTTACACTATGCAATAGATTGTATGCTACACAATATTTTACCTTCTTATGTTACTGTTTAAATAGATTAAACTCTATTGTTACATGTTTTTACTATGCACCATGTTCACAATTGCATTTGCTACATTTGCTTTTCAATAGTTTACCCGAGCTTTGTTACCTGTTATGAAGTATGCTATTAGCTTTCTTAACTGTTATCTATTAAATATTCTCCAAAGTACATAGAGCTCTATCCTGCTTATTTACTTAAACAAAAATGAGTAGTACACTCACTGACATTTAATGCATTTCCTATAGACTAATTAACAAGCATGACATCTCCAATGTACATTATTCAATTGCAACATTAAACTTCTTTGATCACAGCAGTCACTTGCCTTTGAGCAAAATTCCATCCAGATAAAGTGAATAATAGCACTAAGGCTGACACAATTTGCATTCAATTAGTAATTTTAACATTTGCATTTGTAATACTTGCTTGCCCAATGAAATTTGATTGTCTTGCAATAGGTTTACTATTGATTTTTGTTTCAATAAATTAGGAAAAATATGGGAACATTATATACTTGGCATTTAGCTGTTGATTGCGCTTTTGCATGTTCGTTATTCTACAAAAGTGCATTGATGGTGAATAGCTTGTCTGCGTGTTTTTGACACTTGATAACTAGAAGTATTGTTTATTGTTACAAGGAGTAACGGTGCAAATGGGTATAGTGGATTACACATGTATGACAGGGGATACCGGGCAAGTGAATTCATTAATTATGTGTTTATTACTTGAGTGGATAGTAGTGTATCAACAAGGCTTGGAAATCAAAGTGTGTGAGATGTGCTAAAGGCCTAATGAGTACAAAAGTAGTGAGTGCATAGTTAATTCATGAAATCTGGCACAAGTACTGGGTTTTATTTGTGCTTATTATTGTTTGTTTGTTGTTTGTTTAAATGCTTGTGTGTTTTTAGCTTTGTGCCTTGTTCCTGTGTTATGATACTTGGTTGTTGTTACAATGGCCAACAGGGAACGCTTGAAAAAAACTTTTGTGTTGGTCTATTCTTTTGCAAATTTTATTCATCTTTATGTGGTTCATGTTTATGACTAGTGTATTATATGCCATGGACTATGTTCATTTGTCTACTCAATGGGAGGTCTACTATTGCATCGATTGCACTTGCTTTTCAAATAGTTGATTCACCACTGACATTGTACTATTTAAAATATTTTTTCATTTTTCCTATAGTTGGGATTTAAGGACAACAAGCAATGCTTCTAGTTATCAGGTATCATAAAGACACAATGAATCCATTCATCTGTAGTTGAATTTTACAGAATAAAGAACATGCAAAAGGCTAAACTACCCACAAGCTTTCCAACAAATGATAAATAGACAAGAATAAGCAAAAAAAAAAAACCCAACATTCGCCTAAGATTCATGGGTTAATCGAAGATTTCATGAATTAACTAATACCTTATATTATGTAAATTGTGAACAACTGCAAATGGCAATACTTGTGCATTCTTTGCTCTGTTGCACACATTCTAAATGTTAAATGAGTGCACGCATGGTAAGAATGCAAAGAATGTTACGTGGGAACATGTTAAAATATAGACTTGGAACAAATTTGTCTGTTGATTGATACATTAGAATACTAGTTTGTTGTTACTATTTAGAGCAATATGGTTTTGGATCCACTCCACTGTAGAGACTTACAATGCATTAACAGTGGCTTGATTGCTTTGATAGGCACTATCCTAATAGCAAAACCTGGAAAATTTGGATTTAATGACTGATTGTTTGCAAAAATCCATTGCGTGGTTCTTTTTCCCTTCAGAATGTCTTATTTTGCTAGAAAAGCTGCCACAATTTCACACAATTATTTTTTCTCATGCTTTTCTCATTAGCTCTTTCCTCTACATAAATATATCTCATGTTCTCTGACTTTAAACTTTATGGTGTTTTTGTTTTGCAGTTGTCATCTTCTCCCTTTATGTGCTACACAATAGTTTACTTTCTTATGTGCAAGTTGCTATTGCATATATTGCATTTGAATTTGTCATACTTAATTGGCCAATGAAATTTATTTCACAGATCTTATAATGTGTTTCTAATTCGCTTATTTACTTTTGCAAAAAGGTATGGCAGAACTGTTGTATGCAATACACAGGGAGATAAATTATATATTTGACACATGAAAGATTAAGTTGATACTTGATTTAGTTCTGTTTGAGCTGCTTTATCGCATATTGCTACAGGCATACTTAATTCATTAAATCTTAGATGACTCTTGGGTTTTGCTTGTGCTTAATCTTGTTTGGTAAAAACACTATGGATTTTTTAGCTCTTGGTTGCACTTTTGCATATTCATTATTCTAAAAAACTACACTGCTGCTGAATGGCTTGGCTATGTGTCTATAAAACTTGATATCTCTCTCTACACAATCAATGAACGCATAGCTAATTCATGAAATCTTAGGCAACTACTGGGTTTTGTTTGTGCTTGTTCTCGTTTCATTATAGTTTGTTGAAAAGCTTCTGGTTTTTTTTACCTATTTCTTACATTTTTGCATATGGGTCCATGTAGAATTTGACCACCACATTTTTGCCATCGGAAAAAAATAGAAAAAATCAAACAATTTGCACAGTTTTAACACACATTTCAACAATCAGACTTTCTTGCAAAGAAATCTACAAAAAACATCTCGTACTCTGACCTTCGACTCTCTGCTTCAACAACTAGATGTCTTTGCAGCTCTACAAATCTTTGTCTCCACTCTAATCCCAAAAAATGGTTCTTGTTGGAAGGACAATGTTAACAAAATGCAGTTAATGCATTCACACTTACAAGGATCTTCCCCACGCCAATTACTTTTTCACATCTTCTCCGCCTTTATAAACTTCTAAATTAGGTTTTACCAAATACTCTAAGTTCTTTTGGATTCGATTTCTAATACTTCACAATCCAATAACAACTCTCCTCTATCGCATCCTCCAAAACTGGAATCTTGTTAAGCAAATGTCCTATGCCTTTTGAATAGTAAAACATTTCTTTTTTCCTCAACGTTTGTTTATACAAGTAACACACTTTCCACTTTCACTATCTATGCACACATTCGACGCCTTGAACCTATGCATTGCACCGATGCATAGAAAACTATTCCCATTTATAGTTGTTCATCATTTACACATTGTGAGGTATTGGAAATGCTCCAAACCACTACCCTCAGCGTCCTATTTTTTCCACTAATTCTCTAGTTAGGTGTTTGTCTCCCATACTTGATATGTATAAGCATTATAGGGAAAACACAATGGTTTGACGAACGTCTTTTGCACCGTGTGTGCCAGATGTGTTGAAGGGTTGGTGGGTACACGCGCAGTGACTACATAGTTAATTCAAGAAGTCATGGCCCATTGTTGGCCTTTGTTTGTGCCTGAAGTTGATTACTACTTGCATAAAGTTGATTTTTTATGGCCTATTTTTCATTGATTAATATTTAGCAAATTTTAAGTTACAAAATATACTATTTCTAAAGGAAATTTACTTTTCAACATTTTCAATTAATTGAAGTCATTAATGTTACTCAAATCATACCATACTTTCTGATTACTACAAAATAATTTATCTCAGTGGCAAATTCTTTCTCAACACTATTTCAATTTGTCATTATAGAAAACTAATTAAAATCATTTATTCATATAAACTAAAATTTGTACATATTTACATAAATTATCAAATTTTAACATTTCTTCCTAAATAATTAGTAATAATTTTATTTATATTCAAAATAAAATTAGTATTATTATTTAAAAGATTTTTGTAAACTAACAAGCGCATATTTACTACTACTTAAGCTATTAAATACTTGCAAAAATACATAAAGTACATGAAGTGCATGATGGCAAGCTGATACAATTTATAGCATTATCATTTGTAATACTTGCTTAGCTAATGAAATCTAATGATCTTGCAACAAGTCTACTATTGATTTTACTTTCAGTAAATTACAAAAATATCAGAGCATTATATACTTGGCATTTATGAACATATTTTGATATTTGAAAAGTATTATTTATCTATTTTGCTAGTGGTATAAAGCAATCCCAATACCTTCTAGTGTGTGAATACTAAACAACTACTTTTGTATGCTTTGTTGTGCTCCACACATTGTTAATGTGAACTGAGCCCACTGATGATGAGAATGGCAAATGTGTTACATGTCTCCCTTGATTGATGGATTACAATAGTAGTATAATGTTGCCATATGATCTAATATTGTTTTAGATCTTGTTTACTATAAAAGATTACAATGTATTAACTATGGCTTGATTGCTTTCATCAGCATTAGTCTAGTAGCAAAACCTCTAATATTTGGATTCCATGACTAGATACTTGCAAAAATTCATTACATTCTTCTCTTTCACTTAGGTATGAATCATTTTGCTAACAAAGCTAGCACAATTTGCATCTACACATCAAATATTTGCATCCTTAAGAGTTATGCATTGAGGAAGGAAAACAACATCCATAGGTTCCTTCATAAACTTGATATGCTCAAGCTAGTGGCTTGTCAACTACAAGTCAACTACAACTATGGCTTGTTGTACATTTGCTCCAATAGTTTCATAATTATAGCTACTCCAGGGAATGGCTATTTTGCAATCTCATTAATATCCTACGCAAAAACATTCAATATGAATTGCATATCACATAATTGCTATTCTACGCATGTCTTACATATCCAATCTAAACACTTACTATGTTGACAAATAAAATAGTCTAAATGAATTTAGTTTGCAAATACAAAAAAAATACACATGCCTAAAAAATTCAAAAACATTACAATCAATTGAACATAATAAATATACTAGTTAAAAAGACACTATATTACTCAAATTTTAACTTGTTGCTATTATTTACATTTTATATGTTTACTATTTTAAACAAAATAAAATACTTTTATATTTTAAATTTCTTCATTTCCTCAAATGCTTCTCAATTACTAATCTATTACTTATACATCTATTTTACATATCTTCAATAATAAATAATTCAAAATACTTTTATAAAGTCTAAATGAATTTAGACTACAAATATAAAAAAAATTATTATAATTTGAAATACTTTTATATTTTTAATATGTTCATTCTCCAGAATGCTTTCAGACTTTGGACTTATCACTAATATTTTCATCTTTTATATCTTCCATTTCCACTCAAAACATTATTATTTTTACAAATAAATATGTTTACTATATACTTTTGTACAAAAAATTATTCATATTCTTTAACAAGCACATAAAAATTCAGTACAAACCTCCACCATCTACATTTTGCTTCTCAAATCATATTCTTTCCAATTCCATTATTTCTCCATTTATGCATTCAATACGACACTAACAATTTGCAAAGCAAATTCACTTTTAAGCGTTTCCAAATAGTTAAACTTATTAATGTTAATCAAATCACAAAATAGTTTGTAATTACTACTAAATTATTCATTTCATTGCCAAATTATTTTCCAAAACAAATTCAACGCGTAATCATAAAAAATAATTAATAATGTTCATTCATCCAAACTACATTTTGTACCTATTTTTTAAAAATTATCAAGTTTTGACTTGTTTTTCTAAATAACTAGTAATAATTTAATTTAGATTCACAAGAAAATTGGTATTTTTTAAAATGTCTTTGAACATACCAACCACTTATTTACTAAAAATATTTAGTACTAGTAAATAATTTTAACAAGCACAAAGTTCATTAATTAATTGTACTAATTACTATTACAAATTATTTAATTTATATTAAAAAAAACTTGATATTAATATTTAGCTATTCAATTTTTTTTTCTACATTTAATACAAAACTTCAAAAAGCAATTCACTATGAGGCAGGAACACGATGCACTGCGTCACTTGTTTAAATATATAGACTAGCAGGGGCATATTAGACTATACATACATGTTAGACTATAAGTAAATTGGCCTAATGAACCCCAACAACTTCAACACAAAAGTTTAAACATGTAAGCACAATAGATCAACAAAGACACAACGACTCCAATCACAATGACCCAACGAAAATTTGAATCTTAATAACTACTACAATAGTACCACAATTTAACCATCACACTATACTATAAATGACACTTATTAATTGACATAATATATTATAATAATAAAAAAATAAAATATTACACTACAAAATAAAACAAATTTTATTATTAAAACATTTCAAAGAAAAATATTATACCATGGCATGACACTTAATTTAGGTTATCTAAATAACTTTTATCAAGTTTTCATTTTAATATTCTTCTATTTTAAATAAAATAACGTATACTTGTGGAGGAAAAATATTCTTTTATTTTAGTCATTCACACGAGGGAAAAATTAAAGAGATCAAAAGAAAATGGAGATCAACCTGAAGGGGCAATAAACTCTACTGGCCCTAAAAAGACTTAAAGACAAATAATAAACTTAATATTTTATAAATTAACATTTTTCTTAAGTTTTTAAAAATATTATATCATTAATTTGATTGAGTCTAAAATTTTATATTATAATTAGTGGTCCAATAGTTGAATGGGGTTTAACGGTCTGTGAGTATAGACTTATAAGATCCATTTAAATTTTTTAATATTTACTATTATTGATAATTAAATGAAATGAACAAATAATAAGATACCAAGCTAAGAACAAAAATTTAGAATAATTAATAAAAAGCGAGACTATACTTCGTCAATAATAATTAGACGAGGTGCGCAATACAACCAATAGGATAGCACCACGTGTGCTGTTAAAAATAAACACGTGGACAAAATGATTGTGGAGTCCAATGGTGATATAGTACAACTCGTACAACGTAGTACAAGACGAAGTACTGTTTCTCTGCGCACACTTGGGGTACGCAGGGGAGCTGTCTACCCAGCCTACAAAAGCCATGGAGGAAGCCATGTGCATTCGATGGCTCATACCTGCCCGTGCAACCCTGTCTCTAACGGTTCCGTAGTCCGTGCATTATTCATGCTGTACAGGTAGTCAGTTCCAGTCAGTTCGTCAGGCACCATTTACTTTTTCAGGAAACAATTTAATGTGCCAAAAGTGATTAGTACCTCTAACAAAATTTATTTTTTCATTAATATGTGTTGTAAATTTTTTTATTCTTGTGTGCTTTAGGTAAAAAGAATTGTTAATTTATGTATATATAATATTATTTTTATCTTATTATTATTTATAATATTCTGATAAATATTAATGTTTATATATATATATATATATATATATATATATATATATATATATATATTTATTTTGATTACTTAAAAAATAAATTACTAATATATATTATGTTAATATACTAATATATTTTTAAAAAAAAATTATTTTTAAATATAATACTAATATTTATTTTTATTTTATTTTTTATATATAATAAATATATAATATAATATTAGTAAAAATTAAAATAAAATAATAATATTACATATATTATTATTATAATAATGTAAATAATTTTACAATAGTAATATATATTAGAATATTTTACTAATAATTTATTTTTATTTTTATTTTATAAAAAATAATTCAATTAGAGTTAGTGTTCAATCAAGGTTAGGGTTATGGTTTGATTTGGGTTAGGGTTTAATATAGGTTAGGACTAGGGTTAAGGTTCAATTGGGGTTAGGGTTTGATTAGGATTAGTGTTCACTTAGGGTTATCATTAGAGTTATGAATCTACAATTAGGCACCTCCAAAAGGATATCTCTTGGCATACATTACATATATTTTTTAAATATAGGTATGCTAGTATTTAGTATTATATATGTACTAATGTAAATCATAATAAATTATATATTATTATATTTACTCTATATAATAAAGTAAAAATATATATTAGTATTATATATATATAAATAAAATAAAAATAAAATATTTGTATTATATATAAAAAATAAAGTAATTTTTTTTTTAGTATATTAGTATATTAATATAATATTTATTATAGGGGCACCGACCAGTTGGTTAAGGTGTTCCTTGTAGCAGGGCGCCCACCATGGGTTCAACTCTCTGGCGCCCCGTGGTGCCGGTTATAGGGGGGCCGTGCTGCATGGGGAAAATATATATAATATTTATTATAATAATAATACTAATAATTTATTTTATTTTATTTTTATACTAATATTATATTATATATTTATTATATATAAAAAATAAAATAAAAATAAATATTAGTATTATATTTAAAAATAAAGTAATATTTTTTAAAAAGTATATTAGTATATTAACATAATATTTATTATAATAATATATATTATTGATTTATATTTTAAGTAATCATAAAAATATATATATATATATAATTTTGTATAAAAATAAAATAAAAAATAAATTATTAGTATCATATTCTAATATATAATATTATTGTAAAATTATTTATGATTATAATAAGAATATATATAATAGTATTATACATATAAATAATATACTATTATATATGATAATAATTTACATTACTATATAAAAATAAAGTAAAAAATAAATATTTTATATTATATGTATATTAATATAATAATATATATTATTATAAATAATTATATATATATATATATAATAAAACATTAATATTTATCAGAATATTATAAATAATAATAAGATAAAAATAATATTATATATACATAAATTAACATTACTTTTTACTTAAAGCATACAAAGCACACAAGAATAAAAAAATTTACAACACATAAAAATGAAAAAATAAATTTTGTTAGAGGTACTAATCACTTTTGGCACATTAAATGGTTTGCTGGAAAAAGTAAATGGTGCCTGACGAACTGACTCAAACTGACTACCTGTACAGCATGAATAATGCACGGACTACGGAACCGTTAGAGACAGGGTTGCACGGGCAGGTATGAGCCATCGAATGCACATGGCTTCCTCCATGGCTTTTGTAGGCTGGGTAGACAGCTCCGTGTCTATGGAGGCAACAATTTCTACCGGGCCATGGATGCATGGCATGGATGTTGTTGCCTCATTTTTCTCGCCCTCCGTAGATACTGCTGCCTTGATTTTCTCTCCCTCCGTACCTGCTGTGCTGCCTAACTGTCTGCCAGTGTCAGTCGTATATGCCATTCAAATCAGTTCGTCAGTCCTCGTGCAGTCTTCTTACGTTTTTTTAATTTTCTTTAACTTTCATTTTTAACATTAATTTTTATATGTTTAATTTTAACTTTAATTTTTATATATTTAATTTTAATATTAATTTTTATATATTTAATTTTTATCGGATAAGTGGTTAAAAGAATATAATATTATATGATTTTATAATATAATATTTATTATTGATAATTAATTTATGATTAAAAATATATGTTATATATGTTTCTACAAAAAATAATTTATGATATATAATATAATTTTATTTAAATAAGAAATACAAGGTAAATATAAAATATATTATATTAAAAATTTATTTTATATTATATATTTTGTATAAAAAAAATATTTTGTAATAATTTTGTCTTAGGTATCTAAGGTATGGGTTGTTGGGCCGGAGGGACACCCTCACGCATAAAAAAAATTGTAATAATTAATTTATTTATAATGAGAAATATATGTTTTAGAGATATAAGTGGTATCAGGGTTGGAGTTAGTATTACGGTTAGGATTAGGTTTAGGGTTAGGGCTACGGTTAGCATATATAAAAAGGGTTAAGTTTAAAAATGTGTTTAGGATGAGCGATAGGGTTAGGGTTCAATTTAGGATTATGTTTAAGATTAGCAATAGCATTAGGGTTGGAGTTAGCATGTATAAAATGGGTTAGGCTTAGAAATAGGGTGAGGGTAAGGATTAGGGTTAATTTAATGTTAGAGATTAGGGTTGGGGTTAAAATTAGGGATAGGGATAGGGATAGGGTTAGGGTTAGGGTTAGATAGGATTAGGATTAGGATTAGGATTAGGATTAGGGTTGAAGTTATGAATAAGTTTAGGGTTACAATTAGGGATGAGAATAGGGTTAGGGTTAAAGATAAAATTAGGATTAGGGTTATACACCTTTTATTTTTATTTTTAAACTATAAAATCTTAGTTATAAAAGTTTATTTATTTATATTATATACATTTTTTTTTATCCGTATTTATATTATATACATATTATTTATTATAACATATCATATTTTATTTTATATATAAGATATATGCTATTTATTTAATATAATTCAATAATAAATAATATATATTTATATAATAGAAGAATTTAAATTGAATGAATATCTAAACTATAATATATAATAAATATAATAATAATAATAACATTTTAAAATTTTAATTTACACTACATAAAATATTAAAAATAATTTATATTATATCTTAGTTTTAACATTGAGCTAAAAACTAAAACTAAAATTAAAAAAAGTAAATAAAATAAGTGAAAATAGTTCTTTAAAGAAATATGAAATAACAAAAATAAAATAACTTTTAAATAAATAAAAATATTCTTTAAATAAAATAAAATAATCTAAAAGATTAAAATTTATGTTTTATATATAATAAATAAAATAATATATCCCTAATTTTAACCCTAACCCTAATCTCTAACATTAACCCTAACCCTATCCCTATCCCTAACCCTAACCCTATCCCTATCCCTATCCCTAATTTTAACCCCAACCCTAATCTCTAACATTAAATTAACCCTAATCCTTACCCTCACCCTATTTCTAAGCCTAACCCATTTTATACATGCTAACTCCAACCCTAATGCTATTGCTAATCTTAAACATAATCCTAAATTGAACCCTAACCCTATCGCTCATCCTAAACACATTTTTAAACTTAACCCTTTTTATATATGCTAACCGTAGCCCTAACCCTAAACCTAATCCTAACCGTAATACTAACTCCAACCCTGATACCACTTATATCTCTAAAACATATATTTCTCATTATAAATAAATTAATTATTACAATTTTTTTTATGCGTGAGGGTGTCCCTCCGGCCCAACAACCCATACCTTAGATACCTAAGACGAAATTATTACAAAATATTTTTTTTATACAAAATATATAATATAAAATAAATTTTTAATATAATATATTTTATATTTACCTTGTATTTCTTATTTAAATTAAATTATATTATATATCATAAATTATTTTTTGTAGAAACATATATAACATATATTTTTAATCATAAATTAATTATCAATAATAAATATTATATTATAAAATCATATAATATTATATTCTTTTAGCCACTTATCCGATAAAAATTAAATATATAAAAATTAATATTAAAATTAAATATATAAAAATTAAAGTTAAAATTAAACATATAAAAATTAATGTTAAAAATGAAAGTTAAAGAAAATTAAAAAAACGTAAGAAGACTGCACGAGGACTAACGGACTGATTTGACTGGCATATACGACTGATACTAGTAGACAGTTAAGCAGCACATCAGGTACGGAGGGAGAGAAAATCAAGGCAGCAGTATCCACGGAGGGCGAGAAAAACGAGGCAACAACATCCATGCCATGCATCCATGGCCCGGTAGAAATTGTTGCCTCCATAGACACTGCCCTTGGGGGGCATAGGTGTTGGTGTGATTAAACAAATATAATATAGCTGTTTAGCACTCGACCGAATCTTCTACATCTACTCCATTTTACTTACCAAACAAGTAATGTTTAAAAACAAATAAAGTGGAGCACGTTAAGCCGCTGGACACGTCATCTGCGTGTTGGAAATGACGGCGCTCACAAACAGCCGGCAGTATGTTGACTCTCCGCAAATAGATTTTGACCGCCTCATCGACAACTTAGGCGACAAAGCTGCCGCCACCTAAACAGTCCGGTCAGAATATTCTTCTTTAACTTTGAGGAACATGACTTTACTATACACGATACAAACGGCGACCAGGGCACACGGCGACCAGGGCAGTAACCAGGGCACACGGCGACCAGGGCACACGGCGACCAGGGCAGTAACCAGGGCAGTAACCACGCGTTCACCAGGCGTTCACCAGGGCGTTCACCAGGGCAGTAACAGGGCGTTCACCAGGGCATTTTCCAGAGCTGCAACAGGGCGTTCACCAGAGCTACACGGGGATTACAGATATTCACCAGGGCTGCACGGGGTTTGAAGATTGCACTGTTTTTCAGGCTCGGTGCCAGACTAAAAGTCACGGGGAGGTGGGATTTTGTCGGGAAAAGTAGACTAAAAGACAAAGCAGAGACAAAACAAAGCAGAGGCTGGGCCCCGAAAGGACAAAGTGGAAAAGTGGGGTGCGATCAAACAGGTCTACCAGTCGCTTTCTCTACTTTTATTTGTTTTCTTTATAAGATATAAGTTTTGTTTGTCTCCTTTCTGGCATACTGGCATATTCTAAAACCCACAGCAAACACATTCCATATTCAACACAATACCCGCATATTCTGGAACCCACAGCAAACACATACTATATTTAACACATGACAGTTAAATAAGTGGAAATGGGGGAAAACCTAGGTACGGCATGTCTGAGTGTCGCGACAGGAGGACCACAAACTTCGAATACAAACTCAATATCAAAGCAAATGGGGACACTAGAATGCATTGTGGGTAACAATAAAATGGCAAGTCTCAAGTGCAACTGAATGACCTCTTGAATCTTCTAGGTCAAGAGGGTCTAAGATTTTCAAACTCTCACACCCCTCAACGGTCGAACGGGTGGACCACTTTTCAAGACGGGGGTTTAGCGAACCTGTTGGCACCTTTGCTAACGAGATCGCCTTTGTCAAGCATACTGAACCTTATAAATGCAGAAGAAAGGCTGATCTTTGTAAATGCAAAACAATACAATGGGATTCTAAGGCGGAGGTTGGCTCAAAAACGGAAACTGAAACAAAACCAAAAGAAAAAATTTACTTTGATTCTACCAAAAGTTGGTAACAACAAGGCAGACATATCTAGTGTGTTACCCCAGAAAGAAGAGCAAACAATCCTAGCAGAGCACAAAAGCAGTGGGAAGTTAATAGGTGACATAGGGAACCTCAAGCCAAACATGGACAAGCTGGATGAGGGCATGGTCAATACAAAAGAGTTCACTGCAAACAAGAATGTTGCTGAAAATGCATCTCAAGAACTCTACAGCCCTACGTCCTCACCCTTATTATGGTCATCAGGGTTATACGTAGAAGAACTCATGAGAATGAAAAGTAGGCTCGATGTTCTAGAAACAAAGGGGATATACGAAGACAACAGGTTTAAAATAGTCACCGAGGCAAATTACAGGTTGGAAAAGGACAATAAAATGCTGCAAGAACAAATATCAAATCTGCAAGTGAACATGGAGAGGGGACAGCAAGAATTGGTCACTCTAAAACAAGAGTTAGCCCAATTAAAAACAACAAAAAGCGATAAATCAGTAATTGAGGGAGGAGAAAACATAAGGGAACTAAAGGTGATTCAATCAGCATTAGCAGACTTGGAGACAAAAGAGAATCAGTTAAGGGATCAGATAGAAGAAGCCAAATCATGGTCACAAGTGGTGAATAGTTCATCAAATGAGCAGAAAGGAATCATTGAAAAACAAGTTAAAAGGCAGCTAAGGGAAGAAAAAGATAAACAAAGCAAGGCTGCAAACATAATTATTAAAGGTTTGAGAGACTATGGAGAGACGGAGAGAACTGACATTCTAACAAGGAATTTCCTAAACGATAAGTTGAAGTGGACAGGACATATTCAGCAAGCTAATAGAATCGGAAAAAAGGTAGATGGAGGAAAAGATAGACATGTAAGAGTCATCTTGAGAAATATTGAAGACAAAAATAAGATTCTAAAAAACAGAGGGCTACTTAGAGGCACACATATTTATCTAGATGAAGATTTGACCTTTGAGCAGCAAGAAGAACAAAGGAAAGAATGGGAGAAAGTGAAAACAGCAAGAAATGAAGGTAAATGGGCTTGGTTGAAGAATGGGAAAGCTCAAATTAGTGATCGGTTCTCAAACAAGAAATAGGAATTAGTGGCCCCACAGGAATATATGCATGTTGTAAGTTGGAATTGTAGAGGATATCCATGGAGAAGAGGACCTGGATTGGGGCCCATAGCGGAAGGAAAGGATATTATCATTCTTACAGAAACACATGAACATGATGGCTGCAAAGTACCAGATTTCGAAGGGTATAAAAAAGTGTCAGTTTGGAATGAAGGTAACGAAATAGGCAAAGGCAATGGAGGGGTTACAGTGCTAATAGATGAAAAGTGGCAGGGAATTGTTAAATTGGCAAAAGAAGACACAAATAAACAGTACATATGGCTGCAAATAACAGAAAATGGAGTAACTTTTAGTCTAGCCGCTTGCTACTTTGCTCCAAAAAATTCAAAGTTTTATAAGAAACGAAATTTAGACAACGAAGACCCGTATGCATCACTAAAAAAAGATATCTCTATTTTTAGCACACTTGGAGATGTGGTTTTAATGGGTGACTTTAATGCAAGGACAGCTAATAACCAATCTCTTCAGTTGAGCAATGAAACCAAAGGGGAGAACAATCCTTTGTGGTTAGAGGAAGGAGGTGGTCTCCATTGGGAAAGATCATCTCAGGATGGTAATGGCACTATCAACGCATTTGGGACAGAATTATTGGGGCTTTGTAGTCTATTTGGCATGGTTATATGCAATGGTATGAAGGATTGGCCGAGGTCTGGAGGTATTACTTGCAAAACATATAATGGTCAGAGTGTGGTGGACTACGTGGTTTGCTCCCAGAGTTTTAGTTCTAGACTGTTGGAATTTGATATTGAGGACTGCCCTATCGGGATGAAATCTGATCACTTACCTCTTCGGGTCAAACTACGCATTTCACCAATCAGCCAACACAACAAACAGGTTATGCACACACAAAAAAAGGCCCTTCCTAAGGGGAAAATCCTCATAAATCAGGAAAATAGAGAATTATTCAATGCTGCTCTTAAGCAACATTTCCATGATCTGGAAAATAATGTGGAGTCTAAAGCAGCAAAAAAGGTTGATGTCCTTCACAATAATTTGCTGATCCCGATAATACACAAGGCATTAAATGCGTGCAAAAGGTCTCATCCCAAGATGGGGACAGCAAACACTTTTCCGGCAAATCCGTGGTATGATGAAGAATGTAAGGCAGCCAAGAGATCGCTAATGAAGAGAGGTAGGGGCAAAGAGCTTAAGAAAAAATATGAAAAGTTAGTGCAGTCCAAAAAAATAGAGTATGTAAACGAAAGAAGGAAGGAACTAATCACTCTTGGGAAACATAATCCTAAAGGCTTTTGGAGGGAATTGCAACAAAAGAAAAAGGTGGTGGAAAACAATATTACAGATGCCCAATGGTTAGAATATGCTAGACTTCTTTACGAGCGGGCCCACGAGAAAGACTACCCTCCTGTCATTAACACACCAGCGGAATTATTCAATGTGGATGATATTAAACAAGGAATAAAGAACTTAGCAAGTGGCAAAGCACAAGACATAGATGGGCTACAGTCTGAATTTTTAAAATGGGGGACTGAAATTCTTGCCCCTCACATAAAAAGAATTTTCAACAATGTCAATCGGGAAGGTTTTCCTATGGAGTGGACTACCAGTGTGGTCATCCCTTTATTTAAAAGTGGTGATATCAATAACCCATCTAACTATCGCACAATTATGGTCAACTCTATCTTTGGCAAGCTATTTGGGAGCATGATTGAACGTAGGATCAGCAAATGGGCAGAAAATGAGGGCAAAAGAGCAAAGGGACAGGCAGGTTTCAGATCCAAGCACTCTACCATCGATCACTGCATCACCCTTAGACACTTGATTGAGAAAATTTGGGATAACCAGGGTGAGGAAGCTTATTGTTGCTTTGTAGACTTTAAGAAAGCTTTCGACACAGTGCCTAGAGACAAATTATGGTCTCGGATGGAAGAATTAGGCATTCCAAATGCATATAGAGCAGCTGTTCATAGGCTGTATGAGAAGGTCAGTGCTAAAATCAGAACAAGTGAAGGTATGTCAGAATGTTTTGACAGTGACATTGGAGTTAAACAGGGCTGCCCTCTATCCCCTACGCTTTTTGGGCTATACATTGATAAGTTGGAAGCGTGGTTAAGCAAGGAAGGCGGGGATGGTATCCATTTGGCAGGTTATGTAGTAAAATTACTTCTATATGCTGACGATCTTATCCTAATCTCAAAAACAGCTCATGGGTTAAGAGAACATCTAAAAGCCCTAGAACACTTTTGTCAGGAAGTTGGGATGCAAGTGAACACATCCAAGACCAAAATCATGATTTATTCATTGAATAGAAAAATTAAACAGCATACCTTTCTTTTTGAAGGCAGCCCACTTGATATAGTGAAAGAATACAAATATCTTGGGATTGACTTCCATTATAAGCTCAGTTGGGAAACCTGTAGAACGAAAAGGATACAGGGAGGTTGGAAAGCCTATTATTTGCTCCAAAATAGGTGTAGAAAAGCTGAACTTTGGGATTGGAAAACCAAGAAAACCCTTTTTGGTTTACTTGTCACGCCGGTTGTGCTTTATGGGTGCGAAGTGTGGGGAAGCAACACATCAAAGTGCAGTTGGAGACAGATAGAAAGAATCCAGAAACACCTAATAACAAATAATCTCAAAGTTAAAGCTACTGTTCCTTATGAAATCCTGCTAGCTGAGGCGGGAGCTTTTCCTTTGGAAGCTTCAGCGATAACCCGGTTGTTAAGTTATCTAAAAAAGGTTGAAAACATGGATAACCACCGGTGGCCCAAAACGGTTATGGAGGAGATTCTAGTCCGAAGAAAGAAAACATGGATGAAACAGAACATCAAGTGGCTGAACAAGTGGAACATCAAATTACATGAGTGTCCTGACACCAACAGTGAAATAAAAATCTATGTGAAGGAAAAATTCAGGACTGCCATGTGGTCAAATCAGATCGGACGAAAAAAAGCATATTACATCAAAGAGTTTAACCCAGCTAAGGAACATGGTGAAAAACCATATTTAGGTGCAACTATTAAAGGGAAAGCGAGGCTATTAATTGCTCAATTGAGAACGGGGTCCCACCATCTTAGATGTGAGACTGGTAGGTGGAAGACTCCTAAGGAAACTTGGGAAGAAAGAACGTGCTTATTTTGTAATAAGGGAGTGGTGGAAACGGAGTGGCACTTCGTCATGGAATGCACAGCGTACGAAAATATCCGTAATCAGTACTCAAGTATTTCAGATGTGGGCAATATGCAGCAGTTATTTGAGGAGGATAAGATAAATCAGACGGCTAGCCTCCTAGTCAAAATTAATAGCAGGAGATCTGATCTGGAGAAGAGTCTGGAGACAAACTAAGTTGTTGAGTGTCTCGGTCCCATAGGCTGTTTAGTCTCGTGGACGTCATTAAAATCTTTCATTCATTCATATATTGACGTTCCAGTGCTTACGTCAGCATAAAATTTTCAACGCGTAATTTTGGGGGACGGAGATTGCGAGGAGTCTATAAAGGCACCTGCATATCCATTTACTTTTTGTTAAAGAAAGATTTTTAAGTTTCGGAGCAGAGCTTGGGTGGAATTTCTAGGGTTTAGGGTTTATTGATTTACCAGAGTGGGGCCATGTGTGGAGGTTCGATAATCGCTGATTTTATTCCCAATCGGCGCTCTCGGCGAGTGACCGGGAAGGATTTGTTGGGCTTCGGTTCGATCGTTGATTCCGAACAAGGGTTTACACCTGCTGGTAAGTTCACATCTGAAGGCCCGTTTTTTGTTGAGTTTGCTGCTTTAGGGTTGGGATAATGATTTTGCTTTGTGGATGATTAGGTTTGCAAGGTAAAGGAGGAGGGAGAAAGAGGAAGAATTTGTACAGGGGCATTAGGCAGCGGCCGTGGGGTAAGTGGGCAGCGGAGATCAGGGATCCCAGAAAGGGCGAGAGGGTTTGGCTCGGTACCTTTAACAGTGCCGAAGAGGCTGCCCGAGCTTATGATACTGCTGCCCGTGAGATCAGGGGAAAGAAGGCAAAGCTTAATTTCGCCGCTGGGACGCCGCCTCCGGCGGCGAAGGATTTAAATGAACGGAAAGCGAGGGAATCGGTTGAGTGTCCTCCGTGGCAGTGGTATGGGGCCGTACAGTATGCTGATTCGGCGTTTCAGCTGTCCACGTGTTCTCCCAAACAGAGCCGCTCCTGCATGAGTGTGCCTTTTTCCTATGCAGTCGACGACAACTTCAATGCCCCCGAGGCGTGCAACCTGATGCCACCTCATCGGAACGCTGACGTGGATTCGCTGTTTCGACAGGCTGGCAGCAGCAACAGTGTGGTGTCTTTTGAGTCTAGTGTGGCTGAGGAATCGAAAGCGGCGGAAGTTTCAGAGCCAAGTCGCCCTATGAAGGAGGAATTCATAGATGTCGAGTTCAGAAACGAATTGCAGGCTCTGGTGTCATACTTAGATTTGGAGGAGCCGTCATATTCGGAAGGAAGCGTGGAGTATCATGAAACAGAGCCGAATCCGGATGAAACGTGTATACCAGAGGAAGATTTCGTCGGACTCTGGAGCTTCTAATGGCGATTCTGGATCCATTCGGTGAAGCGCCATTCTTTCTCTTGTTTCAGTAATTACTTTGTTTTTTATGTTCACATCCCTCTTCTTCTTTCAATAGATATTTGGTTTGCTTACTCAGCCGTCCCTAAATGCTGCCTTTTAATCTTTAACAGTTTTCTACCGTTCCAATGGGCTGGACGGTGCCAGGAAAATTGGTTTTAAATATTTTTTCTTAATAAAGCTGATTTGAAGCTTCCAGAACTGCGGCGGAGGCGCGTGGTACCTGGAGGCTTGCAAATTGACGGTCTGTTTCAGGAAGTCTAGACGCTTCATTTTATGTGCATCATCTGGATTTGGATCATAAAATCTGTGATCTATTTTTCACAATTTTGATTGTATTTTACAATTTAAATTGAAAAGCTGTAAATGTAAAGACCACAATCACAATTTTTTTTACAGAGCATCTATATTATTAGGGGTAAACGCATTTGAGCCGAGCTATGATTGGGGATTATCAAACCCGTGAGCCCATTGGTCCAGCGAAAAGACAAGGTCTTTGAGCACTTTGGTCCAGTGAGAGTTTGAACTTTGGTGACTGTCACTACAACCAAGTGACTTGACCGCCAAACCATGCCCTTATTGACCAGAGATTAATTTTAATAATATTTAATAAAAATATTAATTTTTTATAAGATTAGCTTTATTTATAATAAATAATATTTAATAAAAATATTAATTTTTAATAAAGATTAGTTTTATTTATATAAATAAAATATTGAGAAATAACAAGCAGAATAAGTTTCACCACTGGGTGGTAGAGCTCTTAACCATTGGCAAACTATGGTTTTATTAAATTTTCAACCCTTTTACTCGGTTCTCACACTGCATACTTTTCTTACTCTGAAAATATTTTATTTATTCCTTTAAGTTTTAATTTATTTTTCTTTAAAGAACGTTCTTTTAGGTGATGAATTTTTCAGAGTTATCAGTTTTAGATGGATCTTTTTATAAAATATACAGCGTGATTATTATTTATTTTCACAATATCATTAAAAATATATTTAATTGCAGTAAACTTCATTAAATAATTTTAATTTATTGAGGAAATTTCTAACATTGTATGCAGTTCCAATCTTGAATATTTTCAAATTTAAAATAAATTATATTTTGATATAAAATGTTTTTGAATTTTATATGAATTAAAGAAATATTATTGTATTGCTGATTTAAATTTTATGTAGATTGAAAGTATGATGTAGAAATGAAATAGTAATAAATATTATTGTATTGCTGATTTAAATTTTATGTAGATTGAAAGTATGATGTAGAAATGAAATAGTAATAAATGTATATTATGTAAAACTTTTAATTCTTATAAATTTAGAAAAATTGAAATTTTATAAGAATGAAATATATGATTGTTATAATTTGGAAATTAGATTTATTAAATATATTGTAAAACAATATATAAGCTTCAAAAAAATATATTTTACATGTTTGAAAGATTATTTAACAAGCCTATGCAAAATTTAATAGATGGAATAACAAAAAATTACAATAATAAGAAACCATGAAACATACACAAGTGAAATAAATTTAAAGTAATTTTGAACATAAAGAAAAAAATAGGACTATAAATTAGATCCAACATTACAAAAATTAGAGGGCTTGTCTAATTTGACAGCTTAGCTTTTTTGGTTTTTTGGGGGTTGTTGGTGCTTGTTGTTTTTTCTTTTACAACCTTCTTTCGTTGTAAAGGGTTTCAGAGTCCCTTCAAAACCTACTTTTCCTTATAAAAACATTACAAAAATTAGAGGACATGTCTATTGGTAGATTTATTTCTTGTAATTGCTTTGTTCAATAAATTGAAAAAAATAAAAATAGAGGACTTATTTCTATTGTACAAATATTTTAAATTTTTAATAATTATGCGAATTTGTATATTTGAAATGTTTCTTTAAATCCACAAACTTTTGACTTCTAAGAGCATAACAATGATATTTTCATTTATGGTTGGTTTGTTGGTTTGTTTTTTAAGGTATAAAAGAGGTTTAAAAGGGCTTCATCCCTTTACAATCAAGAACTAAACAATAAAAAAACCATATTTGAAACAACGAAGCAGGTGCCTATAAATAGTAGCCCTAATGGTGGGTGATTTAAACATAACATAATTATGTAAAAATATTAACAAATTAACACAATTAGATCCTAAACATTAAAGTAAGGTAACATTCTTCGAGTCCTCTTTGAGTGTCTTGCATGATATGTCATGAGCTCCTCATCTTCTTGCATTGTTTCTTTGCTTTTTGATTTCCTGTTCTTGTGTTAAGGCCCAAATTAAGCCTAGATCATGTGGGTTGATGATTTCTTGTAGCAATTTGATATTGTTGGTAGTGTTTTGGATGGTAGTGCTACTATAGTCCACATTTTGAAGGTTTGATTTGATTTGATTTTGAGGATATTCTTCTTAAAAATTGCCACCTTGTCATTCACATAGTGATTTTTTCCTTAAGCATGTCCATCTCCTCAGTATTCTCCCATCGATTGGATAAACTAGCATATATATATATATATAATTTTTAATAATATATATATAAACGTCAAGAGATATCCTTCTCAAGACGTCTATTCCACTTTTTTGGGAGTAATTGATTAAAAAATAGACGCCTCGAGAAGGATATCTCTCGACATTTTTATATATATTATTAAAAATAATATATATGCTAGTAGCAATCGCAACATGGAAGGCATAATTATTATGGTTAGGGTTAGGGTTAAGGTAAGGGTTAGGATTAGGGTAAGAGTTAACATTAGGGTTGTGATTAGGGTTAGGGTTAGGATTACACATAATATTTAGATCAAGGGTATGGTTAAGGTTAGGGTTAGAGATAGAAATACGATTAAGGTTGGCGTTAATGTTAGTATCAAGGGATTAGGGTTACACTTAGATATTAGAGTTAGGGTAAGCATTACTTTTAGGATTAACATTAGGGTTAGGTTTAGTGTTATGGTTGAGCCTTGGGGTTAGGGTTAAGGATAGAGAAAAGATTAGGGTTAAGGTTGGGATTACTTTATTATTGGGAATAGGGTTAGGGTTAGGTTTAGATATAGAAGTGGTATTAGAGTTGGAGTTAGTATTAGGGTTAGGATTAGGTTTAGGTTTAGGATTATGTTTAGGGTTAGGGTTAGGGTTAGGGCTAGCATATATAAAAATGGTTAGGTTTAGAAATACGTTTGGGATGAGTGATAGGGTTAGGGTTAGGGTTAGGATTATGTTTAAAATGAGAAGTAGGGTTAGGGTTGGGGTTAGGATATATGCAAAGGGTTAGGTTTAGAAATAGGGTGTAAGGATAAGGGATAGATTTAGGGTTAGAGATTAGGGTTGGGGTTAAACTTAGGGATAGGGTTAGGGTTAGGGTTAGGATTAGAAATAAAATTAGGATCAATGGTAAGCTTAGGGTTATGGTTAGGGTTAGAGATAGAATTGGCATTAGGTTTGGGGTTAGCACTAGGGTTGTATATTAGGGTTAGGTTTAGGGTTATAGATAAGGGTTTTAGTTAGATATAGAATTATAATTTAGGGTTAAGTTTAGGGTTATAGATAAGGGTTATAGAGTGGGCTTAGGGTTATGGTTATGGTTAGGGTTAGGGCTAGGGTTAGTGTTAGAGATAGAATTAGGGTTAGGGTTAGGGTTAGAATTAGAGTTAGGGTTGAGGTAAAGGTTAGGGTTAATGTTACGATTAAGATTAGGGTTAGTTTTAGGGTTACTGTAGGGGTAAGGGTTAGATATAAACTTATGGTTAAGGTTAAGGTTAGGGTTAGGATTATGATTAGGGTTAGGGTTAGATTTATGATTGAGACTGAATTGGGGTTAGGGTTAGGATTACAATCATGTGAGAGATATCCTTTTCAAGGTGCCCATTCCACATATGTATGTCAAATTGATTTAAAAAATAGATGCCTCGAGAAGGATGTCTCGATGTTTTTTATATAAATTATTAAAGATATATATGCTTGTAGCAATTATAGTTGTAACATGTAAGAAATTAATTGCACCCTAACCCTAATTAAATTATAATTAAAACCTAACTCCAATAGTAACCCTAACCACATTTGAACCTTAAACCTAACACTTACCCTAACCTTATTAAAATTTAATTAAAATATAATTGAACTATAAGTGTAACCCTAATTGAATCATGACCCTAATTTAACCATAACACTAATTTAACACTAACACACTAACCTTAAACCTAATACTATATGTAACCCTAATTCTAATTAAACCCTAACATTAATTAAATCCTAACCCTAATTTTAATTGAACTGTAATCCTAACCCTAATCCTAATTGAACTATAAGTGTAACCGTAATTGAACCATAAAACTAATTTAACACTAATACTAACCTTAAACCTAATACTAAACCAAACCTTAATATTAATTGTAACTCTAATTAAACCATAATGATAACCCGAATTAAACTATAACTTGATTGAAACCTAACCCTAATTGAACCATAATGGTAACCCTAATTGAACTATATCTTTATTGAACCCTATCCCTACTTATACTCTAATTAAAACATAATTAAAACTTAATATTAATACTAACCCTAACCCTAGATGTAATCCTACTTGAACCCTAATCCTAATAACCCTAATACTAACCTTAACATATCCCTAATACTAAATTTAACCCTGACCCTAATAGTAATCCTAATTAAACCCTAATTAAAGTCTAATTAAACTCTAACCCTAACTATAATTAAAAAGTAACCTTAATTATACCCTAACCTTAACTGAATCTCGACCCTAACATTAACACTAACCCTTACCGTAATTTAACCCTAACCCTAATTTAATCATAATTGAACCCTAATTGTAACCCTAATTGAACCCTAAATTTAATCTTGACCCTAACCCTATTTGAAGCTCAATCATAACCCTAACCTAAAGCTTTATTGTAAAACTCTAACCCTAATCCTAACATTAATTGAACTCTAACTGTAACCCTAAGTGAACAGTAACACAAATTGAACCCCAACGCTAATAAAACCTTAACCCTAATAAATCCCTAATCCTAACCTTGATTGAACCCATTTCCTAATTAAACCCTAACCCTTAATAATCCTTAATGCAAATTGAACCTTAACCATAACCCTAACTAAACATTAAACCTTAACCCCAATCCTTTAACCCTAATTAACCTTATCCTAATTGAACCCTAGGCCGAATTGAACCCTAACCCAAACTCTAATTGAACCATAACCCTACAATAACCCTAACCACATAGGAACCTTAAACCTAGCACTTATCCCAACACTAATCGTAACCTTAATATGAAATGTAACCCTAATTAAATTCTAATTGAACTCTAACCCTAACCCTAATTGAATTGTAATCCTAATTGAAACATAACCCTAATTTTACACTAACACTAACCTTGAATCTAATACTAACCCTAGCCCTAATTATAATTGAATTGTAACCCTATTTAATCCTTACCCTAACCATAATTAAACCACAATCCTAACCCTAATTGTAACCATTAACTCTATTACTAACCCTAACCCTAATTAAACTCTAACCCTAACACTAACCCTAATTGAATTCTAATTGAACCTTATTTAGACCCTAATCTTTATTGCAACTTAACCCTTATTAAACCTAAAAATAATTGGACCTTAACCCTAATTGTACCCTAACCTTAAATGAACCATAACCATAACTCTAACCCTAATCAAACCCTTATTGAATCCTAACCCTAATTGAGCTTGAATTATAACTCGTACCCTAACCCTATTTGAATCCCATCCCTAACTCTAACTTGAAGCTTTATCGTAGAACCATAACCTTAACCCTAACCTAAATTGAACGCTAACCCTAACCATAATCCTAATTAAATAATATCCCTAATTTAAATCTAACCCTAACACTAATTAAACCTTATCCCTAATCCCAATTGAATCTTTATTGAACTCTAACCCTAACTTTGAACCCTAATTTAACCTTAAACATAACCTTAATTAAACTCTAACCCTAACTATGAACCCTAATTAAACCCTAACCCTAACTCTAACCCTAATTCTAACCTTCACTCTAACTTAAACTCTAACCCTAATTCCAACTAATTCTAACTCCTACCCTAAGCATAACTATAAACCTTAACCTAACGTAACTATAATCTTAATTGTAACCTTAATTGTATCCATAATGTAAACCCTAGATAATTCTAAGCCTAACCCTACTTGACCCTAATTTTAATTTAACCTAATTCTAACTTTAACCCTAAACCCTTACCTTAACCCTCACCATAACCTTAATTCTAATATTAAGCCTAACTCTAACCCTAGTTTTAAATATAATTATAATTTTAGTTCTCACCTTAACCCTAATCTTAATTTTGACCCAAACCCTATCCCTATTTCCAACCCTTACCCTAACCCTGATTCTAACCTTAACCATAACCCTAATTGTAATTGTAGCCCTTTATCTAAACTTTATTATTTTATTTTATAATTTTTCATGTCATACTTTTTTTCTATTTTTTAATAATTTATCCCAATATATGAAATGGGTTGATGCAAGAAGTTGGGTACACAAAAAGCTCAAAAAGTGGATTTTTTTTTGCTGTTTTTCAGGATTTCTCACACTTGGACTGAAAATTTGAGGCACTTACACAATGAATCTTAAAAAAATTTACTAATATGAAATTTAGCATTTTGAATCTAGTTTCCAAATATGTAAATTATTCAAATACCCAGATTATAGAAATTACATTTTGATAGGGATCTATAAAAACCACTTTTTAAAAGTCCCCTTTTTTTTACCATACCAAGCATGTGTACGGACACCACTTTTTGACCCAAAGAAAATTATTAACAACATGAAGATTGATGTGGAATTTTTTTTGTAATTTTTGTTGAATATATTTTATTTTTATTGGCCTTAATTGTTGTTTTTAAAAATCAATGTGTATGAACAACATAATTGGACCTAAACTAAACATTTTTTGAATATTTTTTTTTCATAGTGTAGAGAATTTTCTGAAGTTTGATGCCATATAATTTTTTTTACAAGAAACTTAACCAAAAAATTTTGATATTTCAAGTTTAAGGACTAGTTTGCTTAGAAATTAATTAAAAAATAGCAAACATAATCCAATCTTAATAAAAATTATATATTTGGAAAGTAGACATCGTGTTCTCTAATGGGTTTTAATTTTATAGATTGATTTAGAAAAAAAGTCCATCAACCATATTGCCAAAGTTGGACATTCTTCTTCAATCTGCCTTAGTTTTTTAGTTGCAGGTCAAAGGCTAAGGCTCAGATTGCCAAGCCTTTCCCAAGCCTAAAACCAAGGCTGCATGTGGGTTGGGAATTCAATTTTTAAATAACGCGTATGTGTTACTAAAACTCGTACGCATTATTTAAATGAAACGTGTACGCGTTTCATAATGCATACGTGTTATCTAATTACTTGTTGGGTAAAGGTAACACGTATGCATTATATAATACATACATGTTCCTAGAACAAAACACATATGTGTTTCATAATGCGTACGCGTTTCTGATATAGTCGCTTTTTCCTAATTTGGTAAATACTGATAAAACACATTTTTTCTGCAACATTCCTGTTTTGCAGCACGGACCGAAAGTGCCATTTTCTGTGTTTTTTATTGCAAATTTGTCTTGTGCAAGGCATATTCTATTCAAATTGTTGGAAGAGACAAAGTGCAGGTTGAATTTTTTGAAGTGGAATAAAGTACAAGAACTTTTTACAAGAAGATTTGGAAAAAGAGAATTTTTGGATGCATTCATGATGTTTTTGTACTTCAGAGTTTAAAGAAAAAAGGATCTTCATACTACATAGTTTTATTTGAATATTTGAAGGAGATAGAAATTTGAAAATAGGTTGTATTTGAATCATTTTTTTGTCATCAAAGAGGGTTTAGTAACCATGGGTGATAAGCAAAGACAAAGAAAAAGATGTAGAAAGTTAATGACACCTGAAGAAATTCAAGCAAATAGAGATATGGAGGCAAAAAGACAAAGGGATAGAAGAGAAAGGATTTGTCAAATAAAAAGTTTGCAAGCATCTAGTTCCAAGAATGTTGAAGAGGAAGCCATGAATGATGAAATGAATGTAGATGATGCAAATGTGGAGATGGTGAATATGGAAGAAAATGCAATTATGGAGACAAACCCAACTATGCCTTCAACTTCAACTTTGAATGATGTGGAAATAGTACCTATGCAAACAACTTCGGGTATGTCTTCAAATCCACCTCCCAATGATATGGAAAATGCACCCATTCATACAATCCATCCAGGTATGTGTTCAAACCCAAGTTTTGATAATTTTGATATTGCTTGTTTAGATGAAGCTAGAAACACCATTAATGATATCAATAATTCTAGGGTTGAAACAATGCAAAAACAAAAAAAATGATGAAATTATGTCTTATGAGAATGCAAATGAGAATGAAATCCCTCATACTGATGAAAATGTGAATGAAATCCCTTTTACATTTGAAAATGAAAATGAAACCCCTTGTGTGAATGAAAATGAAACCCCTTGTATGGATGAACCTGAAAATGTTTTTTTTACAATTGAAAGAGATGTGCTAGATAAACTTCGTGGTAAAGTTTCTTGGAGACAAATTAGAACTTATGGAAATAGAATATATAAAATGTTTTTTTATAAAAAGAAATTAGGATTCCAATGTCAACTCATGGTGCAATTGATGATAATGTCAAAAATGAGAATAGTGATGAAAAAATTAGGTGTTTTTTGTAAAACCAAAAAAGAAAGATGATTTAGTAGAACAAGTCATATCTAGTGTTGCTAATGCTATTGATTTTATAGGTAAGAAAAGTCGATCAAAAGATAAGAATGCGGCTCGTCGTGCAATAACAACTGCTCTAGTTGATAAAGCAGCTTCAAATAAAAGAATGTTAAGTAAGATTAGTAAATGTATAAAAGTAAATCCTAGAACCTTGATAAGAGCTACTAAAAGAAGAGAAAGTATTGAAAATGATCCAATTAATCAATGTGGGGTTTTAGTGGTAGACTCCCAAGATCAGACATGAAATTAACTAATGAAATTAAATCTTTAATCAAAATTTTTTGGCATGATAATACAAGAGTATCACCTAACATTAGAGATGTCTTAAAATTAAGGGTGGGTTCAAAAATTTGTGAACCTCATCCAAAGCATCTCTTAGATATGACTCAAACTAAATTATATAAAAAATATTTAAATGCTTCAATCTTACTATTGAATATTAATATAAGTCAAAGATCATTCGAAAAGTGTAAACCTTGGTATGTTATAATTAATAAGCAATGAATCTCTTGTTGTTGTAAGACCCATGTACAATTTCATTATTATTATGATAGTTTTCGATATATACAATACACTTTGCATGCTAACCAAATTATGCAGGACATTTGTAGTATTCATATGCCACCTGAAATAATCAAAGATTTTATTGCAGGTTTGTTTTGTGAACCCTCTAATGGAAACTTATTTTACTTAAAAAAATGTATTTATGGAGAATGCGATAGATGTGGTAACTTTTCATTATTAGGAGAATGTTTGTATGAAAATAGTTTAGATGAATCTGGACAACAATTAGTGGATGTGAAAAATTTTAAAAATGTTGAGTATTCTTTGAAAGATGAAAAAACTGGAAAACATTGTGAGCTAATTGTGGAAAAATTTAGTGTGCATGCATTTATTAATGAATTTAAAGATAAGATTGTACCTAAATATTTTCAACTCTCATTATGCTCATTGGCTTGATAATCAATTTCGTTTATGTAAAAACACATTCCCAATTGGAACTATATTGTCAATTGTTGATTTTGCTAAAAAATATACTCTTGCTCCACAAGAAGAAATTCAATCACAATATTATAATTCAGTGCAAGTAGCTATATTTGTTCACATTGTTTATAGACATGTAGATGATAGTACATAAGATAATAGATTTTTTTTGAGAGAGTACCATTTTATGTCAAAAGTGTTAATTTTTTAGGTCATTTATTGTTCTTTTGAAATTGGTAAATCTTTTATAGAAATTATGAACCTAATTATTGCTAATGAAATTATTCTCCAATCTGTATTTTCCTTTTATTTAGGAGAGTAATCATGTATTGTTAGATAATGTCATTTTCTTTACAATACTCCACAAAAATTTCTAAAGTGTATTCTCCCCTTGGTTAGGTCTAAGAATCTTAATATTTCACAAGTTGTTTGTTTTTCCACCATAATTGTAAATTCCTTCAATCAATCAAAAATTTCACTCTTATTTATTATTAAAAATATACCTTAATGTATCTAATGCTATCATCACAAAATACCAATATGAAATTAATCTAAATTAAATTATGATGATTGAAAATGATAAATTTAATAATTTCAACCATTATCAAATTCTTCATATGCCCAAACATTTGCAAGGGTGCTTGGATTAAAGTAGTTAGTGAGGGCATTCTTCCAAAACTTGAACAAAGTTTGAACTCCCCATCCTTCATAGAAAAGGCTTTGCTTAAGTTACATTAGCTTGTTTGATTTTTTTTAAATATAAAAACATTCTATTTTAAAGTTCGGCTAACAATTGGCAACCAATAGATGTATAAGATTTATCGATAAATGAGGAGGACTATTTTGGATAAAAGCAACATTGTCCCCCTCTAATGTGGCTATAAAAATGAAGCTGTAGAAATGATAGATTGTGGACAATGGAGATGAAGGTGCATACTAAGTAGATATGGTTGTCATGGCTACGTACTAGAATTGTATATTGCCATGAAGCGTCATCAAGAATTTATAATACCTCATCCATAGAACTTGCCACAAATCTCCTAAAAATAGAACCTTTCAATGAATACTTGGTTGAGATCCATTTCATTGTTTATTAATTTGTGGATTGTTTGATGAAATGCATTGAAAAAAAGAGATCTCATGATGATTTCAAGGTCTTATTAATACCAATATTTAATAGTTATAATAATTAATTTAAACTAATCACATTACATTTCTTTGAGAATTTTGTAATTGTTCTCATAATATAATAAATCTAAATGATGAAAATGACTATATATTATCTTTAATAATAGATATTATAAATGTTAAAATTATATGCATGGAAATTAAATTTAAAAATAGTCATGTTTGGCTATAAATCCAATAAAATTAGGTTATAAAAATAGTCATAAGTGAATGCTCTAGAAATAGTAAAGTATTTTTTTATCACTTCTAATACAAAATAAATGTTCGATGAAAACACATTTCCATAACTTCTATTGGCATTCTTTACACTTGTGACAACATGGGGGCCATTATTTGTTTCCACCTTCAGTATTATCTTTATGCCAATGAATAATGTTGAATACTTATCAATTAACATAAGATAGTCGTATAAGACTTAAGCAAGATGTTTATTTGAATTTTGTGCAATTAAGTAGATATTGATAAATGAAACCATAAAGTTGATTGTGCACAATGTTGATAGCCGTGGTCTTGCCAATACCCCATATTCCAGCTTTAAGCACCTCTTCCACTAAAATGAAATGATACCATTCTTGATGTTTTCCATTCCCATTGAATGTTTGGAAACTTCTAACAACACAATATCTTAATGTCTTAGACTTAATCATCATTACAATACATTCTTTTGTAGAGATTTTTTTGAATCCCATTTTCACCCACTATGATCAAAGGTTTATAATTAATGAGAGGAAGGTGCATTAATTCAAAGTCTATAATTTAATGAATTTGATTGTGAGATAAATATGCAGGTGGTCTCTCATAGCAGGGCGTATACTTGGGCGAACTAATAATGAGATAATGAATTTTATTGTGGAATAAATATGCATGTGGTATCTTCCATATCTTCCTATTTTGTAGGTTCAAAACATAATTACTTCTAGAGCTAATTTCTTGTGCCTTGACTTGATGGCAAGTGTAGGTCGGTTCAAACAAGTCATACTCCAAAATGTGATTAATATTTAATTACAAATCAATAAATCCCTAACATTTATGCTTTATTCTTTTGTTCTTTTTATCTTTAGGAGTGAAGTTATCAAGGATATGGTTGTTTACTTCTAGGAAGATACAAAAATCATAAATAATCTAAAACCCTTATTTGAAAACGTAAAACCCTATCTAAAACCACCCATTACGAGACTCTAACTAGAAAGGAACTTAGCAACATGAGGCCTGAGAGAAATGGTTATGGGCACACACATAGGAAAAGGTAGCTTGTTATATAGATAACAATGCCAATAATAACAACACATAGAAAAAAGTTGGCTCATAAACTACATAAATTATTTCATGTGCTAATTCCAAACACATAAATTCAACATAGCCCATGGCTAGGCCAATCTGCCTCATGTTGTTTATCACTTCCATTCCCGTCCCACCGCCACAAAGAAATGCCAAGAACAGTGTACAATCTTATATTTCTCTAGAAAACTTGAAGTTTGAGCACCACCGTGTTCATCCACGTCGTGCTATTCCTTCCCATGTACAAAAACACACATATTTGCACCAAGATTTCAACATTAGCACCTACACAATAATAAAACCCAAAGTTGAAAAACCATATAAATTTTACCTTTCAATAGGGCAAGGGTTGAATCTTGTGGTTGACCACCAACCATTGAGCATAGTAACCCAAGGGTCCTTCCATAGAGATAACTAGCAGAATCAGCCAGTCCCGTAAATAATTAGAAGAAAATAACCAATATTTGTATGAGAATGGAGGATCTCCTCATTTTTTGGCATATTTCCATCTGAGGCATAGATGTTTATATGCATATTTTTGGAGTGTTGAAGCATTGAGATGAAGAGTGGTGATTTGTGTCAATTCCACTACCATCAGTTATAGTCTAGATTCTATTCCAATTTCATTACTGTCCGTCACAATCGAGCAGATTAAAACTGCTAGCAATGCATGTCAAATTAAATGCATCTTCAGAAAATGTATATGCTCCTTGTGCTCCCACTGTAGAATGCCTCTCAGCATAAATAATCATCATCTCCCTAAGGATGAGGTCTTCCTTACTCAATCCCTTAGCTGACAAGGAGGTTTTAAGGCTAATTTTATTTAATTCATCATGAAACCATCTCACCATTTTCTTGTGGGTGACGGATTCCTTGTGCATTACGACCAATTTTTTTCCCAATCATGATAATTACTGAAGGAACATATTCAATAGATAATAAAGGGTTTGAAGGGTTAAGGATAAAATCTTTCTCAACCCTTTTAGTTTTCTTGAAATTTGGAGAATCCCCACCTTTTTCCTCTTAAACCTCTTTACCCTTCTCTTGAGAATTGGAGATAGGGTAAAAATACTCTTTCTAATAGTCAAAATATTCAATATAGATAAATTTGGTCTTCTTCTTGTGACTCTTAAAAGAGTCACCCTTTGTTAAATTCTCCCCCTCACATCACGAAGGGCCGATTGAAGGGATACGAGCATTGAAATAGCCTTTTTAGAGGTGGATTTAAGTATTCTAAGAAAAGGTTTAGTAGTGGATTGATTCAAGGATAAGGCATGGTGAGGTTTGGAGGTAATGGCATGGTTCATCAACAATGGAATCAAATATCGATGTAAGGGAGAAAATTGACACATCATTTAAACTCTAGAATTGAGTGCTCAAGGAATGACAATAAAAAATGGAAAAATCACAATATAAGCATGGGGGAAATGTGATAGACGAGTCAAGTGGAAAGAGTATACAAATTGGATATTTACTTCAAGTGTGACATTTCTAACAAGTTGCAAAGCAACTTCCTCATATGGGCATGACAAAAAAACCCAACAAATCCATTGTGGGCCAGCTTCAACTACTTTTCATTTCTTAAAAAGAAAGACATGGGCTCCTCTTTATTATTCCATCTTTAAAGATCTCCATGCCACTAGTAGAGAGATCCATCACTAGTGCAATGAGCCCCCCAAAGACCTCAATTTTTATTCCTCTCATATTAAATACCTTGAATGATCCAAAAGCTCAAAAAATCAATGGATACTATGGAGTCATGACCATTGATTCTCTAAAAATATCTAGTCAAATCCCATTTTCTTACAATTATCCATAAAGAGAATTTATATTTTTCCAAGTCATATGAATTGGGCCCCACCTAATTCCTATCTCCTTGTAATAGCTTGTAGACCATAAAGGTTCTCTCCTAGCTAACAACATATGATCTACATTTCAAACACATTGTTGGAGTACCCAAGATAGTCATGCAAGATCCAAAACATTCCACTTGAAAAGAATCACAAGGTAAAAATAATTATCGTATGCATCATGTGAAAAATGTACAAAATAGAATCTTGCATATAAAGGAAAGTATGAGGAAGTGAGAAGATAAGAGTGAAACTTTGATTACTCCAAATGAAAAGCACATGTAAGATTCTAGGGACAAGTGTAGGGATAAATTGTGAGTCCTTATGAGGTTAGATGTCTCTCTAAGTGAGATTAAGAGTAGTGTGAATAGAACCAACTGGACACTAGGTAAATGTAAGCTAGTTAGGTAATAACTCTTTTCAGTCTAACATAACCCCTTAAATGATTCTTAGGGATAAAGTTAAATATTGAAAATATGAGTCCTGAAAACTAGGTCTATAAGGTATATGTGTTAGAATTGTGAATAACATGAGACACATGATCAAACAATGGACACAAATACCTTACATGCAAGAGCTCTACAAAATAATCATTTGCTATTCCTCAACAAGAAAATATTTATAAAATAAACCTTAAGAACTTTCAAGGAGATCAAGAGATAATACAATGAGGGTGAGTGATTTATAGGAGCAACCTTGAATGGTAAAGGGATTAGATCATGAAAAGTGTCGTCATCCTATGTGATGAGACAATGATCTAATAATAGCTCACTGTAGTTAACAAAAAAAACACTCCTAAGTTTAGCTTAAGTGCATGAAATGAATTACACTAATAATCAATTAAAGATTAATTAATTATTAGCTAATGCATGATTACTCTAACACACCCTTAAGATGAACTTAGGGAGTAGCTAAAATCCTAAAAAGTGAATGCATAAAAAGTAAAAAATGCATGATGGGTCTCAACAAACAAGGTCCGATGAGGTACCCATGTACAAAAAATCTAATCTCTCACAACTAGAGAAAAAAGTAGAAAAAATCATGGGAAAAACTCCTCTCCAAAAGAGAGGAAAATAAAGGACTAAGAAGCCTCCAAAACAATATCCCAAAAAGAATAGGAACATGAAGAAAATTGCACAAGCACAAAGAAGCTATGGACAATTGTCAAATGATGACTGATATAGTGTCGAAATGAAGAACCTCCTTTGAAATAGATGATGATCGGGATCAAGAAGAAAATGATCTTCATGAGTTCCCCAAATGACACTACTCAAGTCATATGGAAAATAAAGGTAAACATCTAGAAATAGAAGATACAAATGGCTTAGGTACCAATAGTTTGAAGAACACTGATCAAGTGAAAATGGAAGATTGCCTCTAGAAATAAGAATGTAAGAGTTTCCATATTGTAAGTACTCCATCTCACCGAAATGTATGGGTAACCAGCTGCTACATCCGCCTAGTACATATGAACAATAACTAGATACATAGATCACTCCAAAAATGAAACCAATAAAGCATTAGCACCAACAGTAGAAACCCCCCATAATGTAGAAAGGGAGAGACAAGACACATTCACTGAAACTATGTGTCACCAAGAAGTGTATGCACAAGAACCAAGAACATCTAAACGTGCTCATGAAAGTACGTGTAATGGAAAAAGGGTGTACAAACAAGGCACACACACATGAGGAAAGAATCACTGGGATTTGATTTTGTCATGGAAGAAACACTCACTTGAAAAAGGTGTAATGGTAAAAAAGGCACTCACAACCCACCCATGACACTTTATATCATAGTGCGAGTACAATAGGCACAGAAAGGTGTGTGAAAATCCTAAAAAACATACACCAGAATGACACTTTATCTCAATGAGTCTACAAAAAGGAATCGCATACAAAAGATGTCTATAATTCCCAAACAGGATAAATTATTGGAAATACATGTAGAGAAAAAAAAAACAAGTCATCCCATGAAAACATGAAGTTTTCGAGAGCTAAAACATCCAAGTAATTCACTAAAATGTGAAAACACAAAAAACTACATAAAATGTACCTAGAGAAAAATATAGAAATATTGCATGGATAGGTGTGAAGAGGTTTGAAAGACTGTCCCAAAACCACTGGAATCGCAAAAAATGGAGAAATGGGTCAAAATTTGTGAACTTGGAAGTGAAAACAACTCATTTGACTTTAACAGGTTGTAGAATGCACTAGCAACAAAAAATGGTGATGATACCCACATCACTAGAAAGTACACAAAACTGAAATTTTGACAATATCTTGTTCGCCCTATTTTGATTATGTATGCCCAAGTTATAGCTAAAAATAACTATTTTTTCAGGGCCAAAGGGGGCTTGGAAGGGGCCTTGCCAACTGTTTGTATAGCTGAAATCAACATGATTTAAGTGGAATATTTTGAGGAATATTCCCCTACGTCAAAAAAAATCTGGCCCTTGGAAAGGTGGATTTGACATAATATTCCTATACCCTTGCCAAAATATTCAAAATAGATTCCCCTATCGCAAAATTGGGTCACTGTCAGAAAAAATATTTAGTGATTGGAAAGATAAAAAATGGCGTCAGGTTGAAAGATATGTGTCATCATAAAAGGAGAGTTTTTTTGCCAGGAGGCAAAAGGATTGCCTAGGTGAAGAACTATTGGACGGCTTGGTAGTGATCATCAGTGTGGTGGGCAGCTGCCGTCAGGCAAGGGAATTAAGACCCCATCGATAGGAGGCAAGGGGTGCACAGGGCCTACTGATGTAAGTACCTTGTGGGTACCTAAAAATTAATCCAAAGCCCAAAATTGAAACCTTTGCCCTACCTTTTATATTTACCTTTTTTTAAAAACCCAAATTTAAAAAAAAATCACTTGTGATATTTTTTCAAAAATTGTACGAAGGTCATATAGGGGCCATACAGGCCCTTGTGACAATTTTTTTGCCTACAAGATGCCTAACTCCAAAATAGGGACATTTCATATCAAAATTTGTCAAATTGGCCTCCTGTATGCAATGATGAGGTCCTCTTCGCACCAAAATACACCAAAAAATCACCCAACTCCAAAATTTGCAAAAATATAATGAAGATTCTAGATTTGAAGTCCTATACCCCTAGTTGAAGAAAACCCTCAAAAATCAAGAACAGGTTTGCTAAATCCATGCTCTGATACCAAGTTAGAATTGTTACACCCCATCTTGTTGTTACTGATTTACTTTTACCTTCATGGGTAAATAGGTTGGTAAATGCAATCATGAGTTTGATATGCTTGCTAAAAGAGTGGAAAACTGAAATAGGTATTATGTGAAAGTATTGTTAAAATCTTAATATTGCTTTGAAAGAGTAAATATGTTTACATTTATTGCTATATGATTATGCTAAAGTTATGATGTATATGGATTTATCATGAACGTCTAACCACCATTGCAAATGTGTTGAGCTGGTTGTAGGGACAGGTTCATTCCTCTAGGTGGAGGGGAAGTATCACTCAAGAGAAGTGATTGGCCAGATAACCCTAAATGAAACCTATCTGAGCTACACACACACACACACTCATAGTAGAATGGTTGAGCCAAGTTGTTGTGTTGGGAATTGGTAAGTCATCCTTAGCATGAGTGTTTGCATTAGTAAGGGTCTTGATTATAGTTAAATGCATGCTTGGATGATGTTTATTTGTTTGAACTTATGAGTTCTTCCTTATATTACTATGCTTGATTGTATGGTTAAATGAGTATTTGAGATATATGCATATATACGTATGTCGACATACGCATACATTGGATATAATGGGATGTCCATACAAGTATGACAACATATGTATAGATATGCATATATGTGTATAAATATGTTATGATGAATATGGTCACATGGTCATAATCATTTCAAATACCGAATGGATTATTTGACTACTAGTCGCTATAGAATATATATGTCATGTATTTATATATGCACATGCATAAGCATTAATGCTTATTAGAGAAGCATATATATATATATATATATATATATATATATATATATATGTACATGTGTTATTATTGTGAATATATCACTTAGCCGTAATAGTTTGATTATCAAATGGATTATTGCTTTATGGTTTTGGACGATATGAATATGTGTGTGTGTGTCGGGATATATATATATAGATATATATAGATATACACACATGAGCATTAATGCTTATATAGAGGAGTGTGTATATATATGTATATTATATATTATTATTGTCATTATGTGAATGTTAACTTGGTTGTATTTATTTGTATATCAAATGTATACATACTTGATTGACTTGAGATATATATATATTAGTATATATACATATACATATATATATATGAGATATAGAGTTAATGCTATTCATCGATATACATATATATGTATATGCACACCTATAAATCTAATTGACTCTTGTAGGAATAAATCTAGAGAAGGCTCAAAGGCTAAGGAAAAAATATTAGAAGAGGACCACTTGGCCAAGGAAATGGCTTTTGGCATGCAACCTACTCCTTTTTCTACTTAGGAGGTGTCAGTTCCCCTCCTAAAGGATAATCCAAAGTTGGACATGAAGTCTGTTTATATTCCTCTTGTACAAGTAAAATATTTGGTATGCCTAAACCTTGAAGTGGCTGCCCCTGCTTCTTCCCTTCTAACTCTGGGATTTTCTACAAAGGAGGTTACAGGAGGGGAAAATGTAAATATGGAGAAAGTTCAAGTTGGGGATCTCCTGACAGAGGAAAATGTGATGGCTTCGATGGTGAAGGAGAAAACTTATGGTGTTGGTGAAGACCTGGAAGAAGGTGAATATGTTCCAGCTGATATAGCAGTGTCTCTGGAGGACATGAACTCCTTTTCTCATATTGGAGTAAGAAACCTAAGTGACTTTCTAGCTCTTTTTGGCTTCCCTCAAGGGTCTAGTGATAAGGAGGAGGATGAGGGATGGTCCCAAGCTTCAAAAAAAGCTAAAAAGAAAAATAAACTTGATGTGGGAGGGGGTAATAAGGTGGGAAGACCCTCCCAAAAGGACTCAAGAACTAAAGATATTGTGAGGGATGTGGTAGCAGGAAAATAGAGAACCTTGGACTTGATTGCAGGATCAAAGCCCAAGAAGAAGTAGCTTGAGATGTTGATTTGGGTTGCAGTTGGGGTCAAATTAGGTTCTATCAATGAAGTACTTCTCATGGAATATAAGGGGCCTTAATAGCTCGCATAAATAGTTTTTGGTGAAATCTTGCATTCTTGATAATAAAGTTGATGTTCTCCTTCTACAAGAAAGGAATATGAAGAAAGATACTTTTGATAAAAGCTATTTTAAATATATGGCCAGGAGCTAATTACTTTGTAAGCAAGGTGGAAGGAGCTTCAGGTGGTATTGCTACCCATTGGAATCCTTCTAAACTAAAAGGCACTCTTTGTTTGGCTTGTAAGCATAGCCTTTTGATTACTCTTGAAGACATAGCTTCTCAGGATAAATGGAATATTATAAACATTTATGCTTCAAATTCAAGTAGGGATAGAGTTCAACTTTGGGAACAACTCAGTGATGCTATTTCTGTAAGGAAGGATGACCACTAGATGCTTGGAGGGGACTTCAATTCTCCTCTCCTTCAGAAAAGTCAACAGGGTTGGATGATTATTCTAATAGTATGATGGAACTGGCTGACTTCTTCAATTTGGTAGGTCTTATAGATATCCCCCCCTCCAAGGAACTAACTATACTTGGTCCAATAAAAGGAATGGAAACCATCTAATCCAAGTTAAACTGGATTGGTTTTTTATCTCTGCTAATTGGAATATTTCTCAATTCCTTTCTCTTTTTGCTCTCCCTAGATCAAGTTTTGATCATAATGCCTTGGTTCTTAAAAGAAATATGGATCATAATAGGGGACCCTTCCCATTCAAATTTGAAGCTATGTGGAGTCTCCACCTAAATTTTGTTGGTTTTGTTAAAACTTGGTGGGAGGAACCTATAATAGGAACACCTATGTATTTTTTGGTCGAAAAGCTAAGCAGAATAAAGCAAAAAGTGAAAGGGTGGAATAAGGTGACTTTTGGAAACATCTTTGAAATAAAGAACAGCTTGGGAAAAAGTATAAAAGAGGTTTAGGATATCATGGAGGCTAAACAAGTGGATGAAGAGATATGTGCCAAGGAAAGAGACCTCAAATCACAATGGTATAAGATAAACAAAAAGGAGGAAATCTATTGGAAATAAAAGTCAAGGGTCCAATGGCTAATAGAAGGGGATAGGAATACTAAATTCTTTTACTAATCCACTCTGAAACACAAAAGTAAAAACAAAATAAAATTGCTCATGATCATGAAAAATACATTGCTCAGGAAGCTATTAACTTCTTCTCTTCCTATCACATGGCTCCTTGCAATTATCGTTAGGTAAATGTTGACTTTCTTGAAGTGATCCCTAATGTAATTTATGATGCTGACTAATGTTGTATCTGTGGAAGAAGTCAAAAAGGTAGTTTTTTTCATTTGGAGCCTTTAAAGCTCCTAGCCTCGATGGGTTCCCTCCTACCTTTTTCCAAACCTACTGGGACATAGTTAAAACTGATCTTTTTAATGTTGCTAGGGATTTCTTTAGGGTGAGAAAGCCGCTAAATCAAATGAATGCTACTTTCATAGCTCTTATCCCCAAATCTATTGATGCCTTATCCATGAAAGATTATAGACCTATTAGTCTTTGCAACACAATCTATAAAATTTTCTCTAAAATTTTGGTGTTAAGACTCAAATTGGTGCTTGGTAAAATGATTGCCTCAAACCAATTTTTTTTTGTTCAAGGTAGAAATATTCTTGACGCTATAATTTCTACCCATGAAATCATCCATTCAATGGGTCACTCTAAAAAACTTGGGATGGCCTTCAAAATTGACATTTCTAAGGCCTATGATAGGGTTTCCTGGCCTTTCCTTTTTGTTGTTCTCAAGAAGTTTGGGATAGAAGGAAGATTCCTAAAAATGATCTATGACTGTGTTACCTCCCCTAAGTGTTATCTTCTGGTCAATGGTGTCCCCCAAGGTTTTTTCTCCTATGGTCGTGAGCTTAGGCAAGGTGATCCCCTCTCTTCCTACCTTTTTATTATTGTTTTTGAAGTTCTTGGCAGGAACATTCAAAAATTAGACTCAAAAGCTCTAAAAGGTGTTAAAGTTGCCTCATCTCTCATGCCTAATTCCCATCAATAGTTTTTTGATGATACTCTAATGTTTGGGGAAGCCTCAGTGGGGGAATCAGGTAATTGGAAATAGGTTCTCAATGACTATTTTGTTTCTGGTCAGTGCATAAACTATGAATTACTTCTTCAATACTGACCAACAGATTAAGGATAGAGTAATAAAAATCTTGGGATGTAAGGAAGCTGATTTACCTGATGCTTATCTGGGCCTCCCTTTGATCTCTAAAGAGTTGGAAAATAATTACTAGAATTAATTGATAGAAAGGATCCAAAACAAACTTTCTAGTTGGAAGGGGAAGCTTCTTAGCTTGGTGGGAAAAATTCAACTCCTTAAAGCCTCCCTTTAGAATATCCTTGTTTATAACTTATCTCTTTTCAAAATACTTGCCTCTATTGGGGAGAAGATTGAGCAAATTCAAATAAAAATTTTATGGTCAGGAACTGAAGAAAGAAACAAATTGTCCCTGGTCAGTTGGGAAAAAGTGTGTATGCCCAAAAGAAGTGGAGGTCTAGGACTAAGAATAATATACATGCTAAAAAAATCCTTAACAAATAAAATTGGTTGGAATCTTTTGGAAAGCTCTATAGACTAGGTAAAAATTTTCCAAGCAAAATACTTGAGGAACAAGAATTTTGGCTATTTTCTCTCAATATCTAATATGCCTAGTGGTTTAACTTTATGGAACCATCTTGTGAGATTCAGGAATGTGTTGAAGATGGGGGTTAGAAAGATAATTGGGAATGGAAATAATATAGATTTTTGGAAGGACCCTTCGATAGGGAATTCAACTATGTTCTCCTTAGAAGAACTTAATCCTCTTAAACTTAGCCTTAATGAGATTTGTGGTAAAAAGGTGTTTGATTATATTAATTGGGATATAGAGGAACTTAAATGGAAGGAGTTCAATTTTCTTCTAAGGAGGAACAATCTGAGAGGAAAAAGACAGGTGAATTGGGACCCAATAATCACTAAACAGCATAACCTAATTGGGGAGGCTAAGTGGTTTGATAGAGAAAGGGTTGATGAGTGGATTTAGAAAGGCAGATCTTCTCATTGTTTTTTGGTCAAAAAGGCCTATGAAGAAATGGTGAAGCTTCAAGTTGTTGTCCTAGACTATTTCTAGGAAAGGGTGTGGTTAAAGAACCTAGTTCCTAAAATTAACTGTTTTTGGTGGGCGAAAACTCATGGAAAAATTCTCACTATTGACAATCTGGTTAGGAGGGGTTTCCAATTGGTTAATAGGTGTTCTATCTATAAACATGAAGAGGAGTCAATAATTCATATCTTCTTTCATTGCCAATTTGTGTGCTAAGTGTGGTCATGTTTCTTGTTGTTGTTATCCTCATACTAAGTGTTTCCTAATTCAATGAGGCTTTTTATTGAAAGTTGGTCAAATTGCCCCTTCTCACATAATGTAATTTTTGACCTCTAGAATCAAGTTCCTCCATTCGTCACCTGAGGTTTATGGAAGGAAAAGAATAATAGAATATTCAGAGAAGTTAAGAGAAGTAGTTGGGAGGTTAGTCTAATTATAAAATCCCAAATTAAGGAAAACATTGAGGCTAGAAGATACAACTTCTCTAAAACCTAACCTAACTAGAAAGAAATGAGGATTAAACAAAATTGGGGAATAAGGAAGGATCTAACCAAACTCAACTAGTCAAAGATGCTTAACATAATGGATACTATGTGGAGCCCTCCATGGGAAAATTGGATAAAGTGTAACTTTGATGGGTGCTCAAAATGTAACCCGGGACAAGTTGGAGCAGGGGGTTTGGTAAGAAACCATAAATATGACTATATTGTGGGCTTTGGAGTGAACATGGGTGTCTACTCTAACAATAAAGCCAAAGTTATGGCTGCTCTTAGGGGTTTCAACACTCTAAAGGAGTTGGGTTACAAAAATGTCATATTACAAGGGGACTCTAAGCTAATTGTGGACATTCTAAATGAAGAAGCTATGCCACCATGTGAATTAAAAAATATAATAGACAAATGCAATGTCATTAAGAAATATTTCAATAACTATAAGTTGCAACATGTATATAGGGAAGGAAATAAAGTTGCAGACTGTGCTACCAATGTGGCACTAAGTTGTAGGGTATGGACATGATGGAGTAGTGGTAACATGCCAAAGTCTTTAAGAGACTTAATCCTAAGCAAAAAATTTGAGAATGAATATCATATGCAAAAATGAAAGGTTGGATTTATGCAAAAAAAATAAGTACCAAGTGGTGCCTTTTGGCTTTCCATGTAATGATGGCATTTGGAGTACGGGTTTGCATAGGATGATCTTAGTAGGAGGTAATCTTCATAATTCTCCTTTTAAGAAGGTGACAAAAAATCGCATGAAATTAATGAATTTGCTAAGGGTAGTCATTTCTATGCATGTTGAAATGCATTGTGTCAGCAATCCTCATATCTCTAAAATGGGGAAAGGTATGAAATTTAATAGGGATTTAAATCCTTGTAAGAAAAATGATGAGACTTGTGTATTGGGAAATGCGCAGCTAGATTTCTCAATAAGAAACTTCTCGATTCACCACTTTATATTTTCTCTATGTGTAATTTGGCATAAGAGTGTTTGTTGTATTCTGAGAAAGAAACAAATTGTGTGTGATTAAGAAGAAAAGCCCGTCACAGCAAAAGAATTTGCAGAGTAAAATAGGAGGACCAAGAAAGAGAATAGAGCCTCCAAGTTGTCAAGACCTGAAACATAATGTGGATTTATGGAGAATGTTTGAGAATGTAGATATGGTTTTGTTCTTCAAATCCTTGAAATGATATAATGAAAACCTAACAACTAAGTTTATGAACTCTTGGAAGAAGGGCAGTGTCACCATTGGCACAGTGAAATTTGAAGTTACCACTACATTCATTGCTAAAGCAACAAATCTACAGAATAATGGGTTTAAAGTGTTAAAGAAAAGTTGGAAAGATTATCAGAGATTTGTTGACAAATTCCTGCATGATGGGGAGAATCTCAGGAGATTTTTGAATGGGTATGCAAGACTAAAATTCCCTCCTTCTTTTGCTTTAGTTAGCTTGTTTGTTATGAGATACTTTACTCTCAAGGGTAGGTATATGTCGGTACATTCATACCATTTCCCTCAGCTAAACCATATTTGCCATGGTGAGAGAATCAATTTTCCCTTGTTGTCCTCCCTATAGCTTAATATCGAAAAAGGTGTTAGTCCTCTTCTTCACCAAGGTCTTATGCTTACCTTGTATAAGTATTCCCTAGCTTTGAATCCTCATGGAAACCCCTTAGCTGGTCAAAATGTGAACCCTGATCATTTTGAGGAAAATAATGAGGAATAGCTTGATGAGGAAAACCCTACTGCTATTAAAATCTTGGCAAAGGAACCTATCCCTCACCAGCCCCCTGTAATTGTTGCTAGGTGTGTGCTTATTTCTGCTAAAAGTAATTCTCCTGTGGCTAATGTGTCAAACCCATCAACTCTAAGGTTGCGGAAGAGTGAGGAAAACATAATTTTTGAGATTAAACTCCTTAGAGCCACGCCTAAGAAAAGGAAACATTTGCCTTTGTTTCTAGAACTTCCAAAGGCTAAGAAACCAAAAAGAGACAAATTCTAGGGATGTTATCAATATCACAAAGGGAGGGAATCAAAATGAGGAGGTAAAGGAAAATTTACAAGGGAAAGGGAGAGGTGGTAGTGGGGGGAGAAGGTCAGATCACCTCGCAAAAGTAGCATCGAAAGATAAAAAAGGAAAACATAAAATGACTGAGTGAGGAGAAGGACCTGGGGTATGAAGAATTCAAAGCCTGGGAGGAAGAAGACTCTGAGGACATGGACTTTGAGGACTTTGCATATGAGATGGAGGAAGATGGTTTAGAGGAGGATAAGGAAGAGGAAGGGGAGGAGAAAATTGAACCTTTTGAGGAGAAGTTTGAGGTTGAAAATGTTTAGGATGTTGGGGATCTGGGTATGGAGAACAAATTTGAGGTGATAAGTAATTAATTATTAAAGAGTAGGGTAACCTTTTTGTAGGTACAGTTTGAAGATATGGAGAAGGCGTTAGTTACTCTCATGAGGGTAACTAATAGATTGATGAGGAGGGTGATGTTGGGTGTAGCTTCCGAGGAAACAAAAATTACTAGGAAACTAAAGAAATAGGGGAAACCTGATACCTTGAAGATGTTGGATGAGACAGAGGGACCTGATTGGAGAGAATACATTGCTCTCATGGGAGAGTATGGGGACCTATTGAAGAAACCCAGTTAATGGCTTGTTCCTGCTACTCTATTGTTTTAAATGAATTTTTTGTCCTGTTATTTTAACATATCAGATTGTTGTTTTATGATCTATATGTTATGGTGGAATACCACCTGGGACTCTATCGATTTAATTAATGGCTTACGTAGAACTAAGTATACTGGTAAAAACTTATTTTTTTTATTAATATTGGTTGGACTATGGTTACTATTTTAAATGTTGATCTACGTGCTAATACTAATGTTGTTTTTTGGTTTGATGGTGGTGATGTTTCCCACCTCTCTCTAGTTCCTTTTTTTTAGTTGTTGTAACCATGGGATCAAGGCCCTTCCTTGCTTATATAATAAAAAAAAGTCTTGAATCTTTTAACATCTACTAATTGTTGTCCAAAATTATTATCAACGCTTTCATTCATACAATTTTTTATGAATGAAAGATTTCCACAACTAGTGCATTGTCCAGAAATACAAGAACTTAAATAAAACAATTTACCATTAGATATTTCACAAAAAAAACTTGACATAAACTCCCTTATTGTTTTAGGTGGCATATTAATACCACATTCCTACATAATCATGTTAGTATGCAAAGTACATGTATATATCGAAAAACATCATAAAAATAATGAAATTGAACATGCATTTTACAACAACAAGATATTCCTTGCTTATTAATTTTTACATACCAGGGTTTACATTTTCCAAAAGACCTTTGACTTATTTTAATATTACCAAGTAACACTAGATCGCAACAAAAATTTCTATAAAATTTAGTTTGTGTTGTATCTAATAGGTGTTTTAGATGAGTATCATGAACTTTGGACCCCTCTTAGTTTTAAAAAATATCTAGCATTAGATGATACCCTAGTATTATCATGCCAATATTTTTCAATGAAATATTTAATTTGAACATTCAATTCCATGTCAGACATTGGGAGTCGACTACTAAAACTCCAACATTGGTTAATTGGATCATTGTCTATACTTACTCTTCTTTTTGCTGCTCTTAGCAATTTTTTAGGATGTATTTGTAGAACTTCACTAATATTGCTTACCATTATTTTATTCAAAGTTTCTTTGTTAACTATAGTAGTTGTTATAGCTCTTCTTGTTGCATTTTTATCTTTAGATCAACTATTTTTTCCAATAGATTGAACGACACTAGCAATAGTAGACATAGCATGTTTTAATGATTGATCTTTTCTTCTTAGTTTAACAAAAAGCCTAAATTTTTCATTACTTTTCTCATTTTTTGTATTCTCATCAATTGCATCATTAGTTGACATTGAAATGCAAGTTTTTTATGATAAAATAATTTTTTGTATATTCTATTCGCATGTGTTCTTATTTGCCTCCAAGAAATCTTACAAGGAATATTATCCAAAACATCACTTTCAATTTACAAAAAAAAAAATCATTAAATTCAACATCACATCCTAGATTTTCATTTTCATTTTCAACTTCAAAATGATTTTCATTTTCATCAACAAAACAGTTTTCATTTTCATTTTCATCAACAAAACAACTTTTGTTTTCATTTAAAAAAAAAGGATCATTCTCATTTTCATTTTCAACAAAATATTTTTCATTTTCATTGTCAACAACATTTAAACAATTTTCATTTTCATTTTCTAATTTATTTTCAACAAATTCTATAAAATTTTCTTCTCTTCAAATATTATCAATGTCAACATTGTTAAGTCTAGCATCTTGTAAAACTTTTACAAACAAATTTTCCATTTCACTAAAATGTGGATTTGAAGACGTACCTAGATTTGTGCCTATTGAAACATTCTCCATAGCATTGAAAGAGGGATTTGGAGACATACTAGGACTTGTTTGTATAATCATATTATTTTCCAAATTGAATTCTTGCAAATTAGGTTCATCTACAACCATGGTCTCCTCAATGTTTTTATCTTCAATAGTTGTGGAATTGGATGCTTCAACATTATTCATTGATCGAATCCTTATTATTCTATCTCTTTTCCTTTTTTATTCTTTATCTTTCCTTGCTTGAATTTCTTCAAGAGTCAATGTCTTCCTATCTTTCCTCTTATTAACAACTTGTGAACTCATGATTATAAAATTTTCAAGTACAAATGAATGTCAATAGTGAAAGTATTCCAAAAATTCAATCCAAATTGCAAGTTGAAGACCTGTAAAGACAAATTTCTTCCTCTTTTATTCCTCCAAATGAGTAGAAAACTAACACAATTCCACTTCAAAAACTATTTACATTATGCCTCCTTTCAAAAATTCAATCCAAATTGAAAGTTGAAGACCTATAAAGACAAAATTCTTCCTCTTTTGTTCCTCCAAACAAGTAGAAAACTAGCACAATTCCACTTAAAAACTGTTTACATGATACCTCTTTTGAAAAATTCAATCCAAAATACAAGTTGAAGACCTATAAAGAAAAAAGTTGATAGAAAATAGCCTAATATGTCGCAATTGACCGTACATGTGAAGTTATAGACTTATAGTAAAAGTTTGCTAGTAAATTTTTTTAAAATGGTAAAAAGAGAAACAAGATCTCGTTTGTTAAATGGGATCTTGTTTAATAAGTGGGATCTCATTTTATAATTAGGATCCCATTTCAATGTCAATGGTCCAAACATTTAATATTAGGAAAAGGGATCCTGATTTACAAAATGGAATCTCGTTTTGTAAATGAGATCCCATTTCTAAAAATTTGAACTTACCCTTGCTTTATGGTTGGGTTTTTGTCTTGTATTCGAGTTCGGGAAAAGTATTGGGGATCCAAACCTAGGCCTTCAACCTAGTTGACCTACAAGTTGAAGGTCTTGACAATGTCACAGAAAAATAGTGACTTTAGACATATGGCTGACGACTTTTTTGTAGAATTTTTTGATGAAATTAAAACCCATTATAGATGATACAATGCAGATTCCAAATAAGTAATTTTTTTAACAATTGGATTATTTTTTCTTATTTTCAATTAATTTATGATGAAACTGGTCCATAAACTTGAAATATCAAGATTTTTTACTATTTTAATAACTTTTTATTAAAATATTTTTTTGTTAAATGAATTGCACGAAAACGTACTTCAGAAAATTCTTTTCAATTAAAAAAAACAAAAAATGATAATTTTAGGTCATCTTATGAGTGATGTACATGACAATTTTTCAAAACGACAAATATGGCTAATAAAAATTTAACAAAAACAAATAATTAATAAAAAATTACAAAAAAATATCAAAAACGTGCTTCAATAAGTTAGAAATATTTTCCCAAAAGGATTTTTAAAAATATGATAATTTAGGTCAAAATATGTATAATGTACACATGCATGGTATGGTAAAAAAAGTGACTTTTAAACCTTGGTTTTTAGAAACGCCTATTGAAAATCAATCTGTAGCATTTGGGTATTCAAATAAATTACATATTTGGAAACTAGACTCCGAGTACTACATTTTATGATAACTGACTTTTTTTAAGATTCCATCTCTAAGTGCTTCAAATTTTAAGGTCAAATGTGTCAAATTCTGAAAATCAAGGAAAACACTTCCACTTTTTTTCCAAAAAGTGGACTCAACTTCGTGCCAACACCTAGAGTAATTATGCAAGAGGGTTGATTTGTGACATAAGTCTAAGAAATTCCATCCTTATCAAGAAAATTATACCCCACATGATTTATAACTAGAAGTAATAGTTTATTCCCTTCATGGTTGGAGGCATTATTTTCTTAGATAACCCTTTGAGCTAAATATTGATAATCAAGTACTCAAGTATATCTTCACCTAGCCTAACCTAAATACATGTTAGATACATTGGTTATAAATCTTGTCCAACTATGATTTCAATATATGTTACATAAAGGGAAATAAAACCAAGTAATTTATGCTCTTAGTCATTAGAAATATCTTGTAGCCATGACAACAATTAGAACAACTTCTTAGGAGTTCTTAGAGGGATATGATTTTTATGGAAAAGTAAAGGAATCCCTTAGAGAAGATAATTAGGATTCTAGATTTGATGGAATTCAATTTGAACTAAATTTTTTTCTAAGGTACAAGGGTAGAATGTGTTCCAAATTAAAGATATTTGTGAATTTTGATGTTAAGAGAACCACTTAATGCACCATATTCAAGACACCTTGGAGTAACAAAAATGTTAGCAAACATAAAATTGTTATATTTTTGGAAAGGAATGAAACAAGATGCTGTCAATTTTATGGCTAGATGTTTAGAATTCCAAAGTGTTAAGGCTAAGCATGTGCACTTGGTGGGATTATTATATCTACATGATGTAGCAAATTAAAAATGGAAATCAATTGGTATACACTTTGTCCAAGGTTTACCCATGTTTAGATACTATTATGGTATGGTTCTTGTGGTGGTTGATATACTTACCAAATTCACATTCTATACCAAGAAACCTAATATATGGAGCTTCTATTCTAGCAAAAAGGTTCATGCAATAAATTTTTATACTTCATGAATTTCCTAAGAAAATTATCTCAAAAAGGGATGTGTGGATGATTTCAATATTTTAATAAACCTTGTTTTTAGTGCTATGAACTCAATTGAATATATGTTTATCCTACCATCCAAAAATAGATGGTTAAACTAAAAGAGTAAACCAAGTGTTAGAAGATATTTTAAGAATTTATTGCATGAATCAACAATACAATTGAGAACAGTACCTTCCAATGGTCAAATTTTCTTATAATAACTCATAGCACTACTCTAAAAATGATTCCATTTTGAAACATTATATGGGAGGAAGTGTTGAACTCATATTAGTTGGGATAATTTGGAAGATAATATTATCCTTGGGGAAAAAATGCTAATAGAAATAGAGGAGGAAGTTAAATTAATTTGAAAGATGCTAGTTGAGGCAAATGATAGACAAAAAAATTATGTAGATGCAAAGTGAAGTCCACAACAATTTTTCTCAAGGATAGAGTTCTTTTAAGGGTTAAACCCCATTAAAATTTAATAAAGTTTGGAAAGTTATCCAAAATTTAACCTAAATATGTGGGCCTATTTGAGGTCCTAGAACTAATCAACATAATAACTTAAAGACTTGATTTACAACTTGCTCTGCCTCACCATAATATATTTCATGCTTCTTATTTGAAGAGATATGTGTCTAATTTTGATCATATGCTTGACCAGAATGATCTTCAAGTTTTGGGCATATGAGTGGTTACAATTAATCCTCTTAAAGTGCTCAATATTTGAAAGCTACATGTGTGTGATAAAGAAGTCACTTAGTGCAAGGTCTAATGGGACCAATAGTTAGAGGACAATACTACCTAGGAAGATTATGAAGAATACCACCAAGTTTTTCCTTATTTTCCTATTTAAGTAGAATCAAACTTAATGATTTTTTTTTATGACTATGTTTGATACTTTCTTGAATTGAGTCATTGAGGACTGCTGACAAGAGGAAATAAGGAATTACTATCCAAAGTTTTGTACCCTAATATCCCTTGTGTATTTTTATACCCCAAAGGATACACTAAGATAAAAGAGTAATTATGGAAGGGAAAAATATATCTAAATGCATTCTATAAGTAACTCAAGTAAGAACCACATTTATTAATAACACCTATAATGACCAAATCCTTATAACCCATATATAGATATTATCATATAATCGATATAATGTAAGGTCTTAGTCTCTACTCTATATTATATTTTATTCTATATCCCTATTCTTATTTGATAGATCAAGTACATATTTTATATTCATAAATTTATACTTTGTCTCTTGGAGAGATGTGACCCTTATAGGATGCCTTTTACTTAATATTCCATGTCAGCCTTAGGTTCCACAAGTCCTATGTAGTAGCTTTTGGATCTACCTTGTAACCTGCTAACATCATCCCCCCTTTCAAAATGTTGTCTTGTCCTCAAGAAATATTGTTTAACTTTTGGGGAGAATGTGTTTGTAGATGAATTTCAATTATGTAAGTGCAATACCCATTACTTCATTACTTGTTGTAGGAATTTGATTTGTCCTTGAGTGTTTATGTTTGTTAGTTCTGCCTCTAAAATAGTAGTTGGTAGTTGGTATATGTATATGATGTGTTACTTTCTTTGCATCACCCAAGACTCCAGTTAAATTCACCAATTCAATGGTGATTATCTTCTTGAGTTGTTTAATCTACATTTTTATTTGTCCCCTCTTCTCTTGTACTTGTTGTAGTTGGGTGTACAAGTTCTCTATTTGTTCTCTTACGATTCCATCCATATCTATTAGTGGATTATATGAGGATGTAATCTAGACTATTTGGACCTTCAATTGTGTGATCTAATCCTTGAGGTTTTTGGTAAGTTTAGGCCACTAGAAATAAAAATAATAGAGCATGTTTTCTCCACTATGCTCCCCTCCATGTTGTTTATTTTTACCTCTGATTTTGAATGAAATTTCGCACACCTCTTTGTGGCCTTATTTATTTTATTTTTTTAGGATTTTATCATGAGCCTCCTACCTTATTTTGTCTTTTTGTGATTGTATATCTGCTTGTAGGCTATCCACCAATTGTTTGAGTTATTGTAATAGTAGAAGGGATGTATCTCTTTATATTTATGGCATTTTATTTTTGCAATATAGTCACCACTTCTTACAATCTATCCATGATTTCAATATGTTTTAATGATATTTATTCCCTTGCAGTGGCATGGAATATATCCCCTAACTAAAGTTTTTATAATGGGGAGATATTGGAGAGGTTTGCTTGGGACCAAATTATTGGAAACTGTAGGAGTTGTGGTGTGGGTGTTGGTTGCAACTTCTTTTTTTTATGCTAGAAAATATTTAATGGATTGGATAGGGGATTGAGAATTAGAGGCTTCTATAATATTTACATATTTTTCCCCATCATAGCCCCAATGTGGCTAGCTACTTTTTAGTGGAGGTGTTTTCTTTCTTTCTCTTCTTTTAAGAGGGAAACGTGGAGCTTTTTAGTTAACTTTGTTGTCTCCTTCTTTACCTTATCTATTTTGTTTGTTCCCCTTCCATTAAGGTATCCACCCTTTGCTTTCTCTAGAGTTCCTTAGCTTGTTCTTGTACTATTTTCTCCTTTGGCTCTGTGGTGAGGTCAGCCCCTACCTCTTGTACTGCCTTCTATTATGTTTTCTTTTGTTTTCAAGGATTTTCTCTCTTTTCTCATATTGCATAAATTATTGGCTTTGAGAATCCTTTCATTACTTCCTCTAAACTTTTATTGAATCTTCTAATAAATTTTACTATGCATTGTATTATCCTTTCCTTATTCTCCTCATCTACTTCTTTATACATAGTTAGGAATTTTAGTAACATACCATGGTATATACTGGTGTTTGTTGTGTTGATGACATCAATTACCTATTGTTCTAATTTTGATGCCTCTTTTTATTATATTTCCAAAGTGTGCTCTTTATTCTTCTTCATTTGTGAAGGATTTTGTACTTCCTCAAGTTCTTCTTCTTCCTCTTCTTCTCCAAAAAGTTAGATTATCTTTCCTTTTACATGTTGTTTAGGCCTTGCCTTGCAATTTTTCTTCTTCATACTCATTTGCAATTAGGTTTCTAATACTTCTTGAACATATGAGGTGGTTATCACTTGTGAGGATAAAAACATGACCCTCACATTGTGCATTAATTTCTCCATGTAGCCTTCTAGACCTTCTTGTTGTTGGTGTGCTTATTTTTAAAAGTGGTGGAGAGGAGGAGGGTTGTGTTGGCCCATTTGGTGGACTTCCTAGTGATTATGTAGTTGTTCCTTATTCTTTTCAAACTTATCCTTTGCATTCTTATGTATTTGTCCATAATTTCTTTGTATGTCCTAAATCTCTCTACATTTGGGTTCTTTGGTTTGCTAATGATGTTATGGAATATGTGTCTACTTCTTGCTATGAAACCTCATAAGAGAGCTTGGGAATCCATGTTGTTCTTGGATCCATTGCTTCCATATATGTGTAATCTTTTTCCACCATAAAAGTGGTGGCATTCATATACTGCTTGAAAAACTCATATGGGATCCGATCTCTAGCCTATAGTTGTTAGAATATTTTAAAGAAGCCCCACTATGTGGCAACGTATGACAATTTATCTTTGAATTATAAAGTATGGAGCTTAATTTGTGCCATTACAAGTAGATTTATTTTCCATACCTTTCCTTTGAATTTGGGTAATTTTCTTAAGAAGTAGAAAACTAGACATATGAGCAATGTATCATATTGAAAGTTATATCAGGAGGTTTTGATTTTCTAGATATTTTCCATCAGTTTCTCTCTTATCACCTTGTAGATGTTGAAATCCTTCCCTTCCACCACCATTTGATATCTGGTGTGGATTGTATTTGATGTTGCAGAGTTCCCTTTGTTTGCATAATATATTTTATATGTGATACCCATTGTGTCACATTGTAAATCAAAATCTATAATTGTCCAAAAACTTAGGCTTCATCTATCAGGTGTGGCTCTAGTAAACTCTATTACATTATCATTCTTTATGACTTTCTTGGCTAGAGTTTCTCCTACCATACTTAGCCAAGTTATTGTGTGAATTGTCTCCTTTTTTATTTGATAGGGTTTGTCGAGGTAGATGAATTCATCATGTACTCTACTTAGGATTAACTTGACCCAATTGTGTTCATCTCATAAGTCTAGGTAGTCTTTCCATTTATCTAGATGCTTCCTTCCCAAATTTCGGTATTGTGGTTGATATGTGCTCTGATTTGGAGTTAGTATTGTTGGCAAGAGCTCTTTAAATTTTATGTGGTTAATTTTTACTATGGGCTTGTGGATATATTTCCTCACATCCTCTATATATACCACATCTATTATGATGCTTGAGAATGCCGCATATTTTTCCACCTCCACGGCCTTGAATGGGTATTTCTTGTATTTCGAGTGTGGCTTCTTTGTGATGTTTATTAGGGTTGGTGTTTCTATTTTTTAGCTATGTTTATGTTTAAGAGTAGTAGAGCTTAGTTTTCTTTTCTCACTAGAGTTTTTGAGTACAAATTGAGAGTGAAGTGGGTGAAATAGTGTTTAAATAGGTTGAGGTCTAGTTGGTGGTCATTAATTTCTTCTTCCTATTGAGCTTCATAGGCTTTTCTAGTTGTTTATATCCCTCGACCAATAGCGATTCAATTTTTTATTTATTATTTTATAATACATAATATATAATATATTTATTTTCTTCCTTTATGTTCTTCACCCTTCTCCTCAATGGTAGTGTTTAAGTCTTACACAATTCACATACCCTTGAATATGATCTATGTCTAACCTTCTTAGTTTTACTGCTCTAGATTCCACAATTTCATGTATGTAGTAAGGTCCTAGCCATTATAATTTTAACTTTCCTTTCTTTGTGAATTTGTCGTCATATAATAGGACTAAATCTCCTATTTTGAAAATTTTATTCTAGAGGTTCCTATCATTCCGTTATTTTTGTCTTTTCTACTCCACTTGTTGGTTGTATAAGTCTATTAGCCTATTCTCATTGAATCTCTCTAATTCTTCTATTCATTGTCTTAGAGATTCATCATCGTTCAATCACAATGTTAGTATAGTGCGTAGATTATAAAAAATAAAATTCACGAGAACTAATTGGAAAGGGTTAAATTTGTTAGTTCTTTTATAGGATGTATGGTAGGACCACGATACCATAGGTATTTTTATATCCCAATTTGACTTGTTTTTGTCACACATCTTAGTGAGTGTTGTCCCAATTATTTTGTTTAGAGCTTCATTTTCTTGGGTATTATAGAGTGAGCTCTTATTGTGTGTGATCATATTTTTTTTAATAGATCCATAATTAATTTACTAACAAAGTGTTTAAATTGATAACATACTATACTTAAGGGGAAACCATACCCAGTAATGATATTCTCATATAAAAACCTTGTGACAATCTTTGAGGTATAATCCTTGGTAGGCTTTGCCTCTACCCACTTTCCAAATATTCTGCCCTTATTATTATAAATCTTGCTCTAGACTATTTGGTGAGAGGATCAATGGTTCCAATGAAGTCTATTACCCATTTTTCAAATGGAATTTATTCTAGTACCAGTTTTAGAGGCATTTCATCTCTTGTGTTAGGTTTCCCTACCATTTAACATATGTCACAATTCTTTGCATAATACTTCACATCTTTGTAAAGGGTTGGCCACCAAAGTCTGGCTAGCTTAACTCTTTTATCTATTGTTTCACCACAATTGTGTTCTTCGACTATGCCCTCATGTATTTCCCTTAAGATGTATTCTCTTTCATGTTTATAAACAATTCTTCTTATGATTTCATCTCATCCCATGTGGTGTAGTTCTCCTTTTATTCGTGTGTAAGGCATGGAATTTTGTAGTAGAGATTATTTATCTTGTAGCGAAATATTTGTAGGAAATTCTCCTATTGGAAAAAGTATGACAATATCATGTAACTCTTATGATACCACATTTATTTTAAATAGGTGTGCACTAGGGAGATCTTCCAATTGATTTTCTAGTCCTTCCCTTGTTTATATTTTGGATAAGCAATTTTTTCCTTGATTATTCTTTCTTGGTTTCACCATTATTTTGAAATCAAATTATTGAAACAAAAGTAGTCATCTACATATTTGGCCTTGTATGATAGGTTTGTTTAGTGGGAATTTTAGTGGCTCATGGGTTGTAAGGAAAGTAAAGGGTGTAGATAGAAGATATTGTCTAAATTTTTGGAGTGCATATACCATGAGTAATGTCTCTTATTCTATGGTAGTATAGTTTTTATCTTCTTTTGATAATTTCTTGCTAGAAAATGCTATGGGGTGATCCTTGTTTCCTTTGGGTTAAGCTAGTACTGCTCCTATTGCAATTTTGGATGCATTCACATGCACATGAAATGGTATACTCTAGTCTAGGTAGATTAAGATATGGGATTCCATAATTTTATGTTTTAGTGTGCAAAATGTAGTTTGGCATTCTTCATTCCAGTTGATATTCCTATCAATTTTGTTTTCAACAATTCCTCCAATGGTCCTGCTATCCTGGCATAGCCTTTTATAAACTTGTGATGATAATTGGTGTAACCTAAGAAGTTTTTAAGTTCTATATTTGTCTTAGGAGGTGGTAGTGTCATAATCAAGGTAAATTTCATAGGGTCTACCATTAGTCATTCTTTGCAAATAATATTCCCTAAAAAATTTCAATAGGGTTCCACAAACATATATGTCTTTAGATTGTGTTATCTACGTACTTGAACATCTATTTAGGATCATCCTAAGTACTTGTGCATGGTCTTTTTTTTGGACTAATATCCAGTGTCTCCCTTTGAATTTGGGACATGGACTAGTCACCTCCCATGGATCTGCTTATCTCTGGCATTTGTGTCGATCTTTTGGCACAATGAAAAACATGTTCCAATAAATGATATTAGAGTCGGGTCATGGGTTTGAATCCCCTCAGGTGAAGCTAAGGAGGGGGATTTTTGGACTAATCTCCAGTGTCTCCCTTTAGATTTGGGACATGGATTAATCGCCTCATGTGGATCTGCTTATCTTTTCCATTGTATTAGGTGTTAACAAGTCGGTCTTTTGGTACAACAAAAAACATGTTCCAACACTTTTACTAGTCCATATACTATCCAATTATCCAAGTATACTTTCAAGAAGCCAATATTTAAATGTATTTATCATTAAAATGCTAAATACCATAGGTGTATTTTTCAGACCAAATGGTATTATTTTATACATATAAGAACCCCAATTGGTTGCAAATGTAGTTTTGGCATGATCTTCTTCCCTTATTTTCACTTTTTGGTAGCCATAAAAACCATTAGTGAAGGATTAGATCTCTCTTCCAACCATTGATTCTAATATTTCCTTGGTGAAAGGTGTAGGGAAGGGGTCATGTATGCATGATTTATTAAGTTTTGTCCAACATTTAGTTTCTCCTTGTCATTCTTGGTTTATATACGAAGTGGGAAATCAGTGTTAGTGTCTAGTAAAATAGTTGAATGTATAATTGTTCATCATATTCATTCTTTATTTCTCACCTTATAATGCAAGTGTTTAAGTGTTCCTTTGGTAAGGTATTCCTATTATATTTTGATATCTCCATGTATTCTCCTTCCAATAGGTATCTCATTTTTATTTGGATTTTAAATATCTCTCATTTGGTTAGGTAAGCCTTGTGTGTATTGTGTTAGCTTGAGGTATTGAAAATAAGTATTTGTTATAATTTGTCAAGTCCTGGCTCCTCATTATTTAATATTTGTTCAATTTGTAAAATATATGATAATAGATCTCCTATGCCTAAATACTTAAAAATTTTGCTATGTGAAATTACCTGTGATATGTGATTTTTCTAGAGGCATATCCTAGGTATGTTATCTTTGCAGTCTTCTAATTTTTCAGAAGTATTCTATAGTGTATTATCTATATTTGTAGTAGAAAGTGAAAAATCTTTTGATATCCTTCTAATCATAAATATCCTTTGGAATCTGGTAATCCTTCAAGAGTAAATTCTTGGCTCTTCCTACACCCATGCCTCCAACACTTCTTCATTGTTTGTGATATAAGAAGTGCTTTCTATTTTGACCCCCCCTTTTGAGTTTTGTTCTTAAAGAGTTTCATTTAGTGGTAATATTAAAATTTTGTATATGCTTTTTTATCAACGTTGTGATATTATTGTATGTTTACTTCCTTCATGTATGATTTGTTTGGGCATTTCCCTAGGGGAATGTGGACTATTTTTTTTTTGTAAAAAAATGATATTTATTCCTTCCTTGAGTCTACAATGTCATTTATGGTGATAAAGCACCTTAGTCCCAATAATGTGTTAAATGAATCAAAAGTTTATTTGATGGCGACTACCTCAAAGTCTACAATTTATTTTACTTCCATAACACTTACTTCTACTTGTTTCCAAATCCCCAAGGTTTTTTCTATAGGGTGTTTATTCAAGTTTAGGTTTACCTATTTGTTCCCATACCCTTTTAGGGAGTATATTTATGCTAGTTCCTAAATCTACCATCACATTTGTTATTTTCTTATGATTTATGCTAACAATAATCACATGATGGGTCTATTCTTCCATTTTTTGTCATTATTTCCTATTGTTCTTATTTGCAGTGAATTATTTTATTGTTTATTCCAATATTTGCAAAAATATTTTAGTTTTCTCAATAGATTAGAGTGTATGGACATTTTTATCTATTTTTTTAGTATTCCCACTTCATTTTCAAAGAAGTCATCTTTTTTTCTACTTCTTGATGTTGTTCTTTGGTAATAATTTTCTTCATTTTATCTACTATCTAGTCATCATTTCTTTTGTTTGGGTGGAATTATTCTTCATCTATAGTATTTTCTTCCTTAGTGGTTATACATCTTTCATTTACAATATTCATACCCTATATGGTAACTATTGTTGCTTTATTTTTCTTTTTGTTTCTTGATTTTATGTCGATATGTTATCCTTCTTCGAAGCTACTAGTCTCAATTGTCTCAATCATCTCAAAGTCAATTTGTTCTTTTTTTTGACATCTCTTATATTTTTTTATTTAATTCCTTTGGTATTTTTCTTAGGAAGCTTTCTCCTCTAGGTGGATTTAAGTTACGGAGCTCATTACTTTTGGATTGTGGTGCAACATTCTTAAAATAATTTTGAGTTTTGTTGCAATTAAATATATCATGCTTAATACTTTCACAAAACTCACATTCTTTTTTCTTATCTCCCTAATATTTAGTTGTGAAGTGACCCTGCTTACCACAATTGAAGTAGATGGCATAAGTTCACCTTCTTCTTCCTCTACCTCAACCTATATATTTTTTGAATTGGTTTCTATTTACATATGGTCCCCAATTTTGTTGGTTTTGTAGAGCATTTATGTTCCTCTAGCTTTGCCACTTTGGAATTTTATAGCCATGGTATTACAAGTAAAGTGGTATTTCCACCAAACCTTTTTCATATGCCATCCATCTTTCCTCATTATGGTTTCCTAGGCTTGGATCGTCTCTTAATTAAAATAGCTATGATGGGAAACATTTTGTTTCATGATCATCCCACTCCCCACATACCAAAATAAATTGAGCTAATCTTTTTAGGTATTGCCCTTAGATCCACCCTTAATGTATTTTCTTTCCTCTCCTATTTATTTTGGGCATTCATTTCATAAGTTACCTTCTTGAGTGCAATAGGTACACTAGATGTTAGGTCTATGTGGAAAGGTATCTTTTTTTCTATAATCTCCTATTGGAATCTTAGTTGTTCAACTTCCAATACTAATTTTTCGATTTCTATTTTTTTTCTATTTCCTTCTCAAGTTTTTTCCAAGATTGGTTTTCTATTTTGACAAGCCAAAGTGACTAGTTTTGGACATGTACTGACACCTCTTCCATCTAGGGCCATTATGATTTTTGGTGTCTCTCCAAATATGAACCATTCAATTTGTTTTTAGTTAGTGGTTCTACAATCTCCTAGTTATTTCTTTGAATCTCCTATAAAATTTGGTTATAGTTTCATCTTAATTTTGTGTGAGTTCCCTAAGTTTACTTACCCCTTCAATGGATAGTTCCTGATATTCAAAATTTACTAAAAAATATTTTTTTATTATATCCCATTCCTTATCATCTGTTGGATAAGTCTTATGGTACCATTTGAGGGAATCACTTCATAAAGTACCAATGAAATCAAACAATTTAGTGTTGTCCCTAATTATATTTTTTCTTTGCCACATTGATTCCAAGATGAAGATATGTTTTGTGACCTCATTTCTCTCCTTTCCAAAAATGGGTAGCTTCCTATAGGTATTCATGTCTACTTTTTCTTCACCATCACTATCTATATCTCCTAAGTTTATATTAAAGTAATGTGTCCCCATGGTTACTATATTATTTTCCTCACCTTCTCTTTCTATTGTATCTTGATCACTTAAGACATGTTCTATTATTGTTGTGGAAATTCTTCTTGTATTTAATGGCATTAAGGGTGACTTTTGGTCTAGGGGTTATGTTTGTTTAGATTATCTTTCCATCCTTGGAAATTTTATCTTGTTGGTAAATGTCATTTGATTAGTTAGTGGTGTCACCTGGGTATATGTTTTTAAATGCACATGATAAAAAAAATTCTTATCACATTCTCTCGTATTTTCAGAACACTTATGGTCACCAGCTCAATTTTGAGGGAGTTACATAAGGTAATCTGAGACCTATTGGCTATGGGGGAGTGTTGTGTGAATCTAATGGTAGGTTTGTTTCTACAATGGCACTCCCTTTGGGAACCCAAAAAAACCACTTTGCTGAAACATCAGCTACTTACCATGATCTAAAACTAGCTCAGTCTAAAGGCTTCAAGAAGGTGTGACTTGAGGGTGACTCTTTAAATGTCATTAATTTCCTTAAAATGATTAAACCTCCTTGTTGGTCTATTAAACCTATCAGTATTGATGCTTTGGATATATTGAATACCTTTGAGAAATGTTTTATCTTGCACATTTATCGTGAGGGTAATGGGCTAGTGGAAAAAATTGCAAACTTTGGGGTTCTTGACCCTAGAGTGTGTGATAGGATTGACCCCCTTCCCATTGATATTCAAACTATTTCCAATCATGATATGCAAGCTATTTAGGAAAGGGGTTACCTTCATAATTATCATAAGTCACATGATGATTCTCATGCCAAATTTCACATCATAGTGTAATTTTTTTTAAGAGAGCTCATTTCATTTTAATGATATTGCTAATGTTTGAAAAGATTTGCATTTAAGGATAATGATGATTCCCAGTCTTTTCGGTACTTCCACATGGATTCTAGGTGTTTGTAGAGCCTTTTCCTTCTCGAGGATTCTTCTCTTTTGTATTGTTAGTAAATACCTAAAGTTGTTGCAGCTCTGATTTGCATTTAAAATGGGTGGAAAAAGGAATTGAATTGAGCATATTTCTTGTGATTCTACCAAAAGCAATAAGAAGATATGGGGTCTTTTGGAGGAGGGTGGTATCACTCCTTACATTAAAAATATTTATGGCTTTGATCAAGTGGTTTCACAGACCTTCATTAATGGATGGAAAAACAAAGTGATAAGGGTGTTTGGCCTAGAAATTCAATATTACTAAGAGTTGATTGGAAGCATTACTGGTATGGCTATTGAGGGTAGAAAGGTGTACAGGGATAAAAATGAGTCTAACATTTCTATGGCATCTTTCTTCAAGAAGAATGAAAGGGAGCAACTGCAGAAGGCTAAATGTGGCAACTTTGCTCATAGTTCCATAAATCCCATTTGGGGTGTTGAAATTATGAGGTACATTACTTTGGACACTCATTTTTTTGTTCTTGTTGGTTATCTTTTTGTGTTGTTAAACCATTTTAGAAATAAGAAAAGGGTTTTTTTCCCCTATTATCTATTGGCATCCTTATAAAATGGTATTAAAGAATTTAAGAGGAACCCTAAGAACTCCATTCTTCATGAGGCTTTAATTTTACTCATTATGGATTATGCTAAGTCCTTCTCCATTCCAAATGAACACAAGAAAATAACTAAAAGTCATCCTAAACAGTTGAAGTTTGGTTATGATGTGGGGTATGATATGGGTTTTGCCTCCGAGGATTCTAAAAATGGGTCAAATTCCTCTATGAAGGTCCTCTCAGAGCCTCTTGAGGATTTCAATCCAAATCTTAAGAAGGTAAAAGATTCTCATTAGCCCTCTAGGTCGGAAGGGTATCTTATTGGTAGAAAGGAGGATGAGATTCCTGAAGTCTTTTCTAAATCTCAGAAGGTTGAGAAAGGAAAATGCCCAGCCCTTGCTATTAAGAAGTTGAAGGTGAAGGGTGAGGACCTTTCCTTCGGTAAGAAAAAGATGGCTAAGGTTGATGAAGTGAGTAAGGAGGTTGAGTTCCCTATTTCAGAGTGAAAGAGGAAGATGAGGCTACATGATGGTAATAGTCCAAAGAAGGCAAAGGGTAAGGTGCAGTCTGGTAGCAAGAGATTTAGGTCTCAGGAGGATGATGCTAGTGAAGATCCTGATGAGATTCCTAATGATGAGCTCCAACAATTTGTTGGTAAAGGTCTTGAGGAGGATAAGGAGCTAGGTATTCTTGATGTTGTTGAGATGGAGAAGTCTAAATGAAAAATTAAAGTTCCTCATGATGGTTATGAAGGTAAAGAAGTTTTGTAGGAAGTGCAGGACACTCGGGATGTTCTTGAGGATAATTTGGTTGATGACAGGGATATGTTCAATTGCAACTCGGAAGATTTGTCAAATGTGTTGGGCATGGAGAAGGATGGTTCAATCATTTTCTTTAGAATTTGGTTATTTAATGAGATGAACCTTACCAATGTTAAGGTTCAATCTTTGGTTAATAATGCTCGAGTAAATAATAACCCTCAAGGGTCTTTTGTTTAGGACCAGGTAAGCCAACTGTTTGATGTTCTGAAGAATGTTGCTAATGAGATGCTGAAATTGAAGAGGTATTTTGAGTTTAGAATCTTGGTCCTAGAAGATAAAATGTCAAGGGCCTATGAGAACTTGGAAACTATGGTTAAAGTCAAGTCAAGCCTCCATAATAATGTTGAGGGTCTCCAATTTCTCAATGAAAAGGATAGGCTATGGAAAGGGGACTCTTTAGGTGTGATGAAAGATGTTGTTGCTAGTTTGGTGGATCTCCCCAAAGACTTGAAGGGGGGAGAAAGTGATAAGGGCCCATGTTCCTGTATATGCAATAAGAATAAGCAGAATTTGAGGGTTTCTAAGAAGGAGGTTGTTGAGGTAATAGAAATGCATGAGAAGATCATAGCTAATGATCTTGAAGCAGTTGAGATTCTAAAAAAATTGCAATTGCTTGCTAGTTTTGTCCTTTTTTTGGTTGGTTTTTCACTTATTTTTTGCTTATGGTTGGCTTCTTAGTATGTTTTGATTATCTTTAAAAGCAATGGTCTTTTTTGTATAGGGTTTTTGGGCCGCTTCAAAACCCGATTTTCCTATAATAAAAAATTCATCTAAATATTCCACATCAACTGTTAGTATTTGGAGATTTTGTATAAGAGTAACCATCGATAACCAATCCTCATTTGTCCTTGAATTTTTTCCCAATTTTGATAAGTAGTCAATGTTTTAGTGATGGTTGGTGTCATAATTCTTATAACTTCTTGCTCTAAGTCCTTTTTCATTTTTCCATAACCCTTGATTTCTCCTTTTATATTCTATATAATTTGACTTATTCTATCCATATTATGACTTATTTACAGTTTCTTCTTCCTCATATATTTGGTTGCACCCATAATTCCTACCACTATCTCTTTGGCTTGTTCTCTTTCTTTTTTTCTTTTATGCTTCTTCCATCCTTTTGTGGCATCTTTCATATTGATCCTAGGTTTGTTTCAACCTTCTTTATTCTACATTCATTTCCATCACCAACTTAACTATTTCAATAAGCTCAATTTTCCTTTTGTTATATCCTTTTTCCATAGGTTTTTCTAATCTAGATTTCCATTAATCCTTATATATCCCATAGGTTAATTTTTGAATAGTTACATATTTTCAGGGATCATTTTCAAATTCCTTCCCCCTTCCCATTTTTCACCCCTTAAGTTCCTACCCTCCTCTCACAAGGGTGGTACCTAAGAGTTTTTTTTTATGTAGATTTCTAAGAAACAAATATTTTAGTTGTTAATTATCCTTTTCCTCCATTATCGCTTTTTTTTCTAATCTATACTTTTCTTTATTGCTCACTTTAGGGTCCCAAAATGGAACAAATTTTGGAAAGAGGAAATGGGGAATTAAAATCTAGAGATATGTACCATAGTATCCCTTATGTAGTATGTTTATACCCCAAAGAATACATTGAGAGAAAAGAATAATTGTGAAAGGGAAAACTATATCTAAATGCATTTCATAAGTAACTTAAATAAGAACCACACTTATTCATAATACCTATATTGATCAAATCCTTATAACTTCATATATAAATATTATCATATAACAAATACAATGGCAAGTCTTAGTCTCTTCTCTATATTATATTTTATTATATATCCCTATTCTTATTTGATATATTCTACATCTATTATATTCATATATTTATACTTTGTCTCCTAGAGAGATGTGGCCCTTATAAGATACCTTTTTCTTAGTCTTCCCTATTAGCCTTAGGTTCTGTAATTCCTATGTGGTATCTTGCAATAGCTTTTGGCTTTGCTCTATAACCTGCTAACAAGAACAATGATCTTTTTCTAAGGGGATATGTAACACCTCATTTTTGAACAATTAAATTATACATTGCATTTTAATGACTTATTCTAAAGCTAAATTCAAGCTTGGTAACCAAGATTTGGAGTCTTTTCAAACTATCTTAGATTCTATTCCCCCTAAAGTGGTACATAAGGTTGGAATTTTCTATACAAATCCATGATAGAAGAACTAGAAGTGGCTTCTACATACACTCATTTTTAAAATTACAAGGCTTACAAAGGGTACTCATGGATTTATCCTCACTTGTCAATCGTTCCCAAGCTTAATGTGAGATGGAATATGCAATCCTCTTCCTCACAATGGTGATGCAAATTTTAAATAGTGTAGTCATCTTTGGTGGAACCCAAGTTGTGTCACTTGGTGTCTTCTTTACCAATGCCTCTCTATGGGGTCCCATATAGTTCATATAGGAGTGGTAGCTCCTCATTGTCCTTTCTATGGCCATCTAGAAACTATCAAGCATATGGTTTTTCATAGGCCCAAGTTGTTTGGTGTTGAAACTATGATTTTTTAAATCATTCAAACCTAATCCATTTTCATGGAAATTGATACTTCTAGGTGACTGACCTAGAATACTAGATAGATACACTCAAATTGTTATAATTGTGAAAAACCATGAGCTGTAAGATCAAACAATGAACAATGACACCTTCCATGCAAGAGATTTGCAAACAATATGTGCAATATTCCTCAACAAGAAAAAGCTACAAAATGAACCTCAAGAAACTTCAGGGAAAACAAAAGTCTTCACAGGTTGAGAGTTCAAGAGTAAATCCCCAAAGTGATAATACAATGAGGGTTGAGTGCTATATAGGAGCAACCCTAATAATTGCTCCCTTTAGTTAACAAAAAAGCACTTAGTTAATTGAATAAAGAACTCTCAATTTAGATTAAGTGCATGAGAATAAATTAGACTAATAATTGATTAAATATTAATCAATTATTAGCTAATGCATGATTACTCTAACACCCCCCCTTAAGATGAACTTAGGGAGTAGCTAAAAACCCTAAAAAGAGAATGCATGATGGGTCTCGACAAACAAGGCCTGGTTAGGTACCCATGTACAAACAAAACATCTCTCAAAACTGGAGAAAAGGAGAAAAACCATAGTGGGAGAAAACTCCTCTCCCAAAGAGAGAAAAGGTGAATGAAGGACTAAAAAAGCCTCCAAATCAAGGTGATGAACTGGGAATCCTCCAACTGAAACAATGTCCTAAAAATAAGAGGAATGTGTAGAACATCATTGAAGTGTAAATAAACTATAGATTACTGCCAACTGATGACTGATATGGTGCTAAAGTGAATAACCTCTAGAAATAGGAATGCAAGAGTGTCCATATGGTAAATAATCCATCTCACCGAAATGCATGTAACCAACCACTAATGTACACTGCATATGAAAGTACGTAGGAACACGAACTAGATACGTAGATCACTCCAATGCAAAACTAGGGAAGCATTAGCACCAATGGTAGAAATCCCCCCATAATGTTGAAAAAGGAGAGTGATGACATATTCATTCAAACTGTGTCAAACCAAGAAGTGCATGTAGGAGAAACAACTTGCAAATAAAAGGGCATGTGAACTAAGGCACACATGCATGAGGAAAGAATCACCAAGATTCACTACTATCATGGAAGGGACACTCACTTGAAAAAGGTGTGATGGAAAACCAAAGAAAAAAATCTACCCCCATGGCACTTTCTATCATAGTGTGAATACAAAAGGCACAATAGGATGTGCAAAATCCCTAAAAAGTATACACCAGAATGACACTTTGTGTCAGTGCATCTACAAAAGAGAATGTGCATAAAAATGATGTCTATAATACCTAAATAAGACATACTATTGGAAATACATAAATAACAACAAAAAAAAGTCATCCCACACAAAGAACAAGTTTCCAAGAGCTAAGACGTCCAAGTAATTTACCAAAGTGTGAAAACACAAAAAAATGAATAAAATGCACCTAAAGAAAAATTTAGAAAAAGTGCATGGATGGATGTGAAGAGATCTGAAAGATGGTTCCAACATCATTGGAATCGTGAAAAATGGAGAAATTAGGAAAAAGTTATGAGGTCAGGACTGAAAATAGCACATCTGACTTCAATAGGCTATAAAATGCACCAACAACAAAAACAGGTGATGTGATCCACACCATTGGAAAGTTGGCAAAACTAGCTTTTCGACAATATCTCATTTGCCAAAATCCAACATTGTACACTTGTCATGGCCAAAAGAAAAAAAAAAGACCGCTAGCAATGGTGATTTGACCAAGCTGCCAAGGTACCCTGCACAACAGGTCTTTAATAATTTTTTTTTTAATTTAAAATAAAATAAATTTTAAAGTTGACTTGCATTTTCATTTATTTTTTTTTAAATTTTTTAAAATAATAATAAATAAATTGTCAACCTCCAAATTTTGATTTTGATTTTTATTTTCATGCAAGGGTTGTACAGAGGCTGCATAGGCCTTGCATAAAATTTGTTGCCTTAGATGCTCCCGATGCCAAATACAGGCACATTTATAGTCAAAATTCATGGAATCAACCTCTTGAATCCAACGATGAGGTCCTTTTTATGCTAAAATGGACTGAAAAAAAAACTACCCATCGGATTCGAAAAAAATAGTTTTAAGCCTTTGCAGAATTGATCTCGGGAGTCAAAATAAGGAAAAAAGGGAAAATTTGACTTTCTTGATAGCTCTAAATCTAATGGTGAGGTCCTTTTGTGCTAAAAAGCACCTAAAAATCACCCACCTCCAAAATTTGCAAAAAAGACAAAGGGGATTCTAGATTTGAAGCCTGTAACCCTTGTTGAAGAAAACATCTCATAAATCAAGAATGGATTTGTTGAATCAAGGCTTTGATACCATATTAGAATTGTGAAAAGAACGAGCCATAGGATCAAACAATGAACAAACACACCTTCCACACAAGAGATCTGCAAACAAAGTATTGCTATATTCCTCAACAAGAAAAAGCTACAAAAGAACCTCAAGAATGTTCAAGGAAAACAAGAGTCCTCAAAGGTCGAGAGTTTGAGAGAAAAACTTCAGAGTGATAATACAACAAGGGTTGAGTGCTATATAGGAGCAACCTTAATAATTGCTTACTTTAGTTAACAGAAAAGCACTTAGTTAACTAAATAAAGAACTTCTAAGTTTAGATTAAGTGCATGAGAATAAATTAGACTAATAATTAATTAAATATCAATCAATTATCAACTAATGCATGATTACTTTAACACAAATTTGACATACTTTTAGAGTGGAGATACTTTTCTCAATATGAGAAGATAGAAATTTTGCCTTTCTTACTAGCTTGGCTATGGATAATCATTTTTCCATATATGTACTAAATCTTGTATATATTCTAATGTTATGTTATAGATCAAAGTTCAAGACAAAAAAGTGTTAGGAAGGGTGTCTCAACCTTACTCCTAATGTTAAGAATACAAAAAAACATAACTAAATTGGGTTATAAAATAGAAAAACTCAATTTTTGGGCTATATAAAGGTCATTTTTTGCTAAAATAAATATTTCAAATTGTTCCATGTCAATTACATGATGCTCTCTTTGAGCACCACAATTAAAAAAGGGGGCACAAATGGCCTCTTTGATCAAAAGTTATGGCTCTAGAAACTGGGCCTCCCACATTGGAAATATAAAAACATCCATATTATAGATAAAATAGTTGTAAGAGAGAGTTACACTTGTTAACCATCTTATGAAAAATGTTATGATGTGTCATAAGGAATCTTTAAATGGAGATAATGAAGCCAAAATAGAGTGCACAAGTTGGTAAGTGGATTATGATGAACTTATGGCAAGTGAAAGGAATATGCTATTTTTAGTTTGAAGACTCATCTTGAGATTTGAGTGTTGGATTTTTAACTAGAGATTTGGGTACCATATTTTGGGGTGATTTTAGCTCATGGTTTCCTAATTATCATTTGATGGCTTCATATATTTCTCTCCTATATATTGGATGCTTGAGATTGAATTTTTGACAGTGAGTTTTGTAGGTACTATTTTCTACTATAATTAATCCAAATCTCTAGTTGGTGATACTCTCATAAACATTTAGAATTTTCAAGTGTATTGTAACCTTTAATTACTAAATAATATATTGATTTACTTTGGGGTGTGGCGTTTTACTCCTAACAGGGTTTTTCCCACATAAATCATTGTGTTATGGTATATATTACTTTTATGTTTGTTTCCTTATAATTGTATGATTAGTTTAATTTGTGTACATGTACCTCCTCTCATAGATTAGTTAAGAAGTTTATTTCATGCATTTGCTTCCTTCACAAAGTGTCTTTAGAGGTTGTCCATTTGTAGAATTTAATTGCATAGTAGGTTAACATCCTCTGCATGGTTTCTCATGTTCCTCCTTCCCCTACTAGCAAGGATGTTTCTCCACCCACGATGACATGTTGATTTACCATATGGGTGTCAATGTGCTTGCAAGCATAGCTCCAAGTGTGGCCACTATGAATCCCTAGGCTCTCCATGTCCTCAACGCTATGGATGAACTCCTCCACCACATGGGCATTCCTCCACTTCTTAATGTGGCCACATTGGTTGGCCAAACAGTGGAAATTTGTGCCACTTAGATCTTGTCATTTCACCTATGCATGTTATTACTCAACAAGAAGATAAAGATCACAATAATTCCTCATGCTCTAGGAGCCTATTATTAACAATGGGGATCTCTCAAATGTATGGGTTCCTCCACTTAATCAAGATCACCCTTCTTTCCTGCTAATATAATCTTGATGGCTTAGCGATTTGACTATTCTTTTTTATATGTTTTGTGACTACATATACTTCTTATAATGTAATTCCAATCCACTTGTCTTTAATATGAATTGTATATTATATTTTTCTTATATAAATTCAAAATTACATATTTCAAAAAAAATTGAATAATGTATTTATTAATTTATAATTAAAATATACCTTATCTACAATAGACATCACATGTTAGATCAATAATTATACAAATAACATTGTATACTAAATTAGAAGAATCTCACTTGAAATTGACTACAAATTTACATTTATCTTTTAATAAACCCTTACTTTTCTAATGTGAAATAAATAACAATGTTTTTACTAAAAATATTTCTAAAAATTATTAAACTAAACATATGTCATTAGCATCTTTGATTAGACATGGTCATTTTTTAAAATGCCCCCATCTTTAAGTATAAGGCAATAGTTACTAATTCTCCCCTCTAACCGGACCAGGGTTGCCCCACCTTAGACAAGGAATTTAGGCACTTTGTTAAACATCTATCTCAATGTTAGTGAATGCCGTTGTGCCGCCAAATTAGTAGGCCAGTTTGGTGGCTACCTGAAGAAATTTGGTGGCACCCACGGCCACGTGTCCTCCCCTCATGGAAGGCCCCGAACCATTCGGAAACCTACATGCTCACCGACCTTTTCTCCACGCTTTTACCTGCACGTGGGTTTAGGATTTCCATGTCTTTTAAAAAAATAATATATTGCTTTTCAAATCTTTTTAGTAGAGACTAGAATAGGTGTGAGGATCCAAAGTGGTGTAGGGTCTTATAGTAGGTGATAGATGTATGGATAAAGTGGACTTACTGTTAAATTATTAAAAAAATAAAATATTTTTAAAATATAACCAATGGTTGTCAATTGAAGTTTAAGGTGTTTTAAAATGTATAATGGTATTTTTTATTTTATTTTTAAATGTGGTATTTTTTCAATTTCATATAATTATATCTTAATATTGTGATCTGATTTCTTTGTATTTAGATTAAGTGTTCAATTTTAACATGACATATCAAAACAATTAGATAAATAAATGTAGGTGCATTATTTTTATTATTACACATCTACACAACTCAATTTACTTAATACTTTTTAAAAACTCTCATGTCCATTTACTATTTTTAGACAAATACTATTGCAGATAGAACTATTTAATAATTATTTCATTTTATTCACATTGTTTATTTTATTGTATTTAGTTAATAGTAACATTTTTTACTTAATTAAAAATAGCTCTTAGTAAATGATGTAAATAAAATAAAATAATTGTAAAATAATACTTTTCATAATTTTTAAATATATAGACTAGCAAGGGCATATTAGACTATAAGTACATTGGTCTAATGAGGGATTAAAGCATGAAGTCATTGACATGAACACCAACAACTTCAACACGAAGGTTTAAACATATAAGTATAATAGATCAAAAAAGACATAACAACTACAATCACAATGACCCAACAAGAATTTGAACCTTGATAACTATTACAATAATACCACAATTTAATCATCACACTATACTATAAATGATACTTATTAATTGACATAATATATTATAATAATAAAAATAAAAATTATTACATTACAAAATAAAACAAATTTTATTATTAAAATATTTCAAAGATAAATATTATACTATGGCATGACACTTATTTTAGGTTATCTAAATAACTTTTACCAAAAGTTTTCATTTTAATGTTCTATGTTAAATAAAATAACGGTATACTTGTGGAGGAAAAATATTCTTTTATTTTAGTCATGCACACGAGGAAAAAATTAAAGAGATCAAAAGAAAATGGATATCAACATGAAGAGGAAATAAACTCTAGTGGCCCTAAAAAGACTTACAGACAAAATAATAAACTTAATATTTTATAAATTAACATTTTTCTGAAGTTTTTAAAAATATTATATCATTAATTTGAATGTGTCTAAAATTTTATGTTATAATTAGTGGTCCAATAGTTGAATGGGGTTTAATGGTCGATGAGTATAGACTTATAAGATCCATTTACTTTTTTAATTTTTTACTATTATTGATAAATCAATGAAATGAACAAATAATAAAATACTAAGCTAAGAACAAATATTTTAGGATAATTAGTAAAAAGCAAGACTATACAATTACGATACTAACTTCGTCAATAATAATGTAACCGTACGGTGCGCCATACAACCAATAGGATAGCACCACGTGTGCTGTTAAAAATAACACGTGGACATAATGATTGTGGTCCAATGGTGATATAGTACAACTCATACAACGTAGTACAAGACGAAGGAGTAGTGTTTCTTCACGCACACTTGGGGTGGGTGTTGGTGTGATTAAACAAATATAATATTGCTGTTTAGCACTCGACCGAATCTTCTACATCTACTCCATTTTACTTACCAAACAAGTAATGTTTAAAAACAAATAAAGTGGAGCACGTTAAGCCGCTGGACACGTCATCTGCGTGTTGGAAATGACGGCGCTCACAAACAGCCGGCAGTATGTTGACTCTCCGCAAATAGATTTTGACCGCCTCATCGACAACTTAGGCGACAAAGCTGCCGCCACCTAAACAGTCCGGTCAGAATATTCTTCTTGAATTTTGAGGAATATGACTTTACTATTGACGTTCCAGTGCTTACGTCAGCATAGAATTTTCCACGCGTAATTTTGGGGAACGGAGATTGCGAGGAGTCTATAAACGCGCCTGCATATCCATTTACTTTTTTCTCAGAGAAAGATTTTGAGTTTCGGAGCAGAGCTTGGGTGGAATTTCAAGGGTTTAGGGTTTATTGATTTACCAGAGTGATGCCATGTGTGGAGGTTCGATAATCGCTGATTTTATTCCCAATCGGCGCTCTCGGCGAGTGACCGGGAAGGATTTGTTGGGCTTCGGTTCGATCGTTGATTCCGAACAAGGGTTTACACCTGCTGGTAAGTTCACATCTGAAGGCCCGTTTTTTGTTGAGTTTGCTGCTTTAGGGTTGGGATAATGATTTTGCCTTGTGGATGATTAGGTTTGCAAGGTAAAGGAGGAGGGAGAAAGAGGAAGAATTTGTACAGGGGCATTAGGCAGCGGCCGTGGGGTAAGTGGGCAGCGGAGATCAGGGATCCCAGAAAGGGCGAGAGGGTTTGGCTCGGTACCTTTAACAGTGCCGAAGAGGCTGCCCGAGCTTATGATGCTGCTGCTCGTGAGATCAGGGGTAAGAAGGCTAAGCTTAATTTCGCCACTGAGACGCCGCCTCCGGCGGCGAAGGATTTAAATGAACGGAAAGCGAGGGAATCGGTTGAGTGTCCTCCGTGGCAGTGGTATGGGGCCGTACAGTATGCTGACTCGGCGTTTCAGCTGTCCACGTGTTCTCCCAAACAGAGCCGGTCCTGCATGAGTGTGCCGTTTTCCTATGCAGTCGACGACAATTTCAATGCCCCCGAGGCGTGCACCCTGATGCCACCTCATCGGAACGCTGACGTAGATTCGCTGTTTCAACAGGCTGGTAGCAGCAACAGCGTGGTGTCTTTTGAGTCGAGTGTCGCTGAGAAATCGAAAGAGGCGGATGTTTCAGAGCCAAGGCCCCCTATGAAGGAGGAATTCGTAGATGTCGAGTTCAGAAACGAATTGCAGGCTCTGGTGTCATACTTAGATTTGGAGGAGCCGTCATATTCGGAAGGAAGCGTGGAGTATCATGAACCGGAGCCGGAGCCGGATAAAACGTGTATACCAGAGGAAGATTTTGTCGGACTCTGGAGCTTCTAATGGCGACTCTGGATCCATTCGGTGAAGCGCCATTCTTTCTCTTGTTTCAGTAATTACTTTGTTTTTTATGTTCACATCCCTCTTCTTTCAATAGATATTTGGTTTGCTTACTCAGCCGCCCCTAAATGCTGCCTTTCAATCTTTTAACAGTTTTCTACCGTTCCAATGGGCTGGACGGTGCCAGGAAAATTGCTTCTAAATATTTTTTCTTAATAAAGCTGGTTTGAAGCTTCCAGAACTGCGGTGGAGGCGCGTGGTACCTGGAGGCTTGCAAATTGGCGGTCTGTGTCAGGAAGTCTAGACGCTTCATTTTATGTGAATCATCTGGATTTGGATCATAAAATCTGTGATCTATTTTTCACAATTTTGATTGTATTTTACAATTTAAATTGAAAAGCTGTAAATGTAAAGACCACAACCACAAATTTTTTTACAGAGTTTTTATTTATTTTTTATTTTTTTAAAAAGTATTCATATTATTAGGGGTAAACGTTTTTGAGCGGTACATTGGTCTAGCAAAGACACAAGGCCTATAAGTACTTTGGCCCATTGAGAGTTTGAACCCCCGTGACCCTCACTACAACCAAACCATTGTCCTCATCGACTAAAGATTAATTTTAATAATATTTAATAAAAATATTAATTTTTTATAAGATTAGTTTTATTTATATAAATAAATTAATAATATTTAATAAAAATATTAATTTTTAATAAGATTAGCTTTATTTATATAAATAAAATATTGAGAAATAACAAGCAGTATAAGTTTCACCACTGGGTGGCAGAGCTTTTAACCATTGGCAAACTATGGTTTTATCAAAATTTCAACCCTTTTACTCGGTTCTCACACTAATACTTCTCTTACTTTGAAGATATTTTATTTATTCCTTTAATTTTTAATATACTTTGCTTTAAAGAACGTTCTTCTAGGTGATGAATTTTTCATAGTTCTCAGTTTTAAATGGATCTTTTTATTAAATATACAGCGTGACTATTATTAATTTTCACAATCTCATTAAAAATATATTTAATTGCAGTAAACCTCATTAAATAATTTTAATTTATTTAGGAAGTTTCTAACATTGTATGCGGTTCCAATCTTGAATATTTTCTAAAATAAATTATATTTTGATATAAAATGTTTTTGAATTTAGTATGAATAAAAGAAATATTATTGTATTGCTGATTTAAATTTTATGTAGATAGGAAGTGTGATGTAGAAATAAAATAGTAATAAATGTATATTATGTAAAACTTTGGTTCTTATAAATTTAGAGAAATTGAAATGTTATAATAATAAAATATATGATTGTCATAATTTGTAAATTAGACTTATTAAATATATTGTAAAACAAGATATAAGTTTCAACAAATATATTTTATATGTTTGAAAGATCATTTAACAAACCTATGCAAAATTTAATAGATGGAGTAACAAAAGATTACAATAATAAGAAACTATGAAACATACACAAGTGAAATAAATTTAAAGTAATTTTGAACATAAAGAAAAAAATAGACTATAAATTAGATCCAACATTACAAAAATTAGAGGACATGTCTATTGGTAGATTTCATTCTTGTAATTGCTTTGTTCAATATAAAAAAAATAAAAATTAGAGGACATACTTTCTATTGTACAAATATTTTAAAATTTTAATAATTATAGGAGTTTGTATATTTGAAATGTTTCTCTAAATCCACAAAAGTTTTTGACTTCTAAATAATAGAGCATAACAATGCTATTTTCACTTATGGTTGGTTTGTTGGTTTGTTTTTTAAGGTATATAAGAGGTTTAAAAGGGCTTCATCCCTTTACAATCAAGAACTAAAACAATCAAAAAAACATACTTGCAACAACTAAGCAGGTGCTTATAAATAGTAGCCCTAATGGTGGGTGATTTAAACATAACATAATTATGTAAAAAATATTAACAAATTAACACAATTAGATCGTAAACATTAAAGTAAGGTAGCATCCTTTGAGTCCTCTTTAAGTGTCTTGCATGATATGTCATGAGCTCCTCATCTTCTTGCATGGTTTCTTTGCTTTTTGATTTCTTGTTCTTGTGTTAGGGCCCAAATTAAGCCTAGATCTTGTGGGTTGATGCTTTCTTGTAGCAATTTGATATTGTTGGTAGTGTTTTGGATGGTAGCACTACTATAGTCCACCTTTTGAAGGTTTAATTTGATTTTGAGGATATCCTTCTTTAAAATTGCCAACTTATCATTCACATAGTGAATTTTTCCTTGAGCATGTCCATCTCCTTAGTGTTCTCCCATTGTTTAGATAAACTAGCATATATACTATTTTTAATAATATATATTATTTTTGATAATATATACAAAAATGTCGAGAGATATCCTTCTCAAGGCGTCTATTCCATTTTTTATGAGTAATTGATTAAAAAATAGATGCCTCAAGAAGGATATCTCTCGATGTTTTTATATATATAGCAGTTGTAGTGCAACGTGGAAGACAAAATTATTACGATTAGGGATAGGGTTAGAGTTAGGGTAAGGGTTAGAATAAGGGTAAGGGTTAACATTAGGGTTGTGATTAGGGTTAGGGTTAGGATTACACATAAAATTTGGATCAAGGGTATGGTTAAGGTTAGGGTTAGGGTTATAATAGAAATACAATTAAGGTTGGGGTTAACATTAGTATCAAGGGATTAGGTTTACACTAAGATATTAGGGTTAGGGTAAGCATTACTTTTAGGATTAGCATTAGGGTTAGGTTTAGTGTTATGGTTAAGGCTTAGGGTTAGAGTTAAGGATAGAGAAAAGATTAGGGTTAAGGTTGGGATTAATTTTATTATTTGGAATAGGGTTAATGTTAGGTTTAGATATAGAATTAGTGTTAGAGTTGGAGTTAGTATTAGGGTTAGGATTAGGTTTAGATTTAGGATTATGTTTAGGGTTAGGGTTAACATATATAAAAAGGGTTAGGTTTAGAAATATGTTTGGGATGAGTGATAGGGTTAGGATTAGGTTTAGGAATATGTTTAAGATGAGCAGTAGCGTTAGGGTTGGGGTTAGCATAAATATACAAAGGGTTAGGTTTAAAAATAGGGTGAGGGTAAGGATAAGGGATAGATTTAGGGTTAGAGATTAGGGTTTGATATGATTAGGGTTAGGGTTAGGATTAGCAATAAAATTAGGATCAACGATAGGCTTAGGGTTAGAGATAGAATTGGTATTAGGGTGGGGATTAGTATTAGGGTTACATATTATTTAGGGTTATAGATAAGGGTTTCAATTAGAATTGACTTAGAATTTAGGGTTATAGATAAGGGAACTATAGAGTAGGCTTAGGGTTAGCATATAGAAAAAGGGTTAGGTTTAGAAATAGAGTTAAGGTTAAAGTTAGAGATAGAATTAGGGTTAGGGTTAGGGTTAGTGCTAGGGATAGAATTAAGGTTAGGTTTAGGGTTAGAATTAGATTTAGGGTTGATGTAATGGTTAGGGTTAATGTTACAATTAAGAATAAGGTTAGGTTTAAGGTTACGGTAGGGGTAAGGGTTAGATATAGGCTTATGGTTAGGATTAAGATTAGGGTTAGGGTTAGGGTTTGATTTATGATTAGAGATTGAATTGGGGTTAGGGTTAGGATTACAATCATGTGAGAGATCATTTTCAAGGTGCCCATTCCACATATGTATGTCAAATTGATTTAAAAAATAGATACCTCAAGACGGATATATCTCAATGGTTTTAGATAGATTATTAAAGATATATGCTTGTACCAATTATAGTTGTAACATGTAAGAAATTAATTGCATCCTAACCCTAATTAAATTATAATTGAAACCCAACTCTAATAGTAACCCTAACCACATTTGAACCTTAAACCTAACACTTATCCTAACCTTAACCCTAAACCTTATTAAATTAAATCTAATTGAACTATAAGTGTAACCCTAATTGAACCATAACACTGATTTAACACTAACACTAACCTTAAACCTAATACTAACTGTAACCCTGATTCTAATTGAACCCTAACTTTAATTAAATCCTAACCCTAATTTTAATTGAACTGTAATTCTAATCCTAACCCTAATTGAACTATAATTGAATTGTAACCCTAATTGAACCATAATTCTAATTTAACACTAAACTAACCTTAAACCTAGAATACTAGACCAAACCCTAATACTAATTGTAACCCTAATTAAACCATAATGGTAACCCTAATTGAACTATAACTTGATTGAATCCTAACCCTAATTGAACTATATCTTGATTGAACTATAGCCCTAATTATACTCTAATTAAAACATAATTAAAACTTAATCTTAATACTAACCCTAACCCTAGATGTAACCCTACTTGAACCCTAATCCTAATAACCCTAATACTAACCTTAACCTATCCCTTTAATACTAAATTTAACCCTATCCCTAACAATAACCCTAATTGAACCCTAATTAAAGTCTAATTAAACTTTGACCCTAATTGTAATTAAAAAGTAACCTTAATTATACACTAACCTTAACTGAATCCTAACCCTAACATTAACACTAACCCTTACCCTAAGTTAACCCTAACCCTAATTATATCATAATTAAACCCTAATCGTAATCCTAAACCTAATCTCAACCCTAACCCTATTTGAAGCTCAATTATAACCCTAACTTAAAGTGTTATTGTAAAACTCTAACCCTAATCCTAACATTAATTGAACCCTAACTATAACCCTAAGTGAATAGTAACACAAATTGAACCCTAAGGCAAATAAAACCTTAACCTTGATAAATCCCTAATCCTAACCTTAATTGAACCCTAATCCTAATTAAACCCTAACCCTTAATAAACCTTAATGCAAATTGAACCTTAACCATAGTTCCCTAACTGAACTTTAAACCTAATTGAATTTTAACCCCAAGCATTTAACCATAATGCTAAACCTTATCCTAATTGAACCCTAGGCCTAATAGAACCCTAACATAAACTCTAATTGACCCTTAACCCTACAATAACCCTAACCACATTTGAACCTTAAACCGAACACTTATCCCAACACTAATCGTAACCCTCATATGAAATGTAACCCTGATTAAATTCTAATTAAACTCTAAAATAACTCTAACCCTAACCCTAATTCAATCATAATCATAATTGAAACATAACCCTAATTTTATACTAACACTAACCTTGACCCTAATATAACCTATATAGGCGCGAATTTGCACCCCTTACACAAATTCCCCTTTTACACTTCCTCACCTTAGAAAACCAAATCTGAAATCAAAATTCCACAACAGCCTGTTGCCTTTGCTCCACTTGGCGTCTGTCCTTTGTGTCAAAAGAGGAATATTTGTTGGTGATGCCCGCACGGTGCACAGACGTCCGTGCAGCACGCTTACGTCCCTAACAGATTCCTGCATCTGAAGCTGGAAGAGGCATTACACTTCCCATTGGGGTCGGTTTGTAACGTCCCTCTTTGACCAACTAACCCCAAAAATGGAAATTTCTCTCATTCCACCTTCAAAAACACTTCATTCATTTCATCTTCTAAGCATTCAACTCATCCTCTACACAATCTCTTCTTGCATTCTCAAGCACTTCAACTTCATCCATCACTTCAAGCAGCACTTTGGCACTCCATAACAACAACAACGACACTCCATCAACTCCATAAAGCAAGTGTGGAACAAGCCATTGTAATAGGGGCTTGAGGTTTTGTGACACCTCCCTTCATCATAGTTGAGGTTGTGGTGATTGTTCAAGCTCTCTTTCTCCACCATTAGCTAGTGAGCTCTTGGTGGAGGTGGTAACATTTTCACTCCTCTCCTTTACGATTTGATTGAGTAGCTTAATACTATTTTGTAGTGTTATTTGTGTACTTTGTTTCTTCACTTCTTTATCTGTAATGTCCCCTTCTAGTAGCTTGTTGAGAGGTCAATTAGCCTTTTAATTCCTGAGGCTACTGTTGAGTTAAGGGAATCATTTATTTAATTGCTTAATTTATCGCCTAAGATTCACTTAAACATTTAAAGGTGATAATGAGTAATTAATTAAATCACTTTTTAAAGTGACTTTGTGGAAGTGTTATTTAAGTGACTTATGATATATTTAAAGTTTTACATCACATTATAAAAAGTCACTTATATTTTCATAGTGAAATATTAAGAACATATCTTTGCTAAAAGTCACGAGTTGCTTTTTGTGGATGAGGAAATACAAAACTTGAAGGGGTCTCCTTTATTTGGCACTTTTGAAATGAACAATTTTTCTTCATGAAGAACTCGAGCTCCCTGGGTTTTAGGCTTGGAGAACCCTACCTGCCATTGTTTCGAGTGTGGAAGATCACTCCTAGCTTGGCAACGTTGTTGGTTTGATAAGAGGGACAAGTTTACATCTCTGTAGATTTCATGACTTCCATTCAGTGTTTTTTTGATGCTTCATGGAGGACGAGTTGAGGGATAATCGAAGTAGCTGAAGGCATTCTATTACTGAGAAACCCTAGACGTGTTTCTTATTTGCTGAATATACCTGCTATGGGTGTTGAACAGTTGGCGAAGGACGTGTCTTCTTGTGAGAGAAATTGTAATACCCCTCCGTGTCGGTTGTTTTGGACTTGTGTGTGTGTGTGTTTCATTGGTTACTGAGTTATTTGATTGTGTGGAAAATATAATATGTTAGTAATCATGTTTAAATAATTAATTAAATCATAAATGAAATTGCAAGGTTATTTAAAATATAATTAGGAATTAAAATAATAATCAATTAAATCAAATCAAATGATTTAGAACAAATGATCAATCAAACTAATTCGTTAAAAGTAAAAGTGATATTATTAGATAAATTGATTTAAATTGTTATGAACAAGTAATCTTGAAAAGATAATTATTATAATAAGAAATTTAATGGATACTTATTTAGAATCTTGCAAATGGTTGATTTTAATTATTCTAATGTGGAAGTAATTAACAAATAGTGTATTGTGAAGATAATGAATATATATTCAAATAGAAGTTCATTTTTGTGGAGTTAAATTTATTTAGTTTAATCAAAATGCTTGATAAAAGAAAATGAAATATAAATACTTGAAAAGGCAACAAAAGGAATTAAAGGGATTAAATATTATTTGGATTTATTTCTTGAGTTGTGACTTTTGGTTTTCACTGGAGAATATGAAGAATAAACAAATATAAAACTCCATCTTTTGTGGATTTGAAGGTAATTAAATTTCATTTTTGGAGATGTGACCTCTGGTATTCACGGGAAGAGGAAATTGAAAGGATTCATGGGCATGGATTTTAAGAGGAGGTTTCTTTGTTTGAGGGGGGGGGGGTTTTGCAATGCTGGAGAAATTTTTATTGCCAATCATTTTTCTGCCCTTAGTTCTTTTCTGTTTTTGGAGAAATTGGTAAAGAGGAAGGAAGATTTGCAGCAAAGGAATTAGTATAGCAAGAGGATCAAAGCTTCTTCAATTCTCTGCAAGCGAAGGACGCCAGGTTCCTTCTTTTAATTTATTTATCTTCTGTTAAAATAAGAATTTGTGCTTGTAAATGAAATTTGTATTTAGGGTTGAAAATTAGATAATGATAGGAAGAAAATCTATTGGGGTTACAGTTTAATCAAAGGAAATTTTAGCAGGGAATTGGGGATTGTTATTTGATTAATGAAATTTCTGGGGTTTTTATTGCAATCTGGGAAATGAACAGCATCCTGTTATTTCATTTTGTTTTAAAAAATTTGTTATTGTTTTGAAAACAATTACCTTCCCTCGAATTTCTGGTTCATATATATATATATTTCCTTAGAAAGCATTTTATTTCAAACATGCACAGTGAATTTCATGTGAACATAATTCTCTGTTACTGTAATATTCAAACCTCTGAAAATATATATATATACACATATATATATATATATATATATATATATTAGATATATATATATACATATATATAAATATATATATATATACATATATATAAATATATATATATATATTAATCGAATGAAAATTTGAATGGAAATTTGAAATTGTTAAAAAAAACCTGTCGCACTGTTCATGCCTTTTATTTTTATTTTATTCATATATTAATAAAGGCTGTGTGGGGGACGGCCTCGGCCGTACCCACCACACTGCCTTTGGGCGTAGAACGGTACCGTCGGTACCGTGACTGTCCACGGCCGGCGGGGTCCGGTCCTCTATGCCAATGTTTTGGGATTAAATCCCAATTAAATTTTAATGTGTTTGTATATAATTTTTAATATGCGATTTCTTTATATTAAAATTTTTGTGCGGATTTTTATTTAGATATATATATATGTATATATATATATATGTATATATATTTGTAGATATATATTTACGTATATATATATAGATTAATTTAATTATTCTGGTTGCAGTATTATTAATTAATTTCACTGTTATTTAAAAAAAAGAATATATATATATAAATCTACTGTTTCATTTCTATTAAATAGATATTCTGTTAATTTAATTGTTAGTTAAACAAATGTTTAAATATATTATGTTCTGTTCTGATTAAAATTATATTTTCTGTAATTTATCTGTTATCTAGAAAATAGATATTTAGATTCTGTTTCTTTTCTAATTAAAAATAAAGCAGGAATTTTTACAAGGAAAATATTAGTAAAATAGAAAGAAATCTGTTTTATTGATTTGTTAAATTACAACTTGGAAAGGATATTGTTAGCAAAAGAAAAATCTATTACGAAAGTAAAACAGCATTGTTTATTTAATTCTTGTTTAAATGTGAATATTTTGGGAATAGAATTTATTATGGGATTAAATAAGTTGTTCTTTTTATATTTCATCTTGTAGTATTGTTGGATTCGTAGAACAGATCTTTTCTCTTTTTACATTCCCTCCTCAAAAAGAATTAAAATAAATATAAATGCGTAGTGGTTTTTAAACGTAATTGTGTGTGTAAATTTATTTAGATAGATTTAAGATTTTAAGGTGGTAAGTTCTAATATGTAGTTTATGTATGTAGAGTATTGTTATTATTGTCATTTTAAAGTATAGACAATTGGTCTTAAATGGTTTTCACGATTAATTTAAATTTTGGAAGTGAATGTTAAGTTAGTATGGTGAAGGAGGAAATTTAAATGTATGGGTATGATTAGTGTTTGATTAGGGTAATCTTGAATTGGGTAGTTTATTGATGAAATGGGATTGTAATCTTTTGAAAACTGATTTCCTTTATATTCATTTAATGGTTGATTTGTAAGTTCTCTTTATGGATAAGACTTTTAGAATACTTGTGATGGTTATCATGAATTGTTTTAGTATGGGTAAGTTGTAAAGTTATTTAGTTCTGGTCGTTAATTGATTGGTTAATAAATATTGTTCTCGATTGAATTGTTGATTGATGTTTAGTATATAAGTGTTGTTGTGGAGTTGTGAGTGGTTGAGTATTTAAGGTGTTCTTAAATTTGGTGCCTTGGATGCTTGGTTGAATGCTTTTACCTTTGTTGTTGAAGGATTGTTTTTGGGTGGTTCCATGTTGGTGTGAATGCCTTTGGAGGTTAGTTTTGATTCAAGGAATCCTTTGTCTTTTAAATTTGTGTGGCAATGTAATTGGGAATTTGTATTTTGTTGATGAGTTGTGGGAGGTTGATCTTCTTGGATTTATGATTTATTTTGTATCAAAGTTGTTTATGTGGTTTGGATGGGGTGGATGATCTTATTTTAATGTATTCACTCATTATTTTTGAATTAGAAATAGTTCTGGTGGCCTTACAATTATTGTTGTCATTGCTATGTTGTTGATTTTATAAAGGGGATTTGCGTACCACTATAAGGGGGTTCTTGTGTGGAGAAAATTGAGGTCTCCCATGGAATATCTAGTTGGTGGCTTTTGGTTTTATTAAGTGTTTTTGTTGAATTGAAGGTTGATTTTCTTTTATGTGTTCCGTTTGAGGTGACACCATTTTTGCTTGTGGATGGGTCTTGATGAATCTTTCCCTTTTATGGCTTTTCTATGTTACTCTCATATTTGAGGAAATTTTATCCTTGTGATGGAATTATTGGAGAAATATTCTTGTTGCTTCACTTTACCCTTGTTTGTGGGTTTAAATTCTTTTGGCTTCCAGAGGCTTGAGATGATTGATAATTGATGTTCTCTCTCTTTATGGGCCCTTGATGTGGCAAGTGTTTTGGTTTCATGATTTTTTTAAAAGGGTTGTACGGAATTTGTTGAGATTTGGAAATTGTATTTATAGCGAGATGGGTAATGCCTCGCATGCTTCTCGGTTGTGATCTAATATTCTTATTTTGATGGTACAACCCTTGGTTTTTTTTATGTTGTTGGGTCTCTAGGGAGAGTGGCTCCTCGTGGGGGCGGCCCCCGTTTAAGGGGAAGGGCTCAGGATAACCCACGAGTGAGTTAGTAAACAAGTGAAAACCTAATAATTAACTTAGGAGGGTTGGGTAGTAATATCATTATAAGATTAATAAAATGGATGCCTCATCTTCATTAGTGCTTTCGCAAACTAATGGGCTGAGAAGGCCGTGGTTGGCAAGGTCGTGACCTCGTCTTCACGAGAGGTCTACGGCTCCGCATGAGTCACCCTATGGACCGGCGCCTCCAGTTGGGAGGAAGAGCACAGGACAGCCATAGATGGGACCGACGCCTCCAGTTGGGAGGAAGAGCACAGGACAGCCCATGTAGGACTATGCGATGACACTCTCCCCTAGTTGCCCATGTGTTTTACTTTATTGTGTACCTCTAGAAGTAGGTTGTGGGAGTTGTTTTAGATTGTTGTTTGAATTGATTTAAATTGATTTATGATTATTGTTTTAATACATCTTTAGTATGTTTTGTGGTCTTGTATGATCTCATTTATATTTGATTTACGATCTTGTATCTTATGATACTGTGATATGATGTTATTGTGTTGTTTAATTGCAATTTGGAATTGTATTATGTTTAGTTGATTTGGAAGTGTTTCATGATCATCCTTTGGTTACTTGTTACTGGTCATTGCTTTGATTTATGTGATGAGATGTATGATTTTAAGTTATTTTAATGACTCTTGGTTGTTGTTGATTATGTCATTGTAATCCTTGAGTTTTATGATGCTTTTGTATGTTGTTAAGTCTTGTGGTTCCGTGTTTGGATGTTCTTGGTTGAGGACTCTTATTGTCAGCTCCTAGCACGGGGGGTGGGTCTTCGGACTCACATGGTCGGGTGGAACGTGCTAAGCACCCCATTGGGTCCCCAGTCGAGGATCGAGAGGTGCGGATTGGTGCGGTTGCAGCGACTCCAGAGTTGTATCCATCTTGGAGCTAGTTTTCATCTGTTTATTTGTATTATGTTATCTTATGTATGGTTTCCATTTATGTTTGGAAACACTCTTGTATCATTGTACCTTTAGAACATTGTACTGTAATGTATTATTAACTCGGTGTGGTTATTGGCCATGGCAGTTGTTATTCATTGGGTTGAGTTAATTATTTATATGTTGTATTTATATACTTAAATGGTTTCTTATCAATGATTATCATGTAGATGTTATATTTGTTAATGTTTATTTTGTTATGGATTATATCTTTGGATTTTATTCTTTATTGTTGTTGTGTGGATCTCAGTCTCGTAATGACTCCTCGTGTACCCCAAGGGATGTATGTGCTAATGAATCTACTTAAATGAAATTCATGTCATATCTTAATGTGTACTACCTGTATGTTATGTTTACTTAAAAAAAAAAAAATTGCTGTAATTATTATGTATTTGTCCTTTGGGGTTCACACGGCGGGGCGTTACAGAAATGACTTCCTAATCTCTTCTAGCTGGGACGTGGTCATTAATAGGAGCATGGTGACAAGTTTTTGATGCTTTAGAATAGTCATGTGGACTCCCTGAAGCAAGCCGATTCTTCCTCCAAGAGTTTCGTCTAAAAATGGGAGGTCATGTTTGTTGTGTATAGTGTCTGGGAGCCTTTGGAGGCATTTCATTCAGCTTCAAGCTTGGGAACGACTTATTACTAGGTCTGAGCGTTTTGATGTTATCTAGCTTTTGACATGTAATGGAAATTATTGTTTACTCACTTGCTACCATATTTAAAATGATAAGCCGGGTCTGAGATGGTTGTATATGAATTTCAACACTTGTAATATTCATAAATTACTGTTATAATTTGGTCTATTTGCAATGATAAATCTGATCATTAAAATCCAAAAAATGTTATGTGATAGGATTATGTAATGTTATATGAGTTGGGGAACTGTGTTGCAAATGACAGTCTTATTCATGTTCAGAAATTGCATATTAGATTGTTAGTTTAGATCATTTGTTTTGTGGTGTAATGTTGGTGTTGTCAAGGAAATCTTTAGTGAAGGGGTTGTCACTCTAATGCTGTTATAGGTTTGATTATTGATGTTAATGGTTATATGTCAGTCAAAGTAACACTCAGGGCATATGTTTGATAAACAAACAAGGCATGAAATCATGAAAATTTAGTCACAACCAGCAGGACACTTTACATTATCATGCATTTCTCTATCGTTGCTATCTTGGTTGTCCATGGAGGTGGAAACACCAAAAAGGGGGTCTGACTAAGGTAGACCCCTATACAACCCCCAACAATTTTCCCTCTTCCTTGTGTGTAGGTGGGTGTGCATTTGGAGCTAGCTGGTGAATGAGCATCTTTGTCACCTTAGCCTTCATATATTTGCTTTATCATATTCATTTGTATCTCTCCTACTTCCTAGTTTTGTTTTGTTCCCTTAGAAGTGACTATCTCTAGGCCATCATCTTGTTTTTTGGCAGTTCATGCTGTGTTTTTGGTCATTTGGTCATACAGACGCCAGTGCACCTAAGAGATGCTAGCATGTTGAGCTGTCGTCCCAGAGCCACACTTGCGTCCTTGGGTAGAGAATAGATAGAAGGGGAGAATTCACTTCAAAAGATATTTCTAATTTTTATAACAATAATGACATTAAGAGATACCCTACTATAGCTTATAACCCCCAACAAAATGGTATCACAACAAGAAATATCCATATTATTATGGAAATATTATGAAGTATGTTGTAGTTAAAAAGTCTTTTAAATTATTATTGGGGCAAAGGAGTGGCAACAAAAGTATACATTTTGAATCAAAGCCCCACAAAATTAGTTCAAAATATTACTTCAAATTAAGTTTGGACTAGTTAGAAGCCATCAATGGCTCATTTTTATGCATTTGGTTGTCCAATATATGTTCATATTCTAGTTGAGAAGTAGAAGAAGTTGGATGCCAAATCCCAAATTTGTACATCTTTAATGGATATTTTAATGCAAGTAAAGGATATATATTATATAATCCTAACACAAAGCAATGTATTGTTGGTTAGGATAAGGTTTTGGATGAAGGGGGAGTATGGCAGTGGAAAAATAGTGTACAACAAAACACACCAATAATCATGGGCATATAATATGATAATGTTCCTCCTCTCCCCATAAGATCAAGTGGAAGTTCAAGCTCCAATAGTAGCTCTATTGGAACACATTTTCCATTGCGCTAAAAGATCGACCTTAACACTTAATATAAATGCCAGAGGTAAGTAGATCCATGGGAGGTAGTTAGTCCATGTCTCGAATTCAAAGGGAGATGCTAGCAATTAATCCAAAAATCCCCCCTCAATGTCACTCGAGGGGATTCAAACCTGCGACACAATTCTAATACCATTTTTTGGAGCACACTTGTCATTGTGCTAAATAATCTACCTTGATGCTTGATACAAATATCAAAGATAAGTGGATCCATGGGAGTTGGTTAGTCCATGTCCCGAATCCAAAGGGAGATATTGGTGGCTATTCCAACAAGCTCAAGTTCACCAGGTTCTTTTGATAGCACAAATTTAGGTCATAGTTCAAGTCCAAGCTCTTCAAGAAAGGTATAAAGTTTAAATGAAACTTATTAGAGTACTAATATGAATACAATTGTCAATTTTTCTTTGCTTAGTACAATTGAAGTTGAAACCTCTATGTATGAAGAAGTAATGAAAGAAAAAGTATGGATTGATGTTATGGATGAAGAGATGTATGCAATTGATGAAATTAATACATGGTAATTAGTACAACTTCCAAAAGGAAAGAAACTGATTGATGTCAAATAAATTTATAAAGTGAAATATCATGATGATGGGTTTTTGAAATGAAGCAAGACAATATTAGTTGCCAAGGAATTTTCACAAACACTTGGAGTTGAAGGTAAAAGCACAAACCTATCACACTTTCGGCCAACTAAATAGTTCTAAGCGGAACAGTTTCACCCTAAAGAGTTTCAAGCAAAACAATTTCACCTGAAAATACATGGCCTCTACATGGCAGTTAAAGTTTTAGATGAAACCCTTTCACTTGAAACAATATTTTTTCCTTTGTCGATTTAAAATTGACTCAATTTGCATGTGTGTTTTTGACTGGAAGTGTTTCAGCCAAAAGGGTTTTGGTAGAAACCCTTTCATTCGAAACTATCTATGTGGCATCCATGTTGGTACCTACCTCATTTTTTTCAAAATTTTCTAAAACTTTTTACTTGAAAATGATATTTCTTCAGTTAGAATGATTTTTTTCAAAAACCTAAAAATACCCTTTTGTAGAGCTTGGAGTCAAGAATCCAAATATATATATTGACATTTTGATTAGTTTAAATATGTTTTTATTTTAAATAATGCAAGTAGGTTGTTAAAATAAAAATGACGTTGATTTTTGCTGAAATCACATATTTTTAGAAAATATAATCATTTAAGCCTTGAAAATTTCCATTTAAAGGATTCCAATTGAAGAGGTTTTGATCAAATCACCTTAGACCAATCCCCCTTGGATAGAACCCAACTAATTTTAAACCATACCTATAACAAAGTTTCCTTTACACCTATCAAAATGCTGATAAAAAACCACTTTTGATTTACCTTTTGGGGGATCAAATGAATTCATTTAAATTTTTTTTTTGTAAGTATGTAGTCCTTATTATAAGCTTCCAAAAAAGTATAATATTAATTAAATTTAATTTGATTATTATATTTATTTTTTATTTCTTGTGAATGTAGGTTTTTCACTGGAAATCAAACTCTTTGTTTTGCACAAGTGGAAAAATAGAAGATTATAAAAAAATTGAAAAATATAAATGCACCAGATATTGAAGTCCTTGATCCAATAAAAAAAATAAAATTGAATTTCGATACATACAAAAAAAATTGTGTTATACGGTCCACCCTACTTTGAAACTTGATTTAGGTCAATAAAAATATGAATAATATAGCAGTTACAAATCTAAATTTGAAACAAATAGAAGTTTATCTTTCATGGAAAAAATGTTGTGTTATACGGTGAACATCACTCCTTAAAAATGGTGTTTAATGAAAAAAACTAGTTTTTGAAGGAGATGGAAAAAGAAGTGCAATATGATTCCAAATTTTTTGAAAAAAATATATTTAGAATCTACAAAAAAAATGTCACAAATCAATAGTTTGCATCATCTTCAAATTCCTCATGGTTTAGTCGCTATAGGTGTCCGAAAGTGAAGATTTAGTTAGAAAAAATCAGTTCAGTGTCCAGTTTGGCCAAAAATTGTAAACCATTATTGTGGGATCACCTTAAAACATAATACACTTTTTTGAAAAATATATGGTGCACTAGAGGAGAGAATCCTCTCTAAAAGGGTATAATTTTTTTTGAAAATGATACAAAAAATTAGACAATGGTTGACATCAAATGAAAACTATAAAATTATGGTACGTTTGACTTTAATACATGTTATTACAAGAAAAATACACATCAAAATTTTTAATTTTATTTCCATGCATTAGATATTGAAGTTATCTATTTGGGAAAAAAAATAGGGTAAAATAAATTTGTTTTCTATTTTTTTCTTGACACAAATCTACGTTTCTTTTTTAAAATTTTTTCAGCAATTCAAAATTTGCTCTTGAATTTATAAAAAAATATCAAAACAATTTATTGTTTTGAAAAATTACATGAATAAACTTCATCAAGAGTTCTAAATTTCATTAGTTTACATCATTTTGAGATTCAAAACATAAAGACCCTTTTTATGTGGTCAAAATTGAAAATCTTTGTTTGTGTTGTTTGATTCCTTTATAAAAGTGTGACACAGGTTTGTACTTTTACCCTTGCTTATTTTAAAAAATTGCTAGGTTTGATACAATCAATATTATATTGGCTATTGCTACACAATATAAGTGGCTAGTATATTAGATTGATGTAAAATTAGCCTATGTGGAATTCTATTAATGGTTATACATATGAGGAATTATATGTGGACCAACCAATGGGCTACGAGATTCTAGGAAAAAAACAATTGGTTTACAATGAAGAAAGATCTTTATGGGTTGAAATGCACTCCTCATTATGCAAGGATTGATAATTGTTTATTAAAGAAGGGATTTAGCAGAAGCCTCTCTGAGCTAACCTTGTACGTCCAACATATTGGCAATGATATTCTCATTATTTTCTTTTATGTTGATGATTTTATTTATATAAGTAATAGTAAAACTATCATGGGAAAATTTCGAGTAAAAATGAAGCAATAATTTGAAATGTTAGATCTAGGACTCATGCATTATTTTTTTGTTGTGCACTTGTAACAACAATTAGAATGTCTATTTAGATCTCTCAAAGTAAGTGTGTAGCTGATTTACTAAAAAAATTTAGAATGATGCAATGCACAACAATTGTAACTATTGTAGAACTTGGTGAAAAATTAACCAAATAAGATATAAGTTCCAAAGTGAATCTGATACTTTGTATAGAATTTTGGTTGGGAGCCTCATCTACCTCACTACAACTAGATCTGATATTATGTATATTGTGAGCCACATCTCTTGGTCCATGGAAGATTCACATGAGTCTCATTGATGTGTTGCAAAAAAATATTAAGGTATGTGAGTGACATACAAGTTTTTGACATTTATTATTCTTCCATCGAACAATGTGAACTAGTTGGTTACATAGTTTTAAAATTGGGCTTGTTTAGTAGAAGATAAGAATTCTACATTTGGTTATGTTTTCTCACTTAGTTCTAGAGTTGTATCTTAGAGTAATAAAAGTAGGCAACTATGTCTCTCTCTTCCACCAAAGTAGAATATATTGCAGCTGCAAAAAGAAGTTTTCAAGACATGGATTATAAGAATCTTGGAGGATCTACATTTGCTTCAAGAACATCCAACTACATTGTGATAACAATTTAATAGCATTGCAATGAAAAAAAATTATGTACTTCATGCTAGATCAAAACACATAGAGATTTGACATCACTTCATGCAACACTAGTCAAAGGATTTCATGCAATTCATGCAATGAAACCATCAACGCCATGCAACTTAAATTTTTCTTTTTCTTTTTTTCTTTTATTTTTAGTAATGCTTTGTAACACATAATAAATTCCATTCATGCGTAGTACAATAAGCATTAATTTTATTTTGTATGAGAATACAATATTGTTGAGTGGTAAAAAATGTCTTGATAAGATCTCATTTTTTCATTGTTCTTTTAATGATTGAACAACCATTCTCTTTGCATAGCATCATATAACGTTCATTATTTTTTTGAACATTACATATGATTTTTTTTTTTAAATTCTATATTTTTTAACAACTCTTCAATATAGTGTTAGAGTTGTTTTAATCTTCATCTTACACATTATTCGAAGGGGGAGTATTGGAGATTTACCATGAACATGTGCAAGAAAAATTCCAAGCATAGATTGTATAGATTTCTTGATACTAAACTAAAATAATTTGAGTGTGTATATGTAAAGTGGGAGAGACATAATTATGGGTGATATAATAGGGAATGTATGATAATCTTGTGAGTCAATATTGATATGAGAGCATGCTTTTGAGAGATTAATATCGGACACCACTAATAAGCTATTTATAGGAAATTGGCAAGTCATATTATTACTGTGTGAGGAAAGCAAAATGTCAAGTCAAAAATTCATCTTCCACTTGCTAAGTCAATTCACACTCAACATGAACAATGTTCATTAAAGGTGTTTAAAATTTCAGACATGTGAGGTGGACATTTATATCATAGAGTTTTAAGTGGAATCTAGAGAGCTCCAAATTTATGTACAACATCCCATACAAAAAATATACAAAATTTGAATCTCTATAAATAATTCTAAAATGACAATGCACCAAACTGTCTAATAATTATTAATAAATAAAAATAAAATAATGGAATAACAATAAATACAAGGTCAAAATATTTTTTTATTTTTTAATATTTATTTTACATAATTTTAAAAAAATATGATCAATCTAATAATTCTCAAAAAAACAACATAATTATTTAACATGGTTGAAAAAGTATGTCCTGCGTCATGAACTTCTAGTATTTCCACATAGACTCCCCATCATTTTCATCTTTCATTTTGTTGAATGAAAAATATATGTTTATATGATCTGTTCATCATGCTGGAGCAACAGCACTGTGTCTCAAATTAATCAATTGATCGACCATCTACATGGTTGTTCAAGACCATATAATATATTATATATAGAAATTGGGAGTAAGGAATTTGTACCTAGCAGAAATTTGTGGATTTGAAGGAGAGGGGATAAATAAATGTGTTGGAGCATGTAAAACGAATAATTTGACTGATCCTGAGATTCACAGTGCAACAAAGAACACTCAGACATGCTCTTATATTGAGGACCTAAACTATAAAGTCAGTTATGGATTGCAGATAAATTAGGGAGAAGATATAGTATTCTGCACTTTAATTTTATACACGTCAAGCTCTTGAAAGATATATTGGATTTTCACTAAAATTTTAGTATATTTTTATATTTCAGCTTAAAGTTATTATTTGGGATTTTGGGTATGAATAATGTAGTCTAATCAATTATATATTTCTAATTGTCTCATGTATCACCATTTGATTGATTGTTTCTTTGATTTGATTTATTAAAGATACAATTGTACATATATATGTACACATATATTGGTTCCTTATTAAATTTTTACTAATATATTATTTCTCAACTACTAATTCTCTTAAATATAATTAATTAGGGGTCTAAGTATAGAACACCATAATAACTATTGGTGCATGTTCATATGTTAGTTCATTTCTCCTATATAGAAAACACATAAAATAGAGGAGAGGACCCAATAGTTGAGCATGTTCCAATAGTTGAGCATAGCATTTGTTAATTTGATGCTTAATATTTTTAATAGAATAATACTAATAGTTGTGACTTTAAAGTTGTTAGTGTTAATCTTGAGAACTCATAATTGAATGAAATGTATTCTTTAGATCTAAAAAGCAACAAATCATGTTATGCCATATCAATGCACCAATAAAACATGACTTAATGTACAACTATTATAACTTAGTATACAACTATTGGTTACCATTTTTTTGTCCTTTTGAATACCTCAACAAAAACATGTTTGTATAGGATCATACTTAATGATATAGATTTAAAACCTTAGTTATACGTAGGGGCCTCGCCAAATAAACTATTGTAAACAGTTAGAAATGATTTGAAACCATCACATAAGATTTTGAAAAGCCCAAAATTAAGATGCTCAACTACTAAATCTTCTTCCTTAAAATTGTTTAAAATTACTCAATTTTTTTTATAAAAATATTATAGAAAACGATTTACATACATTCTCAGCTATATGAAATGCAGCTATAACTCTCTGAATTAAATATGCACATATCATGTTTGGAACAAATCAATTGGAAGCACTATTAATTACATACTACACATTGAAGAAGACAGAACAAGTAAAACGAGGCCTTCATTATTAAATGAATGCAGTGAAAAATTCAACATCATTGCCATGAATCCTCATAGATTTGAACAATAAAGACATCGATCATAACAGGTGTCCAGGAGAATAAATGGTCACAGTCATAATCAATAATTTCATAGTCACAACAATAATGAAACTCAAATGGATTGAGAAGAACTAAAACATCATGCCCCAATAACTTTAACCACCAACTTAAAAAAAGTTATAAAAAATTTCATTGGAACATTATGTGTAATCAATTATAGATCACTATAATTCTGCCTTGGCAGGGACTAGTAAGAATATGATTATATTGGTTTTCACTCGAGTACAATCATGGTGGGCAGTGCTTTCTTAGTAGATTCTCAACTCAGAGCACATGCTCAGAATGATGAAGAGGCTCTGAATATGTTGTCGGAATCATCATGAAAGTCCATGACATGCTGGATAATTAAATACCAAACCTTATATCTTTCTCAGCAGCTTCCTCACAGGCACTGATACAGTTTATATACAAACCATTCTCTCTTGACACAACACAACCATTCTTGGCCTGTATAAACTAACAGTCCATTACAAAAGCTTCCTGCTTGTTCTAATGGAGGATTGCAATGGCAGACCTGAGATGCAACAAGAACCAGGGAATATGCATCGAATAGGACGTGGGATTTGGAGGATTAAGTTGGGTACGAGAGGAAAAGGTGGACTGAGACGTAGGTTACATGTTTCTCGCCCCAGGCTTCGACTTCTCTGTATTGTGGAGAAAATGAAGAAGGTGAATAACTGTTTCCTGCTTTGGGTGGCTTCTGCTGGGAAAAACAGATTGGGAGCTTTTGTGGGTGCCAAGAGCCCTCCTTGTGTAACTACCTCTGCAGCTGCTCCACGCCCTTGTTATGGCAGGTCGAATTCCTTCTATGCCGCTGCCATTGCTGACTGCATAGACTTCATTAAACTGTCTTCTTCCAGAGGAACAAGTAATCATGGCTGAAATGTATGTTTTTGGTAACAGTCACAGAATTTATATCTACCAAGTTTAATGATAAGAGTGGAAGCTCTGTGCTGTGTATAGCTTGCTTTAGAGAAGTCACTTCGCCTTCATACAAACAAGAATGTGGGCTGTTTATTAGGAAAATTATAATTTTGTATTTTATCTGGTTGTCATGTGGAAAAGATTAATGAGAATAGAATAATTTTGTACACAGTTTGTTTTTTTTTTTTTTTAAATTAATTGTCTAATAAATTATTTTACAACTAGATTATTTAATTTCTATATTTTAATATTTATATTTTTTATTTTTATTAAGAGGGGTAAACTGATTCGGAGTTATAAATGGGTGAGGTCACAAATGGGGGACCTCATCTCCAATATAAATTCTCAACAATTACATTTCAATGGAGTTTGAATCGTGATGACTATAAATTTATAATTTACAAATTTTATTTTGCTTTAGTTTTAATAATAAAAAAAACAATTCTTTATTATTTTCTATTTAAATAAGAGAAATAAATATGTGTCAAGCATGCAAACTATTCATTTTATTATATTCAAACTTTTTTTTTTATTGGTTCATTTATAATGTGTCAATGGTAATATAGATTTGAATATTAAAATTTGAATAAATATAAGTTAAAATTAATGAATATGATATTAAAGGGTTACAATTTAATTGGTGAGAGTGATGGTATGTTATTTCATTATTTCATCTATCAAGGTTCAATTTTCTTGGAGGTGCAATAAATAAGAGATGGGGTGGAATCACACCTTAGGCAAACTTGACGGAGTGGATACCCCTTACTCGTTAGCTCTACACAAGAAAAAGTGAATTGTTTGTATAGCTTAAGCTCATGCTCTTAGTACCAATGAATTACTAGAATGACCTAAGATTGTTATAGAACTTATTTCTTTCACATACATACATATAATCTCTCCTAAAATTCAAATCTTTTAAAAATGTGATATAAAAGATTAATCCTTAACTCTCATAAAAAATAATATCAATTTAAAACTTATACTATACAAATACAATAATATGAACATAAATATTATAAATGTAACATCTTTAGTGGGTGCAAGTAGGGAAATGTAAAGAATATTTTGGATTTGAAGATAGTGTACATGCACTCAAAGCTTTTTGTCATGTACTCCAAACTCCCTCCAATGAATATGCACCTTATATGTTTGCATTATGTGGAATGATTTTCATCCAACATATTTGGTGATTTGAGAGATTGCAATCAAAATTAAAGAAAGGTGGTTGTCATCCTTGTAAATTGTCAACCATTAATAATTTGATACCTATCACAAATTTATAACATCATTTATTGAAAGGGTTAAAATAAGGAATAGTGAAAGGTGTAGGTTCATTCTTGGAGTTTGTAGTGTATGTGCATTGTTCCATAAAATAATTATTTTGAACCATTTTATGAAAATTTAATTGGAATTTCTTGGTAGCTACAAGTACCTAATAAAGAATGACACAAAACATGTGTAAGATGTTGGAATTTGTTGCAACTTCTCATAATTGTATGTTAGAGATGACTTGAAACCTATAAAATAATGGGAGATGTCTTCATTAGTAAGATAAGGGATTACAATGTCTACATAGACAAAGTTAATTTCAACACAAAATTTGGTGGAGGTTTAAAGACCTTACATTGTTTGGTTATTTAAGCTCTTTTAATGAACACCAGTTCAATTTGCTTCAAAATTGAAAGACAATATTTTCTTACTATTTTTCAAAGCTGTCAAACAAAGATTAGTAAAAAAATTGGTAGAGTGAAAAGAAATTTTTAGAGACTTTAGAGCAATGGTGGTTGTTGAGTTCATGCAAACAAATGAGAAGAAGAAGAGGTCACAAGAGTTCATGAAAATAGTGTAGTCAAGAAAAGGGGGGCCTAAAAATGGGTTGTACAATTATATAGTTGTGAGGCAATAAACATGGGGTAGAAGAGTGGTTGAAATTAGAAAGTCCAATAGAGAAAAGTGTCTTTGGAAGTTAGCACCTTCAATACAACTCATGAGGTTGTTATATGATTGTGCTACTCAAATCATGTATGGGTCTTCCACCTATCTTAATAATGGGTCTTCCACCTATCTTAATAATGGAAATATCTAAAACAAAATGTAGAAATGATGTGTATATCTTATAGCACAATGTAAAAGCAATTTTCTCTAGACATCAATGAGGATAAGGTGGTTGGAAGCAAAGACATATGTTTCTATTTTAAAGAAGAAATCTCTATTAAAATCAAAGATTGTGAAACTCTTGCTAAAATTTATAGAATTTCATTATATATATATATATATATATATATTTCAAAATCAAATCAAATCAAATATGTCACAACATTGATATTTTTCAACAATTAAAAATAACTTTTTGATAGACAAAAATTGGTTTGACATCATGAAACGATTTTCATAACATTAAATGACACTAGCTTACTACTAGCACTTGCAACTTTAGGAGGCGCACGGATGTGCCGATAAAAAATTCAAAGAAATGTCATCATAACCAATTAATAATAAGTGTTAAATAATGGAATGAAATACACTTAAAGCCAAATCTAGATATTTTTCTTAAATAAATTAGGTATTATCTATTTTGAAATATTTACATGATTCAAAACATAAAGCAATGCAAATAAAAATGAAAGTTGTCATCAAATTGACAAAAATCACTGCAAATGGAAATAGAATGTTCCCATCCAATTGGCAAATCAATATTTATCTAACTTTTACATGATATTTTGCAAAACTGATTTAACATTAAATGACAGCTTAAACTTATTTTCCGACTACTCAATAATTATTTACAGACGTGATTTCAAGCTCAAATCTCACTGTATATATATCTGAAACAATTTGACAATATGAAACAATTTTCTTATCAGAAACGCTCACATAAAAAAATTAACAACACTTTTCTTAAACAATGTAAAACCTATATACAGAAAAGGTACTTCAAACAGAATGCATGTGCGATAAAGCTGGACAGACATTATATAAATCTTTCTATTAAGATTACCTCGGTGACTCGAACTTTATGCGCTGGATAATGAAGATCCATGAACACCACCTTTTAAAAGTAGAAGCCATATTGATGTTCATGATGATTGTACAGACGCATTGCTTTAGTATCAACTAAATTATTGTTTCAAGGGAACACAAGTACATTTAGTGCGCCATATCCTCCGCCCACAATCTAACATTACGTATACGGTGCACATAAAGATTGAGAAAAATAGTGAAAATCACGCGTGTCATAAACTTTTGAGACATCCACCACTTTCTTTTACAGATCTTTGAAGAAAGCCATGTTCTTGTCGTGTCAGGAGAGAACAAAAAATTAAAATCCTGTCGTTTCAAGAGAGAAGAACAAATTAAAATTTAAAAAGAAAAACCCCATAATTGTGCGATTAACTTCTCTTCTACTCCTCCTTATCCTCGACTTAATTGCAGTTAGTAGCAGAGGAATCAGTGAGCTCCTTCCATGGTATTGTAGAAACAGAAACATAAAACCTGCAAACTTAAATAATATTGCAACATAAGTTAGTTGTAAAGAAATAAAGAAGAAAATGAAATGGAATAACAAAATAATAGACAAAACATAGATTTACATGGTAAAACTTTGACAATATGTCAAGGAAACATCTACAGGACAAAGTAAGGGTATTCTTATTGGGCAGAGAAACAGGTTACAATCTTCACTGCTATTCAATTACAATTCATTACATTGATTTTGTAGGCAACAAGATATATATAATATCTTCAAGATAACAACCTCTGTCAAACTTAAAAAAACCAACTTTGTTTTATTGCTTTGTTTTTATTGTTTTATCTTTTTGTTTTATTTCTTTATCTTTTTTAAAGATAAGATTTTGCTTTATTTTTATTATTGTTGTCATTATCCAACAATCTCCACCTTGACAACAATTTACTTGATACTTACCCATGTCTATTCATCACCTTTTTGCAAGCCAAGAGAAGCCAAACTCCACTTCAACTTCTCTAACTATGTTGGTTTTGTAAACATGTCTGCATAATTTTCTAGTGTATGAACTTTCTCAAGAGCTACTCCACCTCCACCAATAACTTGTCTTACAAAATGGTTTTCAATTGCAATATGCTTAGTTCTACTATGATAAGCTGGATTTTTAGTTAAATGTATAACACTTTAACTATCACAGAATACAATCACCTTATCTTGCTTTTTCCCAAACTCAAATCCAAAAGACCCTTCAACCAAATTGCCTCTTTGCACGCATGTGAGATATCCATATACTTTGCTTCAGTAGTGGATAAAACAACCGTTTCTAGAAGCTTTGGCATTCAACAAATAGGTCCTCCTGCAAGAGTAAAGACATAACTTGATGTACATCTCCTTTTGTCCAAATCACTTGCAAAATTTGAATCAACATAACCACAAACTGAACTACTACAACCATCAAAGGTGATACAATAATCACTTGTACCTCTAAGATACCGAAGCACCTATTTCACAGCTACCCAATGTTCTTTACCTAGATTTTCCATGTATCTAGTGACAACACCAACTGCATGTGAAATATTTGGTCTTGTACATACCATCACATACATTAAACTTCCAACTACATTGACATACAATACACAAGACATATAATCATTTTCTTCTTTATTACTAGGACATAAACTTGAAGAAAGCTTAAAATGAGAATCTAAAGGGATATTAACTAGTTTCACATTCCTCCAGTTTTGGGAGGATTCTTGTTTTGAAGCTATTAGAAACACCATTGGTTGCTTTTTGAAGGAGGACTCTACGTCTCAGGACTTTGGGCATACTATGGTGGCTCGTATTTTAATCGATTTCGACATCTCCAAACCTCTCCATGGTGATGTGGTCTTGATGGTGGAGGATAGACCTTGGAAGCAACTTTTGAACTATGAGGGGCTCCCTTTTTGGTGTAGAAGACATTTCTCTGTTGGTCATTTGGCCTCTATCTGCCCTCTTGCTCGCCGTAAGGGCACTGCTACTTGGTGGAAGGATGCTCTCTTGGACCATCTCACAGTGGGCTCTCCCTCTTTGGATGGTCCCTCTAGGGAGGATGCCCCTTTCCTTGACTGTTTCTTCTTTGGAGGTTGTGTCTCCCCAGGATCCTCCTTTGAGTGTTGCCATGTACTGCTATCGTTGTGCCGACAAAGCATGCATGTCCCTTGACGAACACTTATGTTGATCCTTTAAATGCTCTTGACTCCTCGTCTACGTTACTGGCTTCGCTACGTGGTGACTCTCTGTCCATGATGGTTGTTGAGGAACCGCTCATCTCACCTCACTCGGTGGACTTCGTTTTTGAGCCTTCATGGTCTATTGTGCAAAGAAAAAATAAGGGACTCCCCAAATAGAGGCCTTGGGTTTTGGGAGTTAGATCTGTCCCCTTAGATTATGGGGTTGTCTAATCCTCGTCCTTTGTTCGACATGCGGTCTGTCAGCTGTTCATGTCCTATTTTTTTTCTAGTTCATGTCCTTTTTTGAACTGAACCAACGATTTTTGGGATGTGGGGGCTCTCTTACACTTCTAGGGTTTTGCACCTAAAAGGAGAGAGGTATCCAAACACCTTGATGCCTCACTCAAGGATATGCCCTTTAGATTCCAATGCAAAGATGATTGAAATTTTTCTAAGGGGAATGTCCTAGATGTAATCGATTGATAAAAGAGATTAATGACTAATGCAAAACTAGTGAAATGCAAGATGTTTGAAAACACGTTGCGATATGCAAAATAAACTAAAAATGCAAACAAACTATAACATAAATTAATGAGATTAAAGGTGTGCACCTATAAACTGGAAAGTGATGGAGAGGAGCTCTGGAATCCTACAAAAGTCACTGTTGAAGTCAACTAGGACTCATACCCCAAGCTGGGTGACTTTGTCTTGTTTCGGGGAAATTCTGTCGGAACAAGTTTAAGAAAAAAGGGTACTTAGAACTATAAAAACTTTGATTTGGACCTAGCAGTGGGAATCATATTCCATTGATGGTGACTTAGTCCACTTCTAGATTTTGGGAAATTCAAAAGTGCAATCTATAGCTCCCGGTCTACACTTCAGCTCCTGATAGGTTTCCGAATTCAAAACTGTAGAATCTGACCTATAGGTGTTCTCCAAGCTTCTTTTAGGATTTTGACCACTTTGAATGACTTTGACAAATTGTTGACAACTTTTCACACCTTGCTCTTTGACAACTCTGCACACTAGACCTACAAAACACATGCACAAAGGGGGAAAATGGTTAAGGGTTAGTGAATAGGGGTTTGCCTTGGTCAAACCTTGGTTTGGTAATTAAACCCTTGAAAATGAAATGAAATAAAAAGAGAATGATGAATGAACAACATGCAATGCTAGAACTCACCAAACCCTTGAAGTAGAAATCTGAAGACATGCAAGTAGAAGCTCCAATGGATGTAGACTTGAAGATGTTTGAAATGCCTAAAATGATTGATAATTGATGGAATGCTTGAGTGAATGAATGAGTGAATTAATGGGGGTGAAATGAGAGGGAAAAACCTATATTTATACTTGATTATGCAAAATTTCTCAAAAATACCACATCACAAGCTGACCTTAGGTTTTAGAAAATAATATCTCGCCAGAATTTTAAAATAATTTTGATTTTTGAGCCAAATGGGTCCCACTTAGGCATTTTAAGTGGGTGTCAGAAATTAAGATGTATTAAATGATGTTTAATGGGATTATTCTCAAAAATATACTTAAGTAAGGCCTGTAAGTGTATAATGGGGCCAATTAATCATAAGAAAGGGTTAAATTATTCATGACAAGCCTAAAAAAGCATGAAAGTTTGTTACAACACTTTACAACACTTTGAAATAAAGCTTGGTAAGTGATAAAAAGAGGTTATTTAAGTGAAATATATTAATAAGGTCCTAGAAAAGTGTGAAAGTGTGTTACAACACTTCACAACACTTCTACAAGGCATCATAAAGTTCTTATTGATTCACAAGGGTCCAAGACCTAATGTAAATGTGTTGACCACATTATAACATTAAATCAAGGCAAGATTATTCCAACATCCATAAGAAAGACCCAAATGAGTGTGAAAATGTCCAAAGATACATTTTTTCTATGCTACATGAACTAGTTTATTTTTGGCTCTGAGGGCTCTCTGTGTAAAGGGTACAACACCCTATAAATGTTGCTTACTTTATCAAAAACTAGTTTCACATTCATCATATTGAATCTTATGAGGATCTTCTCCACATACTTCTATTGTGATAGCTAAAGCTTACCATGTTCCCTGTCTGTGTATTTCTATGCCCAAAATTTGTTTTGATGCTCCTAGATCCTTCACATCAAAAGTCCTAATCATCTGAGTCTTTAATTCGTTGATCTCAACTATGTTTTTCCTTGCTACAAGAATATCATCAACATATAATACCAAGATAATGAATAAACCATTTTTCAAACTTTTTAAGTAAACAAAATGGTCATACTCACTCGTAAAATTTTGGCTCACCATGAAGGAATCAAACTTCTTGTAGCATTGCTTGGGAGATTGCCTCAAGCCATACAATGAATTTTTAGTTTGCAAAAAAAATTCCTATTGTGATCTTGAACAAGCCCTTCTAGTTGTTCCATATATATCTCATCCAAATTTTCATATAATTTTTTTGTTTTAACACCTAATTGCTCTTACTCAAGATCAAGTAAAGCAACAAGTGTTAAAACAACCCAAATAGAAACAAGCTTAACAATTGGTGAAATTTTTTCATGAAAATCAATACCTTCCAAGTTTAAGAATACCCTTTTGTTACCAATCTTACTTTGTACCTTTCAACTTTATCATCAACACCCTTCTTCAATTTGTAGACCCATTTGCAACCAACAACTCTCCTATCCTTTGGGAGTTCAATTAGATCCCATATTTTATTCTTCTCCAAGGAATCCATTTCTTCTTCCATTGCTATTTCCATTTAGCATTTTCAGTACCATACATTGCTTCCTAACAACAACTAGGTTCCCCATCATTAGAAATCAAAGCAACAAATGAAACATAATCATCATACCTTTTAGGTGGATTTTTGACCCGTGTAGATCTCCTTAGATCTAGTTGTGGAATTTCCATATTTTCCTGTAGATTTTTCTATATCCTCATCTTTTTCTTCGAAAGCTTCTTCTTGCTCCCTATTTTTTGTAGATGGAAAAGTTTCCAATTGAATTTGTTGATGTTGAGGTACTTGTTCCTGTTTCATATCAAACTTCTACTATGTTTGATTTTATGAGAGGAGATTCATCAAATACCACATCTCTATTAATAATGACTTTGTGGGTAGTAGGATCCCACAATCTATATCCCTTAATTCCATCACCATAACCAATAAATATATACTTCTTGGATTTGGAGTCCAATTTAGAACCTTGATCTTTTGAAATAAGAGCATATACATCACAACCAAAAAAAATCATATTTGAATAATCACAAGAATGACCTATTCATACCTCTTTAGGAATCTTACAATCTATTGCAATTGATTTGGTGATTGATTTACTAAATAACAAGCTATAGAGACTGTTTCTACCCACAACTCTTGTTGCAACTTGGTATTACTGAGCATGCTCTTTGCTCTTTCTAGAAGAGTCATATTCATGTGTTCAACAACACTATTTTACTGAGTGTAAATAGTGTTTTATGACTTTCAATCCTAGATTCCTTACAATAATTTTCAACTTCCAAATATTTGAACTCACCTCCTTTATTTTTTCTTGAACACTTGATTGATCTGCTAGTTCTATTTTCAACCAAAACTCTAAACCACTTAAATACACTAAACATGTCAGCTTTACTTTTAAGAATATAGACCCACACCTTTCTAGAGTAGTCATGTACATAAATGTTACAAAATATAATGATCCTCCAAAAGAAACTGTAGGGGATGGCCCCCAAACATCTAAATAAATATAATCTAGAATACCCTTACTTGTATGACTGCCTGCTTTAAACTTTTGTCTAGATTGCTTCCCATAAACACAATGCTTGCATAAATTCAAATTCAAATATTTTAGATTTGAAATTAACTTACAGTTTAATGGTATACTCAACCCTTTCTCACTCATATGACTCGGTCATTGATACCATAAATGAGTAGATTCATTTGTGTCTTCAGATAGCACTGCTACTTCATTTATTATAGTACTCCCTTCTAGCTTGTAAAGGTTTCTAATATTTTTAGCCTTCATGACCACCAAAATTTCTTTGGAATTTTTTAGTGATCCACTTTGAATAGTAAATTTATAGCCTCCAAAATCCAAAACTCCCAAGGAAATTAAAATATTTTTGAGTTCTGGTACATTTCTTACCTCTGTTAATGTCCTCACAAAACCATCAAACATTTTAATATTAATGCTCCTAATCCCAATAGTCTTACAAGAAACATTATTTCCCATAAGAACAACACTACCATCAATAGCTTGGTAAGAAGAAAACCAATTCTTATGTGGATGCACGTGTGATTAGAAGCACTAGAATCTAATAACCATTTCTCATGATATTGTAAGAAATTACAAAAAGATAAAACTTCATCAATTGTACATGAACTTATCTCAACTGAATTTTCTTCCTTTTTGGAGTCATCATTATCCTCTTTCCTCTTCCAACAATCTTTCTTGAGATGCCCTGATTTATTGCAATACCAACATTTTCCCTTACCCTTTTTTCCTTTTGAACTTAGATTTGTACCTCTCAAATCTTCCCCTTCTTTTGTGGATCGACCCCTAACCACCATTGCTTCTAATGTGGAGGTTTCTATTTTAGATTTACTCTACACCTCTTCAGACAACAAATATCCCACAAAAAAATAAAATTCAAGGGTGTCATTTGTGCTAAAGCTAATAGAAGTGACTAAGTGTTTCCATGGTTTGGGAAATGAACACAATAATGTAATAGCCTTGTCTTCATCTTCAAATTTTACACCCATACTAGCTAATTGACATATAAGAGTATTGAAAATATTTAAATGATCAAAAAAAATTATACCTTCTTTCATTCACAAACTATACAACTTCCTCTTCAAGTAGATCTGATTTGTCAAGGATTTTGTCATATAAAGACTCCCTATTTTACTCCATAAGCCTACTATTATTTCCTCTCAAACAATATTGAAAAGAACATCATCTGCTAAACACAACCAAATTGTGCTAAGAGCTCTTGTATCTAGATCCTCTCAATCCTCACCAGTCATATTTACATATTTCTTTGACTTTCCTACCAACACTTGGTGCAATCCTTGTTGCACTAACAAATCACACATCTTGAACTTTTGTAGCTCAAAATTATTCTTTCCATTGAATTTCTCTACCTCGAACCTTGAATTTGAAACCTTCACCATTTGATTCTACAAAAAAAACATCAAATCCTAACAAATACACTACAAAAATAAATGCTTTGATACTACTTGTTGTGGAAACATAAATGTAAAATCCACAAACTTAAATAATATTGCAACACAAGTTAGTTGCAAAGAAATAACAAAGAAAATGAAATGGAATAATATGTGTCGTGTCTAAATATATTATATTTTTTATTAGGAAAATAGGTTTTGAAGGGGTCTTGAAACCCTGTACAAAAGGGGTCGGCTACTAATTAAAGAAGAGCATTGATACCAAGTAGCCCCCAAGAAAAAACCAACCATCAACTAAACTAGTAGTAGACAATCAACAAGCACAAGACAAAAAACATAGACAAAAAAGAGAGACGGCTACTACTACAAATTCTTAAGGATTCTTACTGCCTCCACATCACTAGCAATAACTTTGTCATGCATCTTAACCACATCGTTAAGCTCTTTGGCATAAACCATTCCACCTTTCTTCGTTTTACTCCTAGTCCGAATGCAGAGACCATCATCTTTACTAGTCTTGGCATTACGCAAAAAGGCCACATCCTCCAAGACCGACATCTCCTTCCCATTGAGTGGCGACTTACCAGTCCATTGTCTGGATTTTTCATTTAGTATAGTCAATCCCTCCACACTATTCTGCATCGACACATGGCTCATAGAAACCAGGGTAGAAATATCTTCAAGAATCTTTGACACTTTTTGTTCAAGAGCTACCAATCTGGATTCATGATCATCTTTTAAATTTTCAACATCAACCACAAATCTGTCGAGGATACCATGCATTACTTTGACCTTTTTGAAAACTGATGATTCCAAATTATTACTATTAGTAAGAGAAACATTGAACTAGGCCACATAATCAATCTTCATATGAAGATGCTTAACTTCATTATGAATCCACTTAAGCAACAAAAAAATATTACTAGTCCAGGCGCCCTCACTAGGTGAACAACATCATTACCATCCATCAACTGGAGAGCTTTAGAAATGGAATGAAAATTACCATTTGGGGTGACCATCTTCTCTTTACCAGCATCCAAAGACTCGGCTTCTAGGTCAATCACCTTATCAGGACTGATATCTTTTTTGTCTTTCCTTTGCACCGACTCCTGAGGAATGTGCTCCATGCCTCCCAACAGCTCCTCCACAACCTTGCCAACCCTTTCCTTCCCTTTACCCACAATAGGGGAACCTTTTTCCATAGAATTATTTCCCACCTTCCTCATTCTAGCATCCCCTAACTAAATTATTCTCTTAACACCAAGTAGAGGAGGAGAGTTTGCCTTTTTCACAGCCACTTTTTTTCCTTTTCAAAGAGCCTTTACCTTCCCCTTCCCCCTCCAAATTAGTACTTTTAACACCAATTAGAGGAGGAGACTCTACCTTCTTCACACTAAATTTTTTTCTTTTTAGAGGAACCTTTACCTTCCCCTTCCCAATCCAAATCAGTAAAAGAGCCCTTCGACCAAGAAGAGGATTCCCCTTTCCTAGTCCTTTTCCTGAAGGATTTATTAGGATCAACTTAGGGTTCGTCAAAAGAATCAGAGACAACATCCTCCTCTTCATCACTCTCTAAATCATCCCTTGTGTCAAGATCAGAGAGATTATCCTTGACCTTACACCCTTTATGTAATTTAGGAGTCTCAATTACATAATTAGCCTTGATATGCTCAACTAATAGGAGCATTAACCCCTCATGCAAACGAGGGTTCAAATTCTTGTGGTAGTCAAGAATACCATTTTCAAGAGATAGCAACAAATAATAGGGGAAAGAAACAACCCTATTATGTCTAAAATGACTTAGGAGCATAAAATGGTATCCATAAATCATAGAAAACCTACCATCCAGTGTGAAGTACCACATTACAGCCATATCCACAGCCTCCAAATGGGTTTCAAAGATGATCTATCATAACCTCTGCCACCCATCTTCTTGAGCTTTAACCTCTCGTTGCCTTTCAATAAATTTGTAACAGTAGATTTTGTGGCTAAACTTTCTCTATAGAATTTTCTACCTTTTGAGGAAAGACCAAACACCTCAGTGATTAAATCCTCATAAATGTTGACTTCCACTCCAAAGATTCACAGAACCCTACTCTTCCAACCATTCACAAACTCTTGTGACACCTGGGAATCAAATCCATGGAGTTTCAACATATAAGGTGTCACACCTCCCTTCTCTAAAATCTTCCAAACTAATCCATTCGCCTTTGTTTCATCGTAGGTTACTGGCTCGATTCTACATCTATCACCACCCATTATGAACTATCCATAGGAAACCATAGCTTCTTCCCTAGAAAAGAAATTCCTTAGAAAAAAATGGAAGCAACAAAGCATAAGGAGAAGAAAGATACCCAAAATGTGTGTAACCATGAAAACTTTAGTATTGGTTGACATCATGGAACTAAGCTTCCGGTGATTTCCCATATCTTTGTGACCAAAATATAGGTAAATAGGGCAGCAAAAATGTCTTTTCGAAATAAATATGCAATTATTTCTAGGAACCCCTCCAGCCACCAAAATATAGGTAAAAAAGGTAGCAAAAATGTCTTTTTGAAATAAATATGCAATTATTTCTAGGAACCCCTCCAGCCATCGATTGAAACATGTGAACTTTTTTCATCATTTACAATGGTTTGAATTTCAATAGGTAGGACATCATTAGAGTACCAACAGATAGGTGTGACCACCCCATACTAGCAATGCAATCGGCTAAATTATTAGCCTCTCTATAGACATAAGAAACATAGACGTCATTAAAGGTATCCAAGATAGCTATGGATTCCTGAATTAAATGTTCTATAGTCTAGGAGGGAGGGATAGCTCTGTTCAAACAATTAATCACATTCAATGAGTCTCCTTCCAACCAAATTCTTCTGATCTCCTTCTCTTGTGCTAATTTTAATCCATGGTAAGCAGCCGAAGCTTCTACATAGTGGTTTGTCCAGGTTCCCAAAGGGAGTGCCGCAATAGAAACAAGTCAACCATGCGAATCATGTAACAATCCTCGACAACCAGTAGGTCCTAGATTACCTTTACTAGTATCATCAAAAAATTCACTTTATACCAGTCCTTAGTTGGATCTTTCCACCTCACACCCTCTCCTGAATATTTAGCCTTCTTCAAGGGGTTAGATATGTCAACATTTAGATTCCACTGATCAGCCACGTAGCAGTCATAGTTTGAAATAGGCATTTTTGGGGTAAAGTTCTTGGATAAAACCATTTCAAATATAAGGTTTTCCTTGATGGTAGCATAAATCTTGAAGGCCAATCTCAAAGGAGGAATAGAAGTATCTTGAAAGATTTTTTTATTTATTTCCCTCCATAAGCCCCATGCCATATGGGGGAGAATAAGAGACCAAAGCATAACCAACAATGGGTTAGAAGTGGGGGGAACCATTGAGACCATAGATCAGCCAAAGACCCCAGAAAGACCTAAACAAGATTCCAAAGGTGCAGCACATGAGCCCAAAAATCCACAACGAAATTGCACCCAACAATTATGTGATAAGAATCTTTTGTAGCTTCCTCACATAGGTAACATCTATTGGGCATCAAAAAGCCCCTTTTTTGGAGGTTATTTACAGTCAAGATTTTATCTTGGCAGCGCAACCAAAAGAAGATATTAAATTTTAAAATTAGCTTAGGAAACCAAAGCTTCACCCAAAAGGAAGGAAGACCAACAACATTCATCTAATGATAGAATGTTGATGCCACTGAGAAAGAACCATGCAAAGTCAAACTCTAGACCACTCTATCACATTGAGAAGAGGTCAGAAAATGAATCAAAGATAAATAGTAAAATATTGACTCGAGATCCCCGTGGCCTTCATGAATCCTCTTCCATTTACCATTAGCAATATAATCTGCAACATTCTAAAATAGCGAACACAAAGATTCCAAAACGGGGTAGCCCATATCTCGTCCTTAAGAGGTCTATGTCCAGCCCACTAGTCATCCCAAAAAGGATAGAGCGACCATTCCCCAAGGACCATCTCAAACTAGAAGACACAATAGCTCTAGCCTTAATCCAAACATTCCAAAGAGCTGACCCTAAAGGGGGGAGAAACCATCCACAAAAAATCTCTAAATTTGTTAATGCCACAAAGATATTTATTCCCAAAAATTGTCGCCCACTCCTTACCCCCAAGAAGAAGGTTCCAAACTTGTTTTTCCAAGAGGGATAAATTAAACTCTTTAATTCTTCTCAACCCCAAACCACCCTGAGTTTTAAATCTATAGACTTCCTCCTAGGAGACAAGATGCATTCTTCATTTAGTGTCCACTCTAAACCATAAAAACCACTTCTGAATACTCTCAATCTTCTCCCAGAACTTCCTTAGAATTTGAAAAGGACTCATAGCATACATTGGAAGATTCTACAAAGTAGACTTAATAAGCTAAATCTTTCCAACCTGACTAAGCAACACTCCTTTTCGTCTAGAAAATTTGGAGTTAAATTTATCAACCACTCCAAAAAGAAATAGGCACCACATTAGTACACAGAGGTAGACCCAAGCACGTAGAAGGAAAGACCCCAATCTAACATTGCAAAATATGAGCAATTCTCAGTTTCCTTCTCTTTGGAGTGTTAAAAAAGAAAACAATGCTCTTAGGTAGGCTAATCTTCTACCTCGAAGCCAATTCATAATTTTGCAATAAAAGCTTAATATCTTTAGCTTCAACAACAAAATATTCTCCAAGGATCATAGTGTCATCCACAAATTGTTGGTGAGAACAAGTTTGGGGAGAAGAACAAGGCCTTAAACCCTTAATATTCTCGTCAATAATAACCTTATGAATAAACCTTCCAAGAGATTCCACCATAATGATAAAAAAGAAGGGAGAGATGGGATCACCCTATCTTAAGCCTCTCAAAATCTTAAAAAAAGAGGAAGGAGAGTCATTGACCAACACACAGAAGGGGTAGAAAACAACTACTCCCCAATCTACACAAATCTCTTAGAGAAACCAAAGGCCCTCAATATTTTTATTAAAAACTATCAATTAACTCGATCATATGCCTTCTCTAGATTCAATTTTAAAAAGAAGCCAACCTTCTTATTGACTAACAATGAGTGAATATTTTCATGAATCAAAAAGATAGAATCAAGGATTTTCCTTCCCAGGACAAACCCATTCTACTGAGAAGAAATAATCAAGGGGAGAACCTTTTGAAGTCTCAAGGCCAACACCTTAGAGAAAATTTTATAAATTGAGTTACAGAGACTAGTAGGGTGAAACTCATTAAAGGTAGAAGCTCCCATATTTTTAGGTATCAAGACTTGAAAAGTAGAGTTAAGTTCTTTCAATAGATTCCTGCTACCAAAGAATTCCTTAGTAGCCTCCAAAACATCTCTAGAAACAATGTTCCAAAAAATATGGAAGAAGAACATAGAGAATCCATCTGGCCTTAGGGCCTTATTCCCCTTCAAAAGAGAAATCCACCTTTTTAATCTCTGCATCTAAAGGAATTCAATACAACATTTTATTCAAGTCTTCACAAATAATTTAGGGATAACTTCTAACAAAGGCTCTTGACAAATAGGATCCAAATTAATATTATTAGATAAAAGCTCTGAGAAGAACGAAGAAGAGGCTTGCCTAATATCATCTTCCTTATCTAGTCATTGACCATTATAAGAGATTAGATTGATCTAATTAGAAGCCATGTGTTTCAAAGTAGAGAGATGGAAAAATGTAGTGTTCCTATCACTGCTCCGTAATGAAATAGTCCTCAATCTTTACTTCCAAAACTCTTCTTCCCTCACAATAATATTATGTAATTTGGAGAGGAGAGTACTCTCTTGCAATGCAATGGTAAGTTCATAGCTCGAAGTCTGAATAGATTGCTAAAGGTGATCAAGCTCCTTAAGCACAACCTTTTCATGAAAAATTTGACCAAAGGAAGACCTATTCCACCCCCTAACATTGCTCTTCAGAGAAGCCAATTTCTTCACAACCCTATACATAGCATAGCCATCCACAACAATGTTCCACCAAGATCAAATTCTATCTCTGATCTCTGGGTGGTTAAGCCACATCTTCTCAAATCTGAAAGGAAATTATTTCCATCTCCCAAATAGGTTCACTGACAAGGAAATCAGAAAGTGATTAGATCCCAACTTGGTAAGAGCAGAAAGAGAACAAGCATAGGAAAGGAGCCACTCCAAGGAAATGAGCCCCGATCTAATTTCACTTGGATAAGGGAATCACCAATTCTCCTATTGGACCTAGTGTAAGACACCCCATGAAGATCAACATCAATCAGAGCATTATCATTAATAAATCTCATGAGATCAAACCTACTATCAGGAGCAACTTGGTAACCCCCTTTCTTTTTTTCTTCATTAACTAGGGTGTTAAAATCTCCCATAACCAACCAACTAGCTTCCAAGAAATGTGATTTAAAACCAGTTGGACTTTCCCAAAAAAAAAAAAATTTGGCACATTTCAAATTAGGAGCATAAATGGTCTAAATATAAATTTTGTTATTCTATTTCATTTTCTTTGTTATTTCTTTGCAACTAACTTGTGTTGCAATATTATTGAAGTTTTTGGGTTTTACATTTCTGTTTCCACAACACATGACAACTTTTGAAGCTTGGATATGATGTATGGATCATCATTCATAAGGAGGTACAATGGTTATACTAATAGTAATTTATATAAAATATTTTATAAATTTGTCATGTGGTCTATACTTGAATTTATAAGCACTTTATTAAAAATGGATACATCTGAAGTGTGTACTAATCATTATTAATCATTTACAATTCTTGATGCAACATTAGGTGGCAAGTCTTGACATGAGTGATATCATTTACACGTCTCGATACAAAATTATATGGTGAGACTTGACATGAGTGATATCATTTATAGGTCTTGATACAACATTAGATGGTGCACCCTGACATGATTTATTATAGAAATCGAGTTTGTAATGTCCATTGACATTTTGAACATTGATTTTTTGTTGAGTATAGAAGTGGAGATATTGAACATCATCTAGATGTTTCTATAGCAACAAGTAATATAAAATTAGAGTAGAGAAGGAAGTGTAAACCATATATTTATGTGTTCTAAAATTCTTGTAATTGAAAAATATTTTTATACATGTTAAGTGCAAATTGTTTTGTTATGCATAAAATAACATCTAATATTGTTGTTGATCATAAACATAGTCTTGAAATAGAAAAATTAAGTTTACAAAGTATTTGTATTATATATGTTTGTAATGTTGAGAATATTTTTTTATTACCTTGAGTTTTTGTTTAATTTGCTAACCATTAACAATTATTACTTGTAGTTAGTGTTGACCTTTTGTAGGTGAGTTTCTCATGCAACACTTCTTTGTAATTCACTTGATTCCTATGCATTGGAGTAAGAAGTGATTTTTTTTAGCTCATTTTAGTACAAAGCTATATAGTGTGAATAATAAGAAATTATGTTATTTTAAATATGAAATTTATTTATTCTAAGTAATGTAAATTAACTAAAAAATATGTAATTTGGAAGAGGAGGACAAATCTCTTTTTACATTGGGTTGTGATTGTCAAATGTCAACTTGCACAGGTCAAAAAGGTTTGAATTCTAGTTAGTTGAGAAAGATATTTTGTAAGATATATTATGAAGCGGGGAATGCAAAATTAAATTGAAAGTTAATGTGGAAGTGATTGGATCGAAATTTTCATACCTCATTATTTTATAGTTAGGATAATTTTCACCGAGCTTCCTTTTTTTTTTCTTTTGATAATTGTGTATGGATTATTTTGCATTTTAGAATATCACTCGAAGGAGAATGTCAGTTGAATACGAAGGTCAATTATTGATTTCACTTTTGATATAGTTGCAATTATTGGTCTGTGTCTTTTTATTTTACCAATGTTTGTTTCCTTTTGTGTTGTTAGGCATTGGAATTTATGTATAGTAATTGCATATGCCATAGATAGTGGTATTTGCCTACAATTTCTTAGTGATACAGGTATTATAGGTATAATTTTTGGGTCATTTTGGTTTCATAGTAGACCATTGTAGTTATCAATCCTCACTACAACATGCATCAAAACATTTGGTGGTTTAGATGCAAGATTGTAAAAAATATCAAAAAGCTCCCCAAGAGATCCATTTACAAGTCCTACTTGAGATCATAAGTTTGTTGTTAGCATGATTGTTGGCCTTTGCATAGTAGGAGTTATTTTTTAAGTTGTTCATTATTAGCTTTAATGTTTTATTTTATTTGTGTGCTTATTGCAACACTTATTGCATTTGAAATATTCAGTAGGTTTAACATTATTCTAAATTGTATAGTCTCACCAAATCATTTGTAAGAAAAAGTGCATTGATTTGTCAAATTCTTCTTTTTCTTTTGTTGTAAGTAGTTTTTTCTTGTATCTAATTAACATTTCACAATCTTGTTGTGTTAATTTTGCATTACACATGTTTTGTAATGTTTCACAAAAGTGTTTTTGAGTTGGATTTGCACCTTGTTAACAAAACATTGTTTGTAATGTAACAACTATAGTAAATTTTCAGGCTCCTATCCATGTCATGCCCAATGATCTCTCATATAATCTTCTCTTAGGTAGACCTTGGATTCATGCAATGAATGCAATGCCTTCAACATTACATTGTCTAGTGAAGTACATTTACAAAAACAAGGTTTACATAATCAAAGCTGACCTACAATCAGAAAATTATTTGCAAATTGAAACAAGAATGAAAAATCCTCTTACAACATTGAAAACAACTACAAAAGTGGAACTGATACAAGAAGCAAAAGATAAATCAATCACGAAACTATTGGATGATGATTGGGGTTTGTTGGATTTTCCACCTACATTCATGGGAGAATACAAGATTACACAAAAACTAGGAAAAGAGCAAGAAGTTGATGTGATATCCACACAAGATGATTCATCAAAAGCATGTGAGTCCACAAATTTTAGCAAAGAAGAAGCAATAAAAAATTATACATCTACATATGACAAGTGTGATCATGAGAAACCTCTAAATCCAAAATAAATGGAAAAAATTATGGAAGAGGTTATGAACTATTCAAACAACTTGGTTATAATGGAAAAGGATGTGGTGCTAGAAATCAAGGTATTTGTGTCCCTATAGAGCCTTACACACAAGAAACAACTAGCATTCTTGGTTATTGTTCCTCTAAAGAAACAAAAGCATCAAAGAAACATTCACTTAATATCAATGTCATCATGCAAAAAAATCCTAAGAAAAACATTGCTTCATCTTCAAACACATGTCTTAGTAATGATTGGGGTTCATTAGATTTTACACCCTCCTTTAAGGGAGAGTACAAAATCTCACAATCTAGAGAGTCTTGTGTATGTATGACACCATGTACTAAGCAAGAAATAGCTTTGTCACAAAAGAAAGGAACATCTTCTACCATTGATCAAGAGAGTACCTTTTTGAGGCTTCTCCAAGCCCGCTTCATATCTCTCCCTCTAAGAACATGAAATGAATTTTATAGCAAAAGCTCATTTTGTGCATATCATCGAGTTCATGGTCATTCAACTAATGAATGCAAGGCTTTGAGTAATAAAATTCAACATCTTAAGGATTGTGGTGCTCTTACTTGTGTTGATGCACCTATTTGATAATGGTTTTCATCCTATCATGTTGTTCATCACTATGTGGCATTAGTAGCTTTATGTGTCTTGCTCATTGCCATTCGTGGTGGTACAATTTTAGGTGCAACCACATTTCTCTTGGTAGCAACATGATCTAGTTCTTGGTGGTTGTCTTTGTCTCTATGATTGGGAGGCAAGGACAACTAGTTTTGGGGAGTGTGCATTCTTTCCAAAGATCACCTCTTCGTCTCTTTCTACTTAAAATACCAACATAGCAAGTATGTTGAAATTTTAAGTGGGGGGCATATTGTCCCCCATTCATTGTTTGCATGTTCGCTTCTTAGTGATAATAGCATACATCTCCTAGGAAGTGTGAGCTTTTTATTCAAAATGTGGTCTTCTTACTCCATGCGATGTGTCTTCTTGGTGGTGGCATTGGGTTCGATGTCCTTCAAGAGCATGACCTTTATTGGCATATGGCATTCCTCTTAGTGGCAATGCTACGACTTGCATTCCCTAAGTTGTGAATATTCTATCCTCGGTTAGTCCTCTCTTGGTGACATTGAGCATGATGCTCCCTAAGGTGAGACCTTTCATGAACTAAGAAAAACCCCTTTGATTATCCTATCCTATTATATTTTAAATTTTCATGGCCACCAAGCATAACACAACTTGCTTGCCAGTGGAGCCTTTTGTTTTTCATGAGTGTCTAGCATAACGCAACTTGCTAACCTTGTTGAACCTTTTTTTTCGGTGCCTTATCAAAGTTATCAAGAGGTATAAATTTTGGTATGGTTGACATATGGGAACCTGTAGACCTAACATGACTTTCCCATCAACCACATTTTTGGGGCTCACCTAGTGGACACCGGGTTTCACTAGCCCTCGTGATTATATTTTTGTTTGCATAGTGGACAATGGGTTTCACTTGTGAACATTTTTTTTAATGGACAACAACACAACTACGACTATTCCATCTTTTCTTTTCTTTATTTTTACATTAATTTTGGCATTGCATGATTGTACATCTTGTGTTGCTACTACAGGCATGTGTCTCTTTGTGCCTTTGTTGGTTTTCCATGGGATATTAATCTTGGGTGCTTGATCAGACTCCCTGACCCTTGTCATCCCATCTTTCCAATAGTGGTACAATTAGACCTCTCTTGACATATATTTGTCTACTTTTGTGTGAGTCTGAGTGCAAGTTCATAATCTCACTAAAGTGGGGGCTAAATGTAGGGTTGAAAAATGTATACAGTTAAATTTTCACACTATGTTTTCATTCCCTTAATTAATTGGACTTAATTAAGCCTCTAATTGACCCAATTATGCATTTAAAATCCTAATTAATTTCGTTTTATGAAAGGGGAACCTACATTAAACAATTGCAAACATCAAATTAAACACCTGAGAAATTGAGTGTCCTAGATTTAGGGCCTAGGATCCATTCGCCCAAGGGAAAACAAGTCCTCCTTAGGTCTTAGGTCCCAATTTTTAATATTTTTGTTGTGGCATTTTAATGCTTAAAATTTAAATTGCAATTGTCGGCTTTTGATGTCTAATTGTCGAGAAATTAGAATATCACCTATAAATACCTAGTCTTTTTATCAATTCAAAACATCTATCATTAAGGAAAGTTTCACAAGAGAAAAGATCATTTTCAAGAGCATTGGAGAGAAAATTTATCAATCAATTATTGCAGCATTCAAGATCCTATCATGATGTCAAGATTTATGTGTGTTCATGCATGTTTTTGGAGCTAACATTGTGATGCAGGTTTCAAGTTTCAAGCAAGTATTCAAGTATCAAGGTCTATCATCTAATCAAGTCATTTCATGCAAGATCCAATCCTTAGAGAGATGTGTTAGACAACAATCCTTTAAGGGAAACTATTAAAGGGTTTGGTGAGGTGTAACAAGTTTTTTTCATTCATCATTCCTTTCATTTATGATTGTATTTCTTTATCAAGGTTTAATTTCGAAACTAGGGTTTGACCAAGGTAAACCCTTATACACCAAAAATAGACATTTTTCTCCTCTTTGTGTGTTTGCAGATTTGCAGGTGAAGAAGGATTGAAATTGGATCAAAAGTGAAAAATTATAAAGTTGTCAAAGTTGTCACTAAAGTTGTCAAGACACATAAACTCATCTACAAAACTTATTTTTCGGCCTTCTGACAGTCAAACCTGGAGAAATCAGAGCCTTATATCCAACATCAGAGGATTGCAAAAATAATTTTCAGAAAAGAGTTCAAGGACATATTCACTTGGGCGGATGAGTCCTATCAAGACGCTTTACGACATTTTTGAAGTCGAGTACAAACTATCTTAACCTTCTCAAATCTTCTAATTGATTGTTATTTTTGATAGTCTTATTATAACACTTCATGTTACAAGTGATATATCTCAGATATTAGATTGTTAATGCACTTTTATTTATCTCCCAAAATTGCTTTTCAGTCATATTTTGGTGTCTAGTTTTGGCGAAAGTGTCCTACAGTTCCTAAGACAAGATTTTTTGGGTTAATAGATATCACCCTGCAACCCCCAAATCTACCTGCAAATTTTATTTTCTATTAGTATTATGATTTAAATTTTTGTTTCAAGTTTTACATTACACAACTGAGCTCATTAAGCATTTTTAGTTTATCACCCCAAAGTGCATCTCGGTCATTTTTACACTTTTCTATCATAAAGGAAAACAACAAGATCTCCAATAGGGTTGACTCACCTAAGGGTTGAAATTCAATCATACCTTTCGGGATCTCATTTCCTAATGAAAATAGAGAAAGTGTAGGTGCATACATCCATTCAACCATTCCATTTTGGATCACCCACTTACCTTTTTCTATGTTTCAGATGCCACCTAGTTCTTCATACCTTGGTTCAAAGTGTCCATTTTCTATATCAAAATAATGATTTCTCTTTACATTTTTTAGCATAACTAAAAGAAAAATAAAAAACACTTTTTCCATCCTATTATCCAATACCCATTCCATATCATAACTATATCTTTTAATATTTGATATTTGATCAACATCATTCACTCATCCAACATCATTCTACATCACTTCTTCTATCTTACTAATCCTACTAACCATTCTATCCATGTATCATGATACTAAAAAAAACACAAAAATTATCTCGTTTCATCCATACAATCATTTCATACACAATCATTGGTATAGGTCATAACATCATATATATGAGGTGCATCCATAATCATGAGTATATAACATTATCAATCATAGCATCATGGTACAATCATCACATAGATCATCATAGCATCAAAAATATCATAGCAACACATCATATATCATCATCATCATAAAGTATGACATTAATTTGTACACACATCCATCATATAGTAGCATCAAATAAGAATCATTATTACATGCATACATCAATCATGTATAGATATCCATCACATGCATATAGAAATTCATCACATCATAAACATCATAAGTTGCACAAAAAAAATCTCATCTCATATATATATATATATATATATGCAATCATGTCATGATACATAAAAAAAATAATATATCTGCAAAGGGCTACATGAGCCATAAATATACATCAATACAACAATCTACAAGAAATACATATACATTTCTACATCAAAATGATATCAAAATACAAAATACCTCAACTAGGTAGAGCTCCCACCCTCTGAGTTCCCATGTGATGATGCATGAGTAGGAAGACTTGGTGTTGGTTGCATTGTGACTTATGCTTCTATTTGTGTTATGGTTAGACCTATTGGAACCTAAGTTCAAGGTGATGTTGGCACTTGTGGTGGTGCCTCCATAAATAATATCCCCTTTGATCTAACTAATTGAGAGGTACCTGATTGACTTTGAGCTGAGAAACTAGAAGCCCTTTGATATGTAGGCACCTCTCTCATAGAGGTTCTTGTACTAGGTTGCCTCCTGAGTAGTACTTCATACCTCCCCCATCACTTGTATCATAATCATGCAACTGAATGCCTCTATCTACTAATGCCTCACCATCTTGGAATCTCTCTTTGCATTCCTCTAAGAAATTAAAACAAAGAGGTTTTCCCTCTTCGATCAATATCCTATTGAGAATGTGCATCTCAAACTCATTGTTAAAACCCTAACTCAATTGCCATCAAACTTAGACTTCCCAAAGTTTTTCATTACCAAAGTACCATAGGGTGCAACTAAGAGGGGTGTGGGTTGGCGGTGTTATTCACCATCCACAATAGTCTTCATCAGCCTGTGTGGGTGTGCAAGGCCATATCACCACCCTGCAACGGTCCATGGAATGGTTGGTGGTAGAGTGGGGGTTATCCGGCCAACCCACGATGGTCTAAGAGATAGCCTGTGATAGTGCGGGGAAAGGTTAGTAACTCGCTATCTCACGAAGTTCAATCTAAGTGGTTGTGGTGTTGCAGTGGCCGGACAAAATGGCAGAAGCAAACCGCAACCCCACAACTAGTCAACAGAGGCTTTGCGGTATTGCGGTTAAGACTCAAAACGATGGGTAAAGATGTGTGAATGACTGTTTGACTATCTTGTGACCATTTTGGTTGTTGGAGCAGTTGTAATGTCTAGGTCTATTCTAGGAATTTGAAGCGTTTGATTCTTGCAATGCTTAGAAAGGTCAATACACTAAAATGTGATTGCATAGTGTATTGTGAGGTGATGGTTGATTAAACAACAATGTTGTGTTGCTGGTTTTATAACTAGAAAAATACCTATGACAACAAAGCTCTGTGACTTGTATGTATTTTATATTATACTGTAATACAAGTGATCTTTTCTTTGGTGTGTGGGTTTTTCTCCTGTAAGGTTTTTCCCACGTAAAATCTGGTATTCATTCTCTATTGTTTATTTTGTTATCCATGTATGTGAATCTTTATGTTCTGTAATTGCAAGTTTTGAAATATTTTATGTATCTCTCCTGAAGATTAGTATTTGGAAGGTGTTTCCACACTTTGCTTTCCTTTTAGTTGGTATTAGAGCTTGGCCAAATTTTTTGTCCTTGTAGGTAACACGGTTTTTTTATGGTGATCTTGTTCAATGGGATTTTTGTAGAGAAATCTAGTTTTAACTTATTGTAGATTTAAGATGGTGAGCACATATGGAAGAATAGAGATTGAGAAGTTCAACAGTGGAAATTTTGAGTTGTGGAAACTCAAAATGGAAGACTTGCTTGTAGACCAAGAGTTATGGGATGTAGTGTCCTCTAACAAACCATCAACAACCTCACAAAATGACTGGGATGCAATGGATCAGAAAACCATGGGTCTGATCAGATTGTGCTTGGCTGATTCAATTGTCTTGAACGTCCATGAAGAGAAGATAGCAAAACTTTTGTGGAAGAATCTTGGTGACATTTATCAAGGGAAATCTCTGGTAAATAAGTTATTTCTGAGGAAGAATTTGTATTCTTTGAAGATGGGGTAAAGAGTTTTTTTTGAAAATCATCTGAATGCATTTAATATGATTTTTTCTTAGTTGGCATCTATGGGTGTGAAAATAGATGATGAGGATCATTACATGCTCATGTTATGTTCTTTTCTTGACACATGGGATCACTTGGTAATGGCTATTGGGAACTTACAACAACCACTTTCAACATGGAAGATGTGGTTGCTTTGCTGTTGTCAGAAGAAATGCAGAGGAAATCTTCTGAGATGGCCAAGGAATCTCTTGTTGTTCGAGCAAGATCAAAGGAGAAAGGAAAGAAGAAAGACAAGAAGCCTAAATCCAATTCAGAGGGGAGATCAAATTCTCCTGGTAAAAAGTCCAAGGTGAAATGATGGAATTGTGGGCATGCTAGACACATTCGAAAAGATTGTAAAGAGGAGAAGAAGAAGAAAAAGAAAAATAGTTATTCTAAAGATGAATCTTCTCAGAGTGATGTAGATGCCTTCATAGCAGCCTTAGTCACTCAAGCATCAGAAGGTGTTTGGTTGATTGACTCAGGTGTGTCCGTTCACATGACCTCTCATAGCGGTTGGTTCTCAAAGTACGAAAAGTATGCTGGTGGAAGGGTGTATTTGGGTGATGATTCTCACCTAGAGATTGTTGGTCATGGAAGAGTCAGAATTTAGTTTCCTAATGGAAGAGTGAAGGGAATCAATGATGTGATGCATATATACCAGGTTTGGCTCAAAATTTACTTTCTGTAAGTAAGCTTAATGATGTTGGTGTGCAAGTCTCTTTCCAAAATGGTGTTTTTTGAATGACTAGAAGCTCTATGATGTTGGCTAAGGGTATGTGCAAGATCATCATGGAAAAAATAGGCCCTTAAGTGGCAAAAAATTCAAAAAAATCAGAGTTAGGAAACTTGACGTAAAAATTTGAATACGGTATCTATATTATTTCAAAAAAATGTAAGAATAGAATCCGTAGAAAATTCAATGTATTTTCTAAACTACTAGGCTTCTTTAAAAAGAAAAAAAATCTATTTGGTGAAAATTTGAAATTTCAATGCAGTAGTACTTAAATTTCAAGGAAAAAATAAGAAGTAGGTGTTTGTCTAACCACCCTAACCACAATAAAATGATAAGATTTTTTTATAATATTTTAGATATAAGTAGAGGACTCATGTCCCGATGTGATGCATATTTTTTTGTAATTTTTTCCAAGTAAATAATTAATTATGAATTTTTATTACAAATTTTTAAAAATATAAAACTCGTATGTCTGACCACCTTAACTTAGTCAAAACTTCATGAAATTCAATTTTTCTTTTCTTAATCCTATAGTATACGAAGCATAGAATGTGACGCATGTTTCAAATTCAAAAAATGTGATACTGTTTGAAAGCTATAGATGTATTTCAATTAGCCTATCGATCGAGACTTTAGTCGTAGTTGAAATAGAAAATTAATAATAATTATTTATTAAATTCAAAGTAAAGCATAATTTATATTGATGGAAAGCTGAGAATCTCCTTTAAAAACCCTTTTTGTTTCATCAATTTTGGGTAAAAAAAAAGTCATCAGCCACATACTCATCATATTGCCACTTTTTGGCCCATCATGATCCTACACATACCCCTAATGGTGCGCAAATTGGAACTCTATATAAGTTGGATCCATGTGCAATATAGTGTAATAGTGCTTCTACAAAGTCAAGTAAATCTAACCATGTAGAGAAAGGAGGTGTTGTTCTTGAAGGCACAAACTCTTTGGAGATGAAGCTCCCAGTAGAGAAAACAATGTTGTGGCATTAGAGGCTTGACCACATTGGTGAAAAAGGCTTAAAAGCCTCAAAAAATAAAAGCATGGTTGAAGGGCTTGATGATTGTAATCTTGAGTTTGATTTTTGTGAACATTGCATTTATGGAAAGAAACACCATGTTTCATTTTATTCCAGTCCTCATAAATCTTCTGGAATTTTGTATTATATTCATGTTGATGTGTTTGGTTCAGTTAGTGTTCCTTCATTATCAAAATCTATGTATTTTGTCTCGTTCATAGATAATTATTCGAGGACATTTGTATATTTTCTCAAAAGTAAAACTAAAGTATTCAGTTGATTTAAGGAGTTCAAAACCTTGGTAGAAAATTAGTCTGGTAGGAAAATAAAGTGTTTGAGGATGGATAATGGTGGTGATTTTTGTTCTACAGATTTTGATAGGTTTTGTAAGGACCATGGGATTAAGAGACATAAAACAACTCCCTATACTCCACAACAAAATGGAGTTGCGAAGAGGATGAACAGAACATTGATGGAGAGGGCAAGGAGTATGTTGAGTATTTTTGGTCTTGAACAGAGGTTCAGGGCTAAGGCTATAGCCACTACGTGTTATCTAATTAATAGATCTCCTACTTTGGTTCTCATTGATAAGACACCTATGGAAGCCTGGTCTGGTAAGAAGCCCTTGTTGAGACATATTAGAGTCTTTGGTTGTGAGGAATATGCTTATGTGCCTAGTTTAAAGAGATCTAAATTGGAGAACAAGAAAATGAAGTGTATCTTCATCGGTTATGGCATCGGTGTGAAGGGGTACAAGCTTTGGAACCCATTTATAGAGAAGGTTCTCTATAGTAGAAGTGTGATCTTTTGTGAGTTAAAACCTTCCACAGTTGATCTAAACCAAAGATGAAAGAAGAAAGAAAGGAGATAGTTGAAGTTCCTCTTACACCTAGTAAAGATGAACTATGTACTCCTAGTGGACCTATTAATGAGGAAAGCTCAAGTAGCTCTGAAAGTTTTGAACAAGATGAAGAACCTCAGCCTTAGCTTGTGAGGAGGTCTACGCATGCTAAGTGGCAACCTGAAAGGTTTGGATATTCTATGTTAGATTTTGGTTGTTCCTTTGCTTTGATTTATAACACTAATGATCTTAGGACTATTAGATAGGCTATGGGTATGTTTGATGCAAATTCCTAGTTGGGAGCCATGAACGAAGAAATGGAATCATTGAAGAAGAATGATACGTGGGATCTGGTACCTTTTTCAGAAGGATGAAAGCCTGTTGGATGTAAATTGGTGTTCAATAAAAAGATAGGTCTTGATGGTAGTGTTGAAAAGCATAAAGCAAGGTTGGTCACAAAAGGATATTCCCTGGTGGAGGGAATTGATTATGGGGAAATCTTTTCTCCTGCAGCAAACCTAACATTCATTCAATTCTTGTTATCACTTGCAATAGCATATGATTTAGAAATCGAGCAGGTGGATGTGAAGACAACTTTCCTTCATGGTGTTTTGAAGGAAGAAATTTATATGTCCTAGCTTGAGCATTTCATTGAGAAAGGTAAAGAGAACATGGTATGTAAGTTAAAGAAATCTATGTATGGTTTGAAGTAATCGCCTAGAATGTGGTACTAGAATTTTGATACCTATGTGTTGTCTTTGGGGTTTGTGAGATCAAAGTCTGACCATTGTATTTATTTTAAGATTGAAAATGGTCATCTTATTATTATTGCCCTATATGTGGATGACATGTTGTTCATTGGGAATGGTAAGGGTATGATTTTTGAATTGAAGTCTCAATTGTCAACACAATTTGAAATGAAGGATCTAGGTTTAGTTAGGTATATTTTGTGGATGGAAATCATAAGGGATGGAGCAAATCAAAAAATTTGGCTTAGCTAGAGCAAGTATGTGAAGTCTTTTCTAGAGAGATTTAGTATGACATATCGCAAACAGTTAGTGGTTCTTATGTTGCAGGGAACAAAGCTTTATGTGGAAGATTGTCCAAAATCTCCTACTGAGATGGAGGACATGTCTGAGGTACCTTATGCAAGTGCAATTGGAAGTTTAATGTATGCAATGGTCTATACTAGATCAAATATTTCCCAAGCAGTGGGAGTTCTTAGCCAATTTATGGCTAATCCAGGATGAACACATTGGGATGCTGTGAAAAGAGTTTTCAAATATTTGAAAGTGTAGTGTCAAAAAATATCATCAGTGACATGTTCACACTTGTTTAGGCCCTCCTTTTAAAACTGAGATTAATGATGCCTTGACTTAGTATTGTAACCTGTTTAACAAACTCACATTAGGTCTTGGACCCTTGTGAATTAAATATGCTTAATTATAGCTTATTTAGAGTGTTGTAAAGTGTTGTAACACACATTTCTAGGGTTTTCATAAATAATTGGGCTTCTTTATGCCTTAATTGGCCTTATTTTGCATCCACAAGCCTTAACTAATGCATCTTTTTAAGGATAATCCCAACATAAATCAACATCCAATCATAATTTAGGTGTTTTTAGGTTGTGTGGCCTAGATTTAGTGATCTGGGACTCATACGCCACCTTGGGCATATGAGTCCCACCTAGGGTTTTGGGTCCCGAATCTGATTTTACACCTTTCTAACCATTTTTGAATCTGGTCCCATAATTTATGCCTAATGGGACTCATACACCACCTTGGGCATATCAGTCCCGTGTGACCTGAAATTAAAATTAATTAAAATTCTTGGCAGGATTTTATCTTCCTAGATTTGATGTCGGCTTGTAGTGTTGTAATTTTGGGAAATTTGACATAATTAAGTATAAATACAAGGTTCTTTCACTCATTTTCACCCAAGACTTTTGTGAGAGAATTCATAATAGTAAATTGGAGTTCACAAGAGCATTCAAGTTTTTACAAGATAATTCAAGACTATTCAAGGGTAGATTATCAAGTGTTTTTTAACATTATTCAAACATCAAGCATCATGTCAAAGTCTTCATGCATCATGTTTGTTTTTGAGCTAACAATTGTGATGTAGAGTTTTATGATTCAAGCTACCATTCAACTCAAGATCTATCACATTCAAGTAAGAGTCAAGATCTACATCCATTGGATCCATCTAATACATGTTTGTAGCACTTTATTGCTAGGGTTTGGTGAGTTGCAATATCTTATTTTGTTCATTCATCATCCTCCATTCCTATTTCATTTTATTATAAGGTTTGATTACCAAAATGGGGTTTGACCAAGGCAAACCCCTTTCCACTAACAAAAAAACATTTTCCCCTCCCTTTAGTGTGTTCTTTGTAGGTTTAGGTTGAAGACACATTGAAGAGCAAGTTTGGAGAAAGTTGTCAAAGTGTTCAAAGTTGTCACCTTGCATTGAAGATCATTAGAAGACTTCTACAGGTTGCAAATTAGGGTTTTGAATCCAGAAATATATTGGAAAGGACAAAGCAAACATTGAGGAGAATATTTAGGCTTTAAAGCTTCAAAAAACCCTAATTGTATTGATACACCAGTTCTAGTGTATGAGTCCCAATATAGGTCATTTTTTAGGTTTTTGTAGTTTTAGACACCCATTTGCCAGATTTCAGTTTTTGCTCAGAAACCTTGATCTGGGACTAAATTGCCTAGATTGGCGTATAAGTCCCAACATGCTTTAAAATCAGTGTTTTCAACATTTCAAAGCTTCATCCATTCTTCTTTAGATTTCTAGGTGCACACATTTCATCTTGCAGCTTTTTGTTTTGTTTTACATGCATTTTTGGGTCATTTAGTGAAAGATTGAATCATACTAGGTTCAAGCATTTTGATTTGCATTTCATTTGTCTTTCCAAGCCCTAGCTTGGTGGTGAACCCCTCATTATTTTATAATTAGACCTTAGGATATCCCTATTGCAAGATCTCTTTCTCCTTTGCATACTTAGGATTGAGATCTCTAGGGTTATCCTTGAATGAGAGTGTTTGAGTTTTGTTATTCTATCTCCCTAGCATAGAATCGAACAAAATTCCACCTTTCATTTTGGTGAACCTTCATTTAGAACATCATAATTTTGATTTGGAGTGCATAATCATCCTAGATCTTGCTTGTATTAACATTGCATTAGGGTTTGCATTAGTTAATTGGCATTCTAGGGTTTCTAAATTTTGCATTAGTGAAAGTACATATAGCTTGCATTTTTGCATCTTATATCATTGAAAAACATCTGAAATTTTCATTTGCATTTAGTTTATAGATCATACAACATAAAAAGCATAAAAATCACTTGAAATTTTTTGAATTTTTTGAAAAAAATTCTCACTGGGACTCATACACCCCTCTAGGCAATTTAGTCCCCAGTGCAGATTTTGAACTGCATTTTCCAAAATTTAAAACATTGTTTCTAAGCTTTTGTTTATTTTTTATATATTTTTGTTTTAGTTTACAGAGTTTTTTTTATATTCATTTCATTGTACTTAGTTGAATTTTCATTTGCATTCATCTTGCATTTAGTATCCCTTGCATGAGTATTTGGTGTCCTATTGCTAATACTATAGTGAGAGGAAGTTTGAGACTCATGTCATCCCATGATAGCACAATTGTCATGGATCTTGGGTTGTCTAGCTCTTTCACTCCTAGTATTGACACTAGTACACTAGGTATGGACCATACCCTTAACAACTCTTTTCCTTCAAGTAGTGTGATGCATGCTGAAACAAGCATTGATAGTGTTCTGCAAGAAAACATAATTCAAATTCATGAGGATTTAGCGAACCTAAAACATCAAGTAAAAGATGACAACATTTCAACCACTTCTATCCCTACTATAGATAACATTCATTGCATGCTTGAAAGTGATGAAGATGGACTTGACCTTGTGTGTAACATAGTTTAGATCTTTGGAAAACAACTCACCTCAACCACTAGTAGTCCTTTACCTACGAACAATGTCACAAGCCAAGGAGGAATTCAAATTCCTCCTCCCACAACAATAGCCTCTATTCCTACCTATACCAACCCTCAAGTTACAACAACAATGCAACCGACTAGTAATGTGATTCCTTCCTTGGGTATTTATGCTAGCATCCCTAGTACCTTTTTGGCATCGCACATCATATCTCTTACCACCTTACTACCTATAATCATTCCTTCACTTGTCCCTCAAACACATACACCCCTTCAAAATTTTCAACTCCATCTCATAATACAAGCAATAACCCTCTCATAAACAACCTTTTTCAAACTGTTTCATCCCTTCAAAAGAAAGTTTCCACCATCAATCAAAATCAAAATGGTCCACCTACATATTATGTCAAAAGTAGTCCTTTGTCCTTGGATATATTGCAAACACCAATACCACAAAGTGTAGAGGTTCCTAGATTCGATAAATATGGGGGGAAGGGAGATCCTTCTAACCATGTTTCATATATTTCCTTATGTAGTGACTTTTTCCTTGATGATAAACTCTTAGCTAAGCTTTTCCCTAGGTCCTTGAAGGATACTGCCTTAGAATGGTTTTCTTTGTTATCGAACAACTCAATTCGTTCATTCAATGAACTTGTTGATGCATTTATAAACCATTTCCAAGTGCATATGACTCCTAAGATGACGTTGGCTAATTTGATGAGATGTAAGCAAAAAGAAGAAAAGATTACTGACTATATTTCACACTATCAATCGCTTTATTCCCAAATCGATGTTAAGGTACCCGATCCTCACCTTCAAAATATGTTCATAAAAAAATTGCAAAGTAATTTACAAGATAAGCTTACAATGATGAAATTTCCCTCCTTCATGCACTTGTGTACTGCCCTCCGTGATTATCAAAACTCAATTAGTAGTCGTGATGCAATGTCCACTTCTAGACGAACTAAGAAGTCCAAGTACGCAAATCAAAATAATTACCAACCTTTTAGAAAACAGAATAAAAGCTTCCTTCAACTTAATCCCCCTCAAAAAAAAATTCAAAATACCAATACCCAAGTAGCTCCATAAAAGCAACGATACCCTTTAACTATGGGGACTCGAAAAGACAATTCACTCCCCTGCCTGATACCCTTCATAACATAATGTCCCAACTTTTAGAACAACAAATGATCACCTTGCCTCCCGTTAAAACACCCGATCCTAATAAACCTTTTCCTTTGAACTTTAGATCAAATGCTTATTGCCATTATCACCAACAAAATGGACACAATACGAAACATTGTAAGTGTCTTAAACATCTTGTGCAAGACCTCATTGATTCTAGTCGGCTTTCTGTTGGAGGTGTTAATGATCAAGGAAATAAGTTTGTTGCCCCTCCTAACCAAAACTTGCAAATCTTTACCAACCCCATGCCGAAACATAATATTTCATTTGTCAAAGCTAGTGAAACTACAAAGATTGATGTAATGAATGTTCACACAGATGATGAGAACATAGATACAATTCAATAGATTCCTATGGATATTGATCAACAAGAAAAAAATCCTATTGATGGTTTGGTTGAATTGGTTGAAACTCAACATCGTAAGGGCCGAACTAAAAAGCCTCTTGAGATTACTTTCTCCTCACAAGATATACTTAAACATGCACCTGATGGTTCTCTTTACTTAGCCGGTTGAATCTATGACAAGCCCACATATGGGATATTAATAAATCTCGTCTATGGAGAGAATGTGATCACTGAAGAATTCTTGCTTTTGCATGAACTCTATCAAGATATATATGATAAACCGAAAACATGGATCAAGATGCATAACAACTTTGCTTGCCCTATGATGGAATCGATCACCCTTCCTTTACAAATAGGACTGAAAACATTAGATATCTCATTCTCCATCATCTCACAGTTGGACCAATTTCATGTGAAGCTAGGCTATCCATGGCTCCGCTCCATGAATGTCATTCCATTAGTCATGCATAAATGCTTAAATTTCCCCTTTGACAATTAAATTTTCACCATCAATCATAGTGGCTTTAACCCTTTGTCTTCCCATGGAAACTTTTCCTTAGACTTCTTTTGGCCTGAGCCTATAGAACCTGTCAAACCATAAGAAGAATTCTTCAAATCCTACCAAAAGATCAAGGCAAATAAAATAGCAAAATTATCCTTCTAAAACATGCCTCGACTTACAACTGAGCCTACCATCATATTGAACCTAAAGAAATTCTAAATAACCAAGACCAACCTAAGACAGAACCTTCATGTACTTCCTACAAAAGACCAAGAGACAACGAAAACAATCCCGTCATGCCTCCTAGAATAAAACAAGTTTACAAAGTCAAAGAGAAAGTGGTCGAACAACCTTCCATGGTTCCTTTCATTCCTCCCCTTGGGGAAGAAAAGAAACCTATGGTTGATCAACCTGCTCCTGCACAAATGCAACTTGAAAACAAAACTAAAAGAGACAGAGGTGCTAGAGAGCATGCCCTTGCTCGAAGGTTAAATGACGAAATAAACAAAGAAAATCAGGATCCAAACTTGACTAAAGCAATGCATGACGAGTCTCCCCCTTCACCAAAACAAAACAATCCTATACAACAACCACAACAAGAGCTAAACCCTTCTTTGTACATTATCATTCAACCTCCTATTGTGATTAATTTGGATGATGATGATGAGGTTGTGAAGATTGATGAACAAGTGCATAATGAATTAAATACATTATTTTCCTCTTCCATGAGCTTAAATGTCAATTCTCCTAAGAAGAGTGTTGAACCTAGTGATGGCCCTAGTTTGACACTTGCTATTATCCCTTTGGCTAGTTGTTCACCTTATTTATATGATGAACACGATTGGGATGTAGATGACCTACTCATAGGTTGACTCACATGTGCCTTAATAGTCCTTTGCATTATTTCTTTTTCTTTTGTGTGAATGCATGTGTAATGTGATCCTCCGTACTATTCTATTTGATGTATCTCTCTCTCTCTTTGTGGCATTCCTCTATTTGTACCTACATTCTTCTCTATGTCATAAATCTTTTATCTTTTCCCTTTATCTTTTCATTTGTCTTGTGTTTTCCTTTTCGGGATGATGCAAGGCATTGAGACATTCATGTCTCTTCCATGTTGACCCAAAACTTTTCCCCTTTATCTTTTCTTTGTCTTGTGTTTACATTTTGGGGATGACACAAGGTGTCGAGGCATTCATGTCTCTTCCATGTTGACCCAAAATATTTTCCCTTTATCTTTTCATTTGTCTTGTGTTTTCCTTTTGGGGATGACGCAAGGCGTCAAGACATTCATGTCTCTTCCATGTTGACCCAAAAAAATTTCCCCTTTATCTTTTCTTTGTCTTGAGTTTTCCTTTTGGGGATGATGCAAGGCATCGAAACATTCATGCCTCTTCCATGTTGATCCAAAAGGTTTTTCTTTTGTTTTCACTCTCTTTGTGTCATTATTCCAGTTCTATGAGTATTTGGGGAATGATGATAGTTCTGAGCTCTATAAAACATTGTAGCAAGAACATACTAACCCCAAATCCATAGATCCCTTATGTGTGTTTGGAGTTTCACTTTCGGGGCAACCCCTCTCTTTCCTTTTGCATGGCGTAGCTTCATTTGGAAACATATGTCTTGGCATAGGGCTTTCCAAGTTAGCTCTCATGTCCTCTTTATTGTTAGCATTTATCATTTGCTACTTTAAAGTAATTTCTCATAGCATGGTGTTTAGCAATTTCTTTAAAGTGGGGGCATACATTGGCATTATTCTTTTGCATTTTTTATTTTTCATGTTTCATGGTGTAGTCTTCTTACTTTATGCAATGTGTTTTTCACTTTGTGGTTGACATTGGATGTGATGTCCCTCAAGAGCATGATCTCTCTCAGCATATTATATTCCTCTTAGTGGTTTGATGTGACACACTACATCCCCTAAGTAGTGAATATTCTATTCTTTGATTGGTCCTCTCTTGGAGACATTAGGCACAATGTTCTCTAAGTTAAAGACCTTATGTGAACTAAGCAAGACTCCTTTGAACATTCCTTATTGTTGCATTTGCATTTTTCAGTTATATGGCCACCTTGCATAATACACCTTGCATGCCTGTGGAGCCATCTTGTTTGTTCATGAGTTCCAAGCATACGAAACTTTGCTTGCCTCATGAAGCTCGAAGTTCATTGTTCATGAGCTCCAAACATACGAAGTTTTGCTTGCCTCATGAAGCTTGAAGATCATTTTTGTGTGGCACCTTATCAAAGTTATCAGGAGGCATAACTTTGGTATGGTTTGATGGGAAGACCAACTGAGGCATGGATTTCCTATAGCCACTCGCGCATGAGTGTGAGTGCATACCGGTCGTGTGTGTATGTGTCTCACCTCTTTCGAATACTCACCCAACGAACAACCTGAAGTTTCATTGCCTCAAAGTGAGCATGCATAAATTTCAGACAAACAACCCAGATTTGATCGACATCACAATGGACAAATGGTCAAAGCTGATCCACCCCTTTTATTTTTCTTTCCGTCTTTGGTAGTGTATGCTTGTGCCTTTATGATGCTCTTTATATCATTTTCATGTGTGTTCTTTTGTGCCTATGTTGCTTTTCCATGGGATCTTGATCCTAGGGGATTGATCACCCCTCTTGATTGTTGTCATCATATCTTACTAGCATTAGTGCACTTGGATCCTTCTTGATGCATGTTTGTCTACTTTAGTGTGAGTTTGAAGCAAGTTCATCCTCTCACTAAAGTGCAGTGTCAAAAAATGTCGCCAGTGACATTTTCACACTTGTTTGGGCCCTCCTTGTAAAATTGAGCTTAATGATGCCTTGACTTAGTGTTGTAACGTGTTTAACAAACTCACATTAGGTCTTGGGACCTTGTGAATTAAATAAACTTAATTATACCTTATTTAGAGTGTTGTAAAGTGTTGGAACACACTTTTCTAGGGTTTTCATAAATAATTGGGCTTCTTTATGCCTTAATTGGCCTTATTTTGCATCCACAAGCCTTAATTAAAGCATCTTTTCAAAGATAATCTTGACATAAATCAGCATCCAATCATAATTAAGGTATTTTAGGTTGTGGCCCAGATTTAGTGATCTGGGACTCATACACCACCTTGGGCATATGAGTCGTACCTGGGGTTTTGGGTCTTGATCCTGATTTTACACCTTTCTAAGCATTTTTGAAAATGGTCCCATAATTTATGCCTAATGGGACTCATACGCCACCTTGGGCGTATGAGTTTCGTGTGGCCCAAAATTAAAATTAATTCAAATTCTTGGTGGGATTTTATCCTCCTAGATTTTATGTCAGCTTGTAGTGTTGTAATTTCAGGAAATTCAGCATAATTAAGTATAAATACAAGGTTCTTTCACTCATTTTCACCCAAGACTTTTGCAAAAAAGAAAATTGGAGTTCACAAGAGCATTCAAGTATTTACAAGAGAATTCAAGAGTATTCAAGGGAAAATTATCAAGTGTTTTTGAGCATTATTCAAACATCAAGCATCATGTCAAAGTCTTCATGCATCATGTTTATTTTTTAGCTAACAATTGTGATGTAGGGTTTAATGATTCAAGCTACCATTCAACTCAAGATATATCACATTAAAGTAAGAGTCAAGATCTACATCCATTGGAGTCATCTCATACATGTTTGCAACACTTTATTGCTAGGGTTTGGTGAGTTGCAATATCTTATTTTGTTCATTCATCATTCTCCATTCCTATTTCATTTTATTATAAGGTTTGATTACCAAAATGGGGTTTGACCAAGGAAAACCCCTTTCCACTAACAAAACAACATTTTCCCCTCCCTTTAGTGTGTTCTTTGCAGTTTTAGGTTGAAGAAACATTGAAGAGAAAGTTTGGAGAAAGTTTTCAAAGTGTCCAAAGTTGTCAAAGTTATCACCTTGCATTGAATATCATTGGAAGACTTCTACAGGTTGCAAATCAGGGTTTCAGATTCAAAAATCAATTGGAAAGGACATAGCAAACATTGAGGAGTAGATTCAGGCTTTGAAGCTTCATAAAACTCTAACTGGACTAATACACTAGTTCTGGCGTATGAGTCCCAGTATAGGTCATTTTTCAAGTTTTTGCAGTTCAAACACCCATTTGCCAGATTCTAGTATTTGCCCAGAAACCTTGATCTGGGACTAAATCGCTTTGAATGGCATATAAGTCCCAGCAGGCTTTAAAATCAGTGTTTTTAGCATTTTAGAGCTTCATCGAGTCATCTTCAAATTTCCAGGTGCACACATTTCATCTTGCAGCTTTTTGTTATGTTTTACATGCATTTTTAGGTCATTTAGTGAAAGATTGCATCATACTAGGTTCAAGCATTTTGATTTGCATTTCATTTGTCTTTCCAAGCCCTAGCTTGGTGGTGAACCTCTCATTAGTTTATAATCAGACCTTAGGACAACCCTATTGCAAGATCTCTTTCTCCTTTGCATACCTAGGATTGAGATCTCTAGGGTTATCCTTGAATGAGAGTGTTTGAGTTTTGTTATTCTATCTCCCTAGCATAGAACCAAACAAAATTCCACCTTTTAGAAGGGTACTGCAGAGTATGCCTTATGTTATCATGCTTATTCTACTAGATCTTCGTATTCAGTAAGCATTCCTGGATATGTGGATTTTGATTGGGTAGGGGATATTGACAACAGAAAATCCACAAGTGGATATGTTTTCACATTGCTTGGTGGTGCAATAAGTTAGATGAGCAAGCAACAAGTTGTAGTCACTTTGTCCACTACTAAAGCAGAGTATATGGTAGCAACTCATGCTTGTAAATAACCCATTTGTCTTAGAATATTGTGTTTGGATGTTGGTTTTGATGCAGGGCAGATTACTATCTACTGTGACAACCAGAGTGCCATATGTTTTGCAAAAAATCCAACTTTCCATGCCAGAACAAAACACATTGACGTGCAGTACCATTTTGTTTGTGATGTGGTGGAAGATGGAAAGATTAACTTGGAAAAATTTGATACTTTGGCAAATGTTGTTGATGCATTGACGAAGCTTGTGAGCATAGATAAGTTCAAATGGTGTGCTAGTTCAATGAGCCTTGGGGCCTAGAATATTCAGCGACTTCAAGTGTTTGAAGGGGTTTAGTGAGCTCTTCATCAAGTGGGAGAATGTTGAGAATGTGTGTCTCAAACTCACTATTAAAGCCCTAACTCAATTGCCATCAAACTCATCCTTCCCAAAGTTGTGTATTCGGTCTTTACCATAGTACCACAAGGTGTAGCTAAGAGGGGTGCGGGCTGGTGGTGTTACCCACCATCCCGCGGTGGTCTTCATCAGCCTGTGTGGGTGTGCAGGGCCATACCGCCACCCCGCAATGGTCTATGGAATGGCAGGTGGTAGAGAGGGGGTTATCCCGCCACCCCACGGCGGTCTAAGAGATAGCTTGACGTAGTGCAGGGAAAGCTTAGTAACCCGCTATCCCGTGAAGGTTAGACTAGGTGGTTGTAGTGTTGTGGTGGTCGGACAAAGTGGTAGAAGCAAACTACAACCTTGCGGCTAGTCAACAAAGGCTTTACAGTATTGCAATTAAGACTAGGAATGATGAGTAAAGACATGTGAACGATCGTTTGACTGTCTTGTGACCATTTCGATTGTTGGAGCAGTTGTAACATCTAGGTCTGTTTTGGGAAGTTGAAGCGTTTTATTCCTGCAATGCTTGGAAAGGTCAGTACACTAAAAATGTGATTTCATAGTGTATTGTGAGGTGATGGTCGATTAAACAACAATGTTGTGCTATTGGTTTTATAACTAGAAAAACACCTGTGACAACACAGCTCTGTGACTTGTATGTATTTTACATTATACAGTAATACAAGTGATCTTTGCTTTGGTGTGTGGGTTTTTTTCTTATAAGGGTTTTCCCACATAAAACTTGGTATTCATTCTTTATTGTCTATTTTGTTATTCATGTATGTGCATCTTTATGTTTTGTAATTTCAAGTTTTGAAAGATTTTTTGTATCTCTCTCTTGAAGATTAGTATTTGGAAGGTGTTTTTGCACTTTGCTTTCCTTTCATATCCATCCCTCCCCCAACAATCCTGATCTCACTTAAATAAGGTAGTCGCCAACTGCACCTACATGTCTCCATCCCCCCATCACCCCTACCTCCATCTCCTCCTCCATCTTTGCCTCCCTCTCCACCCCAACCCTCTCTCATCATCACCTCCTCCCTCCAACCATCATCCATGTCTCCTCCTCATTTTCCTTGGTCCTCATCTCTCTTCTTTGGAGGTATTCTTCTCTTGGGGGATATAAATATACATGGGTACCTCATCAAGCTTGATTTGGGTTTTTTTTAGATTGCAAGAATCAGTCGGGTATTTGTCCCCCTATAAATTGTAGTGCGTCTGGTAAAAAATTTTCACGTGACCAGTGATGCTGGCATGACACACCCTCTGGTACCATGAGGATGGTGGGGAGACTAGACCTCATGACCTCTTGCCTACAATAGGATGCTTTAGTCAATCAAGCTAGGCCCATTGCCCCATCAAGCTTGATTTGTTAAGACCCATATTTTCACCCATTTAATAAATGCTTAATTAGGGGGGTGTTAGTGTAGGTTTTTTATTTTCATTACTTTGATAGTATTTATTTTTATTACATATTCATTTTATCTTGCTTATGTGTAATGAGACGATCATAATAGGGGTAGATGGTATCTTTTATGAGTGTAACTCCCACCTATTTTAGGTATGAGTTACTATTATCATTGGTTGGTTTTACCTACCCTCTTTGCTATATATGTATCCATTCCTGTAGCTCAAGTTATTTTTTCATGGTTTTTGAGCTCTCATAATGCTATTTTACTTCTTGAATATTTTTATTTTCTCTTGTTGGAACTAACTCTATTCTTCTATTTTGATTCCATATCATTGCTAGAATAATTATATTTAATTTATTTCTTGCACTAGGTTTTGCGTATCTTCAAAATACTCTTGAATATAATAGTGCCTACAATTGAGATTCCTAAATAGATAGTGGATATGATTCATAACTCGTTCATTAATGATTTATTTGGCTTAGAGGTCTTACAATTTGTTGGTGCTAAGGTGGCCCTCTTTAGTTCTTTGACTAGTGCATCTACCATCCTCCTTCCACAACTATACCTTATTATACCATTGTTCCATATCATAGCATATCCTTCTCCCATCTTTCCCTCCACCCCCAAACTTTATTCCTCAATATGGATTACAACCCTAATTTTACTCCTCAATATATTTCCATCACATATGTAATTTTTCTCATCCACCTCTCTTCTTTCACTCTATTATTCCTACCAAATCCATTATTATTGCTACCATTCATCTTATACCATGTCTATTCCTCTTTCACTCCCCATGTACTCACTTCATTGCATATCATCATCAATTCCCAAACCTAATTCCATACCTATTTTAGTCCTCCTTATCTACCTTATACCCAACCTCATTCCTATCGTGCAGATCCTATGTCCACTCATCCCCTTGGTTACTAGAAATCCTTTTTTACCATTCCTTACTCCTCCTTAGATTCACTAATGTGAAGATAGAGAAAGATAAAAGAGTCTTTGGGGAAAGACACTAATGAATTCATGGAATCTAGGCACACACATTTAAAATTTGAGATTATGACATATCCTCTACCTATAAGTTTTGTGGCACGTTGTTCTACAATATGTGATGGAGAAGGTGACTTAAACACTTATGTATGTTCTTCACTATTGCATGTTTAGACTCTATGTATGGGGATAAGTTATTAGGTAAACTAGATTTCCAAATTCTTGAAGCAATTTAAATCTAATATGGACCTAAAAGATACCATTTCTAATTTATTTGAGTGTAACCAAGATCAAATAATCATATTAATTATTATTTCATAATACTTCTGTCTTTATGCTCCGAATTGCATCATCCCTTCCATGCTTTAGAATTGCAAAATATTTTTATCAAGAGATTTGATCAAACCAATTATTAATAATGTATACAGTAATAAATTCACATCTTTTATGGACCTTTATGTACATGTAAAAATACATGAACCTAAGCTTCTTGCAAAATATTTTTAAATAAGTGACATAAACTTCCAATACATCATCATACCCTTCTAGAATTCAAAATTCAATATCTTTTATAAAGACAAGAATGACAATGTTCATCAAGTTGCTAATACTTACAATATTCCTTTTTTGAAACAAAAAACACCAATTTTTTTACATTTAAGTTACATGAATGTTTAGAAAATACACTTCAAATTTTATTGAGCTTAAATTTGATTAATCTTCTTCCTATTCATTCATTTGATCCTTAAAAAATAGTCCCAGGAATTATAATGAACAAACATTTTGTAGTTATCATAGAGTTGAAAAAGGCATTATACTCAATATTCCATCAATGTCAAGCACAAGATACAATATATTATTAATAGTAACATGATTCACATTGAATTTATCAATGAAAATGAAAATCATTTTATTGCAATGGCCATGTTAATAATGTAGACACACAAGATTCAATTACTATGGACCTTGATACTTCAAATGATCATTATATTATTTCTCAAGATCAAACTCATGCTAATGCTCTTGTAAGAATGATACATTATCAACACACATCTTCTTCCTCACATGTTATTTCATTTATCAAATTTTCATGATGAACACCTACAAGATAATCATAATGATCCATTGTATGTGATAGGTGAAGTGCAAGGTAAGATCATTAATGATATTCTTATAGATGTTACCAATTAATATAATGTATATATGGACTTCTTAGTGGCTAATCATTTGACACCAAACAAATATTTCTCATTTGCGAGTATTGTTGAAATTGAATAATTTAAAACTCTGAGTTTTCTTATGGTACATATTAAGATTGGACCCAAAAAAACACATGTTATGAAATGCTATTATTTCTTGCTTAAAATTTTCTATATTGTTGGGTAGTCCTTGGTTAGAAAATTTGGGAGCTATACCTTTAGATATGCATCAATGTGTCAAATTTGTTCACGAGGATAATGGTGTCATATAACTTTATCAACCTCTTGCAAAGTTGATATATTTTGGATTAGATAATAACATCCCTACTCCCAAGGAACCCCATATCAAAGTGAGAAAGATATTCATAGTTTATCAAATCACATTTTATAACAAAAAATGAAAGAGAAAGATAAATATAAGGTACCATATGATCATGCAGAGCATTCTTTGCTACCTATATTTCCTAAGAAGGTTAAAAAAGCAAATTTGTAAAAAAAGCCATTTCATGCTAATTATTTTATTACGTGGATTCTAAAAAGGTGTGATGGTGTAACAAATATCAAATCATTTTACACAATCACCTCCAAAAAATAACAAACATGGCAAAACATTGATGATGTGTTTACAAATTCATATCAATGAGAAACACAAGTGATTGAAAAAGTAATCCACGAGGAAGTAAGTTGTGTGGTACAAGAAGAGGAATATGCTGAATTTTTTGGGGAGAGTGTAACCCTTAGAAGAGGATCTTGCCCATTATGTGCTATGAGACATTACATGCTTCTATATCTAAATATCTATATTTTTAGTTTTCAATTGTTCTTTTTCAAATTTTAGTCTTTTGATTATGACTTGTTTGTTGTGTTTTACATATTCTCAATTTCACCTTTTATGTTATGATTAATGTTTTGAATCCCTCTTTGGGGTCATCTTTTTTATGTTAGTTCTTATATCCATGACTAATTATGTTTCATTTTTTTTTCTCCTATGATTTCTTATGTTTTCACTTTTATGTTATTTCCTACTCTTATATTTGTTGTGTCTTATGCTTATCACTTGGTTTCTCTATTTATTCATTATTTTCATGCTTATGTCATTATGACTTAAGATAAATATACCATGTCTTTTCTTCTAATTACACATGTGAGACCTGTGTCATGATTTTATCTTTTTTATTAATAATTTTGTGAGCTTCACCATGCCATTTTTACCCAATTTGAAGGCAATCATCTTTACATTTTCTTCCATACTTATATCCTACCTATTTGTCCTTACATACTTATCTTTAGAATTGATTACATAAATGATATGCATATATATTTATCTTTTGACTTGATTTCACATCTGATTTGATTACATGATTCTCAAGTAGCCTCAAGGAAATCTTTGTTTTATGCTTTGCTTGTATTGGGGGAAATAATATGCCTTCACACTTATCTCCAATTCATGATCCTACATGTCTATTTTGCGAGGATGCAGTTTTACATGGTGTATGTGCTTATATACTTACATATTATTTGATCATTTTCCTCTCCTTCAATTCCTTTTATAATGTATGCACACAACCAATTGGAGTGGGGGCATATATTATCACTTATTCTTTTCATGGTTGAAATTTCAATAAGTGATTTGTACTAAACAAAACCTCACCAACCTCCCTCGATGGCACTTGATCATATTAGATGCCCATATTGCATAAAGATTTTTTGCATTACCACATCATGTGGAGACCTATGATTGCATCACATTACATGTTCTCATAATATGATGTTTTACCACAACTACATCATGTGGACTCATATCACATTACACATAATGCAAAATATTTTCTTATCACTTTTTGTATAGGAAAATTTCCCTATCTCTTATCTCTTAGATTTTTGTAGATAGTTGAAACAACTTGTAATTTGTGCCTATTTTAATTATGTTGTAGAAGCTACTCATTCTATATATATATATATATATATATATATATATATATATATATATATGGAGTGCTCATACCCAAGAGAATTCAAGAAGAATCCAAGAATAATCTATTACTTTAATAAAATCAATATCATTTTGAGCCTATTAATATTTAATTTTCATGTTGATCGAGATTATCCATATACTTTGAAAAACATGCTTGCATTGGATTTGCACAAACCTCAAAGGAGGGAAAAATGTAAAGGTGAAATCGCCATTACCTAAGTCATTTCCCATTTAGTTTTGGGCCCATTTTGATCAAAATGTCTTAATGCAATTACATGTTGACAAGTGGCATGCTCTTGTGCTAGGTTTAGACCATGACCCAATCCCTATACATCTTTATTTATTCCTTTCCATACTTATTCTCATGCATTCATCATCGTATGTATCCTCCTTGCACCCTAATTCACACTTACTTCCATACTTCACTCCTTGCCTCAAGATTATCACAATCACATCCTCGTTCATTTTTGTGTTACTCAATATTAATCATATGACATGCAAAAATAATTAGAATTTAAATTATCAAATTCAAATCCCAAAGTTCTCACCCTTTCTTGTTAATTGTTTTGAGTTGACTTGGTATATACTTGTGTGACATGTCGCTATGTTTTGGCATTTAAAAGCATGTACTGTGCCAATAATCTTTATGCTAGGAATACTCAAAAGTTAAGAGAAGTTAATAATTACAAGGTGAAATCATTAGAGCACACTTTGATTTTCTAAGGGACAACAAATCTAATTTGCATAATAGTCATCTACATGTTGGTAAATATTAACTTTGAACTTCATTCTAAGCTATAAACCAACCCATCTAGGGGTGTGACCTAGAAGAACTTGACCCTAGTGATCATGCAAATTCCCAAAGATGTGTATAGACATCACAATCCTTATAAGTACATTAGATATTAGAGATCCAAGCAAACAAAATTCAATAGTCGAGTTTTTTCATTTCAGATATATGCATCAAAGTTTAAATAGATGGTAATAAATACTAAAGCTACAATGCTCAAGATCAAGTCAAAGAGTTTTATGTCTCTATTTTGATCCTAATATAGTCAACATACCAAGACCATTCAATTTATGAAAATATTGAATTGCTTATGCACACCATCAACAACATTATTTCATCATTAATTTCAGAGCTAATCACCCTAACTCCTCACATTTACTTAATGAATATTTATTAAAATTTATCAAATCTTAATTCCTAATCATGATTAATTTATGCCTATCAATTATATTCATTTAATTAACCTAAGTTATTTATGTAAAAAAAAAAATCCCTCACAAATAAATAAATAATACAATTTTAATTTCAGTGTATTAATTTGAGGATGCCATATAATATTGTATTAAATAAAAGTCAAAATTATATGGCAGTACACAGTCCATCAAACCTTTGATTAAGGATGTTGCGTTTGTGTTGCATATGATTAAAAATTGTTCGTTTGGCTATTCAAAGCATGTAAGAAAGCAGGCATATTGGAAGGAAGACTACTTCATCAGATAATTAAACCGTCACACCTCTAAAGTTATTGTCCACAATGTTTACAATTTGAAAACCCATTTGATTCATTTTCTTGAATTCAGATATTATACATCATCTGCCCGCATAATGCATGACAAGCTACACTGAAACATTCGCAATAATTAAAAAAAAAACATAAAGAGACTCTCTAGATAGGGGAGAGGGGGCAGTAGTCGTGTGGGCTAACTTTGTCAACATGTAGCCATTGACTGGAATATCGTAGAACCTTCGTTTATTTTTTGAAATGTGGATTGACCTCTTATCTATCTATAACTAAGGTTTGGAGGTTTGACTCATCATGCAACTCGCCACATTAGCACATCTATTGAGAAGTGTCTAAAATTTGACTTTTTAAAGATACGACCAAAACTTAATCATGAGAACCCTAGTAGTCGAACAAAAAAATACTATTTGTTGCTTGTAAAATATCATATTTTTATTTAATATAAATTAATATGCAACCTAAATGGACCAAATACTTATTGTTTACCATAAATCTTTGTTATCTCTACCTTTTATATTCAACACATATGGACCAATAGTTGAACACAAAAAAACTATTTGTTGTTATAAAAACAATACATAATTATTTAAAATACAACTTATATCAAACAAAAATAGCCCAATAGTTGAACACTAAAACTTTTTGAAAATCCTCCACATTTAATGGAAAAATACATGATATTTATTGTACTCACCTTTTATATTTGTGATAGGACAAACTATTAATATAAAATACTCTAATGCTTGTACATTGCTACCCCAATAGTCGTACACATAAGAACAATATTTTTTCACTATATAACAATACTTGTTTAAATGAGTGTCTTATTTTATTAAATGAGAATTTTATTTTTTAAATGACACACTTATAGTGGATAGTTGTGATATTTTATTTGAGACAAAAAATACTTATTTCACTTCTTCATGAATGTATTTATGTTTCTTTTAATATAACATTGAGAGGTTCTCATGTGTTCAAGTATGGGTCCACTTGTGATCAACATTTGGTTATTTTTTTATTTACATTTGGACTATTTATTTACAATATATAGTATAAATAAGTGTTAAGATTGGCTATTATAATCACAATTGAGTGCACGACTATTGGATCCCACACGATTATTGGACCCTCTTCCCTAACAAAGTCCTTGGTAAGCACGATTATTGTATATTCAAAATTTATTGGCATAAACATTATTTCTAATAAGGCTTTTCAGATTATTTCCACAGGTTTTATTAACTGTGATCAATCTTGTTACCAACAAATTATGAAGTATCATGCATTTTACTTGAAAATAAATAAAAAATTGTTGTATAGAATCAGTTTCATGTAAGAAACACATCTCTTCAAGCATGATATCTATTTTAAGTTTTTTTGGATCCATTTATTTGTTAATAGAGAACATTACCCTAGAACCCTCTTCGTTGCAGACATGATTCATTCCGTGAAATCTGAAGAGGGTAAGCTAAGGAGCATGGCAATTTTCTTTGTTTGTATGGATGTTAACTTGTTGCCTGCAAGAAAGTTTTTCGATAAATGGATTGCTAATGTGTGGGGAAAAAAATGGGGATTCATGTATCTTTCTGTCGGATGATATATAAGGGGTATTTTAATTTATTTTTTAAGAGTCATGAAATGCAGTAGACAGTCATTAAAAAGGAATACTGGTATATGGGTGCCTCCACGTTTCGGGCTGTCCCTTGGGCCCCGGAAGGAAAATTTGAGGAAATCATTGGTTATTCTTCACCAAGGTGGATGGAAATCAGAGATGTTCCTCCCGAACTTTGGAGATTTATACCTCAGATTCTGAAACACCTTGGAAATGTATTACATGTTGAAGAATCAAGGGTTACTTTGCCTCACATGAATGCTAGGGTTCTGATTTCTAATGTTAACTGTATAGATTTTCCTGAACTTATTTCGGTGCATTTAGAAAACAAGACTGTAAACTATGAAGTGGAATTGCTTGGTAATTAAATGCCTGTTTCTTCTGTAAAAGAAATGGGCATGTTAGACAAGATTGCCCTAAAATCAGATCCAAAAATGATGGTGCCTTTCAGGCCAACCCGAGGGCTGGGGGAATGGAAAATTCTCCCCCTATAAAGGAAAATAACTGTAATGAAAACAATACTGAGGATACGCAAATGGGTGGAATTGAGACTCAGAAGCAAGACAATACTGAGCCTTGTGAAGAAAGAAACAAAATCAGTTTAGTTGACCCTCTCTTTGAGGGGGATATTGCAGTCATTAAAGCCAAAGACTCAATGGCTCCCATGGAGAAACAAAAGGCATACCATATTGAAGATAAATACTTACAATTGGGGCCAAAAATGCCCAACAATTAGCATTGGAAACAATAAATTAAAAAAAAAAAACAATTTAAGGCAGGTTGTTAAAATTGGAGGCTTCTGTTTTACAGCAGTGTTCGTCGTTAGCCAACAGTGATAATCACAAATCACAATAACAAGAGTCATGTTCTATATTCACAAGGTTTTCAAACCTGATTATACCAAGTGTTTTCACAATTATAGATAACTACATTCATTTTTTTTAAATGACAACAATAATTGCCACAGAAATCTTAACAGCTACTTACACCATTGAAGATGTATAAACCATTTATAAAAGTTCCAGAGAAGAATGTAAAAAAATTCAAGTTTGATGCTTATATAGAAAAAAAACTAATTTATTCTGATATTAACCACGATATATTGATGAAAATTTTGGTCAAAGTTATGGGCAAAGATAGTTTGAAAAACTCATGATATTTTCATGAAAATGTTGGCAACTTACCATTTGGTATGTAAGGTATGACTAGGAGTTATTGTTTATAAACAGCGTTTATGATTAAATAAATCAAAATCAAAATTGAAGGCCACTAAAAGAATAGTTCTTTTCCAGGCAACAGAACATGTTTTTCAGGAGCAGGTGTCCTTCCCTTAACAATCTTTTTTGACTCCCATTAACTGTCATGGTTACTAGGAGTTTCAATAGTTAGTCTGGTAAATGGTTTAAATTAAACATGCCTGAGAAGACTTCAGAAAGAAGTGCAGAGCACTCCAATATGCCTCTGCCTTGGTCTTCATCAGCCCTATCTTCTTCAGTGGCAGATCTTCATTTTACATTGTTAATTTGTACATATAAGTTTATCTATTCCAACTTGTTAAGGTTCACCCATTTTGTGGCTTTGCTTTTAACTTGTAGCCATTTGCTTCTTCAGATATTGTTCAGGTTGACTCCTTTCTATTCTAATCCACTGCAATAACAAATCCCATTGACCTCCTTGGTCATATGATTTCTTTCTTTCTAAAAGAAATGGATTAATGTTCTACAATTTTTCTTTGCATCTGGACCGCATAGATTTTTAAAATGTTTCTATTGAAATTTAGTGTGCATTTTTTAATTTTCAACCATCAATCGTTTTCTATACAATGGTTTTGAATAAACTGAATACAAGAAGTGCACGAAAGAACCAAGAACCTAATCAAGCGAGAAGGATACATATAGTACTCTTTTTTGTTTTATATTCATTTGAACAACTGATTCTGGAGAATGGGTAAAGAACCCCATGACAAAAGTAGTAAGATTACGGTTCTGCATGCCAATAATGTTAACTATGAAAGCATTTTATAATCAGCCAATTGGAAGTCCATAAAATTTTCCCTGTTGGCAATGAGTCAAAGTTTCCAAAAATATCCTCTTGCACGACTGCAAGCTACTCAAGTGAGAAGGGAGCTATATTTTATACTTTCTTTTTGACAGTCCATACTACTGATTCTGGAGGAAATGAAAAAAAATCAAGACATTAGACTCTAGAGTGTATTTACTTCTATGACCTGTAAAACACAAGTCTCCAGAAAGAATTTCAAAGCAGCATTTTTTGATTTGGTAATATAAATTTGAAAACAGAAACATAATAAAAGAAAATGAATATAAAGAAAGCAATGAGGAATCAGACAAGTGGAAGCCACTAAACATTTGGAAGAAAGGAAAAGCAAATGTGAATTTGAAGAGCATGTATCCAGATGATAGTCTTCAATTTCTTCTCCATGCTTGTAAAGAGAGATGAGGATCTGGTTGCTACCACATGCTATTCATTAAGAAAATTGATGACAGCACAAATGATGGTTTTGATCAAACCTTGTGAAGAAAGGAGGAAAGAACTAACCTTCTCACAAATTTTAACAGTTTTCTGCAATCTGAGAAGAAGATCAGAATTTGCTTCAACAACATCAATTGCTGCTATGGTGGAAGCCACTACATAAGGTGACAGAGATGCGTAGAAGAAAAATCCAGCACCACTATACTGCAATGTAGTTGTGAGACTTTATGTTCGTACAAAATTATTGTTATGGTTAAGAAAGCATAATTGGAACATATAATGGAAGAAAAGTTGGAACATACTGAGCTAAAACCAAAACCAAGACTTGTGAAATGAGTTATGACAGAACAGATGGAAATGACAAGTAAAATGTGCACAAGAAAATTCAGTTTCATAGGAGATTTATTCAAATACTGAGTACTAAAAATTCATTAATGCAATCTAAGTGCATATTTAGTGAACAACTTATAAATTATGGCATAACATTGAATGTTTGATCATAATAATGCAACCTCTCAAGCAAAAGTACTGAAATTGAGCTCTGAAAAACACTCCCCTGAATAGAATATTGAATATTTATATAAATGTCCATATGCTATGTGTAGAGAAGGGGGATTCGCTACTCATAAGTCTCTTTATTCTCAAGAGATTCCCAAGGGGCGATCTGCTCTAAACTACCTCAAGGAACAACGTGAGAGTTCTAGAATCAGAAAGAGCAAATCACAAAGGTTTTTTGGATAAACTGACGAGCTCTTAGCCAAAGGACGGCAGCGCGGAATACAGACGACAGCGCAGCGCACTGGCGTCTCATACGGACCAAAAAGGGAGAATGTCCTAGAAAACAACTTAATGACTATTGACAATTTAATTACTGAGAACTTTCAGAGTACAGGAAAATAACAGAATACAATAGAACTGGAATAAAGTGAAGTATAGATGATAAAGATAAAGAGGATGAGAGATAGCAGAAGCTCACAAAAACCCAAGTAATGGAGCCTCTAGCAAATGAACGTCTTCAATACCTGCATACATAAGATTTGGAGAAAATGTTGGGGCTGTATAGGGGTTTGCCTCAGTCAAACCCCCATTTTGGTGTTCCCACCTCCACAGACAGCCAGATAGATAGAGAGAAATGAAGTAAGCAATGAGTGATAAAAGCAAACCCCGTTCAAGGAGGAGAACCCACATCACAAAATATAGGTGAAAAACAATCCCTGCTTGAGGAGGAGAACCTGTATCGCAAAATATAGATGCAATAGATAGGGGATGTGACAAATCCCAAGATGCTCGCAAGCATAAGGCAAGAGAGATATTAGTTGTAGGGCTTAAGGAAGCAAAAGAGGGATACAAAGATAGCTACAAGAGCCAAGGATGTTGCAAAGAGTGTTGTAAGAGCTTGAGAGTGCTACTGTAACAAGCTGTATGGAGCTGTGCAAGCAAGATAGCAAGAGCAAGAGAGGAGGAAAAGGATAGAGCCAAAGCTGGAGAGAAGCTAGAAGCACAAATGAATTGGAAAGATAGCATTTAAGGAGAGGAGAAGAAGGAAAAGAAGCTTCTCGGGCAGTTACCACCGACAAAAGAGGCTGACAAATGGAAAACATGCTCGGAAATGGCTATTTGAATGTTGAAATGTCGAAGGATGCTAGTGCGGCACGCAAACATTCGCACAACACACTAGTGTCCAGACACATCACGCTACAAAATGATGAGAATGGGAAAAACACAAAGTTTGACGCAGAGCTGACGCACGAGGGTAGCTACTGAAAAAGGGGTCTTCGAGCATCCTGAGAGGGAAAAATGTTTATGCAGGGGCTAGAATGAACCTACAAAAGTTCTAAGGGAGTGGACACTAAAGCATATGCAAAAATGCATGTGAAATTGCAAGGGGTGCAATTTTACGACATTACATTTTGCCTCCACTTTAGCGGGCATATGAATCTACACTAATATGCACACTAAAGGAAATCTACTAAACATAAATAACATCATGATGCCCAAAAGGATATTGTAGAGGAAGCAGATAACTCTTCAAACCAAGGAAGCATGCCCCCAAGCTAAAGACCTACAAAACAAATGCATTAGATAAGAATGACCTGCACAAGACAATAATGTTAGAAACTTAGAACATAAAAAGCCACTACATCACGAGGTTAGAACATAAAAACACACACACACAGGCACACAACAAACTAAAGGATTTGAGTCAACAAAGTGAAAGAGACCTCGATGTAGATGGTTGTCTCAGTACTATGCGTCGTCCCCAAATTAAGAAATAACACATAGAAGAATTATAAAATGAAGAGAAGAATGTAAGGATTGATCACTTCAAGAGAAGAATGTACCCAAAAGTCAGGGAAGCAACCAATATCGAAGAGAGAAAGAGCATAAGCTCAGGATGAAGAAGATGCAGATCTTCTATCCGACATACACAATTGAGAAGAGAAGAGAGAAGAGAATTTAAGAGGGAGAAAAGAATGACAATTCCAAGAGAAATGGCTCCGCAGGTCCTTGGACCCAAGGAGAGTTGAACAAATGCATCATAGTTCCGTAGACCTACGGGAGGTGAACAAAAAGCTCTATAGGTACTCTCTCCTACAGAGTTGAACAAACTGCACCGGAGGCTCGCAGACCAACGGTGAACAAATCCCGCAGGATGCAAGCGCTTCACAGGCCCTCGAACCTGCAAAGAAGGCATTCCCCCAAGTACTCTCTCATGAAGGAAGCCCAATATGTGGGGACTCTGCAAAGTCGGATTGGAAAGCGGCTTCACAGGCGCAGCTGCAAAACAACATGTTAATCCGCAGACTAAACATGTTAGGCAAGCTTGATGGAAAGGAGCTCTATAGATTCTCGATCCTGCAGAGCAAGACTAATCAGAAAAGCCTGTGGCTACTACAAGCTACATTGCAGGATAGTCACAAAATAGATAGGTCTAGTTGGGTTTCCCCCAAGCTAGACGCCAACAAATTCATTTGAGATAAAACCTTTCAAAGGGATCCCTCGGGAACCCTTCAAAAGAAAAGGGGTCCACTCAAGGGATGCTTCATTTGAAAGACATAGAGAAGAGAGGGGGTCCTTAAGAAGGACACACATCTCCAAAATAAGTTATCATTGCCCCCAACATATAGGGGAGGAGAACCATGCAAGATACTTAGAACATATAGGATAGAGGTGGACCTCAATATCACTTGTCATGCTAAGAAAAGGTAGGAACATCAGCAAATAAATGAGTGATGGCACTTGAATCAAGAAGTTGTTGTATTTTATCCTTCAAGGCCTTACATTCACTAGTGAAATGGCCAGGCACTTGATGGTATGCCAGAAAGAATGTTTTTCTTTATCATGCTTATGAAATTTCTTACGTGTAGGAGGAGGAAGAGTAATCAAGCGGGCTTTAAGAAGCCGCAACAAAATACACTCTTGCTCAAACAAAGAATGAGGAGCAGGAAGCAGCCCTTTCTCTTGTGGAGAAAAGTATGACTTCTCACAAGAAGAAGACGCGAAGATAAAAGACAAGGGTGGATTAATCAATCCGCAAGAATGAGGTTGAGTGGGAATCGTGTCCACATTCAACCACGGTTTCTGTTTAGATTGTTCATTCAAGCAACCAAGCCCCAAATTACACTTACGAGGTACACATTCTATAGGGACTTAAATGCCTTGTTCGTTACACCCAAAACCTTTACTCTCATAGCCATACTTAGCGACAAGTTTAAAGCTAGGTCCATAACGTGCTTGCAAATCTTGAGAAGGAGGAGGATCTTCATAGAGAGCATTATTCCAGCAATGGGGATCACACCCTTCTATGGGATCGTCGTCATCCTTCTTGATAGGACTGCCAACATTAGCCTCTTTAACAAAAGTGCAATCATCTTCCTCAGAAGGAGGAGGATCGACATTAAGAATATTACAATTTGCATTCACATTACCCCGCGATGCAGAAGAATGACCATCTTCGATAGCAGGTTTGGATGATGTTATCGAAAGGTCTAAGTGGATCGGGGCAACTTTATTTTCTCCAATGAAGAATTCCATAAAGTCTAGAGAACCCCAATCATCACCAAGACATGCATTCTTTTGAGAAGAGGTAGAAGGAGAAAAATTAATATTTCTTGCTTCAAAAGGATCTTCCTTAGGGACATCTATCTCAAGAGTATCCTTTGTAGTGGGTACTGCTAGAGTAAACATCGACACATTGGAAGACACTGAAGGAATAAGAGTAGGCACAACCGAAACCTGACTGGCAGCTGCCATCTCACATAAGTGCATAGCCTCAAGGTCAACCCTGACTATGACTACTCGATTATTGCAAATGAACTTAATAGATTTATGCAAGGTAGACGGGACTGCACCCATAGCATGAATCGACGGTCTTCCAAGAAGAAGGTTATATGGTAATTTTTTTGACATAACATATACAAGGGTGGGTACAGTAACGGGTCCCAACCTCAAAGGCAAGACTATCATGCCTAGGGCTTGTCGACCGACATTATCGAACCCACGAACAACAACAAAAGAAGCATTAAAAGAAGATGAATCAATATTAATCTTAGGCAATAGATCAATGCTACATACATTGAACGCCGAACCAGCATCAACGAGAGTACGTCTAATGCCAATATCCTTAATGTTGACTATAATCATTAGAGGGTTTTCTTGTTTCTGTACTTCCAGAGGCAGGAGTTCTTGCGAATAAAATCTAATATTCAGTGAATCTGCATGAATATGATCCATCAACGCATTAACATCCATTGGCCTAGCGGAAGAAGACAAGAGGATCTTTTGCAAGGCTTCCTGAAGCATACCTTGGTAAATCGAAGCAGACTGAAGCAAGTCCCACAGTGAAATCTTGGTCGGAGTAATGCAGAGTTGCTCAACAAGATCATAATCACAAGGTGCTTTAGTTGTAGGTTTAGAAGCTTGAAGAAGGCTTGGTTGTTTATTCATTCTATTCTTATAAGTATGGGCTACCGCTCTATAAGAGGGAGCCCTAGAAAAATAGGAGAATCACTATCAAATGGAACACCATTAATAGAAAAAATCCTTTTTGGAGAAGGACTAGCTAGAGTTAGGTAAATGACTGGTCTCTTAGGCCTTTGAGGGGAAGCAGAGACATAGATAACGTTTACAGAATCATCACAACTAGTGGAATAATCATTCGAAGAAATATTTTCGACATCGATCTAGGGAGGATCAAATGTGGAAAGAGATTCATCATTCACTAATGAATCATCTCTAGAAGAGAGTGCATTGGAATGAAGAGAAGGTAGAGTAACATTAAGAAAGGTATCAATGATTTCATCCTCTTTTGCCAAAATATCCTTAGAAGGAATTTCAGGAGAGGGATCAACAAAGAATAATAAGAAATGAGACAAGAACTCACTTTCACATGCTTGTAAGAGAACTTCTTCAAGCTTCTTAACAAAGCTGGAAAGAGATAGAAGGAAGATAGAAAGTATATTTTGAAATAGAGATATAGACAAGCCGGTTGAAGGCCAGCGTATATTGCTATTGACGGGAGGGAATGGGGTTCGGGGCAGTGCCCCGAAGAATTTTTTGGGGAAGGATAAATTTGTGATTTGTCCTCTTTTTTTTATCAAAGGGGGGTTCACATCAGGTTCACCAAAATGTAGAGAAGGGGGATTCGCTACTCATGAGTCTCTTTATTCTCAAGAGATTTCCAAGGGGCGAATTGCCCTGAACTACCTCAAGGAACAACGTGAGAGTTTTAGAATTAGAAAGAGCAAATCAGAAAGGTTTCTTGGACAAATTGACGAGCTCTCCGCCAAAGGATGGCGGCATGGAATACAGATGACAGCACGGCGCGCTGGCGTCCTAGAGGCACACTGGCGTCTCGTATGGAACAAAAAGCGAGAATGTCCTAGAAAACAACTTAATGATGACTGACAATTTAATTACTAAGAACTTCCAGAGTACAGGAAAATAACAGAATACAATAGAACTAGAATAAAGTGAAGTATAGATGATAAAGATAAAGAGGATGAGAGATAGAAGAAGCTCACAAAAACCCAAGTAATGGAGCCTCTAGCAAATGAATGTCTTCAATACCTGCATACATAAGATTTGGAGAAAATGTTGGGGCTGTATAGGGGTTTGCCTCAGTCAAACCCCCATTTTGGTGTTCCCACCTCCACAGACAACCAGATAGAAAGAGAGAAATGAAGTGCACAATGAGTGATAAAAGCAAACCCCGCTCGAGGAGGAGAACTCGTATCACAAAATATAGGTGATAAAAGCAATCATCGCTCGAGGAGGAGAACCCATATCACAAAATATAGATGCAATAGATAGGGGATGTGACAAATCCCAAGATGCTCGCAAGCATAAGGCAAGAGAGATATTAGCTACGAGGCTTAAGGAAGAAAAAGAGGGATACAAAGATAGTTGCAAGAGCCAAGGGTGTTGCAAAGAGTGATGTAAGAGCTTGAGAGTGTTGTAACAAGTTGTATGGAGCTGTGCAAACAAGATAGCAAGAGCAAGAGAGGAGGAAAAGGTAGGAGCCAAAGCTGGAGAGAAGCTAGAAGCACAAATGAATTGGAAAGATAGCATTTAAGGAGAGGAGAAGAAGGAAAAGAAGCTTCCCGAGAGGTTACAAGGCGTCCCAAGCCATTACCACTGACAAAAGAGGCTAACAAGTGGCAAACATGCTCAGAAATGGTTGTTTGAACATTGAAATGTTGCAAGACACTAGTGCGGCGCGCAAACGTCCACGCAGTGGGCTAGTGTCCAGACACATCATGCTACAAAATGACGAGAACAGGAAAAAGTACAAAGTTTGACGCAGAGCTGACGCACGAGGGTAGCTGCTGAAAAGGGGTCTTCAAGCATCCTGAGAGGGAAAAAGGCTGATGCAGGGGCTAAAATGAGCCTACAAAAGTTCTAAGGGAGTGGACACTAAAGCAGATGTGAAAATGCATGTGAAATTGCAAGGGGTGCAGTTTTAAGACATTACACTATGAACTTTAACTACAACAAAAAAATGAACTCGATGATAGGAAGCTAAAAGTTACTAATGATAACAGAATTAGGCTCAAAACATCACCAAACAACATGGTTAAGGAAATAAATGTTGAAGGACATGAAAGAGGTAATGCTGCTTGAGAATATGATACTGTAATAATGGTGGCAAAACACCAAAGTTGCCAAGAAACTTCAGCATATGAACAAGGAACACATCCCCATCTCTGCATGCACAATTTTTGTAATGTTCCCTTCTCAATCTTAGATAGTTGGTAGGCAGTTAGCCAATTTCCCAAGTTTCTGTAGGCTAATTGGTAAGAGAAAGGGAACTCTAAAGTTCTTGGAGAGCATAGGTTCAGTATTACAGGGTTTCTATTCTTGACAATGAGCTTAGTCAGTGGTGTGGATCATCGTGACACTTTCAAAATTGAATTTTGACTTTTGGTGAGTTCTCCAAACTTCTTGGAGGAGCAATCTATTTTTAGTAAGTCATCCGGTTGGCTCCAATCATCATCCCAAGTCTTCAGTATCATGTTGGTGTGATTAGAGTTTGAATTTGATGTTGTTTTGTGCTTTCTACAACCCATGTAAAATAATTTAAATATTCACTTAAGTTTCTAATGTTAAAATATCAAGGTGAACATCGTAAGTGTAATATCTCTTTTAAAAGGTGTTAATGAGGGCTTCAAAAGTGGATGCCTAAGCGAAAAAGGGGGCCTTTGCACATGATAAAGTATATTTATTTTTCTAAAAGGTCATTTTTTAGGGTATTGGAATTATTATTTTCAAATAACTATATTTTCCTTTCAAAAAGCTATATAAGGAGACTGCAGGGCTCATTTTGAATGTTAAATTTGTGAATGCTATTGTTATGTTGCTAAAATGAACCTGAGTTCTTCCAAAGCTTCTCGAGGACAAAAACCCTCTTAGAGTTGCTGGTTTTGGGGACGAAAACCCCCCTAGCTAGCTAGTATGGTTTCATACAGAGATCATTGTTGTGCTACAGATTGGAGCTTCATTTTGGATTGTAGATATGGATGCCTTGATGTGTTTTAGAGATGTAAGTTTCTTTGGTAATGATTGCTGAGTGTTTACAGGAGATTTTGTGAGGTATTGAAGGTGATTGGAGGAGTTTGCTTTGCTGTTGGGGCTGTACTTTTTCCTAGTATAGGTTGTACTATTTTTATGGTTGTTTTCATGGGTATATTTCTGAGTTTTTAATCTCTTTACTTTTTGTTATTTTGGATGTTGCTATTTTATTTCTACAGACCGGACGCTTTGCAAAGGAGTTGCAAACCAAGAAGAGATTGTACTCTGGAACTTGGTTGGGTTGTACCATGCTAGGGATGGCTGGAATGAGCAAATGAAGCACGTATTTTCTGTGGTATATTTAACCCTGTTTGGGAATGCCTTGGTCAGTTTGAAGTTTCTATGCCTTATTTTAGTGGAGAAATGATGCTATGAGGAGTTTTGTGTTCTTTCATTGCTGTTGTATCCTCCATACCAGCAACAAGAATATCAATTCCAAAATTTTGAGTGTCTGATTTTAATGAGTCTGTTATATCTTTCCTTTATTCATGTTTGAGCATGTTTTGGAGTGATTTTGAAGAGCTTCAAGTTAAGTTGCAGCTGGGGTGTGTGTTTGATGTGTATTGGTGAGATTTTTGGGTGTTTTCCTTGCTGCCCAGACCTATTATTGCGTGTCTACAAAGCATTATCAGAACTGTACCAGCATAATGTTCATCATTGCTCAAGGTGCATTGTTATGTTTCAATCTGTGTGGGTTTGTTCACGATTATTGGCTCTAGTTGGGGTGTTACAGCAGTTTGTTTATCATCAACACTTTATATCAGCAGCACTTTCCTTTATCAGTACTTTACTTACATCAGATACATCTCCATTTGAAATTGTTGCTTATGAGCTACCATTGTAAACGCTGAAAGGTAGTACCGCCAGTGTAATTAGCAAAGAGCTTATTTGAATCATGTACTCAACCCAATGAACAAGTGATAGCTTGTATGGATTCCCACTGAATAAGTGGATGACTTGGTTTTACTCACACCATTGAACAAGTGGTTTCATTGTAATTTTCCTTCCCACTAAATAAGTGGAAGTGTTGTTTTCATTGTCCTAATCACTCCGCTGAATAAACATGAAATGTATTTCCCTTCCGTACTGCATGAGCACTCCACTGAATAAGTGGTATCGTTTGGCTTGCCACCTAGTGCTCTACTTTCAACTACTGCAATTTAATTTGATATGTAGATCCTTTCACCGTATGCTCACCTTGCCCATCTTGAGAATTGAGTGATCAAAAAGTGGAATGGATATTGCATTGTAATCTCACTTTCCATTGATGTAAATTTCAAAAATAATCTAGGATGGTTATTACAATTTTTTATTACTATATTTACATATAACTTAGCTATGCCCTAATTCATTTACTTGCATCTAATAAATTTTATGGAAATTATATCCCTGTACCAGTATCATTACCCCTACACCTCCAAGTAACTATGAAAATTCAAAAATAGCATAAAAATAATACACATGTTATCTTCAAATCTATGTTGCCTCATTTTTTTCTTTTATTAAATACTAGGTTACTTGAAAACAAAATTTATACCTTGTACTATCTGTGATGATGTCATGTCCATGCATAAAGTGATTACCAGTGTTCTGCAGTGTTTCTCCAAATTACCAGGTTGGGGGGAAGCAAAGAAATGAGGATGAGGTTTCAAGGACAGGTTGTCTTTTGTAACTTGGATAGTGGAATGATTATGGTGGGCTATAAGCATTTGGGAAAAAAAGCCAATAATGAAGTAGAAATAGAAGCTCTATTAGCAGAATTAAAGCAGCTTATGTGCAAGATTTCAGAAGAATGGAGATATGAGGAGACTACACACTGTACAAAAGAAATATTTCTTTAAGAGGAATCCTAGATAAGATATTGAAGTGGATATTCAAATTTGATTAGGTGTTTATAAGACATTGCTATTAAAAAGAATAACATAATTGATTACCTAGCTAATCAAGCAATGTTCCAAAATGGTTTCTCATCAATCAAAAGCAAAGATGCTAAATCAAGATTGGCCCCTGTAAGGTTAAGTTGAGTAATGAACAGCATGCAATATATTGATTAAAAGGTGGCTAGAAGGTAAAATGTTTATAGAGTTGATAATACTACTTAAGCATGTAATGGTATCATTTATTGTATTCCCTTACCCAAATTGGCGATTGGTACTTACAGCTAGTAAGATGCATGTTATATTGATGGCAGTGTTATGCATTTTAGTTGTTATTATTATTTTAATAAAAGTAGTTGTCTAAATGGGAAATTCTAAAGACTTATGTAATACTTTGTTAAAAAGTGTTTTTGAACACTTTTGGGGGGAATTTTTAGAGGAAAAGGAAATTCAAATTAAAAAGGCCAAAAAAGGAACTTACAAAAGGAAGACAATTGCTCAAAGGAAATCATCCATTGTTTATGAAATCAAAACCCCCCTTTTATTTGATAGCTTGAGCACTTGTGTTCATCTATTTCTTTTGAGGATGAAAACTCTTGAAGTGCAAATATTTTGAGGATGAAAACCTCTTAGGTTCCAAGCAAGAGCAAAGGATGAAAATCCTCTTGTTCTATGAGGCAGTTTCATCTAGGAATTTCAATGTGGTGTGTTTATTTTAGCATTTCAGTTTGGCATAGTACTGCTATAGTACCATTGCAATAGTGTCACCACCACAATATTGCTACTATACCCTATCATTATGATAAGTATTTGTAACAGGAGTTTGTACCAGCATATGAATTCTTGCATTTTTATAGAATAAAGTGCTGCTATTCCAATATTTTTGTTTTCCAATATTCCTATATTTCTATGAGTTTGTTTTTCCAAAATATCAATGTGATTGTTTTTGATAAAGTAAGCAGCATTTATAGGGTGTTGTACCCTTTACACAGAAAGCCCAAAGGGCTAAAACAAAGCATAGTTCAAACCAGACCAAGAACTAGAAGAAAACAACTGAAACAACTGACCAACAGCTGAAGGATAACAAACAAGGACTAGACAACCCCAGAACTAGAGGGGGCCAACCTGACTCCCTGAACCCGAGGTTGCAACGGATTTAGGGAGACCTTTTTTCTTTCTCAACACGACCGACCAAGAGGGCTTGGAATCAAGATCCACCGAGCGAGGCCAAAGGAGCGGATCCACAATGGCCACCGCGGGCAAGGAGCCACCACACAGTGAGGAAGACAACAACGAAGAGGAGACAGGAGCAATCAAAGGATCATTAGAAGCGTTCAACGAGGGACGGGCAGGTTCTGACAGGACATCGACAGCAGATCGAGGCAACAAAGGTTCCACGGAGGGGAAAGCCGGAAGAGGAGCCTGGGATATCAATGTGATTGTTGCTGGCGCTGCAAAACATTGATTATTTAGTAGTTTATGGTGACAATCATATATATCATTTTTTAGTATTTACATGAGTTGGTTGGGGTTTAATAATTAATCTTTTTGCATCTATATTTAGTGTTGTTATTTGACAATAGTTTATATTCAATTATTTTTTGTTTGATTAGTGGCGGATTTGTGCACGAGGTGTTCATCACTTTGCGTAAGGGCTTCAATAGTAAATATTGGTATTAGATGCTGATGTTCAATATTTCAAAGTATTGCATGGATAGGAACCTCAAAAAATTGCAGATTTCATATGAATATTAAAAGGGGACATTACAGATATTGATTCGTTGTGTTTACAGTTTAACTTTTCATAGAAGATAAAATTGCAATTTCTTATAAATTTTTAAAACTAAATTTTCAAGTACTATATTATATTTATGCCACCATCCCAAAATTTTGGTGCATAACTCCCCCATCGGAAACTATTCTCATGTCCTCCCATCCCTCTATTCAAAACTCTGTGGAACTATGGTATTTTCCTCCATTATAGTAAGAGTTAGATGTTTATAACCATTGTAAGATTGTTCATCACTTCAATTTTCTTTTTAGGCATTAGTGGAATCATATCTCTCAAACTCATGGAGCAATTCTGTAATATGTTTAATTGAAAAATCTATTCATCTAAAGAACACCATTAGAAGGGGGCCTTGCATCTATAAAGCTATCTGGAATTCTATTTGCTAAATTTTATAACTTCTGCAGAAAATCTAAAAAATAGAGAAATGTCTCCCTTGGAACTTTTCATGCAGCTTTAAAAGTTTAAACCTATCTAGACATTGAATTCATCCAAACTGGCGATTTGATTTCTTTTGGAGATCTTTTTTATTACATAACTATAGACTGCAAAAAACAATGGAACATAAGACAAGCAAAGTGATTCTCACAAATCAGTAATCATTCCTGATGTTCAACATGACCATAGACTGCAAAAAATGTTGGAACATAAAGAAAGCAAATTGATTCTCACAAACTATTATTCATACCTGATGGTCAACAAATTTTGCACTTCCTGTACAGAAGCCTCCAATAGTTGTCAAAGAAAACCCCATACTAGCAGTTATAAAATCAACTTCTCAACCTGCACATGCCCTAAAATTGATAGTTATGTCCATTTGCAAAACCATTAGATAAAACAGCAATATGTAGAGATGAATTTTGTTGATGGATTTTAGAATATACCAGAATTCCATAATGTTCAGTGATACCTCTACCAATTTAACCCAGTACGCCAAAGGAATTTCTTTTATCTACCAATACCCTGAATTTATACTTTGATTTCAATTTTTAAATTTTATCCAAGGGTGCCATCTGACCTGAATTCTGCAATAATGGAAAATACACATTTATATTTTTGCATCGGTAACAAGAAGAGTGACTATCCAACAAAATAAGTTGAGAGGCAAAGTATTCATGCCAATATAGACAATTGTAATCGAGTTGATCTGTGTCCAAAATTAGACCATAGTAAACAGACTGAAAGAAGGAAGAAAATTATATTAATATCCATAGTTCACCAAAGAAGGTCAAAGGGGCTCAAAAATAGAGCCAAGAGAGATAACATTAAGGAACATAGAAAACCTACAGTTAGAAATATGAATAAACTAAAAGTGCACTAATAAAAGAGCCTAGCTTACGAAGGGGGTGAACTCAAAGTGGGTAATACTTAGTACAAAAACAATGGAAATTTTTTAAAGGCTTAGGCAAATAATAGAAAAGTATGATGGTGATCTAAGAACCAATATATTTTTCAAAGTTGAAATATGTTCCAACATCAATCACAAAGCTTTTAAAGCAATCCACTAAAACCCAAATCATCGGCCCTATTGTACACATGAAAATTTTGTATTGAGTCAAATTTATCAACTAGAAATCCTCATTCATCTACCCAAGTGATATGTTTCAAAATCTTATCTTCTACACATCTTGTCGCTTCCTTTTGCTAACCTCGCACGATCATAAATTCAAGCACTTCGAGAAATCGAGAAAAAGGAATGAATGATGCAACACTTGAAGAATGATCATGTGTGTTAAAGGAGCTCAAGGACGCATCAATGATAAGCCGGTGTATTGGTGTGTTGAGATCCTCTAGCGTTCCTTAAAAATAGATGTAAGGTTTCAAGACTTTCAGAAGCCAATGTATTGGCACACACCAGTGCAAAGAATGATGCAAGGTAATTCATAGGCGTGTGAAAGGGATCGCAAGCACACCAAAACAAATGAGGCAATATGTATAAATAAAAAAGGTGTGCATGAGAGTTTGACAAGTGCACAAGATTAGGGAAAGAGACGCATCAAATGGAATGAAGGCATGTTAAAGCAAAGAGAGAAAGACAAATGCAATGTACAAGCATGTGTAGGGCTAAAGGAACAAACCTCTATAGAGAGGACAAAAAAATTCTAAAAAAAGTTTAGTGTCATGCACTAAGTGACCAATGCACACATTAACAAGGGTTAGAGGTTTTTAACAAATGCTAAGAGATGTGTATGGCCGCATGCCAAGAAAATGGTATGATAAATTCTGAACTTTAAAATCACTACTTTTGCAAGTGAATCTGATTTGAAAGAAGACGCACCTCAAAAGTTCATTCATTCGAAGTAATGGAACACATCTAAGATCTTAAGTCTGCTAATGTCATGAAGACTTCAACAATTGAAATCATACCCAAAGCAGTGGTGCTTTTAGAAGTTCTCTAATGGCAAAAACAAAAAACAAAACAAAAATCAATGCTATGGCATGTGCCAAGAAGCGAGCATGAGCAAATGTGAAAAAGTTTGTAGCATTAAAAATTATGGTCTTAGACCATTGGCATGTGCCTAAGCTGCAACGCATGCAAACCAATGGTTGTACCAAAAGTTGTTGACACACCAATACAAAGCGAGTCATCATTTCATGAAAGTGTTCAAACATGCCTAGGAGGTAGATATGCACTTCAATAAAGGTTGTAAAAGCTATAATTCTAAGTCTAATGTATAGATGTGTGCCAATACAAAGAAGGAAGATTTTTGAAAATTTCAAAGTCTAGTGTATAGGCATGCACCAATATAAAGGTGATTTATCTTGAAATTTATGTGTTAATGTCAATACAAAGAAGGTGTATGCTTGCTAGTAGGGATATGCATATACAAAAGAAGGATGAATGAATAGATTTTCAAAGGTTTTTCAAAGGGTTAATTGTGATCAAAGGAAAATTTGTAGAATCATCAATGTCCTCTAGAGCCACCTAATTAGGAGTTTATTTTTATCTCAGGCTAGAAATAGCCATCACTATTTTCAAAGAGACAAGCATATTTAGGGATTTACTATGTTTAGTGGTCTCTATTTTAAGTTCAAGGAGCCCATGTTATTTTTAGTGGTCTCTATTTTGAGCTCAAGGAGCCCATGTTGTTTGTAGTGTTCACTATTTATAGCTCAAAGACAACTATTTTTAGATCATCTACCTGAGCATGCAAAAGACCAAAGCTTTTAAGTGATAATTGTAATATTTTGATCATTAATTCAACTAACAATCAGATGATTATAAATTTAGAATCAATGGACAAAATAATTTGTAATAAAACTTGCACATCATGCAAGGAGTTGTAGTTAGGGTCGAAGTGTAGTCACTAATTTATTTATTTTCATCTAATTATTTGCAAATAGTATAAATAAGTTCCTTCTTGCACTTAGTTGGATCAATCAATGGTAATTCTCAAGCCTACATATTGCTGAAATTACTATTCATCAAGTATTTGTGATTGCTAATCATAAATTCAATGTTAATTCACCAAATAGGATTTATCATGCCTATCTTGCTTCAAAGTGTCTATTGAGATGTTTTATTGTGTGTTGAGGTATATTAAATATATTCTACCAAATTTGCATGCTTTGTATTGGAGGTCTTTTTGAAGTTGGATATCAGGGCTTTGTATTGAGTCCTTCATTACTTTATCAAATCTATCGTGTTTTTATGTATTAGAAAACAAACATAGACAGCAGAAAACTTCTAAGAAGGAACAATTACCAAACGAAACTCACCACAAAGAAGAAGAAAAGCCTAAACCTAAAATGGACTCACCAATCAAATTGCCAGTGCTTGGTAAAGATACCACCGAAGCCGCAGAACACATTTTTGTTTTTGGCAGAGGAAAGGCGCAGTTAGAGATCAGGCCAATTTATTTGACTTTGTGGGAACATTGCAGAATGATGCACTCAAATGGTATACAAAGACTTGCCTACAGCATGATAAAGAATGGGATGAAGTTAAGAAAGAATTCCTATCAAACTTTGAATCTTTGGAAATTGAAATAGAAAGTGTAGTAAAATGAGAGAGTTAGTCCAAGAGGAAGGTGATTCAATAAAATATTATGACCATTGGTTTAAAGAGGAATCGATAATATTAGAAGAACCATTAATAAAAAAAGAGCACATTGAATGGTTTGTCCTGGGGTTAATCCCTGAAATCATAACATCTTTAGATGAAAGAACATTTAACACATATAATGAAGTTGTAACACTAGCTTGTCACATAGAAGCCCAAACTTGGAGAAGAAAGGAAAAGGATAGTGAGAACAAAGAAATAGACAAGTTGAAGCTGGAATTAGAATATTTAAAATGTAAGCAAGAAATACTTGCTAAACAAGACACCAATCCACAAAAGCATAGGGAAAATATCTGGTGTACATATTGCTCAAGGGAAGGACATATAAGGAATGAATGTACAGTTATGAAAGGAGAGAAGAGAGCTGCCACATTGAGAAGAAAACAACTCCAAGAAAGAACCAAACAATCTCCTGTGGCATCTAAAGAGAGTGGGATGACCACGAAACAATCGATTGTCCCTTATTACTTTTTAGACTTAACGAAAGCGAAGAAGAACATGATTCATGGTGTAGCTAGCACCACAATAATAAAGTAACTATACATCATAAGATGGCCTATGTAAGGGGCTTGAAAAGAACTCCTATACAATCAAGACCATGAATATAGAGTACGTAGCTGGAGGAACCAAAGAAATATTAACACACTCCAAAGCACATTTATGCAAAACCAAAATGAGGACAAAAGATACTTTAGCAACTAAAGGATTGTTAGAGAAAGAGGCATAAGCAGCCGATGAAGAGAAGATGCTAGTAAGCAAGGCCACTATGCAAATGAATGTTGGTTAGATAAGAAGAAGCAATGTACATTTTACAAAAACCTAGACCACGACTTATTTACCCGTGAAAGATCCCAGCAATATTTCAAGAATATGCCACTAGAGTCAAAGAGTGATGAACTAGCGAAACCCAAAGCTACTAAAGGCGCTGGAATTATGGTAAAAGTCCCCAAAAATGCATCACAAGGGGCATGGAGATGTCAAAAAGAAGATAAAATAACTTTGACCCCTCTAGAAAGAAGAAAACCTTAAAAAATGAGTATCAAGAGAGAAAAAAAAATAGCCAAAACAAAAAGTCCTAGTAGAATACAAAGGTAAAAACAAAGCTACGATAACAAGACATGAAATAGACACCGCAAAATCAAAACAACCAATATCTGACACAAAGAATGATGATGACCAATAAGAATAATTCTTCCCTAATAAAAAAAACATGATAAGATAGTTGAAGAAGATAAACAAGTTATAAACAAAGAATATCAAAAAGATAAATATCATAACACCTGCTTCTTAGAAAGAGTACACATTAAAACAATTAGCTCTACTAACACAACAAAATAATTTAATTGAAAATTGAAACAATTCTATAATATTGGAATAAACAAACAACTCAAAAACCATAAATTAGAACAAGCTATGGAAAACTAAACCATTAAAGCTTAACGCACACATTAACAATACAAAAATCAAACAAGTGATGGTTGACTTAGGTACAAATGTTAATATGCTCCCAAAAAGGCTCTGGGAACAACTGTGAAAGCCGAAACTAGGTGAGACCCCCTGCAATATTAATCTAGTTGATGGTTCATCAATAGGAACCATAGGAACTTGAGAAAATGTAGAATTTAATATACTAGGAGTAAAACAAATTGTACACTTTGAAATTATTAAGATGAAAGAACCTTTTGATATTTTCAACGCACTATTAGGGTTATAATGGTATTGTAGATTCAAGAAAGGAAGAACTATATTTTTCCAATGATGATAGAATAGTTCACATACCCTTGGTCATAAATATGGATAACACATATATAGAAGAAATATTACAAGAACATGTGGATGAAGATTTCAAATTTTATTTATTCACTATTAAAACTACCCAAACCAGATCTAATAGAAGAACCTTACTCTGAGGGAGATATAGAAATTGAAAGTAGTAATGATAGAATTGATAGTGAAGATGTTTTAAATGTTTGGCTTAGAGAAGAACTAGAGTTAAAATCTCAAAAAATTAGAGGCTTCAAAAAAAATCATAGCACACAAAACAAAGAAAAATGTACCACAAATTATTGCAAATAATTCATGCCACTACAAACCACACTAGAATCATCTAAATCCCATGCTACCATCGCCACCCAAAAATCATGCCATTTTAATCACATTTCATGAGAAATTTCACAATCAAGTAACTAAAGTACTTAGGAGTAGGAGATCTTAACACATACGTGGGAGGCATGGAAAGAACATTCGATAGGGAAGATTTGAGATTAGAAGCATTACAACATACATTGGTGTGCAACGCAACAAGCTGGTGGAATACCCACAAGGACAATATCCCCTGATGGTATGCCTTCAAAATCTAATAAAAATATGATAATTACAAGGGGAATGTGAATTAATTCCTATATATGATGGGACAATTTCCCCACAACAACACTTAAACATCTCTATGACTACATGGAATGCTAGGAGACAGTGTGGCACAAGAATATACATACTATAATATCCCTTTATTGGTCCATTCCAACATTCTTGGAAAGTTTCAAGATTCTTGGAGAGTGTTAGTTTTATTGAAATGATTTTTTGACAATGGTAGAATGTTCCAAGAGTCAAGATGAATACAATGGTTTTATCCAGATGTAGATCCAACTTTCAAGGAGCATTCCACAATTCTTGGAGATTTCCAACATCCTTGGAGAGCACCAACTTTCCTAAGACCTTGGGATGTGTGGATCATAGAAGCAGAAATCTGGAAAAAATCGTGATTTTGAATAAATTGACCACTCCCACAATTTTTTCCCCCAAAAAATCACAAAATCTAAAAAAATTGTTGACCGCAATTGACCCTGCAAAAAAAATTGTTAGCTTTCCTGGAAACCTAGGAACCTGCGAAACCCTAAAAAATGTGTCATAATTGTTATATAATTTCAGTCGCGTGACGATTTCCACCACACGTGCTTCAAAAATATGTTGTAAGGATTGTGAGTTTTGAATCACGATTACCTGATAAATTTTTTTTGCATGATTTCTAATGGCATTTTCCACAATTTTTTGCAGTGATTTTCTACAGTTTCAACAGGGTTTTTTTGGCATCAACATGTGCCCTTTCCTTTTTTCGTAAACTTTAATTTTTTTATCTTTATTTTTTCATTTTTCTTTTAACTTATAAAAAAAGGGTAAGTGCAAGAAGTTGGGTCCACATTCACAGGAAGTGTCATTTTTCAGCTTTAAAACAAATACCCATTCATTTTTTAGAATAGGTACCCATTTTGAAGTGGGTACTTCTACCAAAAGGTTTGAAACTCACAAGACGTGTTTTTCATTTGTATTTAGGCTTAGAAAAGGCATGGTAACCCAACACTTAGGCTTAGACCTGCAAGTACAAGGTCATGGCAATTTCAAGAGAAAAAACTTTGGCAATATAGCTAGCGAGGTTTTTTTAAAAATATTTTATGAAATTAAACCCATTATAGATGACAATGTCTAGTTTTCAAATACGTAATATTTTTGTGATTTGATTATTTTTCTATTTTTTAATTAATTTATGAGGAAACAAGTCCATAAACTCAAAATGTCAGGTTTTTCGTATTTTTTTAATAAATTTTAATTTGTCAATTTTCTTGTTAAAAAAACTATATGGCATCAATCTATAAACAATTATTTACACAATGAAAAAAAGAAAATTCAAAAAATGATAAGTTTAGGTCAAGTTATGGTGTTCGTACACAAGGGTTTTAAAAAACAAAAATTAGGGCCAATAAAAAATTAATAAATTAAAAAATATTACAAAAAAAATTATAAAAAAACATCCTCATCAATCTTCATTATAATATACATATTTCCCTAAAAGGAATTAGAACAATACTTTTATTTATGTCAAATTATGGTGTCTGTACACGTGCATGGTATGGTCCTAAAAAAATGACTTTTACAAAGTGGTTTTTATACATGTCTATTAAAAATTATTTTATATCATCTGGGTATTACAATAAATTACATATTTGAAAACTAGACTCAAAATACTAAATTTCATATTACTGATTTTTTTTAAGATTCAATTTGTAAGTGCTTCAAATTTTAAGTCCAACTATGACAAATTCTGAAAAATTAGGAAAAATGTTTCCACTTTTGAAACATTTTGTGGACCCAACTTCTTGCACCTACCCAAAATTATAACTATACTATTTTTTTTGGTCAGTAATAGGAGTATTTTTTATTGCTGAAAAAGAAAATACATCAGTTCAGAGTTTCACCTTCAGACCAAAAAATATTGAAACCATAGAGTTTAGCCCTGAGGCACATTAACATGCTACACAACAAAAACCATCACCCTTGTACTTCCAACATACCTAAACACTTTCTGGACTAGCCTAACCTAAACAGACCGCCATAAACTTTAAACAATTTTTTAAACAGTATTTTAACCCTAAACAAAAAACACCATTGCAAACTACTACAGTCCAGCCACCTTCTTCCTAACCTTAGTAATTACTATAAGCTTCTAACAAAAAACTAAAAAAAAATCTTCCATTGTGCACTACCCGGATACTTTGCGACCTTGCTTCTTCACCTTCACCTTCCGAGTCCTCTGTTTTTCCTTCGCTTTCTCCATCCCCGTTGCTTCTGCCTTCGCCTTTGCAATGAATGCTTCAACCTTCATCAGTTCTACGAAAAGTTTGAGAGCCTTCCATCCCAACCACGCTTCTTCCCTGCACCGAGTTTTGAACCTTCCCTCTGGCCAGCAGAAGAAAGGAACACAACCCACTATGTTATCAAAGTCTTCGATCTCTAAATGTTCATTAATATCTAGACCCACACCAGGAATGGCCCATTCAAGAATGAAATCCATCCCCACCAAAAAATCTAGGTGCGCCAACATTGTCATCACTTCTTTGATCGTTTCAACTGATTCTCTGAGGTCAAGACCCCAAGCAGCCATCATGGAATACACATCCATGTTTGTCCTGTAAGGGTGCCTCAGAATCCCAAAATCTCTTCCGAGAATCATCCTAACGCATTGCACCAGTCGTTCATCATCGATGAGAAACAACCCCATCAACCTTTTCGCCGACGCATTCCTATAAAATGGGTTGAGTTGCTACTTAGAAAGGAATGTGAAATTAGCCTCCATTTTTGCTCTACTCACTGCCTTCACCACTACACTTCTTTACAGATTTATCACACCACACCTCACACAACTCAACACATCAAAGCCGAGGAATTAGAATGACGTCTTCTCAATTTCTCCACTCTGAAATAAATGCATGTCGTCCTTCATTCCCATCGCCAGCCATTCAAGCACTTCAACCATCTTTTCAAACTACAACCATCAGCTCTCCAAACATCCTATTAAATGCATCATACACTTCTAAAAATTCGCTCAATTTGCCAAGTTAACGCACCTAAAATCCACCACTTTCAATTCGCCAACTTCATTAAAATTTATGGCCCATTTTGAGAGTATATCAACTTCAACATTCCCCAACCTTTTAATGTGACTCATTGAAAAAATTTTCACATGAAATTAGTTCATCCCTTAGAATTTCCTCAATTAAATTTTGAAGGTCCCATGCATTTGTTGTTCCCTTCATAATGACTTGACAATTATTAAAGAGTCCCCTTCGAGATGAATTTTTGATGCTCCCAAACTCTTGTCAAAACGAACCGTCGTTAACGCTGCTAACACTTCTGCAATATTGTTTGTCCCTTCATTCATTTTTTTTTCTCCCAAAGCTACAACATCACCCATCCAATCTCTAATGATGAACCCAGCCCCTAATGGACTTGGATTCCCTTTTGAAGCTCCATCGAAGTTAATTTTCCACCACCCCTCTTTTGGTTTCTCCCATTTAACCACTTCAGACTCATTTGTAGCTGGTTTAACCCTACTAGGCCCTTTAACGGGCTGAATTATAACTATACTATACTATTAATATAATATTATAATATTAATTTCATAATATAAAACTGACCAAAAAATAATTTTATAATATAATATATTAATATTATATTGTAAAACCTATTGTTTTGATTAAAAGGAAAAATAGGTTTTGAAGGGACCTGAAACCCTTTACAAAAGAGACACAAAAAGCTGCTAAGAGAATATAACAATCAACCACCAACATCAACCCAACCAACAAAAAACCGACCAACACGGGAGCCAAATAAAAGTAAGACAACTAACAACCAATGGCTCCTACCAACAAAACAACAACAAACTAACCACCCAGAGACCAAAAAAGAAAGCAACATAAATAAACTAGAAACTAATGATATACTAATATATAATATTGTTATAATATATAATATAATAATATATATAATATATAATATAATTAAAATAATATATATTAATATATAATATAATTATAATATATTATATTAAAAAAATATTATTATAATATATATTAATATAATAATAATATAATGGGGTTGGGGCCCTAGCTCAGTTGGCTAAATCTTTCTTGTTGTAGGAGGTTGGTCACGAGGTCTAGTCTCCCCCACCCCCGTGGTACAGGAGGGCGTGTCGCGCCAGCACCATCGGTCACATTAAAAAGTTTACTAGGTTATAATTAATATTATAATTAATATATTAATAGACTAATATATATTAACATATTAAAAATATAATATAATTATATAATAATTATAATAATATGTTATTATATTAGTATATTAATACACACACACACACACACACACACATATATATATATTAATGTATAATTATTCTATTAATACACACACACATATATATATACGTCTTTTTAATTCTATTTTTTCACCATTTTTTTTATCATTTTTTTCCAAAAAACTTATACTTTTGATTTGCCAAATGATTTTTGCTGCTATGGTGTGAAAAAAGTAGGTAATTTAAGTTGTCTTAAGGTGACTTTATATTATAAAGGTAGCTTATGTTTATTTATTTTAAAGAAGGGTGGCTTACCTTATAAAATGTTTTTAAAAGGTCAAAAAGTGTTAGCACTAGGCATGGGGTACAAGTGATTTAAAGGTTATTATTTAAAAGCAACATGGAAAGGGAGAATTTAGAAATAAAGTTCTTGAAAAAGTCACTTTATTTTATTAAGGGAAAAAGGATTTATAAAAAATAACAAAAAAGAAAAAGAAACAAAAAACATTTTTCAAAAAAGCAATGAAAAAGCGAAAAATATGTTTTCCTAAAGTAGCTCTAAAAAGGTTTTGAAAGGAGGTTGGGTCTTGAGAAGAAGGGTTAGATTGAATATTGCATTTGCTATCTAAGTAAGAATATGAGTTGTTCTCATATTTCTTGAGGACAAAAACTCTCTTGGAATACGAGTTTTGAGGACGAAAACCCTCCTAGCTAGAAAGTAATTTCATCCAAAAGTCACTTGTGTGCTAAAAATATTGGGTTTTGGGGACAAAAACCTTTAACATCCATTAGAGCAATTTCATACAGAGATTGCCTTGGTGCTAAAAGTGAAGACATTCCAATTTGTGCTACAAGGTTTAGTTACTTTTCCAGTTGTGTTTTAATGGAGATTTTTGATTGTGTTTTGACATGTTTTCTTGCATGCAAGGATTTATGATGCAAATTTAAGAAATTAGTGGGCTTGTGAAGTGATTGATGTAAAGTCCCTTTTTCTGGGTTCTCTTGCTTTGTAGTTGGCACTGACTTTCTGGATTTTTGTCAGCATGTTCAAAGGGGTAAATTGATGTTACCAAGTGAGCTCAGGAGGTTTAGAAGAGTCGTGTGATGCTTTTAGATGTTATTTTCGGCTTTTAGTTTGGGCTCCAAGGTTTTTGGAGAGTTGAGTGGTGGTGTTTCTCAATGTCCAGTGGTGTGTTGATGTTCTATTGGCCCTCAAGATGGTGGTGAAGTTCTTTGTTGCATTTTTGGCCATCTGGGTTGTTCTCCACATTTATTGGAGAACACGACTATTTTTAGTAAGTGCATGTTTTGGCATCCCGCATCTTCCCTCATCATCAGTAGCTTCCTAGTGCAACCAATTTTGTTTCAAATGTCTCATCGATGTTTTCTGTAAAATTGTTGGAATTATTTTAATATTTACACTAAAGTTATAAAGTAATGTTTTAATATTACTTTAGTGTTAACTATTATAAAGTGAAAAGGTTATTTCCCCACATTGGATGCCTAGGGGAAAAGCGGACTTAAAGTTATTTTAAAAAAATGTTTCTTTCAGAAAAAAGCTAAAAGTGATTTTTTGAAAAAGCAAAAAAAGTGCTTCTTTAAAAAAGTAACGAAAAAGCAAAAAGTGCATTTCGAAAAAATAGTGAAAAGGCTATAAAAGGAGGTGTGGGGGCTCTCATTTGCATTATTCAAGTTTGCACACATAACAAGATGTTGTTGGAGTGAACAAAGAAGTTCTTCCAAGGATTCATCGAGGACGAAAACCCTCATCAAATCACTGGTTTCAGATTTGAGAGACGATCCCTAGCTAGTCTAGAGTGATTCTACCTCAAGAATCACCATTGTTCTTTATAGAGTTTGTAGATTGGGGTTTACAGTATTAATATTTTTGTAGTTTTTTGAGTACATGAATTTTAGGGTCTCTTCGATATCTTTTTGTAGGGGTTGTTAATGATTTTCATGAAGATTGAATCTTTCTATTGATTGGACGTTCACTTGGGGATTTTGATTTATGCCCTAGTTGGGTTGTACCTTTCAAAGAATGCATAGGGAAGTGTGACGAAGTGATTGAATGTTTTGAGATCAAGTGTAAGGTGATTTTAAGTAATGGGTAATGCCATTGTGAGGGTTTTAAGGTTGTTTATAGGTCAAAGGAAATTCTTGTGTCAAGTTCTACCCTTTACAAGGAAACGTAGGAGTTGGCATGATGATTCTAGGTGTTTAGAGTTGAACAAACAATTAATGATGAGGTTGTGACTTATCCCTGTTGGCTTCCCACTGTTTTCCAACGCCTCTTTATGCTGAGAATGTTTGGAAGTGTATTGTAGACCCATAAATTGCATATTTCTATCATTTTGTGGCAGTACAACAGTTTTGGGTTGATAATTGGTTGATTTGTGGCTTTGTGGGTGTCTTTAGCAAGTTTGGAAGGTGTATTGGGATGTCATCTTGTTGTTACAGACCTAATTCATGCTCAGAATTGCATAGCAAACCTGTTCCTTCATGTTTGGTAGCCTTTGCAACAATGTTGAGTGTGTTTGGAGGCCATTGTGATAGTCTTGGGTTAGTCATGGATGTTTGGTGACAGTTTGGTGTTGTATTTGACATGTTTTGGATGCCAAAAAGAGTACCATTTAGTGTCAGGTATGACTAAAAGTTGTGGTAGACCTGCAGTTATCAATTCCTTTGCATTTTGGAGGTGATTTTGTGAAGCTGAGTGTTCATAGTGGTTGTTTGCTACCATTGGAGGTGTTCTACAAGGGTTGGACAGGGTCCTTGATGAGTTGACATGGCTGCCATGACCTGCAACTTCATAACAACAGTCTCGCAACAAGTTTTGTGTGACCTTCCAGACCTACAACAATCATCTTCACCTCTTCCACCGAGGTATGTCAAGTTGGAATTTCATATGAGTTTTATTACATGTATTGGCACCACTTGTGAGTTATTATTATTCAAAAAAATAATTGTAACAACCGTGATGTGTGTTTTGGAAAGATTATACCGGACTTTAATGATAGCAATATTTCCATAGTTGCAAGTTTATGTTATGATTATATTGGAAAATTTTCAAAAAAAAAGGGGGTGTCTATTACAATTGAAGAAGGTTTCTTTTGAAACTGAGCAAAAATAAGATGAACTTTGGCGATTTCTAGGAGTTTTATGACAATTGTTTTTATATTAAAAGCAGCAAAACTAGGGCGCTGACCCTATAAACAAAAAGCCCGCACTCTACTATACCAACATAAGTAATACTATTTTAGACTTGCAATTAATCTAAGTACCATCCTAGTTTGATATCCATTGGTTTTCATGTGTTCGGGGTTAGTTTATGGTTGGTTTTTAGCAGTATAGATGCTCATACTTGTTGGGGAGTTGGGATTTGATGTTTGTAGTGATTTATTTGGATTTTGACTTTGTTGTACCTTTTGTACCAGCAGCAATAAGTTCAACTTCAAACCTAGAAGGTGACTGATTTCTCATTTTGTTCGATGTCCATTATGCTCATGTTGCTTTGGGTTCGGTTTTGGTGTGTTTTGGAGTAGTTTTCAGTCTATGCGTGTTGAGTAGTCATGTTGGGCATACTCTTTGCAAGATTTCAAAGTGTTATCAGTGTTGGTCAAACCTATTATTTAGTGTTTATTAGTCACAGAGGGAGTTCAATGAGTTGTATTTAAGTTTGGGATAAATTTATGCAACCTACATCAAGTGTGTTTCAGTTTGGGGTGTGTTTCCTTCATTTTGGGGTTGTTGTATCAACATATAATGGTGTTGCAGCATGTTTCAATTTGTACCAGACCTGATTTGACAGTGTGACAATAGTATCAAGGTGTTATCAGACTTGCATCAACACCTTGCATCATTTATAAGAGGTATACTTCAATTTTTGGCTCCTATGGGATATTATTCTATGCTTATTATGCATCTTTCAAGCTAATTTGTGTTGTTACAAACTTACAATAGTCTGATCTTATTATCAAAATATATATCAACTTGTTTCAGCAATTTACTTGTTAATTTGCTATATTGTAATGAATCTCATGTATATCTTGTAGACCTCAGATGGTAATACTGCCAGAGGATCATATTTGTGTATGCATTTCATATTGTAAGATTGGATGGTTTTTTGCAAATCACTATAGCATATCATTCAACCCATTTTGGCATTAAACAAGCTAGCATTATCAAGCATTTTGGTTTGAGTCAAGCTTAGACATTCTACCAGTGGCTTGCTTGCATTCATGCAGTTCACCAAAGAGGTGTTGATAATGTTGGATTTTCCGTCTGCGTGTCATTCTACACCGATCATCGAAAAGGTGTTGATTAGGCCAACTCAACCACTTGCATATTCTAGTCGGCTTGCTACCATTCATTTTGTTGCATGCATCATAGATAGTGTGTGGTTGAAGCACCATATGCTCTCACCTTTCCCATGTTGGAACACAACAATCTACTGAGAGGGGGGGAGGGGGTGAATCAATAGATCAATTAAAACTAGTTATTTAATACTTTTAAACCAATATAAACTAGTTATGGGGTGAAGCACCATATATGTGGAGAGATTAACACATACATGCACACATAACACTAGATATAGGTAGAAAACCCAATATGGGAAAAACCAAAGTGAAAATAGTTGTTAGGATCTATTGTCCTCATCCAGCCTCAAAATAGAACATCGTTGGTTACAATGTTTAAGGGCACCAATCATAAGGAGACACCAATCCCCTGTTTTAGGAGCACCAACTCCAAGAAAGCACCCACTACCTAACTAAGCACCAACTCAGCTATTTGATGGCACCAACCAATCAAATTTACAATAACAATATGGAGCTACAACTCCATATTACAAGTTTTTCAAATGAATCCATTTCTTTGTTACAGACTTGATTTGCAATTGCTCATTCTATTTGTGGAACTCCATATCATGATTCACCAGATTTATATTCAAGGTTCGTAAAAGCTACAAACTCTGCTTCTTATAATGTTGTTGGGCACACATATAATACAAGTAGAAACAAATAGAATTTGGATCAACAACCTTCTATTCCTACACCTCAACCTACTCAAATTCTTACTTCTTTACCACCTTTTCAACTGAGTCTTCATTTAGCACCTAAACCTGTGACTAAAGCACCTGGTGATTACGATCTTGTCGAGCAACTTCGTGTTACTCCGGCTAAGATCTCACTTTGGGATTTGCTTCAAACTGCTCTAGTTTATCAAGGTATGCTTCAAGAAGACTTGTAGAAGATCCTCTTGGCTTCCTTTGTAATTCCAACGGATTTTAATGCGTTGATGGCTCATATTCGTACGGATTCGTTGAATATCATGTTCTATCCATAGGAACTCTCACCTCCGGATGTACAAAAGGAAGTGCATCCTTTGATGATTATAGTTAATGTTAACACTATCGGTATTATACGTACCCTTGTTGACATCGGTTCGACTCTCAATGTTTGTGGTATAGATATACTACCCAAGATTAAAATTAATTCTTCTTCTTTAGCTGCTTCTTCTTTGTATATTCATGGGTTTGATAATGTTGGCCGACAAGCTCTAGGCACGATAATCTTGCCTTTGCGATTAGGCCCTGTTACCTTACCTACCTTGGTTTATGTGATGTCTGTCCCCTTACCTTATAATCTTCTTTTGGGGAGACCATGTATTCTTGCTATGGGTGTTGTAACTTCCACTCTACATCATTCTCTAAAGTTTGTTATAAATAATCGAGTGGTCACAATCAAAGCTGACCCGAAAGTTGTTCACCTTTGTGAACTAGTGAATGTTGGTCGGGCTCCGGTTGTCTCCACTCTTAAGAATTGTATTCCATCCCTAACTTCGGATGCAATGACATGTTCCTCATCGATACCCTCTGTGGAGGTTTTCCCCGAAGTGAACACTACTAAAGAAGAACAACCTAAAGCAGAAAGTCCTAAGTCCTCCCTATCTACTTCTTCTTCTGAAACTAATGCATTCATTGGTGATGATTGGGAATTTTTGGAATTCTTTGAGTTCTTCATCCAAGAATACAAAGTGAATCCTTCTCATCTAAAACTTTCGATAACCTCGAATACCTCTGACAAGGAAGAGGATAAAACTCGCGATGGGAAGGAAAGTTGTGATCCTATTCAGGAAGCCAATATTTCCCCTACCAAGGAAGATGATCCTGCTCCCGCTAGGAGGTTAATGTTTGCAAATCAAGTGAGGGAGATGGTTTTTCTCTTGTAGATGCATTCGATGTCCACTGGTGGAATGATGCTCTCTACATGGAACCACCACCTTTTGAAGTTTTACAAACACGCTATGGTTTCATATATAGACTCGCTTCTCAATATGGCTATGAGTGAAAAGGCCTTGGATGTATTGAGCAAGGAATTCAAGTCCCTATGTAGTTTAAGCCTCATAAGTGCTATATGGGCTTGGGATGCTCTATTGAACAATCTAAGCAAAAACCTTGGTGGAGTGTTAACGTGATTTTGGTTGAACCGCTAAGTCTAGTCCATCCTAAATTAATAGAGGATGAGGCATAGACTGAAGAAGTCCACTTAGATGTTTTCTCTTCAGATGAAGCACTGGAGGAATTCGTAGGTGCCTACTCTTTTCCTCCTTTTCACCATAAGAGACGATTCCCATATCGATTGAGCAAACAGGCGTATTTAAGAGAATTTGTCCTAAATGTTGATGAGGAGGACCCTCTAGCTAATGTTGACAATGGTGTTCCAATACCGCATCCTCAAGACCGCAGTCCCCTCCTCAAAGGGGATACTACTAAATTCTTTATGGATCCTAAATCTTCTGAAAAGTTGATTAAGATCGGGATGTTCCTTTCTTATGAGGAAGCTAAGGAGCACTCCAACCTTCTACATTCTCATCCTAATATCTTTGCTTGGTCATATGATGGCATGCCTAGTATTGATGAGTCTATAGTGGTTCAAAACATTTTTCTATGTCCCGATGCCAAGTTGGTTAAGAAAAAAATCTGAAAGATTAATCCTAAGGTTGCTTTGTTGGTTAAGACCGAGATAGAGAAGCTATTGAAAGTAGGCTTTATCCGTCCAATCGACTACTCACCTTGGATCTCAAATATTGTTGTCGTTAGTAAACTTGATGCCCACATTTGTATATGCATTGACTTTCGTGATCTTAATAAGGCCTCTCTTAAGGATGATTTTTTGTTACGCAATATTGATATGATTGTGGATTCGACTACAATCCATGCCTTGTTATCCTTCATGGATGGCTTCTCAAGCTATAATCAGATTTGTATTAATTCAAAAGATCAATATAAGACAAATTTCACTACCCCTTAGGGTACCTTCTATTATGTGGTCATGCCCTTTGGGTTAAAGAATGCAGGAGTGACTTACTAACAGGAAATGACCTTGATCTTTCACAACTTCATTCATAAAATTCTAGAAGACTATGTTGATGATATCTAAGTGAAATCTATAACCCGTCAGGATCACGTAGGGAACCTTCATCTTATTTTTGAAAGATTTTGGCTCTATAAGATGAAGCTAAACCCTCTCAAGTGTATCTTTGGCGTGGACACAGGAAATTTTTTTGGACGCAGGAATTTTTTTTGGGTTCATAGTTTCTCATCTTGGAATTGAGGTCGACGCAAATAAGATCGATGCAATCGCTAACATGCCTCCACCTAGGAACAAAATTGAGTTGCAAAGTTTACAAGGGAAGATTCAAGCAATTTGTAGATTCATATCTCAATTGGTTGTTCACACCCTTCCTTTCACTTGCTTGTTAAAAAAGGGCGTTCACTTTATATGGGATGAGGAGTGTCAGAAAGCTTTTGAATCAATAAAACTTATTTAGCCAATCCTCCTATATTAATGCCATCTATGCAAGATAGACCCTTTCTATTTTACCTTGTTGCATCACCATACACTTTGGTAGCCTTGCTCGCTTGGTATGATGATGTCGGGAAAGAGAGAGCAATCTACTACATTAGTCGCATCCTAGTTGATTATGGAACTCATTATTCATCCATGGAGAAGCAATGCCTTGCTCTTGTCTTTGCGACACAGAAGCTAAGGCACTACCTTATTCATGTTGAAACACATGTCATTGTGAAAAGTGACCTTCTAAAGCATTTGTTCTCTAGTGCTGACCTTGTTGGGAGGTTAGTGAAGTGGGTAATGTTGCTTTATGAGTTTGGCATAAATTTTGTTACTCAAAAATTGATAAAGGGTCAAGTAGTTACTGATCAATTGACGAACACTCCTTCATCCTGCTCATTCTCAGGTTTAGAATTATTCCCTAATGAGAAAATATCTGTGATTGATCATGATCTCATATAAAATATGTATTTTGATGGGTCAAGATGACAGATTGGCTCCAGAGTAGGCATGGTTCTAATCTCACCTGAAGGTAAGTCGGTCCCTCTTTCCTTTCGATTGGACAAGATGCTACAAACAAAGAAACTACTTTTTAGGTATGTAAAGTGGAAAAGGATGATAGATCAGATCTAGATGATCTTGATGAGGTGGAAGCAAACTTTGTGAGGAGATTGAAAAAGGGTACTGGAAAATACAAAGGTAAGCTACCTTCAAATGTTTCAATTATGGAAAGATAGGTCATTATACATCTAAATGTCCAATCAAAGTTACTAATGACAAACAAAAGGATCATAAGGGTAAATTTGTCAAAAAGAGTTATTATGTTGAAAAGGGAAATGGTGTGTCTGATGACAAAGAATCGTATTATCTAGATGAAGGAAGTGATGAATGCTTGTTCATGGATTTAAATTTTGGAACTAATTCTACTAATCTTGAAAGATGTGTGAGGGAAAGTGCTTCAAAAATAGGCCATAACATTGAAGGAACTATGTTGACTTCTTTTCATGCTAGAGAGGAGAGGAATTATTAGATCATTGATAGTGGATAATCAAATCATATGACAGGTGATAAGAGTAAGTTTTTTAAGCTTGAAAACTATGATGGTGGTCTTTTTAAGTTTGGTGATGATACATCTGCTAAGATCTGTGAAAAAGGTTCAATTAGTTTTGATGGTAAGCATAATATAGATGATGTTCTTTATGTCAACGGTTTCTAGCATAATCTTCTAAGTGTAGTAAAAATGTGTAGCAAAGGATATAATCTTGTATCTCAAAATGGTGGTTGTGAAATCAAAAAAGGAAGTGTAATTTTACAAAATTGCACCTAGGGGAAATTTCACATTTTAGCACTTTGCATAGCATTTATGACACCTAAATGCATTTATGAAAAAAATCCCATGGGTTGGAATTCCATGATTCCAACTCCATGTGGTCCAATGGTGAAGTAACAAGAGTTTGTCAACTTGTTTCTTGAAAACAAGCACTTTAGACACCTGCACGACATGTGGACGTCTGTACGGCGTGCTAGTGTCCTGGCGGTTTTCGAGTTTGAAATGGAGAATCTTAAATCCTGGATCTTGACATGTGTCTTTGCATTCAATATCTTGAGTGTAATGGCTCTTTCCACCCTTGCATGCAACAAAACCCCCTTTTGCTCTCATTTTGAGGGGTTCTCTCATTCATTCAAGGCTCTTCTTCTCAACTTCACTTCACTTCTCAGATCCTTCTACTCTTGGAAATAACACTTCTACAAGTGAAGCTCTATTAGACTAAGGTCCCTCCAACAACCAAATCTCTCTAGAAAGCATTTAATGGTGTGTTTGTGTGTTCAAGAGGGGGTTGAGGCATGTTGGTAACACTCTCTCAGTCTTGTCTATTTGCAAATAGATTAGATCTCTTTGCTCATTTACTATTTAGTGGTGCGGGTTCTCCTCCTGAAGTGGGGATTGTTTTCACCACTTCCTTTTTTTCATTTTGGTTACTCTATCTATTTGGCTGTCTATGGTGGTGGGAACACCAAAACGGGGGTTTGATTGTGGAAAGCCCCAAAATAGCCCCAACATTTTCCCCTATTTTTCTTGTGTGCAAGTTGCTAAAATGGAGCTCAGAGGAAGGATTCAATCGATCAAGTTGTTTGTAAGTTCCCTCCTAGCTCTCCTTGTGCTTTCTCTTAGTTTTTATTTTCTATCTTGTCATTCTTTTGAACAAACCTCATATCTGTGTTAGATAGTGAAGTTCTAGTCCGCTTGCTTAAGTTTTGAGTTCTCTGTGGCTTAGGACATTGTTGATGGTTTTTTTAGCACTACAACAACTCAGAAAAAATGTAAGTATCCTATCTCTCTTGAAAGGTAAGTTTCTATCAGAAAGCCTCAAGAAACAACCCTAAGGTCTCTAATGTCAAGTATTGACAATGCAACAAACAACTCAGTGATAATGTGAAAATGTTGGTAATCACAAGGGGCCTTACAAATTAAATGTTGGAAACTTCAATATTCATCAAATACAGTAATAATGGTGATGCTTTATAGAACTTGCTCAAACAATAATTTCAAAGAAATAGAAAAAGATAAGGGTTTAAGAGAGATATCTAATCCAAAACCTAAGATCAAATGTGCAAATAATAGAGTGTTCAAGATGGACCAATCTTCCAAAACCAATCCTTGCTTAACCAAGATCAGATCTACAGTATCACAAAGACAGTGCAATCTCCAAAGGAACTAAAAATATTCAAATTGTAAATATTCAAACATGTATTCAAACATTCACAATAGAACATAAGCGCAAAACAGAGTAGGCCTAGGCTAACTTTACATAGCAATCCACAATCAGCAGACCACTAAAAGTATGGACTGAAGATTCCTCAACACCTCAAACACTTCATCACAAACACAAATGAACTACAACTAGCTCTAAGATTAATCATAAAACACTTACTCAAAATATAATAAACTAGAGTCACAAGAACCATGCACAGATGAAATAACACAAAGAAGAACACCAAAAGACAATCCCTTCACTTGTATTCACTTCACCAATAACTTTCAACAATTCAAGTTTCTCAAATGTAGCAGTATCAATAACTTAGCAACTGTTAGCTATTCGCTATTCACTATTCACTATCATCCTTACAAATGAGGAAGGGCCCTCTATTTATAGAGTTTTACAAGGCATGTCAGCCTAAGAGGAAAAATCAAACTAGGTTTCTATTAGGTCAGCCTCATAGGTTGGCCTTATCATCTTTTTAAAACTTCCTAATTTTAATATTTCAATAAAATAATACATAAGTTGGCATTAAAAGGAAATTTTATAATTACATAAATTCTTGGCACAAAAAACTAGGCATGACTGACTTGTATCCTTGACAAACTCAAAAAAAGCATATCTTTTAAGAAAACTAGCAGGGTCATCCTCCTTATCCTTTTCTTCTTCATTTTTAGAAAGTTCTTTGACTTTTGCAAGCACATCTTCCAGGTCGTCTGGGTCGGGAACTGGAATAAATTTTATTCTCAATTTAATCATTTTTATTTCATCCTCATGCTTAATCAGAGCCTTCTCCCACTCTATTTGTGACCCTTGATATTTATCCAAGCTAGAGATATAGACAGTTGTGTCCTCAAGTTGATCTTTAATGATTGACACATTTTTAGTTGGAGAATATTCCTCATGCCACCATTTTTTCAATTGATTGACATTTAAATTCTTTTGTCCAAATTTTCTCCTTCCAATGACAATCTCTAGAAATGCAACACCGCTGTCATATATTTCCTTTATTTTACCTTGGATCTTTGTCATCTTCTTAAGGGCTTTCATCATAATATATTTTCTATAATTCCATACCTCCATCCATTCCATCAATTTTCCTATAGCATTTGAAGTAAATATATTCTTCTTGATGAGCTCTTCTTTAGGGGTCTCTATAATTTTCTTCAGTTCATCAATGGTGGTATCATCCAACTTTTGACAATCTGCTGCAAATTAAGATGTATCCTCCAGAAAAGATGCAACTTTCTCATAAGTATGTAATATTTTCCCAATCATTTCATCTCCTATTTTTCTCACACTAACCAACCATTCTTGGGTGACCTGTGAGGATGCCCTCATCCTTTCAATTTCAGAGACCACCTCCTTTAGCAACAAACCCTCAAAAAATGAAGCTCCCTCACTAGACTGAGTTTGCAGGGGCTTGATCAAATGTTGCACATACCTTTGTACATCCCTCAACTATCTTTGCAGCTCCTCTTTGGCCTGGGTTTCATTGTCCAACCTCTTCAATATGGTCTCAACTGACTCCTGGAGATCTTCCTCTTCTTGCTCTTTTATGGTGGGACCAAGATTAATGGTTTGCACCTTTTAATTTGAAGGCCTGATTTCCTCTTTGTATTTGTCCTCAACAGGATTGGAAATGTGGACAACCCTATTATTGAATTCATCTCTTACAAATTTGGAGACTTTTTTGGCTTTCTTCCTCTCTTTTGACTAAACCCAATTAGCCAAAAACTTATCCCAATCAGGAGTCTCCTCTTCAATAATTATTGGCTTGAGCTTTAATCTTTCTTTTAACCAATCAAGAACATCAAACTCTATATCCTCTTAAGAAACCTCATGCTCTGACTAATCCTTAGAAGATTATCTTCAACATCTTCTTGATTCTTGTCTATTTTATCTACATCGTGCTTCTCCTCATTCTTATCCTCTTCATGTGATACATCTATATGTTCTTTCACCGGAGGCTAGGAAGGCATTTCTACTATCACTTTTGATGTTGACTCTTTGCTTTGTACTTCAGTAACATTCTCTTCTAATTGCCTCCTGAAATCACTTTAACTCCCCACTTTTGGGTGTGAGAACTTCTTCATCTTCTAATGCCTCTTAAGGATTCTTGGAGATATCCTCTTCTTCATGAACATTATCCTTATTCATTGGCATATTCTGAATAGGAGAGTTGAGAGGAGAGTTATTTCCTGCAACTGCTCTCTTTATGTCCTTTGGAGTATCATCAGTAGGTGCTTATTCATTGCTCCTTTCAGGTTCATCCATCATTTCACTAACATCTTCTGTAAGAGAAGCCTTTTGTTTGGGAGGACTTATCCTCACATATACATGTGGCTTTTCTCCTGAACTCTCTACTTCTACCACCTTAACATGAGCAGTTCCTTCCTCATTAGCTTTTACCTTCTTAGACTTTGATTTGGCCATCTTATGGACTTCTATGATAATTTTTCTCTTCTTAGAGGGTTGGGCTTCCTCAGTCCCTTCTTTAGTTATCTCTTTTGAAGGTTTCCTCACCTTGGAAATAGGTTTCCTCTTAGCTTCCTTCTCTTTAGCTTAGCTCCTAGTTCTTCTCTTAATTATAAATTGTGTGTCTTCTATTTCCTCCTCCAAATGAGCTTCAACAATATCATCCTTTGTGGTCTTTGTTTCTTCCTCTAAGTTGGATTCAAGATCTCCCATCAAATCATACATGAACTTAGTGCCATCTACCTCTAATTCCATAATTTTTTGCTTCACCCACAACTTAGAATACTTCAGTACAGGAGCAGTAAGTACATTTAAATCAACAACCTCCTCTTCAACCAATTCATAGTGGGGAGTGGCTTATCCTTATACTACTCAAAATCATGGTGTTGTAGAAGATCCTCTTCATCATCAACTTGGTCTAGAACATTGGACACTTTGTGAAGTCTAATTAAATTCAAGCAGATTCTAGAGCATTTCCTTCTGATCACCTCAAACTCATCTTTGCAGTTGGCCCAATAGTCTTCAATGTAGTCTTTATGCTTGAATTCTTTGTTGGCCATCTTCTATGCAACACCATAGGGGTCAATGTTCCCCCTCTCTGTATGTGAATACAAGTGGAAATTAATCATCTCCTTCTTTGAGTGAGGAGCAATTTTAATAGAAGGAAAAGCTTCCCAACTTCCAATCCTTAGAGGAAAATCACCTCCAAATCCTTTTTTATGCATGTTCTTCAAAACCACATCAAATGCAACTACCTGCCTAGGCACTTCCAATAGTATGAGCTTATCAGTTGGGTATCTTGGAAGTTTAAAGGGAACTGTTGGTGAACCATGCACTCTGATATAGGAAAACCTTGGAAATTGGATGAACCAATAACCATATTTCTTGATTAGATCCATTTCATCTATTGAAATTCTAACATGGAGTGCCTCCTGAAGCATTCTTGTGATGTACATAAGAAAGGTATCATTCACTCTCCTATAATTTTAAGTAGGGAATTGTAGCTGAGGGTATACATCACATATTCTATCTTTACCTACAACTCCTTTGCAACTCAAACCCCTATATTTTCTCTTTCCAACAAGCAAGTACACAAGATATGATGTCATGGTGAATTTCTTTGTATCTTGCACACTTCTTAGTTGTATGTCTAGATTGTCATTGATGATTCCAACCCACTGGTAATGAGTGCCTTTGACAATTTGTGAAATGGCATAAAACATCCAGTCTTTAAACATGAAAGCCTCATCCAAACCCATTACTTTTCCCAAAAGAGTAATCATATCATTGTATTCTTGCTTGAAGTCTGTTCTATATAGTTGCTTAGGAAACTTAGAGTAATGTGACTTGGGTTTCTCAATCCAAGAACCATTCATGATTTCTAAAGCTCTAGAGGGATCCTTCTGATAAAACTCCTAAGCCTCCTTTATATTTATCTTCACCAACTTATGATGGGAACCAATGTTAAAAGTCCCAGCTATGAACTCATCAGTTATGTTTGCCACTATTCTTCCCTGAGGGCCCACAATTACCCTCCTATCAAAATCATAGTGCTTGGCACATTCTATAACAAGTTTAGGGCATTCTAATAAAGGTGAAAAACCAGTAGCTTGATCCAATCCTATATGAGTAAAGACTTGAGCAAGAGGGGTTTGTGCTTCACCGAACATCCTTTGCTTGAAATCATCATAGTCCACATGACCCATGTTGGTGTCTCCAACCTTGCTCCATGTGGAAATGATATTGGTCTCTGGATTTATTCCCTTAAAATCATACTTCATCTTTTCTTCTCTGGTTAGAGGACCCTCCTTAATAGGTTTAGTTGAATTTTCCTTAGACTCTGCACCCTTGCTGGATTCACCATGCATTTGTTCAAGAAAAGACAATAATTACCACATTGCTAAGGAGAATACCTCAATTGCATCATCAAGTAAATCATTTAAATACCTATGCAATTCCAAAATCACCTCTAATTAGTGCTAATATCATTAAAACCAAGTTAAAACCTTTGAAAATGCATCTCAAGAAAACTTCGGGTTTATCCACCTCCCACAGATTTTAGCAATGAAAACTCTTTCGGGGAATCTTCCCTCAAGTGGATTCTGCGAAGGATTGGAGGCTCGAGAATTTCCCCCACAGGAGGATTTTAGTGAAACCTAGAATACTTGGTTAAAACTTGGTCATCAAACATTTAAAATTCCATGAAGGCTCACACTAGTACACAAACAACAATATATGACTAAATAAACTACTAAAAATTGCATATAAATGACTAACTTTAGTCACGTGACTATTAGTGGTTTATTTGTAGTCATTTATAACACCACTAAATTTATGACTAAACAATTTTAGTCATTTATTTAGACATTGATTTGGTCATTGATTTAGTGGTTAATTTAGTAATTTATTTAGTCATGGTATTGATTTGTTTAGTCATTAATTTAGTCATTACTTTAGTCATATATTTAGTCATTAATTTAGTCATTGATTTAGTTATATATTTAGTCATCAATTTAGTCATTAATTTAGTCATTACTTTAGTCATATATTTAGTCATTTTTATTTACTGGTTTCCATTAATTAAAAAGATTGTCGTATGCAGATGTTAAAAAACAAAAAATTAGCAAAGCCGACTTGTGTTCCCTATTTACAGACCTGAAAATAAATGCACCTTTGTCTCATACAGGTAGGAGGTTCCCCATCCATTGGTGCCACCATGAGTTAATTAAAAAAAAAAATTGGGAGCGGTGGAGGATGGTATTTGACCAACCTCCATGCAATAACCATGAGGTACCACAATACTTTTTGAGGAAACTCTATTGTGAGTTTATCCTCAATAAGATGCAAAATTATTTTGACATCTTAGACTTTCAGAGTAGAGGTGGGGGCTCCACACATGATAGACTTGTTGCATGACGTAATCCACAATTGGCACCGAGACCCTTGGCCAGACTCATGGTGGAGCATTAATTGATTTAGTCATTTTTATTTTCATGGTGGACTATGATGGTGCCTTGAGAGACCTGATTCTATGTTGTATATGTTGGCTACATAATGCATCTAAGAAATCTGAGTTGAGTAGATTACCTTTTGTTGTACTAAGATTAGCACTCTCAAGAAGAGAAAAAGATGAGAAAAAGATATATCAGAATACAATAAAGATAAGTTTCTCTATCCCTTTATTCTGATCTTTTGATATTTGCTACATATTTCACTTATAGATTGATTCTTATATATAAACTATTAAGAGATAAGCATTTCATGTTCTTAATATTGCTCATGAATTCTTATTTCTACATGCTATAACTTGAGATAGTAAACCTTGTATGATTCTAGCCTTGATATTTCTTTGGATAGTTATAAACTGTTAGTAATCTCCCTCTAAAATTCTTCCAGGACGGATCAAGGAGTAAGAGGGTAATGAGAGATTGCACTAAGAGGAAGAGCTTCAGGCATCTTGTGAGGAAGTCATGCCGGCCAAAGAAATGATCAAGTTTGGAGTCATAGCTTACAGTCATGGGACTGAGTTGATGGTAGGAGACATCTCTCTCGAAGGAGTTAAAATCCGAGGATTCAAGACTTGAGTTGAGAGAATGTCCGAGAAAAGGGTTTAGATTTTGGAGGGACTTCACTTCCAGAGGATTTCTTTGCAATCTATGAGGTAGGGATCAAGAGGGAGTTATGTGACTCACTAAGATGAAGTGAAGGTTGTAGTGTTGCAAGGTTGATGCTAAAGTCTTTGGAAGACCTCTTCAATTGTTGAGATTAGAATTGCACAAGACAGTCATCTGGATTTTTCATTGGTAGCTCCGCAAACCGATTTCAGAATATAGTGATCTGGGATGAGGTCGAGGAGGACTATCCTGAACTCTCTACAGCATCAGAAGTGTCAGCTTTCCCCTTGCCTTTATAAGCAAGGCCAATGTACATTATTCTTAATCTCAATTATTATTCACTCATTGGTGAAAGAGCTTTGCTTCTCTCATATTTGTGAAGGTTTATATTGTAGATTATGCTCCTGGGAGGTGAATTTACACCAATATGGTATCAAAGCCAACTATCTACAACTCCTTCCACTGAGAGTTTTCATTGAAGTCTAATATTGATCATTTATTCGATGGAGATTATTTGGCATTTGAAATTTATTAAATTTCAAAGTTGTCATTATTGCCATTTTTTCTTACAGTTGAAGAGAGGCCAATTCAAAACAAAGACATTTTTTTTTCTATTGTGGAGGCTCGTGAATCATTGTGATTGTTGGCACGATTTTGTGCTTGGGAGGCCATGAAGAAATCTCACCCACGAATGTTTTTCTACGCTGTGAATCTTGCACAAGAGGCCGCGAAACATTGCTGCAGGAACAAATTCTATGTGTTGAGGTGCAATTTATCTCATTTGTGTAGTGTCAAAAAATGTCATCAGTGACATTTTCACACTTGTTTGGGCCCTCCTTGTAAAATTGAGCTTAATGGTGCCTTGAATTAGTGTTGTAATGTGTTTAACACACTCACATTAGGTCTTGGGCCCTTGTAAACTAAATAAACTTAATCATTCCTTATTTAGAGTGTTATTGTCATTCCCAAAAAATTTGCAAGAAAAACCCAATAAATTACATCTCTCCAAATCTCTTCTCAACTCTACCATTTCTCTTTCAAACTATCAATCTTGTTTCTTCATATTGTCTTTCTTCTTGATGCTTCCCTTCTTAGTATTTTTCCAAGCTTCTTACCTTTCCTCTTTTGTCTTCCTGATACCTCACCTAGGGCTTCCCTATTCTTGTCCTCTACCCAGTCTTTTGGCACCCAGGTTCTTCACATTAATTTTTCAACCTCTTTGTCATTGGCCAATACCAATCACATTCTTGGCTTCTTTCCTCAAGCGTTTGCTTCACCAATAAATTACATCTCTCCAAATCTCTTCTCAACTCTACCATTTCTCTTTCAAATTATCAATCTTGTTTCTTCATATTGTCTTTCTTCTTGATGCTTCCCTTCTTATTATTTTTCCAAGCTTCTTACCTTTCCTCTTTTTTTTGCTTGATACCTCACCTAGGGCTTCCCTATTCTTGTCCTCTACCCAGTCTTTTGGCACCCAGGTTCTTCACATTAATCTGTCAATTTACGACACATATTTGTTGGTGGTTGTTTGATCTTCCTTTCGTGCCTGTTCGTCATTTTTATTTCTTTGGTTTCATTAAGCAAAGAAATATGATATCAAAACAATCTAGAAATGTTTGACAAAACAATGTGGGGATAAAACTGTTTTGTGTCGAAGAATATTAGATGGATTGCGTGGCAAATGGGTTCTGGTTGTTTAAATACCAGCATAAAGGCAGGATTCCGGGCATTGGCGGGAAGCAACCGGCGAGTCGCTCCATTGCTGCGCTGACGTTTAAACAACACCGAGGTGGAACATGGGGTGTTGCGCCATCGGGCTGGATAACCGCGGCGCCGTGCGGGCATGCGCGATGATGAGACGTTTCTGGTTGGCGGGCAAACCCCGTCGTTTGGCAGAGCACCTCAGTGCTGAGCAGCCGTGCAGAACCATGTTTCAGGCTACTGGTGTGGGAAGACTCATGCCTGCATTTCCATGCCAGGCAACACACATCTTCCCATTCCCTTCCTACACAAGGTAAAAAAGAGTCCCTCAATGCTACAATCAATAAAACCAATCTAAATGTAAGCAAAGAAAGTGCATCCATGGTTAGTGTAAACAATAACCTTAAATTTGAAATAATTTAATGGGTCTATACTAAAGTACCAAAGCATTAAGGGGATTTTATATTTTCTACCATGTTCATATCCTAGAAAGATTAATGACTTACGTCAAAATAACGACTTCCATGGGTCATTATCAGTTAAAATTGTTTGCATTTGTTAAATATCTATCATGAACATAACATCTTAAAAGAATATTTCCTTGTTATTAAAACAAAAGTGATCAAGGTATCAACTCTAATAAAGAAACTACCATCAATCTAAGCCAACATGAATATAAGCAAAAGTGGTGTTTATAGCCAAACAATAACATTAGCTATTGCTATGTAAGAAAAATATAACAAAACATGCCAAGAGATTGTAGACCAATATCAATGATTGTTTTATTCATTAGGAGTAGTTCCTGTACACAAAATATAGACCAAGAAACATCTATCAAGATTGGACTACTTTCCCAGACTAGGAAAAACATGTATAAAATGTATGACATTTGTCAAATATAACACAACCATCAACAATTACCTAAAGCCAAATCATAGCAACTACCCACAAGTCAACAAGGAATTAGCATAAAGTTAGTTTACAAACAAAATACAAAAACTTAACAAGTTAATTTATACAAACTACATCCTCCCCCACCCCCCATTCAAACCTGCTTTGCAATGCTAGCATCTTCAACATATGCATCTTGAATGTTTTTAGCAAGCCTATGAAGAAAGATATTTGAAGCTCCTCCTGCAGCCACAATAAATGAACCAATAGCTAGAGTTACAAGGGAAAATTGCCAACTGTTTATGAATACCACAACAAGACCTCCAAAAAATGTTGCCATGTTATGGACATAATTTCCCACCTGTTTCATCAACTGAGTTATGTGCATCCCCAAGGAAATTTGTGAATTGTTGAGTACACAAAGCAATCGGGACAAGCTTAGTTTGATATATCACTGGGCAATGGGGATAGGATCAATATACTAAACAATGGGATAAGATTAGTCTAATACATAATTGCAATGGGGACAAACTCTACATGAAGGTTGTGATTGCAACAATTAGGAATTGTTGAGAAGATACTTGGAGATGAGTCTTAGTTTTATTTAAGTATTTTAAGCACTTTGGAATTTTATAAAATTTTAACCAATGTATTTCATCTTTAAGATTTTAAAGAATCCATAACCTATAACTCTTTTCAAAACCATTTTCATGGTAAATGAATTAAGCTATGTTTTAATACAGGATTATACCCATCAAGTTATAGACAAAGATACAATGCTAGCCATTTAGCCAAAAAGATAACCATACTAGACAGAGTCACAACATCTCTGGTCAACAATAATCCTAGATTAGACATGCTATCAAGACAAAACATTTAATATCAAGATAAAACACCTAATATTAAAATGGGGATCTAAAGTTGATCACAAATTTTATCTCATTTGAGTTAGTAGCATATATAAATAAATTGAAATTTTTGCCTTATTGTTGCATTTATATAGGTTAAAAGGAAAATGAAACAAAGTACCTTGAGATCTCTCCCAGAAAATAGTAGGAGTCCCATGTTGCAGAGTATGAAATATACAAATTGAAAAGCCCACTTTCTGCCATGAATCTGAAAACCATCACAACAAGAAAAAAAAGATTGAAATTTTATCATTGTAAAACAAAAAATATAAACAATAGCTATGTTAACAACTATCGACTAATATATCTATTTATAAAAATCAAGGCCAAATGATATGAATTACTGTTATTAACTGTGTTTTGAGGTAAATATACATAAATATTGCTATAGAACCATCAAATTCGGTAGTTATTGCAGTTGTACTGCTTGCATTGCCCATTGTCATGTTTCAAGGAGATCTACAATGGTGTTTGTTAGTGTAGCTTTGTTATGCAGATATCCATTCATAAAAACAAGGGAAAATATGTTATTGGCCAGATATCAATATTAATGCTCGAGAATAAACCTGAAGATGACTACAAAAGAAAGTAGAAAAATAAAGAATAAAATAGTTGTGTGACAAAGACATTACTAATCTTCACCAATGCATAGGTTGTGGATCATATATGAATATAGGCTCAGTATTTCCAACAACACTACTTTTTTAGTTAGATCCTAAAAATGTTGCAACTTATGTTCTTCTCTAAAACATTTGTACGAGGTTTAAATAGTAAAGATATTGATGAAAGATAGAGGAATTAAAAAGATACCTGGATGTAGTTGGATTGAAGGCCGTAAACTGGTACATGTTTTTTGTGTAGGAGACAAATCACATCCACAAACATGGTAGAGCTATGTAAAGTAGGAGAAATTGGCTTGGCAAATGAAGGCAGCAGGGTAAAAAGAATCATGTATCTACCACCATAGTGAAAAGTTAGAAATTTCATTTAGTTTGTTAAACATGGCCCCTGGTACAACTATTAGAGTTGTTAAGAACCTTAAAGTATGTTCTGACATCTCCGAGATTGTTGCAAGAGAAATTGTTCTGAGAGATGTGATATGTCCATAACTCTTGTGACAAGTCATGAGTGCCATCTTTAAACCCTTGGATTGCTACATAGCTTAATCTTGCACTCTTTCACTCAAAATTCACCCCCAAATTCTTTTACCTCAAAATATGAGCAATCAAGCGGGCATGTTAAGAACTTCTTTCGTGCAAGCACTTCAAAAAATAAATATATTATAGCATATACATAAGATTACAAGATGTGCAATTATCAAGTGTACATTATAACAACAAATTTTTGTTTCATCACATTACAACATTCAAAGTAAACCACAACCAACATCATCAAAAGCCTAACTTCAATTCCATATTCAGTAACACAGTCATAAAAGTACAAACAAAGGGTCAAAAAGTTCAGTGAAATATTTAAATCAAATTTCAATCATTACTGGCAATCCAAGCATCACACTCAATATAGCTATACCATTTTTCCCAAGGCTTAGAGAAATGGGTATCTCGACATTGAAGCTTGGACTCATTTTATTTCCATTTGCACTTCCTACATCATAAATCAAGTTTCAGAGGGTCTTCATTAACATTTTCAAAATCCTTCATGCAACAAAAATAGAGATGAAAACCTTGAATGCACTATTATGACTCTAAGCTTTACATTATAAATGCCTTGGACTTCAACCGTGTGGGTTTGGGGGAAACACCCCTTGTGGGGGTCTAGGGGAAACACCCCTAGGAGGTTCGAGGGGTAGCGCCCCTCGCGGGGGTTTGAGGGCAGTGCCCCTTGCGGGGGTCATGATTTTTTGAGTGACAAAAAACTGGTGGGACGTTGTGTTATTTTCCGTCGATATGTTCTAGTGTTGTCAATATGCTTTCATTGGTCTATCGGTGGAGCTATGAGGGGAGTTCCCCCAATGTAGTAATGTTATGTCGATAATGTCACTATCAATGTAAAATTACTACATCGTGGGAACTCCCCTCATAGCTCCACCACTAGACCGATGAAAGCAGCTAACTTGTTCATATATTGTTCTATCAGTGGAGCTATGAGGGGAGTTCCCCCGATGTAGTAATGTTATGTCGATAGTGTCACTATTGGCCTAACATTACTACATCAAGGGAACTCCCCTCATAGCTCCACTGATAGACCAATGAAAGAATCTCACTTGTTCATATATCGGTCTATCAGTGGAGCTATGAGGGGAGTTCCCTCAATGTAGTAATGTTATGCCGATAGTGTCTCTATTGGCCTAACATTACTACATCGGGGGAACTCCCCTCATAGCTCCACCAATAGACCAATGAAAGCATAATGGTAGGGGAATTTTTTTTAGATGTTATAGTTGGATATGCTCTGTTAGACATGTATGCAAGATGTGGAATCATAGACAAAACACCTGAATTGTTTGATAGAATGCCTCAAAGAGATGTCATCTCATGGAATGAAATGATTGATTGCAGAATGTGCACAAAATGAATTTTGCAAGGAGCCTCTCAAAATATTTGAATTAATGAAGCACTCTGAAACACATCCTAACATTCTACTTTCAATGGAATCAGGGAGGTTATTTAAACTTTTACACCCTTCTATGTTCAAGTGTTGCAGCTGTGACAAGTTGTCAATGAATCAGGGAGGCTATTTAAATCTATAGACCCTACCATGTTCAAGTGCTACAGTTGTGACAGGTTGCTAATGGAATCAAGAAGGTTATTTAAACGTTCACACCCTTCTATGTTCAAGGTTGCAACTATGATAGGTTGCCAATGGAATCAAGGAGGTTATTTAAACCATGACAATATTTTAGTTTTGAATGTTGTAGTTGCAATAGATTGTCAATAGAATCAATGAGGTTATTTAAAACTTTAAAACTTCCTATTATATTCAAGTGTTGCAGCTATGAGAGGTTGAGAATGGAATTGGGGAGGTTATTTAAACCTCTGCAACTTTCTATTTTCAAGTGCTGCAGATGTGACAGGTTGCCAATGGAATTAGGAAGGTTATTTAAACCTCTACAGTCTTCTATGTTCAAGTGTTATAGCTATGACAGGTTGCCAATAGAATTAGGGGGGTTATTTAAACTTTTACACATTTCGATGTTCAAGTGCTACAACTGTGATAAGTTGCCAATGGAATGAGGGAGGTTATTTAAATCTATAGACCTTACCATGTTCAAGTGTTGCAGTTGTGATAGGTTGCCAATGGAATCAAGAAGGTTTTTTAAACATTCACACCCTTCTATGTTCAAGGTTGCAGTTGTGGCAGGTTTCCAATGGAATAAAGGAGGTTATTTAAACCATGACACTATTTTAGTTTTGAATGTTGCAACTACAATAGATTGTCAATAGAATCAAGGAGGTTATTTAAACCTTTGAAACTTCCTATTATGTTCAAGTGCTACATTTGTGATAGGTTGAAAATGGAATTAGGGAGGTTATTTAAACCTCTACAACTTACTATTTTCAAGTACTGTAGACGTGACAGGTTTCCAGTGGAATAAGGAAGGTTATTTAAACCTCTACAATCTTCTATGATAAAGTGTTGCAGCTGCGACAGGTTGCCAATAGAATCAAGGAAGTTATTTAAACTTTTACACCCTTCTATGCTCAAGTGTTGCAGTTGTGACAACTTTCCAATGGAATCAGGGAGCTTATTTAAACCTCCACAATCTATTATATTCAAGTGTTGCAGCTATGACAGGTTGTCAATGGAATCAATTTTAGATTGGGTTCTAGGTGCCAAATTGGGAGCCTTGAAACAGGGTATGGACATCCATCAAATCATAAATGATAGAGAAATTTTTTCAGATAGTGTAGTTGCAACTGTTCTTGTAGACATGTATGCTAAATGTGGGATCATAGACAAGGAACTTGAAGTGTTTGACAAAATGCCTCAAAGAAATGTGGTCTCATGGACTGCAATAATTGTAGGATATACACAAATTAGATCTGTTGAAAAGGCTTTAGAAACTTTCAAGCAAATGCAATTTGTAGGTTTAAATCCAGACTCCACAACCTTTTCTAGCATATATAATGAAGAAGCATAAATTGAATGCAAATCTTGTAGGTCTGCAAAATGGTCTGTTAGAGCTTTTCTCCCAGGATAAACACATTTACCAAAAACTAACCACACCTTTTGATTAGCCAACAAGGCTACATTTAGTAGCACCTTTCACCCAAAAAGTTGTCTCACAACAAACAAAACAACTTCCATATATTTGAAACATTCCTTTCCTCACATTTGAAAACAAATTTCAACTCACAACCAATATTTTTATTTAAAAGGCTACAAAAATTTGTCCCAAGCTCAAGAATTTAGTAGCTCTAAACCCCGATAATTTTAGATCTACTTTTCGTTTATTATGAATAGATTGAAGCGGTAGCTGTATGGAGACTCATTTTGGCTCATCTCATTTTTAAAAAAATTATGCTTTGGTAGTGTTTCGTAATAGTTTCCTGTAAACTCTAACCATTTTTCTCATCGGCATCTTTGACAGCACAACAAAACTTGTGCAAAATCTTGAGGTAAGTCACTTGCCATGATTTCAATGAATTATTTTTAGAAATCTGTACATGGCCAGATCACTTTTAGTTTTTGTTGTGTTTTATTTCATTCTAAAACAGATCTGTTGTTATCTGGTAAATGAAGGCATTGGTTCTGTGGTTTTATATGTGGATGTTTTCATATATAAAATTATTGTAATACAAAGTGTTAGACCCTTGTTTTTTTCTCTTCATGGAGATATTTTGAACTATGAAATGATCATTTGGTGGTTTAAATTTTTTGTTTATTTTGTTTTCCTTTCCCTTGAGGTTATTTTTGTGACAATTCTCTTGACAAAATTATTTAGTATTGAATGTATAGCAGCTACTCCTGAAGCTGTAAATGCAATGGTTGTCAGAGCTATTTTCATATAGAGTGAACAATAGAGATCAGATCATCTTCATATGTTAAACTTAATACATTCTCAATTTACTGTTAGCAAATGAAGTTCAAAATGATTTGATATTTATTGAAATTTGAGACTATCTTCAAGACCATTCTTCCTAATATTTATGAGATGCTAGACCTTGAAATGTCTAAGAAAATTAGTAATAAATTTTATCTGCAAAATTATCCTTTTGAAATGCTTAATCATATAAGTGGGATGATATCATTGTGTTTCTGGACCTTGAATGACGTAAAACATTTGGACAAGTGTAAACCTGTTTAACAGACCTCTGTGTTTGAAACTTCATTGATGGTAGTGGAATTTTCTTCAGGAGTATTTGAAAAATAATCAAATTCTGATGTATCAATACTAGTACTTATACATTATGTTGGTATCTCTCTAAGGTCTAAGTTGCTCATTATATTGTAGTTGTTTTGATTCTAACAACATCATTTGATCCTAATTTTAGTCTTTTAGGTGACTGTGGGAGTATTGATGAGTCTTTAAATTAGTATAACAATAATTTCCCCTAAGAGCCTTATAAGGGTTTGATGATTTCTTGTTTCACCAAGAAAGCACTTACGTAATATGTATGGCTATTTGCCACTATTGACTTAGGTAAAAATGAACGAAGTCTTAAAGAGGCTATTGCAATGAGATACTATGTTCTCATGTGTCCTTCAATGAAGACAATGTACTTTTAAGGACTGTTATGAATTAATCAATGAATCTATAAATTGATACTACTGTATTCTTTTTTTTTATCATAGCGATACATGAGTTGGTTATGTATCTCTATAACCATGGACCAACCCAAGTAAACTTGCATCCTATAATTTGCATACTGATATCTTCATTCTCTGTACTCAACTAACTCTGAAGCCTTAAATTATGAACAAACACCCCTCAATAGTAAGATTATATATTGACCTAAGCATTGCATAACAATGTTGTTCATTTATCCATTTTACCTATGGATGGGGGACATTATGGCTGGTTAGGAAACTTTATAATTTATGAAAAAATGAACCTCTTAGAGAATAGGACACCTAAATTGAATAGGAAAAGTTTGAGGGACACATGGAATGTTGTATCCCGCATTGAGAATTACATTTGGGGTTGCAAAAGGACCAAAAAACTTGCAAATGTGGAATTGGATGCCACATTTCACGTGGGAAAATAGATCAACTGGAGTTTACGAGAATTTACTATTTCTAGCCAATATAAGATGTGTAATGCATCTTATAAGTTGCATCATTGAATAGGAAGTTACATTGTCATAGTGGGTATTGGGATTTGTGCCACCTCACAGAGTTACACCACCTCATGTGGGTGCCCTTGGTGATATGACATGTGATTTTCGTCAATGGTTTTAGAAACCATTGTTGGTTTCTTGTGTTGTAATTGCATATTTAATAAGGGATTGGGATAGTAATTTCTGAGCATACTTTTTTGTATAGAAATGCCACTGGAATGCTGCTGAAATTTCTCTAGGATTTCCATTTGATGTGAAATTAGCATTGGTGATCATCTGATATGTTTGGAAGCACACCTTGGTGTTAATATAGTGAAGCTGATTTTGTGGATGGGGTTTTCTTCCTCCAAAGGAATTTCCCTGGGAAAACATCGAGTTATGGTGTTGCTCTTTTCTATGTGTTATCTTTCCATTTCATATTGTTGTCATAAATCAGTTTTATATCAATCCTATTATTGTTCTAAATCACTTTCAATCAGATTTGAAACCCTTAATAATGCTCCTTTAGATATATCTCTAGTTTTTCAACACTTGGTATTAGAACTTGGTATTGGCCCGATGAGGAGATGCTCTCCTTGTGTGGTTTTCTTTGGTTGCGGTGGGAGTTGTGTGAAGTTCAAATATGCTTTTGCAGGAGTCATGGCAAGTCCATAAAGGATTGATATTGGAAAATTCAATGGATAGAGTTTTGAGTTGTGGAAATTTAAAATGGAGGATCTCTTGGTTGTGGAGATCAGTGGTTAGTTGTGACATGAAATGAAATTTTTGATATCAATCAAGATGATTGAGATGAATTACATAGGAAGGAAAGGAGCACTATGTTAATCTGATTTTGTGTTAACGAATGTGTATAGTGAGGGCACTACAAATAAATTGTGGGATAAAATTGCAACATTGTTTCAAACTAAGTCTCTAGTCAATATACATTTCTTGAAAAGAAATTTGTATTCATTGAAAATGAATGATGGGGACTCTATTGTTGATCATTTACATGCATTCATTATCATTGTTAGTCAATAGCAGCCTATTGATGTTAGTGGATGCAAAGGATAAATGCGTAAGTTTGTTTTCTTCATTACTCAATTCATGGGACAATCTTCTTAGGACAAATAGTAGTACATCTTCTAAGTTAAACACTTGAAGAAGTTGTTGCAGCCCTACTAAATAAAGAATTAAGAAGAAACCATAGAGGATTTCTCTAAAGGTGCTCTCTTTGCAAAAGGTCAGTCCAAAGAAAAAGAGGGGTAAGAAAAATCCAGAGATAAGAAGAAATATAAATCAAAAGGTAAGTCCAAATCTAGGTAAATTATACTGGCTCTTGTACTTCAAAGATGAAATATTACAAGGAAAAGGATTGGCGTGACACAAATGACTAAAGTTTTAAAAGATTTTATTCATAAGTGACAAACAACTTGGTTTTCCAAATGGATACATCCTCTCACATTTGATGAATAAGTGACAAACATCTTGGTTTTCCAAATGGATACATCCTCTCACATGGTTGGTTAGGACTGAGTGGTCCAATTTGGTACCAATATACTTTTTGATATTATTATATTCTTTTCTGAAACCACGTGTCTGTTACTTCAAAAAACTAGGGGTGCTACATATGAGAGATCATCTTCCCACAGACAAAAGAGCTAGCATCCCTGCATTACATCAATTTGCAATAATTCAACATCCTCTAATTGCAATGGGTGCTGAGTGGACCATTCATTATGAGAGTTGGGTTCTTGTGAACCACTACTCATGAAACATGGGTCAATGAGTTTGACTAAAAAAACTACATGTTGAATACAGTTGAATCCTGATAGCAATATCACTATGGAAAATGCCTCCTTATCAATCAAACTGTAGGCATACAGGCTGTAGGAATACAAGTTACAGTATTGTAAATCCAATGGTATCCCAACTAGAAAAGCATCACATAAAAAGTAGTAACCCTATGAGTTGTAAGGGTTGTGGAACTGTCACCAACCCTCACTGCATAATCTAAAAGAATAAGAAGTTACATACTTTAAGGATAGTGGAATTAAAAGTCAATTGTGACTGACGAAGCAACGAGGTATACACACATACATACATACATACATACATAATATATATATATATATATATATATATAGATTTCCTATCAAACATATTGTACAGGACAATGTACATGCACTCAAGCTCTTTGAAATGAATCTGCACCATACACCATTTTGAGGGAATGTTTTGATTAGCCAATAAGGCTACATTTATTAGCACCTTTCACCCGAAAAGTTGTCTCACACCACACAAAACAACTTCCAAATAGTTGAAACATTCCTCGCCTCACATCTGAAAACAAATTTCAACTCACAACCAATATTTTTATTTAAAAGGCTACAAAAATCTTGTCCCAAGCTCAAGAATTTAGTAGCTCTAAATCCCAATATTTTTAGACCTACTTTTCATTTATTATGAATAGATTGAAGTGACAGTTGTATGGAGACTCATTTTGGTTCATCTCATTTTTTCTTAAATTCTGCTTTGGCAGTGTTTTGTAATATTTTTTCCTGCAAACTCTAACCATTTTTCTCATCGCATCATTGACAACACAACACAACTTGTGCAAAATCATGAGGTAACTCACTTGCCATGATTTCAATGAATTTTTTTTAGAAATCTGTACATGGCCAGATCACTTTTAGTTTTTGTTGTGTTTTATTTCATTCTAAAATAGGTGTGTTGTTATCTGGTAAATGAAGGCATTGGTTCTGTGGTTTTATCTGTGGATGTTTTCATATATAAAATTATTGTAATACAAAGTGTTAGACCCTTGTTTGTTTCTTCACATGGAGATATTTTGAACTGTGAAATGATCATTTGGTGGTTTAAAGTTTTTGTTTATTTTGTTTTCCTTTCCCTTGAGGTTATTTTTGTGACAATTTTCCTACAAAATTATTTAGTATTGAATGTATAGCAGCTACTACTGAAGCTGTAAATGCAATGGTTTTCAGAGCTATTTTCATATAGAGTGAACAATAGATATCAGATCATCTTCATATGTTAAACTTAATACATTCTTCTTTACAAACCTTATACATTGTACAGTACATGTTTCTCCACAGTTTTGTGCCATTATACTGGCTCTTGTACTTCAAAGACCAAATGTTACAAGGCAAGGGATTGGCGTGACAAAACGACTAAAGTTTTAAAAGATTGTATTCATAAGTGACAAATAGCTTGGTTTTCCAAATGGATACATCCTCTCACATGTGATGAATAAGTGACAAACATCTTGGTTTTCCAAATGGATACATCCTCTCACATGGCCGGTTAGGACTGAGTGGTCCAATTTGGTACCAATATACTTTTTGATATTATTATATTATCTTTTCTGAAACCACATGTCTGTTACTTCAAAAAAATAGGGGTGCTACATATGAGAGATCATCTTCCCACAAGACAAAGAGAGCTAGCATCCCTGCATTACATCAATTTGCAATAATTCAACATCCTCTAATTGCAATGGGTGTTGAGTGGACCATTCATTATGAGAGTTGGGTTCTTGTGAACCACTACTCATGAAACATGGGTCAATGAGTTTGACTTGTAAAACTACACAGTTGAAAATGGTTGAATCTTGATAGCGATATCACTGTGGAAAATGCCTCCTTATCAATCAAATTGTAGGCATACAGGCTGTAGGAATACAAGTTACAATATTGTAAATCCAACGGTGTCCCAACTAGAAAAGAATCGCATAAAAAGTAGTAACCCTACGAGTTGTAAGGGTTGCAGAATTGTCACCCCCTCACTGCATAACTAAAAGAATAAGAAGTTACATACTTTAAGGATAGTGGAATTAACGACTGACAAAGCAATGAGGAAGGACCAAACCAAAGGCTAAGATGCCTAAATTTACAAGGGTATTATACTTTAAATTAACTAAATTTTAGAATGCCCGCTAGCTACAAGAAAAAATATTTACTTAGGCATTGATGTGCTTTAACTTATTCTGAAATCAAATGCATACATAGAATGCAATCCTCATTTCAGCGATGAGATGTATTGAGAATATATAATGATACATGCACAACATGAATGATGAGTGGAATAGTAGATGAATTTGTTTAAACAACAAGCTTCATAGCCTAAGCAAGGATCCATAAAAAAAATGTAATTTATATGCTGTGCCAGTCATGTTTATGCTTTTTCTTCCTTTATAGTCTCACCATAGCATTATCAACACCAAAAAATGTTGCAATTGTGGCCCTTTCTATGATGGGTTCTGTTAAAATTTATAAAATAAAATAAAATAAAGATTATACACAAATTTAGTTTTCGTTTTAAGGAGAAAAATTAACAAAATTGAAAAAAAAAATGATGGTAAGAAAAAATAATTTAATGTCTCTGTGATATACATTTTACTTCAAAAATAAAATTACAATAGTGGGCCTATAAAAAAATACCTTGGAAAGTGACGTTTACTTCAACTGCAAAATTTCTCCAACACCGGCGGTAAAAGGAATGGACGATTAACAGTCATTTGCCTTAATATGAAAGGGTTTGCATTGCAATAGGCATCTCGTGGTGATGCAGCTTGAAACTGGTAGAACTAATTGGTTGAAGGTTCGACCCTTCTTGGTTAGAAGAAATAACCAAACGCCACTGGTGAAAGCAATAAAGGGTTAGCAGCCATTGAATAATAATGATAGGGTTTAAATTAAAATAGCACATGAAGCATAAAAATAGAAATTACCTTCACCCTTTTGGTGTTTCCTTACTCTCCTATTGTTGTAACCAGCCATTCCCATTTCATTCTCAAGAAGGCCATTTGAAAAAGCAATGGAAATAGGAAAATAGGGAATACACACAGACATAAGCTACTTTAACTTGCTTGCAGCTAATTATCTTGAGGAGTTTGACATTGGAGAGGGAGGAGAGACCGAGGCCTTTGGCCACAAGCAGGTTCACCAACACCTTGTTCAACTGTATCTCCTTGTGTTGCTCCTCTTGTTTTGTTTTCTTCAGGGAGGGAAAAAGGAAAATGCATCTCAATTGAGGGAGGGGAAATGAATAAGGAGAGGGAAATAACAAATTTATTTTAGAAAAAGTATTTTTTTATTGTCTTAATTTAGGATAATTAAAAAATTAGAAATATAATGTAAACATAACTTGCAATTGCACCTTAGTGTGCAATGGGTAGGCTGAAGAAGTGTGGAAGTCAATTAAGATAAATGTTGATCTATTTTTGTACTATATAAAATTATAATAATTATTAATTATAAATTTTAATCATTTTATGTAATTAATAGTTTTATTTAAAATATAATATATAATATTAAGTATAATTAATATATTTAACTTATATCTAATATATTTAAAATAGCATAAATAAAAACTTTCTTTAGTTAAAAAATTTGATTATATTTTGATTATATATTAAATATAAGTTAAATTATTTAAAAATAATTATTTTTATTTTGCAAAAGTCAAAATATTAAAAGATATTTATTTTGCAAAAATTGTTATCTAAAAAATGAACCAAACCTTACCACTTGTTCATTATAGCCATGGAAAATTTAAAACTCAATAAATAGTATAATCAAATAATATAACTCACTTATACCAATTAAACTTTAATCCATATATATATGACAAAATACTTGTTTTCATTCACGGAGTTAGGCCAGGCTTATGCGATAAATATTAATAATGACAACTCATTTCAGTCTCTTTCCATTTAAGAGGAATCAATCTAAAAGGACCATACCTATAACATTCCCTTCAAATTATGGTGGAGAGAGTATTCACGGTGATGGATAGGAATAAATAAATTAAAAAATAAAAGAGAACCCTAATTGTTATGAAGTGGAGGTGTTTACTGAGGCAACGACAAAAAGTTTTAATTTGATAAATATACTCGAAAACCCTCGTTGAAACCTTATTTTTAGGCTATAGCTCACCAAATTGGAGAAGTGAATGGTCAATACCAGGGAGGAAGAGTTTGGAGGAGCGGTGGGGAAAGCAACAAAAAAATGGTAGAAAACAGCCGAAAAAAATCACGAAAAATGATGAACAACTGAGATTCGTTTAATGGCCAGTAGATTGATACCAACCATTGATCGACAAAATTAGCTTTGTCTTCTTCAAATAGGATACACCTTCGGTGTAAATATATTTAAGACAAAATTAATATTTTTCTTAAATTAATGTTTTAAATCCTCCCTTTATATAGTAGTGACACATGGATGTAGGAATGATTACCATTTATTAGTGAAATGTTTAAAAAAATTATAAAATATGTGAAGGACTTAAGACTACATCGAGAGGCAATGCCTTCCATGCAATAGGTATTTTTGGTGCACCAAGCAATCTAGGTGGCCAAATGGCCCGCTTAGGTAGGGGTCCCATGAGGGGGGCTTAAGCTCTATGGATTATGATCAAATTCGAAAGAAAAATGAATAGAGGAGTAATAGTCATTTATTTAGTCATTTTTATTTGTCTGATATTAGTCATTTATTTAGTCATTTAGTTGTGATTTTACTCGATGACCAATTAGTCACTTATAAATGACCAAATTATTCATTTATTTTCCAAATACTACTAGTGTTAGTCACGTAACTAAAAGTTTTAGTCATGTGACTAAAATTTTTAGTCACGTAGTCATTTATTTTCCAAATTCTACTAGTGTCACAACTCATCATTCTTGAGACTCAACTAAGACTTACCAAGGACATTTACCACTTCGGGAATTTTCAAGTGTGAAGGACTTGGGGAAATGGGGGGTCAAGAGATTTTCATGAAGGAACCAACCTTTGAGAAATCCACCCCTAGATGGATTCCACAAAAGGCACAAGGTTCAGGGAAATCTGCGAAGGATGGAATTTCGTGAAGGAAAAGACTATCGGGTTTTTTCATCAACAACGGATTTTCATGAAGTTTTACCTTATGATTGATTTCTTCAAAACCACAAACTTGGTGACATTTTCATCATTCATAATATGCCCCAAATTTAAATCTCTTGACTCTAAAACGAGATTGGGTTTGAATGCAAGTATAATCATTCAAAATACAAAAGGTTTCAATACTCACTCAGCCATAAACAATTTGATCACAATCAATTCCTTCAAACCAAAACTAGGGTTCAAGGGCGATCATGTTTCATAATTTGAATTCATATTTCTAGGGCACGAACAAATCTAACTCTTAATCCTAGAGGCACATTTCATGAATGTATACAGTTTGAATCTAGAATCTTAACCTCATTGAAAACATAAGTTCCCTAACCCAATTTCAACCACAGAACTCAAAGAACCCTAGCTCAGGATCGATGCCCTAATTCATTTAAGCTAAAAATTAAAGCAATAGACATTGAGGAAAAAATCCAAATGCTGAGAAATCGAAAGAAATCCACCAAAGATAATATTGAATGCAAATGATGAAGCAATCTTGAAATTGAATGGTAATGTAAAATAAAAGTAATGCTCAGAACATACCATTAAACCATCAAGAAATTTTAATAAATCCACAAGAAATTGTGAAAACCCTACCTCTGATCATGCAAATGTGAAACAATGGCATAAATCCCACTCAGAAACCCTAGCTGATAATCTCACAAGTGTAGTATCAGTCCAAATTTGTCCCCCACAGAAAATGCAAGATCACCTTCAAAGCACTCCCTTTAAACGCGCAACTCATAATAAGCATCAAATGAAGAAACAAGAGTTTAAATCGACCCCCCAAAAGAGAAATAAATAGCAAGTACAACGACTGATAGGATGATGAATGCATGACAAGACTAAACACCAAACTTCAGAGATTCGATGCCATAACGGATTAGGGAAAATTTTCCATCGAAGGATTTTAATGAATGCCCAGAAACTCGAGGAATCCGTCCTTAGGCGGATTTTGCAAAACCTTAGTCCTTCGAGAAAATCCGTTGAGGACGGATTTTTGTGACCTTCCCACTCCTTCGGGAAAATTCGCCTGCAACGAATTTCTGCGAAACTCGCCAAAACTTGCATAATTTATTGCATTAGCAAAAATTTCATTAAGTACCCAAGTTCAAGGCATCATCCAAGATTAGAATGTTGCAAGATAAGACACCTAAAGTGTAGATGGAATCATGAGACTCAATCAAGTGAAGTAAACCTAAAATTCAGAGGAACCTATCCCTTAAGGGGAAAAGGTTAGACCTAAAGCAAAAGTAAGAAAGCAAAACAAAGAAAAGAGGGTCCCTGCCTCCGGTGGAGCATGTGTGTGAAAAGTTCACAATAGACGCCATCGTGTCTTTCGGAGTCCAGTGTGTCGCATTGGTGTCTTGATTCCATGTTGTAGTCTTTTTGTCAAGAGCTTTCCCTTTGGAGGAAGGAATCTAGAAGCTTTTCTCTCTTAGGTTCTAAAGTAGTCTTTTATGATAAGCAATATGTGTATAGTTTCTTTTCAATTTATTCATTCATCTAGTATTGAGGTGGTTAAGGGCAGTTCACTCCCTGGTATTCTCTTGAGAATGAAGAGATTTGTGAGCAATGAATCTCCCTTATCTCACATGAAGCTTTGATACTCTGGTTGTTGTTGGAATAAGGACAAGAGGTAATGTCTATCAACTCAAAGGTAGTGATGCAAAGTGCTTTATGTCTCAAGCTAATGAATGTTGGTTTTGGCATAGAAGAATGGGTCACATTAATTTTGATAGGCTAGTAAGGATAAGTTCTACTGATGTTGTGAGAGATTTTCCAAAGATTACAAATCCTATCAATGCATTTTGCAAAGAATGTCAAGTTGGAAAGCAAACATAGAAAATATTCAAGACACAAGAATACTCTACCACAAGTCCCTTGGAGTTAGTGCATACAAATCTATGTGAACCTACCATAATTAGAAGCTCATGTGGTGACAGGTATTTCATGTTATTAATTGATGGTTATTCTAGAATGGATTGGGTTACATTTCTTAAAGAAAAAAAGAATCTCTAAACAAGTTTAAATCATTTAAGGCTATGTTTGAGAATGAAATGGATCTGAAAATCAAATGTTTGAGATCTAATAGAGGTGGTAAGTTTATTTCAAATGAGTTTAATAGTTTTTGTGAAGATCATGGAATAAGAAGGCATTTATTTTCCCCTAGAACTCCTTAGCAGAATGGAGTTATGGAAAGGAAAAACAAAACAGTTCAAGAAGTAGCTAGGACAATGATGAAGGAAGCTAATCTTCTGGATGTTTATTGGAGAGAATAAATTGATGTTGCAGTCTACATTCTTAACAAAGGTCAAGCAAGAGAGAATAGTTCAAAGACTCCCTATTAGTTATGGTGTGGTAAACCTCCTATTGTGAAATATTTTAGAGTTTTTGGAAGCAAGTGTTATATCATAAGAGATGAAAAAACTTAGGAAATTTTGATACAAGATCTAATGAAGGAATCTTCCTTGGATACTCTACAAGAAGCAAGGCCTACCGATGTTACAATACAAGGTTGAAGAAGATTGTTGAGAGTGCAAGTGTCAAAGTGGATGAAGAACCACATCAAAGTTCAGTACTAATAGAAAAATATGAATATGATGAATCCCCTTGTAGTGAAGAAGAAAAGGCTGAAGATAAAGGAAAAGAGTTGACATTTGAAGAGGAAGAAGCTCCAAAAAAGAATCCTAAGACTCTTAAGTATGTGTAGAAGAATCATTCAGAGGATCATATCATTGGAGATAAGAGAAAATGTGTGTTGACAAGAAGAAAAACTTCTATGATAGAGGAACAAGTAAATTTCTGTTTACTTTCAGAGGTAGAACCAAAAATAGTGACTGAGGCATGTAAAGATGAGAATTGGGTCAAAGAAATGAAGGAAGAGTTAGAACAAATAGAGAAGAATCTGACTTGGGAATTGGTCCTAAGATTGGATAACAAGAATGTGATTGGTACTAAGTGGGTATTCTAGAACAAGCTGAATGAAGATGAAAAAGTTTTTAGGAACAAGGCTAGACTTGTGTGTAAGGGTTACTCACAGGTTGAAAGTATAGATTTTAAGGAAAATTTTGCTCTGGTTGCAAGAATGGAAGCTATCAAGATTTTTTTTAAACTTTTGCAACACATAAATATTTCAAAGTATATTAGATGGATGTGAAGTCTACATTCTTGAATGATGAATTGGAAGAAGAAGTATATATTGAAAAACCAGAAGGTTTTCATTTGTCAAAAGATACAACTATGATTTGTAGATTGAAGAAAGCATTGTATGGACTGAAGCAAGCTCCTAGAGCTTGGTATGGAAGCTTAGATAAGTACTTGTTATAGAAAGGATTCAAAAAAGGTACTGCAAATAGCAACCTATATTTCAAAGTTGAAGGAGAACAAATCTTAATTGTGGTGGTATATTGTAGTGCCCCTTCATTCTCACTGTGGATGTGCAGGTAGTTTGGCTTTGGAACTTGGAGATGAAGGTAAAATAATAGGGATATTTAAAGGTATGTGTTAATGATGTTAAGAAATTGATGTTGTATATTATGAATTTATGGACTATGTGTGAAGGTTAAGATAGGACTTATTATATATGTTTAAGGATAGGTTTATCATGGTGTGTGTGTGTGTTCAGACATGACCATTACTAGGATACATGCTATGGAAATATTGATGTGATGGGAGTGCTTTGGTTACCTTTGGGATTTTCACTTGACTCTAATATATTATTATTGTGTTGACATGTCATTATGATTTTGATTATGATTATCTTTATTGTCATGAAGATGTACTGACTTGTGTTCAAGTGTTGTGGTTGCAGATGGGACATGAGCTTCTATTAGTGCTTTAGTCAGTATGATGTATATTTTCATGTTATTATTGCTATGCAGAGATTTATTTGGATGGTTGGGTGATGCAATAGTATGTTGTTAGGTTAGGAGGAAAGAGCAGCATCGTACCATTGGCTATATGGGGGACATACGAGAATGAGATACGATTGCTATAGTTCCTTTCCTAGTACTTCGACTATTATGCACATGTGCTCTAACTTGTATGTTTGAGTGAACAGGTACTATGCTATGTCTCCACCTAAATTAGTAGGTTTGAGTGTGCCTCTAATCCCAATGGTGGTTGAGGAGATAACATCTAGGCCCAAGTTATACCCTAACCCTAGCCATTATCCCCAAGTAGGGACAATTGATTCAGTGTGTGACCACCTTTCCAAGTTGTCATGGGACAATGCCCGATCTCCTATACCCTATGGTTGGAGTGTTGCACTTGTGTCAATGTTTCTATTGGGTTATGTGATTGTGTGACTCCAATGTCTAGCTTTGAGTATGGATTCAGTTCAAATGGTGCTAAGTCCTTTGGTAAGTCAGGTTAGTTATTGTTGTGATCATTCTCATTATTTATGTTTTGATGTGAATGTCTCCTTTCTATAAGAAGTTATTTTTTGGTTTATGCTTAGTCTCTAATTATGACCTATTTAAGTGAAGTTAGCTTCTAGGTCGGATATGTTGATGGTAACTATAATTGTCACGTGTGTGTTAAAGTGTGACTTAATGTTATTATATATATGTATATATATTGCTACGGTTATTCTTTGGTGTGAGTGAATATTGGTTATTAATATTATTATAATTATATGTGTGAAGGAGGTGATTTAATATTGTCATGGGCTTGCACCAATAAGGTATTATGTTAATGTGTGTAGACTATTATGTGTTATAATGTCACCATGTAATTATTTTGGGTGTGAGGGGATATTGGATTATTATTATTATTATTATTATTTATGTAAGGGTATTATTTACTATTGCTAAGTGTTAATATTAATTAGTTGTTATGTTAGTATGTGCATATCATTATGTTCATTATTGTTGCTTGTTATGTTTATTATCATTATGTTATTGTTTATTGATTTTAGAAAAGGACCATTTGATTATTTAATTGTGGTTTATTGAATAATGTTTATTTTATTGAGAAATGGAATTAAAAATTAATTAGCATTTATTTGATTGAAAAGGAATTTGGAATTGGAACTTATTTATTAATTTTATTTTTTTAAAACTCTTTGGGGAGTGAAGTCTCATTTGGGATTTCCTTTTTAGTCGGGAGTTGTGTGTGGAAATGGAGAGAGGGATGAAATAGTTGGGATATTGTGAAAGAGGATTTTTTTTGGGGAGAGAGTTGTTACAATTTGGGGGTTTTGAAAGTTGAAGGAATTGTGATGTTTTTTGATGTTTTTGGGTGAGATTTCGAGTGATTTGAGACGAGATTGAAAAGAGTGGTTTGGATTTTTGGTTGTGAATCCATGAGAATTTATTGCTTCTGGTTTGAATGGATATTTTGGCTTCTAATCATGGTTCTTGATTGGTGATTTAAGCTTGGAGGATTTTTCGGGGTTTCAACTTCTTTTTCATCATTGTTCTTCGAATTTGAGGTAACTACTTTCTTGATTTTGTTAATTTATGTATTTCAGATTTATAGGAATTTGAAAAGGGTTAAATTAATTGAGGTTTTAATGTTTTTTAATAATATGGAAAAGATCTGGTTGCTGGGTTTCTCATTTTGTCATTTGGCTGTAATTGGGTATGTCGAAAAGAGGGTTTTTAATGGAACCGTTTGTTGTTTCGCATTTAGTAAATTTTTGAGTCGTTTATGGTCAATTTTTCCTACTTTTCTGAGTAGTCGAGGGTCAAATCTTAAATGTATTTTTGACGGATTTTATTTGAATTGATTTGTGTTTTATGGTTTTACGGCTGACAAATTTGACTACTGTCAAGAAGGTTTTTATGGGATTTGTATGTTGTTTCACATTGTGTGAATTTTTGAGTCATTTTTCATCAATTTCTCCCACAATACTGAGTATTCCATGGTCAAATCTAAAATGGGTTTTTGATGGATTTTGATTTCAAGTTGATTTGATTGTTTTATGGTTACTTTATACTGCGATTTGACTGTTGTCAAGAGGGTTTTTATGGGAGCCATCTGTTGTTTCACATTTTGTGAATTTCTGAGTCATTTTGGTCAATTCCACCCACATTGTTGAGTATTTGGGGGCCAAATCTAAAATGGGTTTTTGACGGATTTGGATTTCGAGTTGATTCGACTATTTTATGGCTAGCAGATTTATTGTTGTCAAGAGGGAATAAGTTTAGTTCTAAAGGTTGTATAGGAGGATATAGCTCTATCCTTTGATATGTATTGTGTTTTATTATTTGTGCTTGAATTTTTTAGTATCTTTATGTTGACAATCTATTTCCATTTGTGAAAACTTATGTTGAGGTTTCTGTACTGTGTACCTGATTATGAACTGCTAAATTAATGTTGGCTATCATGTTATAAGATTGTGAAAATGATGTTATGTGCTTTATTTTATGTGTTGTGGTATAATGAAAATCTTTTGGGTTTCCTATCCATTTGTGTTATGTGTTGGACCTCTGGAAGTATCTGAAAGTTTTTGTGAAAGTCCTTGTGATTTTTGGTTGATTTTTGTTTTAGGTAGTCTCCTTTGGATGTTTAGTGTTAGCCACTTGTTGTTTCTATTGCTTGCTTGTGTTTGTAGCCTAGTGTTGTCTCCTAGCATGGAGGGAGTGGGCCTTAGGGTTCCACGTGGTAGGGTGGTATTTTCCAACCATCCATTGGGGTTTAGGTGGTTCAGTTCGTGTGCAACATGGATAGTCTTTCATTCCACTTCATTGCAGAGTTGGATTTATGTGCAGATGATATTTCTAAGAAAATTGTTTCCAATATGTATCTTATATATATACCTCTCAGATTAATGTATCTTGTACGTTGTAGCATTCTTGTAAAGGAAATGTAAATGGATTGAAGTAGTCTTGAAGATATATTTATTGTTGTTTATTATGTAATGGAAAGGTTAACATAGGCATGTTGTATTTATGATGCATATGAGCTTAAATTAGTAGTAGATGTGATATATCTCTATGTACCTATTTCATGGTGTTGACTAGGATTAGGTTCATATTCGCATAGTGTTAGATGAGGTTTAATTATAATTAATTGATGTTATCATATGTAATTTGTCGAATGAGATTTAATTTACATTCAAAGAATTGACTCGATGTGTTCTTAGTGTATCATATTCCTTTCTATAGGTTTAGTTAGTGTAGATGTGTTGTAGTAGTAACATTAGGGGACCATGGTGGATAGTTGTGTAAGTGGGATATGATTAATGTTACTTTTAGGTCATAATGTGATTATGATATGAAGTTAATGTAATGTTGATAATTATGTTAATTTTTTGAGTTGCATTAGTTAGTGTCACTTTAGTTTCTTTAAAAAAAAATTATTATCATGTTATTTGTGGACTTTTGTGTTGATCCACCGAGTCCCTTAGCGGGGTGTTACATATATGTTGATGACATAATCTTCGAAGGAAATGAAGATATGTGTAAAAGGTTTACAGAGGAAATGAAAAAAGAATTTTAAATGTCAATGTGTAGGGAGATGAATTTCTTCCTTGGTTTGTAGATCAGTCAATCAAAGAAAGGTATATTCATATCACAATCTAAGTATGTTAAGGAAATGTTGAAGAAGTTTGGAATGTATGACTCTAAATTGGTATGTACTCTTATGGTTACTAGTTGTAAATTGAGAAAGAATGGTGAATCTCCTAAGATAGATTGAAAAAACTATAGATCAATGATTGGTGGACTATTATACCTTACTACTACTAGACTGGATATCATGCATTCAATTTATCTTATAGATAGATTTCAAGAAGATCCCATATAATCTCATGTTACAACAATGAAGAGGATATTCAGATATTTGAAGGGCACTCTGGATTATGGTTTGTGGTATCCTAAGGATACTGACTTCTCTTTGAGTGCATATATAGATGCAGGTTGGGTTGGATGTGCAAATGACAAGAAAAGTATAGGGGGTGGTACTTTCTTTCTTGGAAGTGGGTTTGTTTCATGGTTAAGTAAGAAGTAAGATTCAATGTCATTATCTATTGCACAAGCATAATATATTACAGCAACATCATGTTGTACACAGGTGTTGTGGATGAAGAAAACATTAAAGGATATCAGAGTTTCAAATGATGAACCTATTCCTATCATGTGTGACAATACAAGTTCAATCAATATTTCAAAGAATCTAGTAATTCATTCAAGAATAAAACATATCTCAATCCAGTATCACTTCTTGAGAGAGAAAGTTGCAAAGAATGAGGTGAAGTTGGAATATGTGACTACTAAGGATCAAGTTGCTGATATTTTCACAAAGGCTCTTCAAAAAGATACTTTTGAGTATCTCCAAGAGAAGTTAGGGGTTATTGCCCCTCCTTCTATCAATTAGATGCATAAGTGTGTGCATATGTCTGGGAAGCATTTCAAGATACATTCTTGGTCTTAGACTAATGCTAAAGGCTACCTCTTAGGGGGAGTAGGTAGTAGTGGTTCTTGTATGGTGCAATCAGATGGAGCATATTGTGTGCCCCTAAGGGGGTGTATGCAAGAAGTGCAAAACAATGGAAAGAGAGAGCAATTGTTGTCTTTTGAATTTTTTCAAAGAGGGAGAGAAAAAGAATTCAATACAAGAAGAGAGCTAGATGAGTCTATGCCCCTTTTCCATTGATTTCAAAGGGGGAAAGAGATAAAGTGGTTCAAAAACCATAAGGGGATAAATAAAAACATGGAGAGAGTTGGTTGAAAAATCATAGTGTAGAAGTGAATATGGTCTGAAGACCATAGGGGGAGAGAGTATGGGAAGGTATTGTTTGAGGAGTAGAGGTGTAGGTGTTGCAGGAGAAGAATTTTGTGAAGAGTGAGGATGAAGAGTAAAGAGTTTTCCCAATCAGGGGGTATTGCTTATTACAGTATTGTTGTTGGTTAATTTTTTTGCTGATGGTTTTTCAGAAAGTAGGTGTTGCTATCATTGACAAAGGGGGATATTTTTTGAAGTTTGGAGATGTTGGAAGCTTGAGTTGTTTGTGAGTTTCTTGGGTGTTTTCATTGATTTCAACCCCTTGTATAAAGAGAGTGTTGGAATGCTAATGGTATTGATGTCAACACATGTTGGTGTTGTCATTTATGTCCTACTTTAGTATAGTTACACAGGTTGTTGTCCTGACTTGTGTTTGGGGAGATTATTGTAGTTGGAAAGTGTTGCATGTTTTAGATGATGTAGATGTGTTGTTGAGATGCTAGTTGTTGATGAAGCTGGTTCACTTGGTTTCCAAGTGCTTTTGAGAAAAAATGAATAAAAGAGAGTTCAAAGTGATAGAGTGGTGTTCAATGTTTTTATCTGCATTTCTTCATGATTGAAGATATGATTATGTGGTTTGGACGTGAATATCAGAGGTGCTCAAAGGTTCCATGTCTATAGTTTTAGGTTTTATATCATACTATAGTGGAATATGTGTTTGACAGTATGTTTGTTTGGTGATACAGGGTATCTAGGAGAAAAGAGATTGCTCCACATTTCTCTGTAGTGAAGGTTTTGGTGTTGTGGATCTAGGAATGTTATTATATCATTTGTATCTAACTTCCTTTGAAGTTTTAGGTGTTGATTTATTCTACAAAGGTATTTGGTGTGTTGGATGTTTGTGCCAATATGTTTGGTTACACAAAATGAAGGCGTTCTTAAGTTTCAGGTGGTTGCAATAGTTGTATAGAATATTTTGATGATGCTGGAATATTTTGAGATGTTGTATGGATGTTTTGGAATGTTGTTGTGTGGTCCACAAGATGTTTCCAGACCTTGAGAGGTGTTTTTGGATTCACTTGTTAGTGTTAGTGTAGGTTTGGTTGACCTGGTGTGCTAGCACTAATTACAGAGGATAATTGTTGTTTGAGGAAGTGTTGAGAAGCATGTTGGTGTAGATTTGGGTCCTAATTAAGTATTGACATGGTTTGGCTTCACTTCTTTACATTTTGGAAGTGTTTGGTGCCGAACTATTTGGTGTTGCACAGTTGAGGTGCATACGTTTCCTTAAGGTTGACCTAAATGAGATTGTTTTAAGTCGCAGAGGGTATAAATGCAAGGAGAATTATTGGGTGGATCAAGGGTAGAGAGTGTGTGATGTGAAATATGTGAATGTGATCAAGTGTGATGGTCTAAGTGCAAGCCTCAATGCTTAATATGGCTTCTTGATGCAGTGAGTAGGTGTCACATTTTAGTATATTTGATGAGTTATTTGTGCTTCAGTACCTTTGAATTATGAGCGATGCATTGTTATTAGTTTAAATTGGTAGTGATCCACCCCTTATTCTATTCTTCTTTTGGATAGTGATGTTGGATGTTGTGGTTGTGTTGTTGATATGTGGTTGTCATTGATGTTAACACTATTAGCATTAGTGCATTTGAAGTTGTATATGTCGAGGATATTGAGAAAATTGTAATAAAAAGAGTTGCAAGTTGTCAATGGTGAAGTGATGTTCTATCTGTTGGTGAGTTCAGTAGGTTGATGTTGATAGGTTGTGGACTAAAGGGTTTCTTGTTGAGCATGTCTAGATTATCCACGTTGAGTTTTAGAGATCCGCATGAAGAGTTGATCGAGTTATGAAGATTTTCATTCCAATAGTTTTTTTGTCGCTTTAGTTAGTGTTCCTGATTGAAGATTATGTGATTTTTGTTAGTTCAGTTGTTGCAAATGCTTCTCTAGTGATTCATGATGTTGGTGGATGTTTTTAGTACATTCTCTATCTTTGTGGCACATCTGCATTGATCGTTGTTCTCGTGATCCAAGATTTTCTTTTGTGTGTTCATGTTTTTCATGTTCTTGGTCGACATGGTGTTGAAGTGTGTTGTGGATCTTTGAAGAGAAATTAATTAAAGTATTTTTCATGTTGGAGATGTTGTTTTGGGTCCTCACTAAGTTGTGGCCAGCCTTGGTTGATTCGCATTGAAAATTATCTATTGTTTTGGGCCGACTTGTAGCAATGTAATTTCTTGCTGCAAATATATAAGAGTGATTGTTTATTCAAATTGTAGAGAGAGGATGCGAAGTGTATGAGTCCTATGTGTGAATAAATTTTAGATCATTCAAAGGTAGAGTAGAGTGTGAAGAAGAGTCAAGAAGTGTTCATGTGCTTAATCGAAACTGTAATCAAGCATTAGCAGATGTTATTTTCTCAATTCAAATTCAAATGGTTTTAATCTGAATCTTTCTGTAAGACAGTGAGTCTTCATTTGTATTTGAGCAGTGAGCTTGAGGCACTGTACCTGAATGCATGTACATTCCCTATTTATTCTTATTACACTTTTAACAGGGTATAATCTTGTGGACTGACCTCCACTGTGGTTTTTCCCCTAACATGGTTTCCACGTAAAAATTCTTGGTGTTATGTATGTTTCTAATATGTTGTTATTCATGCTTTCATTGATATTGATTAGATCTGAGATTAAGGATTAATAAGTTTAATAATTTTGAAATTCTTACAATTGATTCACCCCCACCCCTCTCAGTTGTATGTCCTTGTGTTGCCAACAATTGGTATCAGAGCTTGTGGTTCCTTGGAAGAAGTTTAACAACTTGAGGTGATCTGGGATGGCGACATACAAGAAGGATAGTCTGATATTTGATGGAACAAATTATTCTTTGTGGAAGACTCGAATGGAATGCCATCTGAGATGCATTGGTGAACCCTACTGGAGCATTACAAGTAATAGGTATGTTATACCTCTGAATAGTACTTATGTTGAGTATAATATCAGGGCTAAGGAAGCACTGTTGAGCACTTTGACTGATACTGAGATGACTAATGTTATGGATCTAAAGACTACTTATGAGATCTGGAAAAAGTTGGAAACCTTGTATGAAGGTGATGCTAATGTGAAGATTGCTAAGTTGCAGAGTCTAAAAGGGAAATATGAAATGCTGAGAATGGGTGATGATGAAAATGTTACTACTTTCATGCAAAGAGTGAATGAACTTGTATGTGGTATCAAGTGTGCTGGTGGAAAGTTGGATGAATCAGAGATTGTTGCTAGAGTCCTTAGATCCTTGCCTATTGCTTATAAAGTCAAAGCTACAACTATTGAAGAGCTCTGAACTGTAACAAATGTAACCAGAGATATGTTGGTCGATAAGTTCACTGCTTTTGAGTTGAGTGAATTTGGTGATGCCCTTCCTAAGGTTGAATTTACATTCAAGGCTACTACTTCTAGAAGAGATAGATAGAGATATTATCCGGGTGAGAGTTCATCTAGAAATACATTCAAGTATGAGGATGAAATCAGACAAATTGAAGAAGAGGAGAGCTGAAAGAGTTGGAAGCACTTATTGTCAAAAGAATACCAAGAGGAAAAGGTAAGTATGAAGGAAAATTTCCTCTTAAATGTTTCTCTTGTAACAAGATAGGTCATTTTGCATCATTTTGCATCAAGGTGTCTAGAAAGAGCTTCTAAACCAAGACATAATAAGCATAAATTTCAAAAGAAGTGCTACTATGTTGTTGATGAAGGTGTGACAAATGATGAATATGACAAAGGTGAAGACGAATGGGTGTTTATTGCTATCAAGGAAAATGATTTTGTATCTATTGAATCTGCTAGTTGTACAAATGTGGAGAAATCCCTAGCTGCTCAAGTTGAAGAGAAAGATGAATGGGTGATTGATAGTGGATGTTCACATCACATGACTGGAGACAAAAGTAAGTTTGTAAGCTTGGAAAAGTATGATGGTGGTGTTGTGAGATTTGGTGGTAATACAGCTGTTGTGATCCGTGGAAGAGGTTTCATTTCTCTTGATGGTAAGAATAACACTGATGATGTCATGTATGTGGAAGGTCTAAAACATAATCTTTTAAGTGTTGTTCAAATGGTTGATAAGGGTTACAATCTTCAGTTCAATGATGGAAAGTGCATAATATTGGGATGTTTTGGAAATGTAATTGCATCAGGTACAAAAACAAGAGGTAATATCTTTCATATGAATGTTGCTAGTAAAAGTTGTTTGATTGCTCAAGTTGATAAAAGTTGGTTGTGGCATAGGAGAATGTGTCATGTTAACTTTGAGAACATTGTCAAGATAAGTTCTACTAGAGCTGTGAGAGATCTACCTAAGTTGGTAAAGTCTACTAATGCCATATGCAAGGAATTTCAATTGGGGAAGCAAACTAGAATTTCATTTCGAAGCAAGCAACATTGTTCAAAAGAATTGTTGGAACTTGTGCATACTGATTTGTGTGGTCCCTCTAGAATCAGAAGTTTACAAGGTTACATGTATTTCATGTTGCTTATTGATGATTATTCAAGAATGATGTGGGTTGCTTTCTTAAGGGAGAAATTTGAAGCTCTGGAGAATTTCAAGATCTTTAAGGCTATGGTTGAGACAAAGACTAATTTGAAGATTAAATTTTTGAGATCAAATAGAGGTGGTGAATTCACTTCCGGTGAGTTTAATTCTTTTTGTGAAGAACATGGAATAAAGAGACAGTTATCTACATCGCGGACCCCTCAACAAAATGGAGTTGTGGAAAGGAAGAATAAAATAGTTTAAGATGTTTCTAGAACTATGATGTTGGAAGGAAATGTCCCTCATATCTATTGGAGAGAATCTATGAGTACTGCTATGTATATCCTCAACCGAGTACAAATCAAAGGTGATACTGGTAAGACCCCTTTTGAGCTATGGAATGGTCATAAGCCTACTATTAAATATTTCAAAATATTTGGGAGTAGATGCTATATAAGAAGAGATGAAGATATAGGAAATTTTTATGCTAGGAGTGATGAAGGAATATTTTTGGGTTATTCTACTAAAATCAAGGCCTACCGGTGTTACAATAAGAGATTGAAGAAAATGGTTGAAAGTGAAAATGTTAAGGTTGATGAAGACATTGTTGCACCTTCCAGAACCTGTGGATATGATTCTGATGATCAGAATGATAGTACAAACAAAGGAAAGCAAGTTCAAACTACAAATCGAGTAAAAATAAATCTGGTGAATCAAGAAGATCAAGAGGAAGAAGAAACTGGTGAAAGAACAGAAGATCAGAAGAGCCTAAAATTCAAAAACATTCTAAGAAGACTCTGAGGTATGTAAGATTGAATCATTCAGAAGATCAAATTATTGGTGATAAGAGTAAAGGTGTCCAGACTAGGAGAAGAATTTGAGAAGAATATTGCTTGATTTCAAAGACTAAGCCTACTAATGTGAATGAAGCAAGCAAATATGAGCATCGGGTTGAAGCAATGAAAGATGAGATACAACAAATTGAGAAAATTGATACATGGATTCTTGTTCCTAGACCTAAGGATAAAAATGCAATTGGAACTAAATGGGTCTTTAGAAAAAAACTGAATGAGCAAGGTGAAGTGGTTAGAAACAAAGCAAGACTAGTTTGTAAGGGATTTTCTCAAATGGAAGGATTTTATTTTTAAGAGACTTTTTCCCTTGGTGCTAGAATTGAAGTTGTGAAACTATTTCTTGCTTATGCTGCTTCCAAAGATTACAAGGTTTATCATATGGATGTCAAGTTTGCTTTTCTAAATGGTGAATTGGAAGAAGAGGTATATGTTGAGCAACCTGATGGATTTTAGTTGACTGATCAGGGAAATATGGTTTGTCGGTTAAAGAAAGCATTGTATGGACTTAAGCAAGCACCTAGAGCATGGTATGCAAGATTGGACAAGTATCTGTTGAAGCTTGGATTTAATAAAGGTACTGCTGATAGTAATTTGTATTTCAAGAATGATGATAAAGATCTGATTGTGGAAGTTTTTGTTGATGATATCATTTTTGGAGGAGATGATAGTTTGTGCATGAAGTTTGCTAATGGGATGCAGAATGAATTTGAGATGTCAATGATTGGAGAGATGAAATTCTTTTTGGGATAACAAATTACTCAGTTAGACAAAGGGATTTTTATATCTCATTCCAAGTATGTGAAGGAATTGCTGAAGAAATTTGGTATGGAAGATTCAAAGCCTGTTGGTACACCTATGGTGACCGGTTGCAAGTTGACACAAAATGATGATTCTTCGAAGGCAAATCAAACAAGATATAGGTCAATGATTGGTGGATTGTTGTATTTGACTCAAACTAGACCTGATATCATGAATGTTGTATGTATTGTTGCTAGATTTCAAGCTGATCTGAAGGAATCTCATGTGACTATTGTGAAGAGAATTTTTAGATATTTAAAGGGAACAGTTGACTTCGGTCTATGGTATGCTAAAGATGATGATATTACTTTGAGTGCCTTTACTGATGTTGATTGGGAAGGAGATGTGGATGACATGAAGAGTACTAGTGGTGGAGAATTTTTCTTGGGAAAGAAGCTAATTTCATGGATGAGTAAGAAGCAAAATGAAATTTCCTTATCTACTACAGAGGTTGAATACATTGTTGTTGCTAGGAATTGTACACAAGTATTGTGGATGAAGCAGATGTTGAAGGATATCAGAGTTGTGTATGATGAGCCTATTGCTATATTATGTGATAATTCAAGTGCCATTAACATTTCTAAGAATTTGGTGTTGCATTCAAAGACCAAGCATATATCTATCAAGTTTCACTTTTTGAAAGAGAAGGTAAGTGAAAAGGAAGTCAGGTTGGAGTATGTACCTACAAAGGAGCCAATTGCAGATATCTTTACAAAGTCATTACCTAAGGATACTATTAAGTATCTCAGAGGGAATTTAGGGGTGATTACCCCTCCTAATCATAACTAGGATGCATTGTCTTGCATCAGTCCGTGATTCTCAAAGTCTTATCCTATTTCGAATTGATGTTGTGGTGGCTACTACTTAGGGGGAGTAGTCAAATGGTTCAAAAGTTCAGATATGTGGTTCAGATTTTGTGTGGAGAAAAGAGATCTTTGACATTGATGTCAAAGGAGGAGAAGAGTAATATGAAAAACTATTGATTATCTGGGGAGAAGAGCCTTGTGATGAGAAGAGTCATGTTGAGGAGAAAATGAGTCAGAACCTAGGGGGAGCAAGTGTCAAGAGTTAGTTGCATTGATGGTGTTTTTCATATCATGTGTTGTCATCAATGCCAAAGGGGGATATTGTTGGATGTTGTGGTTGTGTTGCTGATATGTGGTTGTCATTGATGTAAACACTATTAGCATTAGTGCATTTGAAGTTGTATATGTCAAGGATATTGAGAAAATTGTAATAAAAAGAGTTGCAAGTTGTCAGTGGTGAAGTGATGTTTAGTCTATCGGCGAGTTCAATACATTGATGTTCAGAGGTTGTGGACTAAAGGGTTTCTTGTTGAACATGTCTAGATTATCCACGTTGAGTTTTAGAGATTCACATGAAGAGTTGATCGAGTTATGAAGATTTTCATTTTGACTATTTTTATGTCGCTTTAGTTAGTGTTCCTGATTGAAGATTATGTTATTTTTGTTAGTTTAGTTGTTGTGGATGCTTCTAGTGATTCATGATGTTGGTGCATGTTTCTAGTTCATTCTCTATCTTTGTGGCATGTCTGCATTGATCGTTGTGCTCGTGATCCGAGATTTTCTTTTGTGTGTTCATGTTTTTCTTGTTCTTAGCCGACATGGTGTTGAAGCGTGTTGTGGATCTTTGAGGAGAAATTAATTAAAGTGTTTTAATGTTGGAGATGTTTTGGGTCCTCACTAAGTTTTGGATGACCTTGGTTGATTCGCATTAAAAAATTTCTATTGTTTTGGGCCGATTGTTTGTAATTATTTGATTATCTCTTTGTGGCCGACTTGTAGCGATGGAATTTCTTGTTGCAGATATATAAGAGTGATTGTTTATTCAAATTTTAGAGAGAGGATGTAAAGTGTATAATTCTTGTGTGTGAATGAAGTTTAGAACATTCGAAGGCAGAGCAGAGTGTGAAGAAGAGTGAAGAAGTATTCATGTGCTTAACCGGAACTTTAATCAAGCATTAGCAGATGCTATTTTCTTAGTTCAAATCAGGATGGTTTTAATCCAAATATTTTTGTAAGACAATGATTCTTCATTTGTATTTGAGTAGTGAGCTCTAGGCAGTGTGCCTAAATGCATGCCCATTCCCCATTTATTATTCTTATACTTTTAAGAAGGTATAATCTTGTGGACTGACCTCCACCATAGTTTTTCTTGTTGGAAAACATGCCTCAAGCTTACTGACATGAAACTCTTGAAAGAGAAAAATCGGTGAGACCCTCTGGAAGTCTTACCGACTAGAAGTTGTGTTCAAAAGTTTCAAGTCGCTGAGACTTTGGTTTTGTCTTGCCGATGGGAGTCATCGACAAGACATGTCTATTGTTGTGAGTTCCCCATCTCATTTCGTCGTGGCAGATCTCTTGCTGACGAGTTAGTCCCAGTTGGTTATCGGGGAGACTCTTGGTGACAAGTGGCATCGGGGAGAGGCATGAACCTTCAGAGTGATTCATTTTGATAGCGCTAGTCTCGCTGATGGGTTGGCTCCTGGTGATCATCGGGAAGACTCTTGGCTGACAGGTTTGCAGTTAGTATGAACTCTTGCTAAGAGTGCTAGTCTCGCCGACGGATTTTTTTATGAACTATCGGTGGATCTCCACGTGATGAACTTCGGTGTAACCTCTTGCCGATGGTGTTGCTCTTGCCGATAGACTGGTCAGGGTGACATGAACTATTGATGACATCGGTGTGACTCTGGCCGATGATACTTGGTTAGGTTTGCATTCGGTAAGAACTCTTGCCGATGGATGTGGTCTCGCTGACAGGCTAGTGCATTCGATATGACCTCTTGGTGATAGCATTTCTCTCACCAACTGTTATGTGATCGGTGTGAACTCTTTCTGATAGTATTCCTCTCGTCGATGGATTTGTGTTCAGTATGATGTCTCTTCGATAGTGATGATCATGTCGATGGTTCTGTGATCGGGCATTTTGGCATCGGGGAGACACAGTCTAGTGTCTCACCGACATGCGATTCTGTTAAACCATTTTTGACCGAATGACTATCCTACGTGGTATGTTTTGGACCAATCAGAGAAGTGGAATGTGAACCATTAGTAGATGGACTATTGCAACCATTCCTATGTGGAAGATGAACAGATTGTGAGGAAAATGATTATGCTTTGCAATGGTCGACGATGGTGAATAGTTCGAGATAACGAAGTGTTGCTCGATTGAACACAGATTGATCTAAGTGAATTCGTTGGATGTTTCTAAGAGCTATTCTATACACGATTGATCAGTAAATGTACTGTTGTAAAATTGACATCAGAAGGTGAAGTTGATCTCTGTATGTAATTTTGCTTACTGTAATACAAAGAGACTTTTCTTGGTGTGGTGGGTTTTTCTCCTGTAAGGGTTTTCCCACGTAAATCTGGTGTCCAATTGTGTATGTGTTCATTTCTCTTTTCTATTATTTCTTTCATAAGTATCTTAATTGGACTGTAATTGAAAAAATTAAAGTCACCTTTGCATTCTTCCCTGAGGTTTTGGCATTAGGAGAGTTTATTCCGCACCTAAGCTTTCCTTACAAGTGGTATCAGAGGCTAGCCAGTTGTGTTATCCGTGTGGGTACGTTGGGTTTTTTTGTGTCAATTTTGTTTAGTGGGAGTCTTGTAGAAGTCTGGTAATTTGAATTACAGACTAAGATGGCAAGCACGTAAGGAAATATTAAAATTGAGAAATTCAATGGCAGTAATTTTGAGTTGTGGAAACTCAAAATGGGAGATCTGTTGGTTGATCGTGATCTTTGGCTTGTTGTGTCTAGAACGAAGCCTACAAGCATGAAGCAAGAGGATTGGGACCTTGCAGATCAAAAATCAAAGGGGCTGATAAGGCTCTGTTTAGCAGACTCTGTTCTTCTAAATGTTCATAAATAAAAGACAACATCCTCTTTGTGGAAAAGACTAGGAGCTATTTATCAGGGCAAGTCCTTGGTGAATAATTTGTTCTTGAGGAAGAAGTTGTACTCTTTGAAAATGCAGGAAGGAGGGTCTATTGCTGATCACTTGAATGCTTTCAACATGTTGATTGCTCAGTTAGCATCTGTGGGTGTAAATATTGATGAAGAAGATCATTGTATGCTATTGTTGTGTTCTTTTCCAGATTCCTGGGATCACTTGGTGATGGCTATTGGGAGTACTACTTCCTCTTTTAAGATGGAAGATATTCTTGCTTCTTTGTTATCAGAAGATATGAGAAGAAAATCTTCTGAGATGGTGAAGGAGGCTCTTGCTGTTAGATGCAGATCAAAAGAAAAAGGAAAGAAGAAGGAAAATAAGTCCAAATCGAAATCAGAAGGGAGATCAAAGTCTCCTAGTAAGAAGTCCAAGGTAAAGTGTTGAAATTGTGGGCAACCTAGTCATGTCCGAAAGGATTGCAAAAAGGAGAAAAAGAAGAAGTATTCTTTCGACAATGATTCTTCTCGGAGTGATGCAGACGCTTTCATTGCAGCCTTGGCTACACAGGCATCAAATGATGTCTAGTTGATTGATTCTAGAGCATCTTTCCACATGACATCTCATAGAGACTGGTTCACTAAGTATGAAAAATACGATGGTGGAAGGGTGTATTTGGCAAGCAATTCATCTCTGGAAATAGTTGGTCGTGGAAGAGTCATAATTCAATTCCCTGATGGAAGAGTGAAGGTAATCAATGATGTAATGCATATACCAGGTCTGGCTCAAAATTTACTTTCTATTAGTAAGCTGAACGATATTGGAGTGCAAGTCACGTTCTCTGGAAATGGTTGTAAGATGAGTAGAGGCTCAATGATGCTAGCTAGGGGTGCTCGTATTGGTACCTTGTATAAGCTGGATGCATATGTTGTGTAATGCAATAGGGTCTCTGTAAAGTCACAGAAGGCTACTCATGGAGAAAAGGAGGAAAAAGTTCCTGATAGTGCAAACTCTATGGAAGTTAAACTTCCAGCAGAAAAGACTATGCTCTGGCATCATAGGCTTGGCCACATTGGTGAAAAAGGTTTAAAAACCTTGAAAAATAAAAACCTGGTTGAAGGGCTTGATGATTGTAACCTCGATTTCGAGTTTTGTCAACATTGTATATATGGTAAACAACACCGTGTTTCATTTTACTCCAGTCCTCACAAATCTTCCGTCATTTGATTATATACATTCTAATGTTTTATTCAAAGAAATGTTCCTTCTTCATCTAAATCAAGATATTATATATCGTTCATTGATGATTATTCAAGAAGCGCATTTTTTTATTTTTTGAAAAGTAAATTAGAAGTGTTCAGTCATTTTAAGGAATTTAAAACCTTGTGGAAAATTAGACTGGAAGAAAAATAAAATGTTTAAGGACTGACAATGGTGGTGAGTTTGTTCTAATGAGTTTGAAAGTATTAAAGATCATGGGATTAAAATAATATAAAACTACACCCTACACTTACAACAAAATGGAGTTGTCGAAGGTTCAATGTAATGTTGATGAAAGAGCACGGCGCATAAGCAAAGGTTGGCTGGAGGAGAAGTTCGTCGAGGCAATTGTAACATGTTATTTAACAAACCGCTCTCCTAATTCCACCTGAGAAAAACACCTTTGGAAGCATGGTCTGGAAAGAGCCTCTCCGAGACACATTCGTGTCTTTACCGTGGAGGCATATGCATATAAAATAATGAAAAAGGTCTAAGCCTAAAGGTAGCTGTTAAATGTATATTTATTGGCTATAGTGTTGGCATAAAAGGATACAATCTTTGGAACCCTATGACTGAGAAGGTTTTGTACAACAAAAATGTTATTTTTCATGAGTCGAATCCTTCTACTTTGGATATGTAGTCAAAGACAAAATTAGAAAATAAAAAGGATGTAGTTGAAATTCCTCCGACAATAGATAAAGAGGAATTCAAAATCTAAAATATTATAATTGAACCGAGGAGAGCTCAAGTAGTTCTGAGAGTTTTGAAGAAGAATAACAACCTCAGCCTCAGCAAGTGAGGAGGTCAACCCATGAAAGAAAGCAACCCGATAGGTATGGGTTTTCTTTGATAGATTCTACTTGTGCCTATGCTTTAATTTCTAGCACTGATGAGCATAGGACTATGAAAGAGGCATTTAGAATGTCTGATTCAAACTCTTGGTTGGAAGCTATGAATGAAGAAATGGCATCATTAGAAAAGAATGATACTTGGAGTTTGGTGCCCTTGTCAAGTAAATAAAAGTTAATGCAATGGGTACGTAAAAGGAAAATAGGTCCCATGGCAGGAAAAGTATAAGGCGAGGCTAGTATTCAGTAGAGGGAATTGGATTATGAGAAATCTTTTTCTGTAGCTGTTTATCGCCTACCGATTTCTTTCACTATAAGAACAGATGACTTAGAGATTGAATGGATGATGGAAAAGACAATATTTCTTCAGTGTGAGCCAAAGAAGAAATTCGAGTATGTCCTAGCTTGAGCACTTTGTGAAAAGCAAAGAAAATCATTTGGTGTTAAAAATCAGATGGATTAAAACAATTTCCTAAAATGTGATAAAAGAAGTTTAACATGTTTGTTTTGTCATTGGGATTTGTAAGATTGAAATCTGATCACTATGTGTACTACAAAGCTGAAAAATGATCGTGTTCTTATTATTGCTCTCTATGTTGATGATATGTTGTTCATAGGCAATAGTGTTAATGATTGATCTAAAATATCGCTTTTCAAAGTTTGAAAACAGATCTTGGTGAAGTTTATATTCTGGGAATCAAAATAACTAGGGATAGGAAGAGTAGAAAATTGCTCACTGCAGGGGTTATATTAATATTCTAGAGATTTATAACTGTTTGAAGTTGTCTCAGTTTTATAGAGAAGCTATATGTTGAAGATTGCCCGCGCTTCCTACCGAGATAGAGATACACCAAAGTGCCTTATGATAGTGTAATTGTAGTTTAATGAGCAAAATGGTCTCAGAGTAAGGCCAAACACGCTTGCCAAAGGGGAGTACTTATTACTTTATGGAAAAACTCGGAAGGATTACATTGGGATGCTATGAAAGAGTGTTTAGATATCCTCAAGGGTAATTTCCCCAAAATATGCTTTGTGTTATCATGAATTTGGTTGAACGTAGAGACCCCACCATTCAAGGCTAGCAAGTGTGGATTCCGACAAGGTGGGACATTGACAAAGAGAAGATCCACCAATGGATATATTTTTATGATGAATGGTGGTGCAACTAGTTGGATGAGTAAGCGATAGGTTGTAGTCGCTTTGTCCACTACAGAGGCATAATACATGGCAACAACACACGCCTGTAAGGAAGCAATTCTATATACATTTGTGTTCTAACATTGGGTTTGATGCAAGGATAATTACAATCATCGTGACAACAGAGTGCTATTTGTTTGGCAAAAATCCTACATGCCAAGATGAAACATATTGATGTGCAGATCATTTTGGTACTAGATATGGTGGAGGATGGAAGGTCCTTTACAAAAGTGGATAATTGAAAAATGTTGCGTATGCATTGACAAAGCCAAAGGAGCACAAGAAAGTTCGGGGAAAGGCCGATACTTCCTAGTGCCTATGAATTTGTGTAGTTTTGTTGTGCTCTCAGAGGCAGTAAGATCTTTGTCAAGTGGGAGATTGTTGGAAAACGTGCCTCAAGCTTACTGACATGAAACTCCTGAAAGAGAAAAATCGGTGAGACCCTCTGGAAGTCTTACCGACTAGCAATTGTGTTCAAAAGTTTAAATTCGCTCAGACTTTGGTTCTATCTTGCCGACGGGAGTCATCGGCAAGACATGTCTATCGCTGTGAGTTTCCCATCTCATTCCGTCATGGTACATCTCTTGTCGATGGGTTGGTTCTAGTTGGTTATCGGGGAGACTCTTGGCGACGAGTGGCATCGGGGAGAGAAATGAACCTTCAGAGTGATTCATTCTGATAGTGCTAGTCTCACCAATGGGTTGGCTCCTGGTGATCATCGGGAAGACTCTTGGCTTACAGGTTTGCAGTTGGTATGAACTCTTGCCGAGAGTGCTAGTCTCACCGACGGATTTGTTTATGAACTGTCGGTGGATCTCCACGTGATTAACTTTAGTGCAACCTCTTGCCGATGGTGTTTCTCTTGCCGATAAACTGGTCGAGGTGACATGAACTGTCGATGACATCAGTGTGACTCTGTCCGATGATACTTGGTCAGGTTTGCATTTGGTAAGAACTCTTGTTGATGGATGTGGTCTCATTGACAGGCTGGTGCATTCGATATGACCTCTTGGCGATAGCATTTCTCTTGTCAATTATTTTGTGATCGATGTGAACTCTTGCCAATAGTATTCCTCTCATCGATGGATTTGTGTTCGGTATGATGTCTCACCGATAGCGATGATCATGCCGATGGTTTTGTGATCGGGCATTTTGGCATCAGGGAGACACGATCTAGTGTCTCACCGACATGCGATTCTATTGAACCATTTTGATCGAATGACTATCCTATGTGGTCTTTTTTGGACCAATCAGAGAAGCAGAATGTGAACCGTTAGCAGTTGGATTGTAGTGACTGTTCCTATGTGGAAGATGAACAGATTGTGAGGAAAATGATTGTGCTCTGCAATGGTCGACGATGGTGAATAGTTTGAGATAACAAAGTGTTGCTCGATTGAACACGGATTGATCTGAGTGAATTCGTTGGATGTTTCTGAGAGCTATTTTGTACAAGATTGATCAGTAAATGTACTACTGTAAAAATGACATCAGAAGGTGAAGTTGATCTCTGTATGTAATTCTTCTTACTGTAATACAAAGAGACTTTTCTTGGTGTGGTGGTTTTTTCTCCCGTAAAGGTTTTCCCACGTAAATCTGGTGTCCAATTGTGTATGTGTTCATTTCTCTTTTCTGTTATTTCTTTCATGAGTATCTTAATTGGACTGTAATTGAAAAATTTAAAGTCACCTTTGCATTCTTCCTTGAGGTTTTGGTGTTAGGAGAGTTTGTTCCACACCTAATCTTTCCTTGCATTTCCCCTAACATGGTTTCCATGTAAAAAATCTTGGTGTTATGTGTGTTTCTTATGTGTTGTTGATTCATGCTTTCATTGATATTGATCAGATCTGAGATTAAGGATTAATAAGTTTAATAAGTTTGAAATTTTGTGACAACTGATTCAACCCCACTCTAAGTTGTTTTCCCTTGTGTTTCCAACAAGTGAGTCCATTGGAAGTGAGCATTTCTTTATCTTTTTGGTTAGTGAGTCCTTGGTAGTAAGCCTTACTGTATTTGGTGTTGCAATTCATATACTAGTGAGATAATCCTCATTGTAGTTTTTTCCTCGCGTTTTCCATGTAAATTTGGTGTTTTTATGTGTTTGCATTACTTCCTTACATGTTTACATTCTGTTAATGCATTTTAAGGGTTTAATGGTTGTTAAGGGTTTAAGGGCTAATGCATATTTGAATGTAGATGAGGGTTTTTGATGTTTTAAAGTATACAACTGATTCATCCCTCATCTCAGTTGTCCTATGCATCTAACAAAATCTCTGAAATTATATAAAATGACTACCATAAGTGTCCACTAATTGCACAACTTCAAGAGAGATCCTCAGGCCTATGTCTCCGTAGATTTTCGTAACCATCCTCATGATGAATGCAACATTTACTCACCTAAAATTTTTGTAACTCATCTCTAATTGAATCTTAACATAATAGTAATAGATTTGAAAATATTGATCATGTACTTCAATTGTCTCAAACCTAGTGATGGTCTTGTATTGGAAATAGCATAAAACAAGCAGGAAGACATGTAAAAGAAATTATTGAACAAAAAGCTAATAATCATTGAATGCATTTTATTACATATATGTTGAGTCCAATCCAAATACTACTCACCATGAATGAATATATGTATGAATAAATACATCCAATCTTCAAAATCATGAGCTCTTTTACTACCTTTCAATCTATGTAGAAGCACAATTATGTCAAACATTTCATCTGCAAAGTATGTTCTTTGTAACTTCTTGGGAAATTTGGATTTTCCTTTTTTGGCATAGCAAACCATTCATGGGTGATAATATTCTTGTATTGCACTTTATTTTCTTGGAAATATTGGTAGGAATAAGTGAAATAAAAAATTTCATATGCTTCTCTCTCGGGTATTTTCAAGCATGAAGCATATGTGTCTCTATTGATCTTTACCACCAGCCGGTTATCACTTGTTATGATTTCTCTAGTTCGAGGTTCATCATGTTTAATGCATTCCAACACCAAGTCAGTACATTGCACTACTATTGGAAAAATTGTAGCTTGTAGCAATCCACCCTCAATCAAACACTGGGTAATGGGAGGTCTATCTTCATTCCCATTCCTTTCCCAAAATTCATCTAGGTTAACATGCCCTAGTTTGGTATCTCCAATTTCTAGCATTATACTTGATAAACTTGACAAATGTTCATAACCCAAATATTTAAACTTCATGGCAAATGGAATCCTAATAGGTATAGACACAATTAGTGCTTAGATATAACTAAATTTACTTATGCCAGTTTCCCAAACAACATCAAATTATTTTAAGGTCATTAGAGTTTGTCTAGATTATTCTTGAATGAATTTGAAGCTTGAGCACAAAGACACTATACCTTAGAATTACACTTGGAGATCACGAAAGTTGTTTCCCACAATCCTCTATAATTTCAACCCTTTCGTATCTCATGAAATTTTCCTCCAAACACTTATTGAAATGACATCCTTATATAGCTTAATTCCCATATAAACACTTACAATCAATGCTTGAAAGTGGTAGATAGTCATTAGTGTTGCTCTTAACAATTTTCGCATTCAATCTTTCCCATCTTGCGCCAAGTACTGACATTTTGAAAATTTGAAAGAGAAAAGCCATAATAGATTTTTGAGAAATTGGTCAGTTTCAACAACCTCGTAAGAGAATAACAGAGGTTTCGAAACCTTTTCCATAAGGCAAAGTCTTCATCAAAACATTCTCCAAAGAGTTCAACTTTACTAATGCGAATAATTTTGACACTTTTTGTGGTTTCGACAACCCTATCTAAGGCCAACATAGGTTTCAAAACCTTTGTATGGTTTTGAAATGTCTATTTTGATATGCTTATCTGTTTGGCACCACTCTTTGAAGTGAAATGAGGCTTGAAATTATATATTTTTGGAGAAATGTAGGGTTTTGACAAACTTGTTAGAGTCTGATGAAGGTTTTGAAACCTATGTAAAGTTTCAAAACTCCAAAAACTTGGATAAAGATAAATGTTCTCTTTTTATCATCAATGTTTCGTTTGGTTGTGAGAACCATCTCGAGTGTCAACATGCTTGTGAAAATACTTGATTAAGCCAACCGAAGAACACAACTAGACTTAAATGCAAAAGTGGTGGACTGAAGTTGTGACAACTAGGGTGGAACTTGACAAGGTTCTGAAAACCAAAGAAAAAAATTGACACTTTTAAAATAAGGAAAATTGCACAAACAGTGTTAAAACATACTAATAAGTTTTTCCAAGAGTGTATAATAAAGGCTCCACCTAGATCTTCAAGGTATTTCACTTCAAGTATTTTATGTGAAAGAGTGGATGGTTGATTATTCTACAAGAAATTATGCTTGGATGGAGCATGTGATAGTTGTGGTGGCTTGCAAAATTTGATAAGTTGTGTACATATAGATAATACACATGCAGTTGGAATCAAATGTAAGTAAGTTGTGGAAAATATAAGTCAATGGCATATAGTCTAAAAGATGGTAAAGAAGAAAAAATGTGTGAATTGGTGAGTAAATATAGTTTATGTCTACTTTTTGAGAGAATATAGTGTATGAGTTGTTGGTGATCTAAACGATGATCCCCAAATCCCCAAGGTTTGATAATTTTCCAGCTGCCAAGTGTGACAAACCTAGGAAAATCACCACAAACTTGTCTATAGGTTGGGTATTTAAGGACCAATACTTTGATGTGGGTAATACCTTCTTCACTTTTTGGCTTTGCAAGACCAAGGGGGTTTTCCCTAATATTTTGAATGAATTTGTTGATAAATTTAATGACTACCTCATAGCAAATATTACCCACTACACAATGTATCCCTATACATGCGTCACTCAATACCACATGTGATTTTTTAAAGGTATGAGGTTGAGCATATTTTTAACATAAATTATTCCATACTAGCGTCTGAAAATGTGTTGTATGGTAACCCCTTTTAGATCTTACACACTTTCAAACAAGGAAAAAACACAAAATATTAAAGTTAAAGTTTTTGGATTGTTGTGTTTTAGGGAGTTTTGAGAATGGTGGGAAGGAAACCAGTCATAGACTAGTTCCTTCATCCATTGGAAAACAGAGTGATTGGATCCAATTAGATAAGTGATAATATAAAACTTAGGTGGTATCCTAATCAAAATATCACAAAAGACTATGTTGTTATGAATCTACAAGATAGTTGGCTCTACATGCATATTCAGAAAAATAGTAAATGATTGTAGCATATTAAGTGAGTCTACTTAGTTATCCTTAAGCATACATATGCACTTATTTATTATATTGAAAAGATGCCATACAATAGCATTGTAGGGATTTTTCAAACATCTGGCTAAGAAATTAGATAACATACATCAGAAATGCAACTAAAAATTCAAGGAGACACTCAACTAAGGTTGATTCTACCATTAATAAAAAAATATAGTTTACATATGTTATCATGGGCTTGCAAAGGAACCCAACTCATTACAATACATACAAATCTATACACAAAAAAATGATTTGAAACCTATGGATTCCTACAAATATCTTTTATTGATGTCTCTACAACTACTTCTTCATCTAAAAAAATTCTTCTCTGCTCTCTCTTTTTTGAAAATGAAAGCTAGGGTAGATAAAACCCATAGTCAAGTTGTTAGTGAATGTCAAAGGGTCAACCAATTGGAGAAAACCTAGCCACAACCTTGAATTAATGCTCAAAATACATTGTCCTTTGAAAATATTATTTGAATATTAGTAGGCATGAGAAAATATTCTTTGAATAACACCACACCTCCACATTGATGATTTGTTTATGTGAGTGCCAGCTAAAGGAGAAACATCCTAAAAATCCACTAAAAATGGCGAGTTGAAAGTGCACTCTAGTAGGAAAAGATTTGTAGATTATAAACGTAGAATGGATGCTTTATGCCCAATACAATTAGAAACAAAATTCATTAATATCCTTAGGAAAAATTATTAGGTTAAACCTAAAAATTTGTAGTAGTTGGGAGTTTATGAGGGTAGTTGAAATAAGTTTTCAAAGAAATTTTATTCATTGTAGGATTTTCACCCCCTTTTGAGCACAGAAAAACACCCACCATATATTTGCAAACCTATTTATAGTGGGCCCTTAAACACCTGTAATATCCTTCGATAGAAAAAATCAACCTAGGAGGCCATTGCAGAAATTCAACCCTTATCAAGTCCTAAGCAAACAATAAAATCCATATGTACATAAAAATCTTGATAATTCCATACATTCGAGATGTGTGTAGAAACTATCTTCAATGAGTAAAGTTACCTTGGAAAAACATCCAGTTTGCATGCATACCTCTGCAACACCTTATAATACCTTTTTGCAGAAATTCATCATGCAACTAACTAGTGCATAAAACTTATCTCATCCACCCATTTGTTGGCAAGAGACACTGCACAAGTTATTTGGTGTTGTCATTGATGGAAACCCTTGTTAGTTATTTGATCCACATGTCTATATTTGATCATATCGGAAGTCAAATCAAAGTTTTGCGATTAACTGTCAAGGCACAACGGAGCATCCGACAGAATTATGTTCATCGATTCATATACAATTTTTTGTTATCATTTTGAGTTGTGGATCTCAGGGAAGGTTGTTCGATGTATGATCTAAGTTATCCTTGAATCTTGGAGCCTTGTATCGATCCATGTGCAAGTTAGAAGATCCGGTTAATTAATTTTTTGTTCATTTGTGTATGAAGGCCAAGTTGGTGGATGCAGTGTGTTACAAATATTTGAAGAGTAATTGCTTAAGTATTTTTGTGTTTGAGCATGCTGATTTGGTTCCTCACTATGTTGTGACTGAATTTGGTTGGTGCGCATTGAGAATTAGTTATGGATTGAGCCGACAGTTTGTAAATATTTCATATTTTGTTGGAGTCGACACGTAGCGATTAAATCCTTAGTAGCGGATATATATAAGTGATTGATTATATCATTTTGATATGTGTACGAAGTGTGTTGATGTGTGTCGCGAATGTTAGAAGGATTGTAGATCGATTATGCACAGTTTCACTTGCGCATAAAAGGATTTGTGATGTGAATGAAAGCAGAACAAAGCAGAAGAGAAAAATCTGACAGAAGGTCAAGGAAGCAATTAATGTGCTTAACCGAAACTATTCTCGAACATTTGTAGATGTTATTTCATAGTTCACCACTTCAATTGTCTTTTGACATTGATTGTAAGGCAGTGATCCTTTCTTTTTTTGAGCAGTGAGCTCTAGGCAGTGTGTCTGAATGCAAGTGCATTCCCATTTTGTAAAACATGTTTTTGAGTATACTCAGATAATATTGTGGATTGACCTCCATCGTGATTTTTCCCCTAATAGGGTTTCCACATAAAAAATCCATGTGTTATGGTGTTGCGGTTTCTTGTTTTATGTTCATGCATATTTCTTTTGGTTGAATGTTATAAGTGCTTTGAAGATTAGATTAACAGAGTTAAAATTGCAAAACACTAATTCACCCCCCCTCTCAGTGTTCCTTGATTCCAACAATTGGTATTAGAGCTAGGTTCCTCAGAAGAATTTTAATAGCTTGGGGAAGATCTGGGAAAGTGATTCAATGGATTCAAGTAGTCTTCAGCAACAACTTTTGGTGGCCCTAGATGATCTTGATCAGTCAAAATCTAAAGTCTGAGAATTACAAGAAAATCTCATGAATGCTGAGAAATTCATTGAAAGATAAAATCAATGAGTCAAGAGAGAATAGAAAGGAACTCTATGATAAGCTTAAGCAGAAAGATAGTAAGAGCATTGAAGATGAAAAACTGAGTCAAGCCTTGAAGGAAAAGACAAAAGAATGTGAATAGCTTACCAGAGATAATGCAATTCTAAAGCATGAGATGGAATCTATTATGATGAGGATGACCAAGGAGATTGAAGACAAAAAGAATAATGAAGAGAATATTGCTCAATCCTTGAAAGAGAAATCTAAAGAATGCAACCAAATTACTGATGGATTCAATTAGTTAGAGCTTGAATTGGAACAATCTAGAAATAATGAAGAAGAGCTTGAAAATCAGATTGATGATCTCATAGATGAACTTGCTACTACAAATGAATTCAAGGAGAAGTTCAATATTAGCTCAGCCAAGCTTGATGAACTGATTAAAAGTCAGAGGACTGAAGGTAACAAGCGAGGTCTTGGATATGAAGAAGGAGAATGTTCTAGATCTGGACAAAGGAAATTAAGGCAAGGAAATCAGATGAACAAATATGGAAGGTATCTGGTAAGACAACCTAATGCTCAAAGGTTCAATGGTTAATATTTTGTTTGCAATAAATTTGGTCATATGGCTTCACAATGTAGAAGTAAAATGAATTCAAGTGGTCCATCATTCTCTGGTCAGATTTTCAATTGCAATAAGCATGGTCACAAGTCAGTTGAATGCAGAAGTATGTCAAATAAATTTTTCAATAGAGATGTCAGATGTTATACATGCAATAGATTTGGTCATATGGCTTCACAATGTAGAAGTAAAATGAATTCAAGTCGTCCATCATTCTCTGGTCAGTGTTTCAATTGCAATAAGAATGGTCACAAATCAGTTGAATGCAAAAGTATGTCAAATAAATTTTTCAATAGAGATGTCAGATGTTATACATGCAATAGATTTGGCCATATTGCTAACCAGTGTAGATCAAGAGAAAATCAATGGAAGAACTGGTTTGGACAAAGATATGTGGTGTGCTACAATTGCAACAAATTTGGTCACATTGCTAGATTTTGCAGAAGCGGAAAGGGTCTGGTAAATCAAAGGAGAAACATGCAGAAGGATGAAAAGGGAAAAGGAAAATTCACTACAGATGAGATCAGGAAGAAAATGAAGAAGATATGGGTGAAGAAGAGTCCCTCTATTGCAGGAAATGAGCCAACACTAGAACCAGGATCTGGTAATTCATCTGAGAATTAGCTTTAGGCCTTTGGCCAAAGGGGAGTTCTTAAGAAAATTCTTCAAACCCCTTGTCAGTAGTTGGTACTCGGATATCGATGAGTGTAGTGATTGCATTGATGATCTCTAGATGTTGTTGAAATAGTTGGAGAGAATATTTATGCAGAGTTGAAGGTCTGCAGAAGAGTTATCTTTCACAGAATATGGAAACAGGGTATCTAGATGAGTTAGGGAAAAACCATTTATTGTGACAAAAATTTAGGTGTGCGAATGATAAAAGGTCATTTGTATTCTTCATTTGTCACTTTTCATTTTGAGAAAAAGAAGTTTGGAGAGCTCAGAAGTAAACTTTAGCGAATTTTGGCAAAAATTCAAGTGTGAAGGCAATTCGGCGATCAAACCCTAAACCGGCGAAAAGGTATTTATTAGGAAAACTTGTGAACTTGTGAATTTGTGAAAACGGCTACTCCATTAGTAGTTGATATAAAGGATAGACCTCATCCAAAATTCAAGTGGCATCCTTTCAAATCAGTTGAGATAGAGCCCTTAGGTGCATTTTCATCTGTTTCGTATGGCGTCTTGCATATTGAAGACATTAGGGAATACATTCATGCAAATATTGAGGATTTAGGGAGCTCGTAGTTGATGAATTTGTATACAAATCATGTAGTTGGAGAAGATTTCAAGGTAAAGCCCGAATTCAAAACCCTAGAGGAGAAGAAATTCACGCAGATGGTAAAACTTCTTATGTTTGAAGAAAGCGTGTGGGTCCGGTATATTTTAAGTTGAGTTCATGTTGAATTTATGTGTTTGAGTCAACCTTTTAAGATTAAAAAAGAGGCCATAAGCATTGTTACTGGTTTAAATTCCTCTGATGGGTTGTTGATCTTGAAGTCCGTGAAGAATCAGACAGTTACTGATGCAATCGGTTCAGTATTTGATAAAGTATCTATGACAATTGATGATATTATTGAAGTAGATGTCATATTTGCATCTATGGTCATTGGGTACAAGATTTATCATTACAGCCAGGACAATTCTATATCTGGTACAGCTATCTATGCAGCATATCAGATGGTGAAGGAGAATTCAGAGTATGATCTATGTGGGTTACTCCGAAGTCAGCTTATTGAGAATCTTGGTAAGATCAAGAAAGATAAGAAGAATTCCTTTTAAGTATGGCAATTTTTTGTTATGTTTGTTTTTCTATTTCATGAATGAAGTTGTGGGAGTTGGAAAAGTGCACTGGAAACGTAATAAACCGATGGTTGTTCAAATTAGAGACCTCTTGTATGGAAATGGTGATAGCAAAGCTAGAAAAACTATTATTTGGGGTTATCTCAAGAACTTTTAGAATGAGATGCAGGCAAGAGAAAGAATTCCTAAGTCTATTGTGGAGAAGTACAAGGACAAAATATGTTTTATGGTTGATATGGTCTGGATTATGCCAATGGATTATGAACTTGAGGGGAACATTTTGGAACTATATGCTCAACATTTGTTAAGTAAACCTTAGGATCCGTCAGAAGAAAGGTTTGGTACCTTTGAGGAAAAATATTTGCAAGTGCATGATTAGTTGAAGAAACCTATGATAGTTCAGAGAGTAAGGAACGAAGTTGAAGCCTTTGCAGAGAGCATGGGTATATCTGCAGAAGCTGTGAGAGAAGCTAGAAGAAAGAGAGAACAAGTTGAAGCAGGAGAGCCAACTAGAACTGAATTTTCTAGTTTGACAACATCCTCTGCCCGATTAGATCAATAAGGAGCTATGCACCCATATCTGGTTCTACAGTGAAATCAAGCCCTGTGAAAGCTCAAGTGAAGATATCTAGTAGAGAAGGAAAGAGGAAGAAGGATAAAAGAAAAAGAGTTTATATTGCAGTTGAGGAAGATGAGGAAACACAATCTAATGAAGAGGTAAAATAAGTTAACCAAAAGGGCACAAAGGCAACAAAAATCTCCAAGGACAAGCCCTTCGGTGAAGAAGAGAGAGCAAAGAAGAAGTTGAAAATTGACAAACCAGGTATTTTTGTAGAAGAAGTGGAAAAATCCTTGATTAAGGATGGTAATCTTAAGCCACTATGTGAATGGTATGATACCTTTGATAGTGTTGGTCAAAGAATTCTTGAGGAAGCCACAATAAAGCATTTGAATAATTTCAATAGGACTCTCATTGAAATAATGTCAGAGTTACCTAAAAGTATGTATGAAGTTTTGGAAATGAGGAAAGTGAATGCAAGAATTGAAGAAGTGCAATTGAGAGAGTGCATACTTGCTTATTTATGTCTGGTAATGTCTATTGAGGAAATGAAGGCAATTCTCAAAGAATCTAAAAAGGATTTTAGGAGCAAAACAAGGGTGAATATGTTGATGATTGGTTAGACTAAAGAAGTTGTAAAAGAAACTGAGAAAATCCTTAAGGCAGTTATGTTGAAGAACATAATCAATGTTGTTTTTGAAGAAGTGCATGATGAAGATGCTCCATTTGGTCCAGTAACAGAAGAAGGAAAAGAAGATACAGTTGAGTACACTCAAATGTGCATGATGTTGAAATTCCTATGGAAACTGAAGCCCCTCGAGTTGTGACAGTTGAAGAAGTTGAGATTCCTAAGGACAAGCAAGAATCTATAGCTGAGGAAATAGTGATTGAAGAAAAGAAGGTTGAAGTAAAGGAAGTTCTTGTGGAAGCAAGAGACACTGTAGAGGTAGTGAAGAAATTTCTGGAAGTGCAACAGGAAGAGTTTGAATTTGAATTGGGTGAAGGTCCTATTAAATTGGCTACTTTGTCTTCGATTCAGAAATTGAAAGTTGCATCATTTTCTCAAGCGAAAGCTAGGGAAGAATTGTTGAAGTCTCACATTGAGGATAGTGAGTTGTTGAGTCTTGCATCCGACATCTTGGAGAGAATAATGCCCTCTCATGTTAAGGATCCATCCGATTCTCCCTCTAGTGAGCTGAAGAAGCTTATTAATTCTATAAGTACTCATTTTGAGTCCCTTGAGAAGTCAGTTGAGGTTAAGGTATAGAAGGAATTTGATGCTAACAGGTTCAATAGGCTAAAGTGCATGATTCTTAATGATAGATATTTGTTATCTACATGTGTGAATAATATTCAAGGTTCTTTGTCTAAAGGAGGAAATATCTATAAGTCATATTTATCTTTGTCTAAATTTACTGAGAAAAATGAGAAGATTAAGGATCATGAGAAATAGTTAGCTAATATTTCTAAAGCCTTTGATCCTCTAACTATTTTTGTTGGAAAGAAAGAAGGTCAAGTTATATCCCTACTTGAAAAGATAAATATTTTGAAGCTTGATAATGGTATAATTGTGGAAAGAGCATGTGAGCTTAGAGGCCTAATTGGTCTGAAGATGGAAACAATGTTGAGTGCATTAAAGGAAGTTGAAGATGCTTTGGCGGTCAGTGATTCGGTGAACCTTGAGTCTGTAGAGATGCAATATTAGCTATTATGTGGTCACATGACTATCTTGGAGAGTCTCAAGAAGAGTTGGGACACGAGTTTGAACCTATTGAAGAACAATTTTGTAGATATATTCAAGTTTGTGTAAGTTTCTGAAACAAGTTTGTACATATGCAGTTTGAAGCTTTTTGTTTAAATTTTTGGTATGCGGATTCCCCATCTTTTCCATTGATGTCAAAGGGGGAGAATGGATAGTGAAAAATTCCTTAATCATCTCAGGGGGAGTTGTGTTTTTGGATTTTTGAAAGTTGGCAGTGTATTCATGTTACTGATTTGACACTTAGTCATTTTTCACTAAGTGTTGCCATCAATGCCAAAGGGGGAGATTGTTGGAAAGAGACATTGTACAAGTTATCTGGTGTTGTCAATGATGGAAACCCTAGTCAGTGATTCGATCCACATGTCTGTATTTCATCATATCGGAAGTCAGATCAAATTTTTGTGATTAACTGTCAAGGCAGAACATAGCATCCGATAGAATTATGTTCATCGATTCATACGCAATTTTTTGTTATCATTTTGAGTTGTGGATCTCAGGGAAGGTCGTTCAATGTATGATCTAAGTTATCCTTGAATCTTGGAGCCATGTATCGATCCATGAGCAAGTTAGAAGATCCGGTTGATTAATTTTATGTTCATCTGTGTATGAAGGCCGACTTGGCGGATGTAACGTGTAGCGGATATTCGATGAGTAATTGCTTAAGTATGTTTGTGTTCAAACATGTTGATTTGGGTCCTCACTATGTTGTGACCAACTTTGGTTGGTGCACATTGAGAATTAATTATGGATTGAGCTGACAGTTTGTAAATATTTCATATTTTGTTGGAGCCGACATGTGGCGATTAAATCCTTAGTAGCAGATATATATATATAAGTGATCGATATATCATTTTGATATATGTACGAAGTGTGTTGATGTGTGTTACGAATGTTAGAAGGATTGTAGATCGATTATGCATAGTTTGACTTATGCATAAAAGGATTTGTGATGTGAATGAAAGCAAAACAAAGCAGAAGAGCAGAATCTGGTAGAAGGTCAAGGAAGTGATTAATGTGCTTACCCAGAACTATTCTCAGGCATTTGTAGATGCTATTTCATAGTTCACCACTTCAATTGTATTTTGAAATTGATTGTAAGGTAGTGAGCAACTCTGTTTTTGAGCAATGAGCTCTAGGTAGTGTGCCTGAATGCAAGTGCATTCCCATTTTGTAAAAAATATTTTTGAGTTTACTCAGATAATATTGTGGATTGACCTCCACCATGGTTTTTCCCCTAATAAGGTTTCCACGTAAAAAATCCATGTATTATGGTGTTTTGGTTGCTTGTTTTATGTTATGCATATTTCTTTTGGTTGAATGTTATAAGTGCTTTGAAGATCAAATTAACAAAGTTAAAACTTGTAGAACACTGATTCACCCCCCCTCTCAGTGTTCCTTGATTCCAACACCACTGTGGAAAAATTATCTACAACTAAACTTTGGCATCCACATAGAAATCCTGATCAAATGGACTTACTCACAACGATCCTCACTGATAGGATTTCTGAAAAATTTTGTAGTTATGTTAATACATTTCAAAGTATTGAGTGTTTCAATAGTTTTATGTGAACTATGGTTTATTTTTTGTGTTTAGGGTTCACCTTAAGGGCTAAAACCCTCTTTGAACCCTAAAAGTTCTATGCCTTAGTCATTTTTCTATTTCCTCATTGAATTACTATTTGTCGTTCCTAGTTCCCTAAGTTACAACTTATGCCATTGAATTCATGTATCCACCGACCCCAATATCCTAGTCTTGCTGGTTACTGCCCCTTTTAATATTTGATAAAGTCTTAAGTCTTATGGATCATAAAATATTTTTGCAGTTTTCCAAATGTTTTAGTCCTAAATCTTAAATAAATCTAAGTCTTATTTCATATGTTGACCTAGTGATTGGCCCTATTTTAAGTTGTAAATTGAAAGCACATGCTTTAAAAATAGTTTAATTCAAGCATGGCTTGGTCCCATAGGGACAAATGTTCATTCTATATTGGTCCCCACTACCCCGCACTAAATAATATATTCAATGGAAAATGAGTGTAGGGGTTCATGAGGGTGCCACGTGTCCAACTCGTACAGTGGGAACCGCGAGGTCTCTACATAGCTTTTGGTGGGACCCATGATCTGAAGGTTCTTATGGTGCCATGTGGCACCATCCTAGTCGTTCCCCACCATTATGTGGGGGGGCATCTCTAAAGACCTTGGTTGACCACGGGGGTGTGGGAAGATTCCAATGGCAACATCTGAGCCGTCTGATGGAGTATGGAGGTAAGTGTGAAAATGTTCTAAGTATAAAATCATGAAGGGTAAAAATAAAGAGTGTGTCTCTTAGGACACATGGTATTTTTTTGGAAAAGCACAAATGCATAAGATACAATCTGAACCATCTAATTTGCAAAAGAATAAACATGTGATAAATTTTTTCCCAAGTGTGGGTGAATACATGGGAGGTTAAACAGTGCACTCGTTGGACACGTGGAATCATTTGGTGGACCTCCCCACCATTATGTATCCTTTGATCTATTCTTCAATATATGAGTGTGGGGGTGCAGGAGTGGCCACATCATCTCCTCTAACACTTCCAAAGGAAGTGGGACCCAAGATGACATAGGACAGGCTTTTCCATATGGTGAAACCTTATTGGTTCGATGTTGAAGTCAATGACGGTCAAGTTTTTCAAACTTGGTTGATTCCATGTAAGCTATCCAAAGGTACAAATCATCTCAAGATCAATGACTCAAATTTAAAATTGAAGAAATGGGTAGATGGAACCATTCTAGTTCACGTGAGCAAGAAATAATGGAAGACAAGACATCATAGGGTCTACATTTAATGATTTTTCCCATAAAATTTGAATCCAAGGTGCATCCTCAATTTACCAAAGTATTTTGAAATGATTGGAGATCAATTCTTGTGAAGGATGAGCTCTCTGTGACCAAAATTAGGGTTTGCGCTATTAAAACACCTATAAGTTGAAAATTTACTTCTACTCTGCTCAATTACATGTAAAATCTTGTGCTCTTGCTAGTTTTAAAATTGAATTAGTGTTCTAGCATTTCTATCTATTTCAAATTGCTTAATCTATGTTGCTTGAGTGCATTTAATTCAAAATTTTCCCTAGTTCTATTTGTGACTGTGTTAAAACCCTAGTCACACTATAGAAGATCCTAGTTTTCTCAATTATTCTCAAAATGTCACCCCCAAAAGCTCAAGCCTCCAATTTTACCCCTAAGAGAGCCCTTCATGAAGACCTTCTTGGCCAATTGCCTAGTTTGACCAATGATAGTGACATCAAAAAATTAAAACTGCAAGGCCCAAGGGTGCAAAAGGGGGTAATAGATAAACACTATGCTATCAAGGATGGTGAAATGAATGTTTTTGGGTGGGAGATTTTTAAATATTGGTTTGGGAAAAGAAATGCTATACTTCCAAGCTACAATTATTGGAACCTGACTTGGGAAATTTGGTAATCCCAAATGTGTATTTGTATGTGGACCTGGTCAAGGCCATTACAACAAATTATGATGCAAACATTAGGGTTCTAAGGACACATACTAGGGTTGAAATGGTGAAATTGAATAGGGAAGCAATTATTGGTGTGTTCAACTTAAACCCTAATGCAAATAAACCTATCAACATTGAAGCATTGAGGAAGGAGTATGAACAAAACAAGAGCACTTATAGGGTGATGATACTACCAATATTTTGGGTGAAGGGAAAGAAAAGAGATTTGGTCAGACTCACCTCTACAGAGCAAGAGCCTTTCAGAATTGATTATTTTTAAGGATATTTTGTCAAACCCTACAATACCCTCTACTAGGTTCTAGGGTTTCACCCTTTGCAAAGGATTCCTATTGCTCTCATGTTTATGGTAGCAAATATTCAGAATATGATGGTCAATGAGTATGATTTTGCAAATTACCTATCAAATGCCATCCACAATGCATTGGTGGCCATCAAGGCGTGGGAAGGTGGTGTGAGGTTTTGGTGGTACTCCCTGTTGTGCCACATATTTTTTAATTTTAGATATAAGGATGTGGGCTCTAGACTAAAAATTACAATGAGGGATAATAGTGGTTAACATCTCCCTATCCAGATGTGGACACACTTATTAGATAGGCATTGCACATCGTCAAGCTTTATGAAATTTACAAAAAAAATCTTTGCAAATTGAAAAGTTAGTTGTGAGGGGATGTACCAAGAGTCCCAAAGAAGTTACGTGATATATTAAGGCCTAAGGAAAGGAGGCCTAATTTTGGAATTGACCATAATTGGGGTGATGTAATTGTGCATGTTGATTGCACTGTTCTAAGAGTCTATGGGAATAATGTGGACCCTCATGTTCTACCAAGGTTTGTGCCATTCAAAATTGACTTCCTTGAGGTAATGTGTCAGTTGGGAATGGTTGAAGATATTAACTTGGAAAACCAAAAGAAGGGATCCATCTTCCCTCAATTTACAGCATTCTCAAATTTTGTCATGTTTAAGGAAGGATGGAAAAATATTCTTAATATGCTTAACCCCCTGAAGATGAAAAATTGTAGGGCCTGAAACCATGACCCTGAGGATTTTATTGTTGCCTTAAGGCTGAGGATCAACATATCAAAATTTTACCATGGATTATATTATGTAGAGGACATGATAAGAAATGAATTTTATTTAAATAATATTTAGGATAGAAAAGTAAAGTGGCTTGCCTTTGAGAAGCTAGAAAAGGAAAAAGAAATGGAAAGATCCCACTTTCAAAGGCACCTATGTAGACATTGATGACCCAATTCTTTGGATGGAGGCTATATTACAAAACTTTGATATGGTTGTCATCCAAATCAAGGTGTAGAGATAGGAACTAGATATGGGGAAAGACCCTATGGTTGGTGAGAGACCCACATACTAGCCACCCAAGAAGCAGTATGTCTTCACAAGAAGACCAAAGGGGATAGTCATGAAATAACAAATAAAGGCTACTCCTACTCAATCTGAGGAGTCAATATCCTCATCCCCTGTGCCTCAAGTGCCACTGCCCCCTCCCCACACAAAATATTATTGATATTGATTCACCTCCAAGGGAGTCCTCTCCAAAGAGGAGAAATATTGAACAAGCTAGACTTGTAGACTGCCCACTGGACTTTAATGATGAAGTTGTTGTTACCATAGATGAAATTCAATTGCAAATGCCATCTCCACAAAGGGAGAATGATATGACAACCCATGACAACGGGATTACAAAGGTATTTTTGACAAGTGTGGATAATGTTGATGATGTGATGGATACAACTTGTAGGGACTTCATGATAGATGATATATTTGTCAAGAGTGACGTTTTTAAATAGTATGTTTAGAGAACCCAACAGGATGAATATGAAAGGAGGTTAAGAGAAGAGATGAGTAAATCTCTTGAACAACCTAGAGAGGTAATATCTACAATGTTGATTGCAGAAATGAAATCAAAGAAAAAGGAAATGACCCTTGAAGAAGGTAGGAAGCTAGTGCAAGAAAGTGGTATAATCCTTTTTCCATAATGGGATAAGGCTTCTGCCATTGCATTTGATACAGTAAGAAAGCATGAATCTCAATTCTTTGCTATAGATGAAGAAGCATTATGTGCTCTCTCTGGGTCAACATTTAGTCCCAAGTGCGGAACTCTTGTTATTTGGGCTTTGGCCCCTAATACCAATAAGCCAACAGTGGCAGAACCTGCATGAGACCTAAGGGGAGGTTTGATTATTAAAAGAGTCTCTGATGCATTAGCAAATGAAGTAGAAACATTGACTATCAATGTTGCAAAGTTTACAAAAGAAATTGTTGAGCAATTACAGGCAAAATATGTTGCAAAGACTAAGAAGTATGATGATTTTATTGATTGAATACAATAAAGACAAGCAAAGGCTTGCAGAATTGTAGATAATGGTAGAAATGTTGCAAAATCAGTAGCCACAGGTGCAACTAGTGCAACCTACTATTCCATCCCCTTCTCCACCACCTCCTCTAACTCAATAAATAGAGATAGTTGTCTATGAAGACAGACCATTAGCACAACTCATTCCTGCTGCCCCACCATCCAGAGCAAGAGTGAGTAGAAAATATTTAATCAAGCAACTAAAAGCATATGGGTAAATATTAGATCGTTATGAGGAAAATAATGTGCTTATAATTTCTAATGTACTTGAAAATTTAATGGGAAAGTCAATGAAAAGGGTGAATAGTGTGCATTCAAATTATTCTTTGATGTTCAATGCAATTGGAATGTTTGAAATGGATAGATCAAAGGAAGTCCCATTAATGTAGTTGTGGGTGCCTATACTCAATACATTAGTTGAAATTATAAAAGGGTCAACCCGTGAATTAAATAAGCCAAAATAGATAGCCCCCACATACAAAATGGTAAAGGGATTTCTAAATTATAACAGAATGGAAAAACCCATGGAGAAAAAGATAAGAGAGTTGCTCCAATAATTTGATGAGAGTGATCTTGGCCTTCTATTAGAAATTATGGATAGTAATTTGGAGCAGTGAAGACATATGAACACTGGAGGTCACAAATGGACAATGTTGTTGCTACACAAGTCATTTTAGTTTGTGAAGGTTGCACTATAGATATTGATTTATTGAAGAATAGCATGGTCAAATTGTGGTTCACCAGCAGGTTTTTGGAAGATTTTGACAAAGAAGCAAATCAGGTGGTAAAGAGGTATGGCTCATATAGGAATAAAATAGATGAATTCATGGCGTTCAATTGGCTATAAGAGGAATAATATGACACCTAGGAGAAGTACAATGAACTTCTTGGCCTATATATTGTCTCTTGTTTTTGTCTTTCATGCGTATTCAACACTATCTGACTGCTTCAATAGTGCCAAGAAAAGGAATTTTGTCTTTTGTACACTGAGGTTTTGTCTTCACTTGCACTATTCCTAGGTTTGCATCAGCAATAGTAAAGAAAAGGAGTGGAAAAGGATCAACTATCAATATAACTACACTTGTCCTAAGAATATTCCATCGATGAGCAGTTGAGCTCACTTTTTGAAATGTAATATTGTATGTTAAATGAAAATGTGACATGTGTACTTGGCCCAAAGCTTGTCGCTCCCTTGTCTTATAAAAGTGAATTCAAGGCCATTTGCATGGATCTTTTGGAGAATTTTGTAATTGAGAACACAGAGGAATGAAATTAGAGTCTTATTTTAGGTTACTGAGTCTTAATTTTCTATAATTGATTATGTTGTATAATAGTACTAGCATTTGAGGAATACAATGGCATAATTCTAAAGCCAATTTTATCCTTGTGTATACTTGACATAAATTATGAATGAAATTGATCAAAGATAATTCATTTTCCCTCCATTTGTCTGTCTTATGGATGTATATTTCTATTCATTCGCTTATTCAATGAATGAGTTGAATGCTTTAATGGAAGTATAGGTTTATGTAAGTGTTTATTGGGATTTGATAAGTATTGTTGGTTAAGAGTTATGAGCATAATTATGTAATGCATTGTCATGAAGCTCCATAATGTTTGGGTAAAAATTTTGTGATACAACTTTAATTTACATTGGTTTTGACTCCCTGCCCTAGGTTAAGGCATTGATCCCTTGAATCCATGTCTAAGTTTCATCTCCAAGGTCATTCATATAAAAAAACCTTCAATATTTACTTTTAGCTGATTTTATTTGTTGAATTGAATTCTTATCATGTTCTATTATTTTGAAAATGTTGAATGCTTGAAAGATAATGCTATATCTTCTCATTTTTCATAATCCTCAAGAAAATATGCATAGAACATATCTACTATTTATAGTATTTGTGATAATTAGCATGAGATATTAAGGAATATTGTCTGGGATCACCCTCCTGGGTTCTACAAAGCCCAAAGTGTAGAGGGAAAGTTATTTTAACTTTCACTTGTTCATTGGCCAATCCCTCCAAGTAACTAACTATTGAAAATGGAAAATTCATAGGTTATTTGTGAGAATTGATTGGGATTTAAAAACCACCAACAGATTGGCAACTTTGTTGGGGAAAATTCAAGTAATATTTGGTTCTAGACCATCCTATCAAAGAGTAATTGAAGTTTGTGGTCTTAGGTATAATTAGAGATTGATACTTGTGAAATTTTCTTTGCCCATCTGAGCCACCAATAGATTGGTGACTCTGTTGGGGACAATGTTGGTTTATATCTCTAGTTTGAGATTATTTTAGTCAGAGTCATAAATTTCAAAGTCCTACATTCTATTTTGAATAAATCTCTAAAGATTCTCATCATCTATTAAGTCTGAAATTGGTTATTCAAAGTTTTTTCTCATCTTCAAATATTTGTGTGAATTTTTTTGTCAATTGTTACTGGTCTAAGTCTAGTCCCTATCTGTGTTGGAAAAAATCTCTCAAAGAATTATAAAATATTTCCAAAATTCCCATTAATTTGGATGGCGAATTTGAGTTTCCTATGTCGATGCACTAAATTTAAAGCAAAAAAATAGAGAAGAGAGGTGAGAGGTTGCATAATCCATGAGAGGAACAAGGAGTCATCTCAAGAAGCATCCTGAGTAGAGGTTAAAAGGAGAACTACAGTAAAATACCAAGCAATCCTAGAAGAAAAATATTGTAGACACAAGTAAGTTTGTTGCTCCTATTTCTGGATATGAACATTTACATGAAGGTGTTAGTGATAATATGTATGAATTTGGAATGCATCCTATAAATGAGGAGGACCCAATTTTAAAAGAAAATACTGATGGTAAGCAAGCTAGTTTAGATCCTCTGGTTTCAAAACCAGTCCAACAATGGAAATTTTTGGTTAGAGATTTTGATGCTATATTGGCATCTCAGAGACTAAATCCTAGAGCTACTTCTACTTCTAATTTTCTGAGACACGGATTGCCTAGAGGTCCTCATAATAGAACCCCTAATCATTTTTCACATAAGGATACTTCAACTCTTGTAGAATATACCCCCAATATTTCAAGTTCTGATATAACTTTTCCTAATGAGGATGAATTAATGTAAGATATTGTGGGACTCCAAGAGGAGGCCCAAAGGCTTGAAGATTTAAGGATTAAATAGGCAAAGGAGAAGGAAGAAAAAATAAAGGTTGCCATGTTTGAGAGGGACCAGTTGAGGAGAAGGGTGGAAAGAATGAAATTAATGACCCAATAATAACCTTCTCTTGTTTCTACTTCATACTACAGTCCTATTTTAACTCCTATTCTTGAAAAAACTACTCTGAATGTTCCTATAGGAACTACCCATACCAACACCTAGACTAGCTCCATTGTTACAAGCTCAGTTGCAGCCCATTCCACTACTAGTAAACCATCACAACTTGTGGATACAATAAAAGGGCCTATGGTTCATCCCAATGGAATGACCAAAAGTGTAAATGTACCATCTAATAATGCCCCTACAACTGCAACACATGATCCCTTAAATATTAAACTATAGATGGAGAATGAACAACTGCAGAGAGAATTAGAGAGAATACAAATTATTGCTAGTAATGTTGAGATGCAAAGGAAGATTGCATTTATGAAATCTTCTATTGGAGATCCTTCAGCTTCTAGTTCACAGAACACACCTCATTTTACACCCCAATCTACCTAAAATATTGGCATGAATATCTCATCTACCATTATTCTATTTGTTCCCCATTCCTAGCCACAAAATTCCAATGAAATGGGACAACCTTCCCAGCACCAAAGAAATATCAATACTCAATCTATTGGAAGTAATTCCAATCAACCAGGAAACCAAAATATGGGAGGGGAAAATATAAATCATGGAAATCAGAACACTGGTGGGCAGGGTAGTGGTGGATCTCAACCAAATCAAGGAGATCAACTTTCCAGAAGACCTAAGTAACTAGACAAATATAGGCAATTGTGGTTTGATGGGATACCTAGTTATCCTAATCCTTTTCCCAATGACATAAAAAATGTATTGGTTAGGTTTTTAGAAATAATGCCATATCAAGGGAGGATCATTTGAGATCATTCAATCAAAGGGGGAGAATATTTTGGAGATTTTTGAATTTTTGACATGTTGCCATCAATGACAAAGGGGGAGATTGTTGGAAGAATGACATTGATGGAAACATGCAAAAAATACTAATTCACCCCCCTCTCAGTATTCTGAGTGTTCAACACAAACCTAGTATGACCTTTAAATTTTTTATATTTTAAATAAAACCTAATGCATAGACTAAATCTAGAATGTACAAACCATATCTATTTTTATGCATAGAACATACACAATCATACTCATCAATATCTTGACATTTATAAGGAAAAAAATTCTCATATTCATAAACAAAATATTTGTTTGATACTCAAGGTTGAAGGATATATTTTAATTTCAAAGCTAACAACAACATACCAAAATGATTCTCCCATAATTGCAAAGCTATGTTCCTCCTCTATGTTTTCCACCATTCCTTCCTCTTCTTCTCATTTTATATTTTATTATTACCATCTGAAAACCCCTTGAAGTTTCTCCATCTCCTTCTCCATGAAGCTCTAGATTCTCTCATGTATTTACCCCCACTTTTCCCTTATTCATTACAAATAAAGAAGTGAATTATGATCTATTCATTGGAGTTCATCTCCTCTTTGCTTTGTAGTACTTCCACATTCAATGCATTAAATACGTTTAGCTCTACTTCATGGAGTTCATCCACATCTCACAAATTTTTGAATTATAAACTCTCAAAGTAATAACTTTATAACTATTTAATCATTCATATGCATATATCTCTTCTCTCACTTTATGTATGTATGTATGTATGTATGTGTTTGTATATATATATATATGCATATATATACACATATACATATATGCATACACATATATATGAATGTACATATATATGTATGTATTTATGTATATGTGTGTGTACACGTACATGTATATGTATATATGTATATATGTGTATACATATGAGTAAAAGTACAAACCAATGTCACACTTTATAAAGGAATTAACCAACACAAATAAAAATTCTCAACTTCGACTGCATAAAAGTGATATTTATAATTATGTTTTGAATTTAAAAATTATGTAAACTAATGAAGTGTAGAAACTCTTGATGAAGTTTATTTATGTAATTTTTCAAATTTTTAAAAAATTATTTTAATATTTTTTTTTTAATAAATTTAAGGGTATATTTTGAATGGCTGAAAATTTTAGGAAAAAGTGACATTGAGTTGACATCAAGAAAAAAATAGCAAACAAATTTATTTTCCCTTGATTTTGTTTTCCCTAATAGATAACTTCAGTATCTAGTACATGGAAAATAAATAATAAAATTTTAATGTATATTTTCCTTGTAATAACATTTTAAAGTCAAACGTACCAAAATTTGATAGTTTCCATTTGACATCAACTATTGTATAATTTTTTTATTATTCTCAAAAAACAAATTATACCCTTTTGAAGAGGATTCTCTCCTCTAGTGTACCATATATTTTTCATTTTTTTTAATATGTTGTAGTATTTTTAAAAATTTCTAATTAGCCTCATTTTTTTTATTTTAACAACCTACTTTCATTATTTAAAATAAAAAACATAATCAAAATATCAAAAAAATTATATATTTGGATTTTTTACTCTAAGCTCTACAAAAGGATATTTTTATTTTTTATTTTTAAAGATCATTTTGACTAAAGAAATATTATGTTCAAGTGGAAATTTTTAGAAATTTCTGAAAAAGGATGAGGTGGCTTCTGACAAGGATGCCACATAAACAGTTTCAGTAGAAAGGGTTTTGCCCGAAACCCTTTCTATAGAAACCTTACACATTTATTGAGTCACATTTTAAAGTGACAAAGGGAAAAATTCAAATTTTGTAGTTTCAAGCGAAAGGGTTTCTCTTGAAACTCTATGTGCCACATATAGGCCACATGGTTTTGGGTGATTGTTTTAACCACAACTATTTAGGTTGAAATGGTTTCACTCGAAACTATTTAGTTGTCCAAAAGTGTGACACAAGTTTTTTCTTTTACCCATACATACATATATACATATATGTATGTATATATAAACATATATACATATATACATACATATGTATATATGTGTGTATGTATATATGTGTGTGTGTGTGTTTACATTATACCCATGCAAGTATAATAACCATGCATCCTATTTGTGAAGAATAATATATCAAATGCATAACAACATTGACAAAGAGAAAAGTGCAAGAGTCGATAACAAACTACCAAGGTAATGTGACAAAAAAGAGAAAAAGAACAACCAAAGAGGAAAAAAATTGCGATGCAAGGTACCATCACACTTATGACTTAAGATTAATATCAAAATAATATATATGTAACCAGACACTATTCTTTGTTGCAAAAAGGTTTCAGACTATGTTAACTAGGAGATGGATGAACCTAACTGGAAGGAGCTCAAAATGCTATTAAGAAGGGATAATCTAAGAGGTTAGAGATAGATCAATTGGGATCTGATCCTACTAAGGCTTCACAATCTAAGTAGGGAGGCTAAGTGGTTTGACAGAGAAAGGGAAGATGAATGGTTATGGAAAGGTAGCTCTTTGAGTTGTTTCTTATTAAAACAGGCATATGAGGAATTGGTTAAGCCATTGTTGGATATCAGAGATCATCTATGGGATACGGGGTGGTTAAAGAACTTGGTTCCTAAAATTAACTGTTTCTAGTGGGCTACTTCACATGGAAAAGTTATCACTATTGATAACCTGGTCAGAAGGGGATTCAAGTTAGTTAACAGATGCCCCCTTTGTAATCAGAAGGAGGAGTCAATAATGCACATCTTCTTTCACTGTGAGTTCTCCAGAGAGGTTTGGTCATTCTTCTTTACATTGTTGTCCACTGACTGGGTGTTTCCTCACTCAATGAAGTTGTTTATTGAAATATGGTCAAATTGTCCCTTTTCCCATAATTTTATTGTTGACATATGGAACCAAGTTCCCTAGTTTGTGACCTGGGGAATATGGAAGGAAAGGAATAACAGGATTTTTAGGGAGGTGGAGAGAAGTAGTCATGAGGTTTGCATGGGTATCAAAACACAGATTAAGGAAAATTTGGAAGTAGGAAGATACAGCTTCTCCAAAGTCTAACCTAACTACAAAGAGCTGAGGATAAAGCAAATTTGGGGTATTATTAAGGATCTTACTAACCTCAACTAGATCAAGATGCTAACTAGAATGACAATAGTGTGCACCCCTCCTCAGAAAGATTGGATAAAGTGCAACTTTGATGGATGCTCCAAAGGAAACCTAGGAATAGCAGGGGTAGGTGGTTTTCTCATAAACCACAAAGGGGAGTGCATAGTGAGCTTTGGTATTAATTTGGGTGGTTGTTCCAATAACAAAGTAGAGGCTATAGCTACATTAGGAGGCTTCAAGATCCTTAAGGAGCACGGTTTTAAAAATGTCATTCTAGAAGGAGACTCTAAGCTTATTGTGGATATTCTGAATGCAGTGGCTATGCCACCCTAGGAGCTAAAAAATATAATTGACAAGTTTATGGTCCTGAAGGGTTATTTCACCAATTGCAAGGTGCGACATGTTTACAGAGAAGGCAATAAATTTGTTGATTGCACTACCAATGAGGCACTTAGGTGTATGGGGTGGACCCGTTGGATAAAAAATAATATGCCTAAGTCTTTAAGAGATATTATTTTAAATGAAAAATTTGAATATGATTACAATCTACAAAGATGAAGAGTTGATGTTGTGCAGGGAGCTTGGGAGACATTATGTTTTTAAATGCTTGTAGATCAATGATGTTATTGGGAGTATGGTGTTGTATTTGATGAGCTCATTAGAAGTTAAAATTAATCATTTATTCCTTCCCGAGGGGATTGAGGATCACATGGAGAATTTAAAATTGAGAAGGGATGTCACTTCTAATTGTACCAATAAGCCTAATGTCAACCCTCCCTTTATTTCTAAAGATTTGCAAGGTTGGAAATTTAATGTGAATTTTAATACTTGTAAAATAAATGATGAGATTGTGATACTGAGAATTTTTTTGTAGGCTTCCTCTAAAAGAAACTTTTGGATTCCTCATTTCTTATGGGCTTTGTTTGTCATATTGAGAAAGAGTTCTTTCTGCAACACGAGTAGAGAGCTGAAGAAGAGGAAGGTTATGAGCAATTGCTCATAGCAAACAAAAAAAATTCATAGTATCAAAATGGGAGGACCAAGGAAGTGCACTAAGCCTCCTAACTACTAGGCTCTTAAGCAGAATGTGGACTTGTGGGGGTTATTTGAAAATGCGGGTATGGTTACTTTCTTTGAAACGTTGAAGGGCTACAATGAGAATTTAACTGCCAAGTTCACCAATTCTTGGAGGAAGGGAAGTGTTACTAGCGGAGTTGTGAAGTTTGAGGTGACGACGAGTTTCATAGTGGAAGCAACTGAATTATAGAAGAAAGTTTTAAAGGTGGCTAAGAAGAGTGGGGCCAACTCCAAAAAGTCTATGGAAAAATTTCTAAATGAAGGGGAGAATTTAAAATGTTTCCAAAATGGGTATGCTAGGTTAGAGCTCCTCACTTAAGTCTCGTCGGCAATTTATCTTTATCACTCATCACTGATTACTTCAGGAGTGTATGTTCTGAATTGGTGGCAAGTGATGAGTAGTATTTCTTTGATTTCACTCATCGTGAATAGTTGCTGGAGCTCTAGATATCAATGCATGATGAGCGATGTTCCTTGTATCGTTGATTTATCACCTATCGCTAATGGCTTTTGAGCCTTGAGTATTGTAATAGCAATAAGTGATGGCCTTCGGCCTTATGTTCTTATCTTCATCGCTCATCGTGGATGGTCATGAAATGATAAATTTCAATTAGCAATGAGCGATATGATGGGTTTCTTGTGCATCACGTATCACAAATATGTTTTGAGTGATAAGTTCTATATTAGTGATACACGATACACAATGTCACTATGAAAATCTCTCATCGCTAATTGCTTGCAAATTGTATGAGGAGAATTAGTAATGAGCGATGGCTTAATGTTTCTTGTATTTTATCGCTCATTGCGGATTCATTCCAAAGCTTGAGTTCCAAAATCACGATAAGCGATAGAGTTATATGTTTAAAGTTTCTTTCGCTAATAGGAATAAATCTTATCTGCGATGTATTTTGTACCATTTATTTTCATGCAGGTGTGCGTGTCTTAATCTAATCTCTTCATTGTCTCTCCCATCGCTAATAGGATCCAAGGTGTGAAGTTTAAACTATTGATGTGTGATGGGAAAATGAACGTGATCAAAGATGGGCCATAGATCCAAGGGCTGATATTTCATCACATGAATGTTTGCATCACTGATGGAGTTGGTCAACGATGAGATATATCAGCGATAAACGACAACTATTGCATGAAGAGGCAATGTGGAAGAATCCCGAGGACATCATAAAAATCAAAGTAGAAAGTAGCGAGGCGAATTAAGGACCATTGATATAGTTTTAAAACAGAGTGATCAACGGTTAGGATTTGAACGAGAACGGCTAATAGTCAGTTCACTCGCGTGGAATTACTATCAAGCATTAATGGTGGCATGCCTATCTCTTGGCCATAAAAAAAAGTAGATACCTTGTTGTTTGTGCATTTGGATTCGCTCACAAGAAGAAAGGGATACCAGAGGAAATTATGCAAGAAGCTCCAAAAAATACAATAGCAAGTGTGGCAAAGCATTCACCCAGGTAAGGAAATTGTATATCTCTTTCTAGTTGAAGTATTAAGGTCAAATACCTTAGAAAGTTGATAGGGAATTGGAAAGATTTTTTGCTTGTCCATTAATGATAGCTTCAATTTAGTGATAAGTACTGGGTAAAGTTTGAGGAGATAGTTTTGTTCATAAAGTAGTGCCTTGTGTTCTCATACTTATCAAGGGTTTCTTTTAGACTGTAAGAAATTATAAACCCTAGTTCTCTTGCATTGCAAACATGAGTGAGCTAGATCCCAGTGAATCTACTATTAGGCCGGAAAGGAGACCAAAGAAAAAGAGGGTTAAAAGACTTAAAACTCAAGATGTTTCAACTGAAGTCAAAACCACCTATGGTATCCAACCCTTCACCAAGTACTCCTGCAACATCTACTAGGTCCAAAAGTGCAAAGAAGGAAACATAAAGGTTTATGCAGGAGGCCTTTGGAAATGTAAACGAAGGAGGTTCACGAATTGGAAAAAGACCTACTGGTCAAGTTGTCATGACCACCAGGTTAATTGATTATGCTGGTGAGATTGGTGAAAAACCCCAGCCTCAAAGCTGGTGGCAACTTTTCAAGTATGCTTTTAATAGGCAGCATTCTAGTAAGCATGCATGTTACTTATGGGGGCTGAACCTTGGAAAGTTGGTGGTACCAAATGTGTTTGTAGAGGTGGACTTGATGATGGAACTGGCTAGGCACTATAATCCCATTGATAGAACAATCAGGAGTGAAAATGGTGATGTAATCCTAGAAGTGACAAAGGACAAGATGGTGGAAGTATTTGGGTTAAATCCCAATTGTAATGTAAAGTTTAGGTGTGTTGAGCTATATGTTGAATATGAGAAAAACAAATTTGCATACAAAGAGAGATTGCTTGTTCGACATAGAAAGAGCAAGGAGAAATTCCTCCCTAAGGATTCTGAGCCTTTTGAGTGTGAGGAGTTTGTGGATTATTTCAAGAACACTTATTATTGCTTGAATCAAGTGTGTTAGCTCAAAATTTTGAGGTAAGGATAGCCCGTGACTTATTGCTAATGGTGGAAGATATACAAGGTCATAAATAGAACACTAGTTTTGATTATGCCAACTATGTTTTTGATCAGATGCATAAGGATTTCCTCAATTTGAAGAAGGAGGTGCTCCCTTTACATTTCCCTCATTATTCTCTACTAATGCATATGCTCTTATGGGAGGGTGATTATGACTGGAAAAGAAAGTTGGAATTGAGATTAAGGGACAGTGAAAATAATGTTTTACCAGCACAAATGTGGACATAAATTTGGGATCAGGACTGTGCCAATTCCAATTATGTCATGTTTGCTAATGTTATAAGATATGGTATCCTAGAAGCGTTGGGTGTAGCACCTATTCACAGGATTTCTCCAGAAATTAGAAATATCATGCGCCCAAAGGATACACCAGGATCTAGAGCAACACATAATTGGGAAAATTGGTTTCTTCATTCAAAATATACTTTGATCAAAGCCTATGGAGCTAAAGTGGCACCACATTGTTTTCCCTTGTATGTCTTCGATAGATTGGCCTTCATGGAACTCATGTGGTAGATTGATGTTATGGATTATGAGATGTTCAAGAAGCCCAAGAAAGGTATTGTGGTGCATCCCCAATGCACTTTTGCTTACTTCAAAGTTACTACCCCTGAGGGGTATGAAAAGTTTGGGATCATGGTGAATAACCTCATAATGTCTTTTACTGAGATTAGGATTTTTGATCCGAAAGGATTTGTGGGTGGAAGTGTTGTGTAGTTTTACACACACGCCCCACTGAAAGTAGGGACCCTCTTTTTGCTCTGGCTTTTGGTGTCTTTTGGCCCCTTAATTTTGTTGATTTCATTGCCTTTGGAGATCCTTAAATGTTCATATTGCTTGCCCAAGTGATTTCCCCAGGTTGCACTTTGAAAAAAATAAGTTCTGTGCAAAATCTAGGTTCTTACCCCAATCCAGGATTTTTCCAGTCCGTCCAGATTTTCCTAGAGTCTGCTCAAAGTCCGGCCCTGTGCAAAAATTCGGGTTTTTGGTCCAGTCCGGGATTTTCTGGTCCGTCCGGATTTTCCCGATTTCCATGAAATGTCAGATTTCTTCAGTTTTCCAAGTTTTTGCCTGCATCCAGGATTTTCCGCTAGACCCAGATTTTCCCGGATTTCTTCAGTTTTTCGGGTACGTGCCAAAGTCTAGAATTTTATGCCGTCCGCGGAAATCCGGTCCACCCGGATTTTTCTGGATTTTTTGCCAGACTTTGTGCAAATTGAAATACTGGATTAAATTGATGAATTTAATGATAAATGCTCAACATCCCATGCTTAATTTGATATATTACACGATGTTTCGCGCATTCTTGGTTCGTTTTGATGATCTATTATTGAAATTTTTGCCTTATTCGGTAGAATCCTGTCCAACTGGTTTTTTCTGGATTCTGGTCTGGAGTCCGCCTGACCTGGATTTTCCCGGATTTTCCCCTTGGTCTGGTTTCCCGAAATGGAAATTTTTTCGAAAATGATTATTTTTCCAAAAATGGAATTTTTTTAAAAATGATCCCGAAATGAAAATTTCAGCTAATAAAATTTCCAAAAAATGGAAAAAATTCTAAAAATGGAAAGCTTCCTTATAAAAATGTAAGTTTTTTTAGAAAAGGTCAAAATTTTATTCAAATTTAATTTGAACATGTGGGCTATTAATAATGATATCTGTTTTTCAAGACTAAACAAATATTAAAAGGGGGACTTGTATATGGATTCGTGCCAAAAGAGGGAAACTGAGGTCTAATTTAAATTTTCAAAATGGGACCTGCCTAAGAATTCGTGTCAAAACTGTCTACAGCTGGAGGACTTTCTGGAGGGCACTTGAATCTGATCTTGTTGGAGATTGTGGGCCGACATGGATAATATTCATGCATTTAATGCAAATCTTGTCCTATTTTGAAATTCTCCTGGCCGACCTGTTTTGGGGCCAGTTATTGTTGTAAAATCTAATTGGGCCGACATGTTTGGGGGTTCTCTATAAATGGCATTTGTGCCTCATTTGTAAAAGAGGGAGATTTTAGGAATTTGACTAGGCCAGAACTGGCAAGTAGTTTTCAGAATTAGTTGTAGGAGATGAAAGACTTGAAATTGTTATATAATGCTGGAGAAGTAATGCAATTGGATTGTTGATTTGGCAAACTTTGTATTTATTTTCAACAGTTTTTATGGTTTCTTGTTCTTGATTCTCAGATATTAGATGTTAGATGTTAGATTTCAGCTCTTTTACAATGATGGTGAAATGTTAATAATGTTGATCGATTTCCGGTCCATACTTTTAGCAATTTGTTGATTGTAGATTGTTGTGTAAAGTTAGTCTGGGCCTTACTTCTGTGCTAAGTTCAATTGTGAATGCTTGTTTACATTGTGCCAGCAGTTGGGTATGTGAATGAATGTTCAAAGTCTGAAAATCTTTGGATTTCCCCAGAAGATTGTACCATTTCTGTGTAGTTGCAAGTTTGTCCTTGATCAAGCAGAGATCGGTTTTGTTAGGGATCTGTCCATTTGTAGCTTTCATCATTATTGTGATTGATCTTAGGAGTTAGAATAGAATAGAATCTCTCTAGACCCTTATCTCTTTTGCTGCTTATTTTGAATCTGGGTTAATTTTAGGATTAAAAGCATCACTATATCATTGCATCTGATGAAAATTCACTTCCAACATTGCTCATTCGTAAGGCCCCTTGTGATTACCAGCATTTTCACATATTATCTGAGTTGTTTATGCATTGTCATGACCTGACACCTGAGAGACCTTGGGGTGATTTTCAGCAATTTATTGTTGAAGATTATCTTTCAAAAGAGATAGAATATCATTTTTTGTCTGAGTTGTTGCTATGCAGAAAACACATCAATAGGAAGAAGAAGAGATAAAAACTTAAAAGTGATACGCCATGATTTCTTATACAAAGATGATGTATTAAGGAATTTGACAAGTGATGAGGTTGTCATCACTAGAAAGAAGGAATGGAAAACTATAATGAACATTGAAGAAAGTATCATAAAGAGGAATTCCTTTTATATAAGTCCATATAATGTAATTGCAGACCCTCTTGAAAGAGTTTTCACTATGCTAAGGGATTATATGAGTGGTGATTTTAAGGTGAAGGTGAAGGAGGCTACTAATAAAGCACAAATTCTCTTAGAACAACAACAACAAGCTATGGATATCCCAAAGCAACCTATAGATGTTCAAGAAGTTAGGGAGGAACAAATGGCAGAACATGTGCCAAGGAATGAGGAGGTGGAGCAGAAATTCCCTCCTCCTCATATTGAGGAAACTCATAGTTCAGATGTTCCCCCTTAAAGAATTGTCAAATGGAAATATGATAAGGAAAGTGATGATGATCCTAGAATCAAGGAATGTGATGAATTTCTTGTTCATGATAAATTTGTGCAATCCAAAAAATTTAAGGAATTTATGGTTCATCGGTGGAGTAAAGAGATAAAGGGGAGGCTAAAATTAACTCAGGCTAATGTTGAACCTTCCCATCAGGAAGAAGCTAAGAAAGCAGAGGAGGAAAATATCAGGGCTGAAATTGTATCTATTACTCCCACTAAGGCTAGGAAAATTGTCATAGATAGTGGAATCATGTTATTACTATGATGCACTATTATTGTTGATATTGCGTATGATGCAATAAGAAGAGACCCTCAAGCTTCAATATCTGAGGAGCAGTTTGAGGATAAGGTGTTTGGATCTGGATATAGTCCAAAGTTGCATACTCTTGCAATTTGGTCTATGGAACCTAATACTAGTAAACATGATGTTGTTAGGCCTATTGAAAAAGTTATTGGTGCCTTAGTGGTCAAAAGAGCCACAGATATAACTCATATCCAAGCAGCTGAGTTAACTGCTCATGCTTCAATGCTTAGCTTGGATACTACACATATTTCTCATAAAAAGTATGATTCTTTGGTGAAGGATTACAATAAGGCCTTGGATGAAATAAATAAGACGAGGGCCATTGTTCAGGCTACTCAGTCAAAAACAATAATAACCTTGCCATCCTCTTCCTCAAATTTTTCTACACTAGATAAGGAAACCTTGGACTTAAAAATTAAAGATTTAAATGATCAATTGAATACTGAAAAGGAAAATGTCAAGAAGGCCAAGCTTGAAACTGTTAAGGTGGAAAATGAAATTTTTGAGGATGTATTCAAGCATAGGGTTACCAAATTGGTCAATAAGGCTAATGATGTTTTGGTTGCTTACAAGAATATTCATGAAGCAAACACAAAGTATTTGTAGGTACAAGAGGATTTCAAGAATGAATGGAATAATTGGATTACTAGGGCAAGTGCCTTAAGAGAAATGATTCCCAGAATGAAGGAGGATCCTGAGGCACCTACTAATATTCCTGAAATCTTGCAAATCATTGACTCAATTAATGAGATAACTACTTTCCCTAGAAATTTAGGTGTACAACTCCAAAGTAAGATGAAAACATTTAAAGAAATGGAGAAATGTGGTATGCCTTAGATATTGAGTCCAAAAGGTGAGTTACAGCCATTTGACACCTGGAAGGAAGATTTGGGAGGAATGCTTGCAACAGCTATGATGGCATTGACTGTCACCAACTACATCTTGTTGAATCCAAATATTGATACATTGGTGGAGATTGAAACAAATATGGGCATTTTTGTTAAAGAATCCAAGGTCCTAATTGATGCTAGATACTCTTAGTATAGTGCTAAGGTGTAAGTTTTTTTGAATATGAAGTGGCCAACTAAAGAAGAGTATAACCCTTGGTTGGAAAAATACAATGAATGAATCAATGTGAGGATTGATAATGAGTAAGGTACATAAAGGATAGGATAAGAGCAATGCATAGCCTGAATATAATACAAATTAGGCTTTTGATAAAACATTGCAAAAATATTGTTCTCTCCTCAATTTCAAATAGGTGGCACGTGGTGTTGATATGGATCAAACAATTTTGACTTTTTATCTGTTTTCCTTGTCTTGCTTCGTAAATTTTGTTGTCTGGTTCTCCCACAGTGGGCATTTTTTTTAACGCATGGGATATATTTTGAAGATTTTGTGACAAAAAAATGATTCCTTTTGAGGTGGGACTTGTTTTCTACAATGAGTTGAGGTCAATTTTTCCTGATGTCTATTTTCACCACTTGAAGATTCGAGTGTAACTGAAAAAAGGAATATTGTTGCAGTGGTCCAATGAAATTTTGACATGTGTGCTTCCTGGCCTGAAGCTTGTTTTTCTCTTTCATCTCGATAAGAAAGAATTCAAGGCTGGAAGCATCAATTTGTTGAAAAATTGAGTTAACACTGTGAAATTGTAAGGATAATACTAAGCAAGTTTTAGAATTTTTTGTCTTAAGTTTCTTTTGGACTTCAATGTTATGTATGTAATTTTGATAATAGTACAACAACTACAATACAGAGTAATACCGATTTCATGGCTATTATATCTCCTTGTATGCATTCTATGAGTTATGAATGAAAGTAATCTAGGATTTCTTTTGTTTGTCTCTATTGCTTCTCAATAGATGTTTAATTTCATGCTTGCTTATTAATTCAATGAATTAATGTAAGTGCTCAGGTGAGATTAATAACTTGTAAGAATTGGGTACTAAGATGCTTGTAAGCAGTAATAATCATGAATTTCATAGAGGAATGTTGTAATGCGGGGTTTCTTGAGACTGTAGGTACTATTGTTTGAATTTTTATCGGGTCACATAGGTTGATATTGACTTCGTGCTTGGGATAAAGGCACCAGTTCGTGCAAAATACTTGTGGTTCAATTTTTGTGTATATTCATCGGTTAATCAATTTTAATTTACAAGTTCTCAACTGGATATCACCGTATTTGTTTTGTATTGAAGTTCCACCTTCTCATACTCCATGTATGGGACATTGATTAATGAGCTGCCAACTTATTGGATGCACTATGTTGTTGAGTAGTTTTATAAGAAGTATTTGTTATTGACAATGTATTTAGTTATAACTATGATAACTCCTGAATATACATTGTGGGATCACCCTCCCAGGTTTCACAGAGCCCAAAGAGTAGGAATAGAAGTCTTGCAGCTTCTATTCATTCATTGGACAATCCCTTTAGAGTATTGATCATTGGAAATGGAAAAGTCCATAGGTATTTCTGGAGATCAGTTTGGTTCTTAAAAAATAACCAACAAATTGGCGACTCTGTTGGGGACTAGCTAAGTCCAAATTCTCTAGTTCAGATCTGGTACAGTCAGAGTCAGTTGAATTTTATGATATTCTTTACCATTTAAAGAATAAATCTTTTTAAATTTTGTTACATTAGTCCCATCATACTTAGTCTTATGCGTCAAGTCTTGTTCCATTTTGCCACCTTGTGTCGGGTAATGTTTAAAATATTTTCTGAAGTAACAAGTACAAAATCAAAGTGCAATCACTTTCTATTTCCTAGTATTCTAGGTGGTGACTATGAGTTCTCTAATACTAGTGTAAAGATCAGTTCTCAAAAGGAAGACAAGAAGAAATATTTTGCAATATTTGACATCATGAGGAAGACCAGAAGTTATGTGAAGAAGTACCCTAAGCAGAAGGTAGAATCTGAACCTACAAAAGAGAAGCAACCTGAATGGGTCAGGAAATGCTCTAAATCAAGTATGTGATTCCCCTGTTGATGCATCTCCTACTTTCAATATTGATTTAATTAGTGCTAGTATCCATGAAGAGGCACATGAAGTTCAAGGGTCTAACATAGACCAAGGAATTTTTCCTGTTGAACAAGTGTTTGATAATGAGCTTAATATTTCAAGAGAGGAGGATAGGTGGGAGTTTTGGGGAAATAATAAGAAGTTTTCAAAGCCTTAACCCATGGAATTGGTTCCTTTTTTAATGGAAAGAATTTTAAGCCAAGAGGTGAACCTCTTGATGAGCATGCCCACTCTTCTCTTGAGGAAGATCTTGTTGACCAGCCCTTCTATACTCTTGCCCCGAGTGATCCTGGAGATGTTCTAGAAAATTAGGATGATATAGATAAAGACATGAGAGCTATAGAAGAGGAAGAGCTAAGGCTTCAAGAAGAAGAAGAAAATAGAATGATGGCATTCAAAGAAAGGGAAGATAGGATTCAGTCTAAGCAACTCGAGAGAGATGCTAGAAAACAAAATTTGGAGAAAATGAGAGAAGATGTTGCTAGGCATAAGAATTTTGAGGAAAACCTTTTGAGATTTGCTTCTAATATTACCAATGATATTCTTGAAGCAACAGTCTTGATGGGAACCTCAGCTACTGATACCTACACTACATCTATTTCAACTACTAGAGCCTTAGATCCTCATGTTAATGTTAAGAAGACATCATTTGTAGATCATGGGAAGAAACCCATTGACCAACCCAAGAAAACTACCTTCAATACCAATGCTAATACCAATACCTCATCTACTGAAATCCCCACACATAAAGCCAAAGTTGATCCAACTCCATCCACTACACCTCCAAATCCTGAGTTATTGGAATTACAATTGCAGAATGAAAAGTTGCAAGAAGATTTGAAGAAAGCTGAAATAATAGCTTCTAATGTAGAGATGGCTAGGAAGATTGCTTTTCTAAAAATTTCCATAGCTACTCCAAAGTCTTCAAGTTCTGAACATCCTAATAATGAGTCACATAAGAAGAAGTTAGATGAACACACTCCTAGTGGAGGTGGTGGTAGAGATCAAGGAGGTGGCGATGGAGGAAACAAAAAGAATGATAATTCGTATTTTGAAGATGATGAAGGAAGCAAGAAAGGGGAGGTGATGGTGAGAGTGGGAAGGGTAAATATAGTAGCCACTCTGACAACAAAAGAGATGATGAGCAAAGAGATGTTCATAGGGATCAACATACTAGGAGGCCACTCCAAGTAGATAGATACCAACAATTGTGTTTCACCAGAATACCTGGCTACCCAAACCCTTTCCCTAAAGATTTCTGACCTACTCTAGTCAGATTCTCTGGTAATAATTCCTTGAGTGGTAAAGATCATCTCAAGGCATTTGCTAATGTTATGGATGATTTTGAGGTAGAGGCAGAAGATGTCATGATGAAGTTCTTTATGCAATCTCTCACTGAAGATGCTCGAGAGTGGTATAGAAGTTTTCTTGTTGAGAGCATTAGCTCTGGAAGAATTCAAGAGGGTTTTTAGAGAGCAATATGGTGACAAGACTGATTCAAGCTTTCTTTTGAATCAATTTAATAATATTTCTAAAGGTTCTAATAAATTTTTTGCTAAGTTCAATACAAGGTTCCAAAAGGATAGGAAGAGGTTTCCTCCTCATTTACAATTAAATGGCCATGTATGTTTGGTAAACTATTTCAATGCTTTTGATGCAAAAATGAGTTACTGCTTGCTAGATAAGAATCCTCAGTCATTAAGGGAAGCCTTTAAGATGGCGGAGCATTTTGAAAATATTATCAAAGCAAATGGTTATGTTGGTAGAAGAGATGATCCAAAACTCTTCAAAAGTTCAAAAAAGGAAGATAAAAGTTCAAGTGCCAAAGGGGGAACTCTGGAGGATAAGATTGATAATTTTATGAAGACTATAAGTGATAAAATTGTAAAACAAGAGAAGGCTCAACCAAAAAATTATCAAAGGACTGAAAGACCTCCTAGGTTACAAGACCACCCATATAATACCAATTGGTATAATGGGAAGCCTGTTCTAAATAATCAGAGAAACGCCCAAAATAAAGTTCCTCCAGATCCTCTGCAAAAGAATTCAGGAAATTTTATTGAAACTACCCCTTGGTGTATGATTTTCCAAATGCCACATTCTTCTCAGCAATGTGTAGTAGCACAGATGGTTGAAGTAGAGGATGACATTCTTGAGGACTATGATCAGCAAAATGAGGAGGACGGTGATGTACTTATGATTATGGGTGATTCTGATGTTGCTGACAATGAATGCTCTTCTGATGAAGACACTTATGAAGTGGATGTAGATAATTAAAGGCAAGTTGCTAGTGCATATCATCAACAATTTCTCTCTGATGAGGATGCTAGTAGTGATGTTGAGGTTTACAATTTGGAAGCAATAGAAGATGGTGTTTCATTAAGAAGACCCTTAGAAGAGGAGATTGCAAAATATACTGCAGTCTTGGTCGCCCAAGCTAGAAGTTCCTATCATTTGAGGAATAGAACTATTGGAGGTGAACAAGGCAATCCTACTATTCTTTTCATCAAGGAGTAGAATTCCAAGGGCAAAGAACGTGATCCTAATGTAAAAATGGAAGCAGTCAAAGCTAAAGAAGGAAAGGGAGATAAAATTTGGGCTAAGAGACAAGAGCACCCAGAGGGAGGGTCCACTGACCTCCAGGCACCTGATATGCTCAAATTAATTGTCAAGTGGCAACTGTCTTCTGAAGAGGAATAGTCAGGCAGCCTTAGCCTGGCCAGCCGACGAATGATTTAAATAATACGAGATCCGCAGAATATGTCCTGGCGCCATATTTCCCATTGATGGTAAGGATGTTCAAGTGATGAGAAAACCAAGGGTGCCACATATGTTGGACCATGTTCCTAAAGATGACACAATCCCTTTCATAGATACTAATATCGGTGAGTTCAAGGTAGAAGAAGTATCAAGAGAGGTTGATATATGTCTTGCACCTATAGAAAATGAAGTTTTAAGAGTATATGACAAAAATGGACTTTGGAAAATGTACTTTGATGGTGCAAGTTCCAAAGAAGGGTCTGGTGCAGGGATTTTATTGGTATCACCTACTAGCAATACTTATAAGTTCTCTTTTACATTGTCTTTTGTCTGTACAAATAATGTGGCAGAGTATGAAGCCTTATTATTGGGATTGAGATTGGTTGAGAAGCATGGAATAAAGAAGTTAATGGTAATTGGTGATTCTGAGCTTGTGATTTCCCAAGTAAGAGCCAAATATGCCTATAAAAATAATAGATTGAAGTAGTACATAAATTTTATTTGGGATTCCATTGAGCAGTTTGATGCTTTTGGAATTGATTGGATGGAGAGAGGAAAAAATAGAGTAGCCGATTTACTTGCAAATATTGAATTGAGACCTGATGATATAACTTTCATAGGAATCTCTAAGGTTGAGATATAGACAAGGCCTTCCATCCCTGACAATGTCTACAACTAGTAGATATTCAATGATGATGAATATATTCTAAAAATTTTGAATTGTGTTGATGAATATGAAGGTCAGGAGATTGACTTTGGTGGATTTTTTGAGAATATTAATGGAAAGGACATGGTGTTTGGAAAAGAGGTTATCTAGTTAAAGACAAATAAAATCCCCAAATACCTTGTAGCTCTTGAAAGGGTCTTTGATAGTCAAGATAGAAGAAGGGCCAAGACAACTACTGCTTACCCAAAAGACCTGGAGGAAGTAAATTTGGGGACTAAAAATGCCCATAAGAAAGCTTATTTAGGAAAGAAGATGAAGCCAAAGGTGAAGGAAATGTTAATTGCCTTACTCATAAAATATAGACATGTTTTTGCTTGGTCATACGATGACTTGAAAGCTTACAAAGAGGAATTGTTTCAGCATGAGATTCCTTTGAAGGAGAATGCAAAACCTTTCAGGCAAAAGCAAAGACCAATTAATCCTACTTTAGCTCCCAAGATGCAAGAGGATTTGGTTAAGTTGAGAGATGTTGGTATTATAAAACCCATTAGACAATCTTCATGGGTATCCAATTTGGTACCAGTGAGGAAAAAGAACTGGTGACATGAGATTATGTGTGGATTTCAGGAACATGAATGTATCCTCATTAAAGGACAATTACCAATTTCCAAACATGGAAGCCATGTTACAAAAGGTAACTGGTTGTGAACTACTATCAATGATGGAAGATTTTTCAGGTTATAATCAAGTGAAGGTAAAGGAGTCTGAGCAGTATAAGACTGCATTCACTACCCCTTAGGGCACTTATGTTTATGTCAAAATGCCTTTTGGCTTAACAAATGCAGGTGCCACTTTTCAGAGAGCTATGGATGTAGCTTTCTCAAATTTTATTGATTTATTTATGGTTGTATATCAAGATGACCTGATTGCTTACTCTAAAAAAGAAGAAGATCATTGTATACATTTGGAAAAGGTATTTGTCAGGTCATTAGAATATGGGATATCTCTGAATCCAAAGAAATGTGCTTTTGGGGTCACTAAGGGAAAATTGTTGGGGCACATTATGTCTAAAGGAGTAAGGATAGACCCTAAAAGAGTAGTAGCCATAGAAAAAATCCCTCAGCCAAAAAATGTCAAGGGAATTCAGTCATTTTTTGGACAAATAAATGTTTTAAGAAGGTTTGTGACTAAATTTGTAGAAATTACAAGACCTATTTACAAAATGTTGAAGAAGGGTGAAAATGTGTTTTGGAGTGACAAGCCTAGTCAGGCTTTCAAGAAAATTAAACAAGCTATCAAATAGGCTCTAGTTTTGAAGTCTCTCAATTTTTCCAAACCAATGCACATTTTCTCTTTCACCTCTTTTCATACCATTGTTGTTGTTCTGTTACAGAAAAATGAGGAGGGCTTTGAACAACCCATTGCATTTTTTAGCAAATATTTACAAGTTGCAGAGTTGAAATATGACACTATTGAGAAGCAAGCATATGCTCTGGTAAAGGTTGTAAATAATTTCAAGACTTACCTATAGGGAGCTACTATCATAGCTTTTGTACCAAGTGTTTTTGTGAAAGATATTTTCACTCAGCAAGAGACTATAGGCAGAAGGTGTAGATGGATCAACATGATCCAAGAATTTAACATTGATGTTCAGATCACCAAATTAGTAAGAGGTCAATGCCTAGCTAAATTAATGACATAAGGTAATTTGGAGGCTAATCTGATCAATTAAGCAGAAGTGATTGATGTTGCACCTATCTGTGATATGCAAACATGTGGATGGTATAGAATAATTGTCCAATACTTACAGACTTTGCAGTGTCCTACAGACATGGCTGACAATGACAAGAGAACCTTGAAATTGCATGCCATCAAGTATGTGATTATTAACAATGAATTATGGTGGAGAAGCCTGGATGGTGTACTTCTTAAATTTTTAGATTGAAAGCAGGCACTAGAACTCTTGTAGGAAATGCACAATGGGGTGTGTGGTGGTCATTACATGGCAAAAACCACTACACACAAGATTTAAAGAGCGAGATTCTGGTGGCCCACTGTTTTTAAGGATGTTCACAAGTTTGTTAAGACTTGTAATGCTTGTCAAAGGTTTTCAAGAAAGTTGAAGTTTTCAGGAAATTTACCACTTAGGCCTATGACAGTTCAAGCCCCTTTCCAACAATGGGGGATTGATTTCATTGGAGAGATACCAGAAAAATCTAGTGGAGGCCACTCATGGATCCTTGTTGCCACTGATTATTTCACAAAGTGGGTAGAAGCAATACCCACAAAGAAAGCAACAAGCAAAGTGGTGGTGGATTTCCTATTGAATAATATTCTCATTAGATTTGGAGTCCCTAAGAAGAATATCTCAAATAATGTTGTGTTTTAGGTTGGATGAATTCAAAGACTTTTGTGAGAAACATGGTATACAAGTTTCTTATTCATCACCTTACCATCCTCAAGGAAATGGTCAAGCGAAGTCTAGTAAAAAGAGCTTGATGAAGATCATCAAGAGAGTGATGGAGAAGAAAAAAAAAGGCTTGGGACTCAAAGCTAAAATTGGCACTCTGGGTAGATAAAGTGACTATGAAAAAGGTTGCTGGTTATTCACCATTTGGCTTAGTATATGGTCTAGATGCTAGATTTCCACAGAATAACCTGCTGAAGATGTATAAATTTGTGCAAGAGTATGATGAAGAGATATGTGATGATATGCAGCACAAAATAAATAATCTGGTGTAATTGACTAAAAATATGAAGATGTAGTTGCAAGTTAAGTGTCTACATGATAAGAGAGCTTCTCCCAAAAAATTTGAGGTAGATAGTATGGTGTTTGCCTGGAATGTAAGGGCTCAAGATAAGGTAAACATGGTAAGTTTGAAGCAATATGGGTAGGTCCTTATTTGATAGCCAGCACACATGGGGAGGATTCATATTTCCTTCAAAGCTTAACAGGGGAACTTTTTGAACTACCAGTACATGGACAGTTCTTAAAGCCATACTTCTCCTAAGTATGTTATTTTTCCATGTATGTTGTAGGTTTTGTACATTATGTATTTAGGTGTGTTTTCTTTTTTTGTGTCTGCTTTCGTCTTGCTACCTAGTTCATGTAGCTCCCTAGTTTTTGGTCTGCTTCAACCTAAGATTTTAGGATCTCACCATGCCTACAAGAGGCATGTGTCCCCAATCGGAGCCACTAATGGAACCTACAAATTTTTAATGTTCCATCTCAAAGCCTTGTCACATTTGGGCTGATACCTGAGGTGCTTAAGTTTATTTTCTCTTCACTATTGAGGGGTTCTATTTCACTTTTGACTTCTTATTGCCCATTGTCAGTTACTTTTAAATATCTTACGTCATTCGCGGTCATAGGGTAACCGGTCCCCCTTGCCTAGGTCTGAGTTTCTTATTTTTATAACGTTAAGTAAAGAGCCTTTTTGGCCTTTACATCCTTTGCATTTTATGACTTATGGGTCTTTGATCCTTTTCTATCGTATCATCATAGATGGTCCCCTTCATTAGAACAACTTATGAGCACGTGCTTAAAATTTTTCACTTGTCCCGTCAGCCATTTATCTTTATCATTCATCGTTGATTACTTTAGGAGTGTATGTTTTGAATTTCTGACAAGCAATGAGCGATATTTCTTTGTTTTCGTTCATTGAGAATAGTTGTTGGATCTCTTGATATCAATGCATGATGAGCGATGTTCCTTGTATCGTTAATTTATCGCCTATTGCTAATGGCTTTTGAGCCTTGAGTATTGTAATAGCGACAGGCGATGGCCTCCGGCCTTATGTTCTTATCTTCATCACTCATCGCGGATGGTCATGAAATGATAAATTTCAATTAGCGATGAGTGATATGATGGGTTTCCCATGCATCACGTATCATAGGTATGTTTTAAGTGATAATTTCTATATTAGCGATACATGATACACAATGTCACTATGAAGATCTCTCATCGCTAATTGCTTGCAAATTGTATGAGGAGAATCAGCGATGAGCGATGGCCTGATGTTTCTTGTATTTTACCACTCATCTTAGATCCATTCCAAACCTTCAGTTCCAAAATCCCGTCGAGCGATAGAGTTCTTTGTTTAAAGTTTATTTTGCTAATATGAATAAATCTTATCTGTGATGTCTTTTGTACCATTGATTTTCATGCAGGTGTACGTGTCTTTATCTGATCTCTTCACTGTATCTCACGTCGCTAATAGGATCCAATGTGCAAAGTTTAAATTACCGATGTGTGATGGGAAAATGAACGTGATCAAAGATGGGCCATAGATCCAAGGGTTGATATTTCATCACATGAATGCTTGCATCACTAATGGATTTGGTCAAGGATGAGATATATTAGCGATAAGTGACAACTATTGCATGAAGAGGCAACATGGTAGAATCTTGAGGACATTGTATAAAGCAAAGGAGAAAGTAGTGAGGCGAATTAAGGACCATTGATATAGTTCTAAAACAGAGTGATAGACGGTCAGGATTTGAATGAGAATGACTAATTATCAGTTCGCTTGCGTGAACTTACTATCAAGCTTTAATGGTGGCATGCCTATCTCTTAGCCATAAAAGAACTTAGATACCTGGTTGGTCGTGCATTTGGATTTGCTCACAAGAAGAAAGGGATACCAGATGAAATTGTGCAGGAAGCTCTAGAAAATAAAACAACAAGTGTGGCAAAGTGTTCACCAAGGTAAGCAAATTGTATATATCTCTTTCTAGCTAAAGTATTAAAGTGAAATACCTTAGAAAGCTGATAGACAATTGGGAAGATTTCTTGCTTGTCCATTGATGATAGCTTCAATTTAGTGATAAGTACTAGGTAAATTTTGAGGAGATAGTTCTATTCAGAAATTAGTGCCTTATGTTCTCATACTTATAAAGGGTTTATTTTTTACTGTAAGAAACTATAAACCCTAGTTCTCCTACATTACAAACATGAGTGAGCCAAAGCCCAGTGAATCTAGTATTAGGCCAGAGAGGAAACCAAAACAAAAGAGGGTTAAAAGACTTAAAAATTAGGATGTTTCAGTTGAGGTTAAGTCAAAACCACCTACAATATCTAACCCTTCACCAAGTACTCCTACAATGTCTACTAGCTCCAAAAGTACAAAGAAGGAAACAAAAAGGTTTATGCAAGAGGCCTCTAGAGATGTAAAGGAAGGAGGGTTGCAAATTGGAAAAATACCTACTGGTCAAGTTTTCCTAACCACCAGGTTAATTGATTATGCTGGTGAGATTGGTGAAAAACCCCAGCCTCAAAGCGGGTGGCATCTTTTCAAGTATACTTTTAATAGGCAGCATTCTAGTAAGCATGCATGTTACTTATGAGGGCTAAACCTTGGAAAGCTAGTGGTACCAAATGTGTTTTTAGAGGTGGACTTGATGATGGAACTATACAGTCACTATAATCCCATTGATAGAACAATCAGGAGTGAAAATGGTGATGTAATCCTAGAAGTGACAAAGGACAAGATGGTGGAAGTATTTGGGATAAATCCCAATTATACTGTAAATTTTAGGTGTGTTAAGCTATATGTTGAATGTGAGAAAAACAAATTTTCATATAGAGAGAGACTACTTGTTCGGCATAGAAAGAGCAAGGAGAAATTCCTCCCTAAGGATGCTAAGCCTTTTGAGTGTGAGGAGTTTTTGGATTATTTCAAGAACACTTATTATTGCTTGAATCAAGTGTTAGCTCAAAATTTTGAGGTAAGGATAGCCCGTGACTTATTGCTAATGGTGGAAGATATACAAGGTCATAATCAAAACACTGGTTTTGATTATGCCAACTATGTTGTTGATCAGATGCATAAGGATTTCCTCAATTTGTAGGAGGTGCTCCCTTTACATTTCCCTCATTATTCTCTACTAATGCATATGCTCTTATGGGAGGGCGATTATGACTAGAAAAGAAAGTTGGAATTGAGATTAAGGGACAGTGAAAATAATGTTTTTCCAGTACAAATGTGGAAATGCGTTTGGGATCATGACTATGCCAATTCCAATTATATCATGTTTGTTAATGTTATAAGATATGGTATCCTAGAAGCGTTGGGTGTAGCACCTATTCACAGGCTTTCTCTAGAAATCAGAAATATCATGCGCCCAAAGGATACACCAAGATCTAGAGCAGCACATAATTGGGAAGATTGGTTTCTTCATTCAGAATATACTTTGATCAAATCCTATGGAGCTAAAGTGGCACCACATTTTTTTCCCCTGTATGTCTCCGACAGATTGGCCTTCATGGAACTCATGTGGCAGATTGATGTTATGGTTTATGAGATGTTCAGGAAGCCCAGGAAAGGTATTGTGGTGCATCCCCAATGCACTTTTTCTTACTTCAAAGTTACTTCCCTTGAGGGGTATCAAAAGTTTGGGATCATGGTGAATAACCTCATAATGCCTTTTAATGAGATTAGGATTTTTTATTCGAAAGGATTTGTGGGTGGAAGAAGAAGAGATGAAAACTTAAAAGTGATACGCCATGAGTTCTTATACAAAGATGATGTATTAAGGAATTTTACAAGTGATGAGGTTGTCATGACTAGAAAGAAGGAATGGAAAACTATAATGAATATTGAATAAAGTATCATAAAGAGGAATACCTTTTATATAAGTCCATATAATGTATTTGCAGACCCTCTTGAAAGATCTTTCACTGTGCTAAGGGATTATCAGAGTGGTGATTTTAAGGTGAAGGTGAAGGAGGCTGCTGATAAAGCACAGGTTCTCCTAGAACAACAACAAGAAGAAGCTATGCATATCCCAAAGAAGCCTACAAATGTTCAAGAAGTTAGGGAGGAACAAATGGTAGAACATGTGCCAAGGAATGAGAAGGTGGAGCAAAAATTCCCTCCTCCTCATATTGAGGAAACTCATAATTCAGATGTTCCCCCTAATAGAATTTTTAAATGACAATATGATAAGGAAAGTGATGATGATCCCAGGATCAAGGAATGTGATGAATTCCTTGTTGATGATAAATTTGTGAAATCTAAAGAATTTCAGGAATTTATGGTTCAATAGTGGAGTAAAGAGATAAAGAAGAAACTAGAATTAGCTCAGGCTAATGTTGAACCTTCCCATCAAGAAGAAGCTGAAAAAGAAGAGGAAAAGATCAAGGCTAAAATCACAGCTATTACTCCCACTGAGGCTAGGAAAATTGTCACAGATAGTGGAATCATGTTATTACTAGGATGCACTCTTATTGTTGTTATAGCATATGATGCAGTAAGAAGAGACCCTTAGGCTTCAATATCTGAGCAGTAGTTTAAGGATAAGGTGTTTGGATCTGGATATAGTCCAAAGTTGCATACTCTTGCAATTTGGTCTATGACACCTAATATTGGTAAACATGATGTTACTAGGCATATTGAAGAAGTTATTGGTTCCTTAGTGGTCAAAAGAGCCACAGATATAACTCCTATCCAAGCAAATGAGTTAACTATTCATTTTGCAATGCTTAGTGTGGATACTGCACATATTTCTCAGAAAATGTATGATTCTTTGGTGAAGGAGTACAATAAGGCCTTGGATGAGATAAATAAGATGAGGGCCACTGTTCAAGCTACTTAGTCGAAAAGGACAATAACCCTGCCATCTTCTTCTTCCTCAAATTTGACTACATAGGATAAGGAAACCTTGGCCTTAAAAATTAAATATTTAAATGATCAGTTGAATATTGAAAAGGAAAAATTCAAGAAGGCCAAGCTTGAAACTATTAAGGTGGCAAATGAAATTTTTGAGGATGTATTGAAGCGTAGGGTGAACAAGTTGGTCAACAAGGTTGATGATGTTTGGGTTGCTTACAAGAATATGCATGAAGCAAACACAAAGTATCTGCAAGTACAAGAGGCTTTCAAGAATGAATGGAATAATTAGATTACTAGGGTGAATTCCTTAAGAGAATTGATGCCCAGAATGAAGGAGGATTTTGAGGCACCTACTAATATTCCTGAAATCTTGCAAATCATTGACTCAGTTAATGAGATAACTACTTTCCATGGAAAGTTAGGTGTACAACTCCAAAGTAAGCTGAAAATATTTAAAGAAATGGAGGAAAGTGGTATGCCTTGGATATTGATTCCAAAAGGTGAGTTATAGCCATTTGACTCCTGTAAGGAAGATTTGGGAGGAATCCTTGCAGTAGCTATGATGGCATTGACTGTCACCGACTACATCCTGTTGAATCCAAATATTGATACATTTGTGGAGATTGAAACAAAGATGGGAATTTTTGTTAAAGAATTCAGGGTCCTAATTGATGCTAGATACTCTCAGTACAGTTCTAAGGTGCAAGGTTTATTGAATATGAAGTGGCCAATTGAAGAAGAGTATAACACTTGGTTGGAAAAATACACAGAATGAATCAGTGTGAGGATTGATAATGAGTAAGGTAAATAAAGGATAGGATAAGAACAATGCATAGCCTAAATATAATACAAATTAGGCTTTTGATAAAACATTGCAAAAATATTTTTCTGTCCTCAATTTGTAATAGGTGGCACGTGGTGTTGATATGGATCAAACAATTTTGACTTTTTATCTGTTTTCCTTGTCTTTCTTCGTAAGTTTTGTTGTCTAGTTCTCCCACGGTGGGCTTTTTTTTTTAGCGCATGGGGAATATTTTGAAGCTATTGTAACAAGAAAATGATCCCTTTTGAGGTGGGACCTATTTTCTACAATGATTTGAGGTCAAATTTTCCTCATGTCTATTTTCACCACCTGAAGACTCGAGTGTAACTGAAAAAAGGAATATTGTTGCAGCGGTCCAATGAATTTTTGACATGTGTGCTTCTTGGACCGAAGCTTGTTTTTTTCTTTCATCTCTATAAGAAATAATTCAGGGCCGGAAGCATCAATTAATTTTAAAATTGAGTTAACACTGTGAAATTGTAAGGATAATACTAAGCAGGTTTTATGAGATCTATTATTAATAGTGTATTTAGTTATAACTATGATAACTATTGAATGTACATTGTGGGATCACCCTCCCAGGTTTCATAGATCCCAAAAAGTAGGAATAGAAGTCTTGCAGCTTCTATTTGTTCGGTGGCCAATCCCTTTAGAGTATTGATCATTGGAAATGGAAAAGTCCATAGGTATTTCTAGAGATCAATTTAGTTCTTAAAAAATAACCAACAAAAGGTGTGCAAAATGAGGAGTATAAAGAGAATATGCAGGGGAAAGGTAGTGGGGGAAGTGGTGGTTGGAGGTCAGCCCACCTGGCCAAAGCTGCTTCTAAGGACAAAAAAGGAAAACAAAAAGTCACAGTGTATGTATAGGAAGACTTGGAAATTGAAGATTTTGAATCCCAAGTTGATGAAGATTCTAAAGAGATGGACTTTGAGGATTTTGCATATGATATGGGGAAAGGGGATTTGGAAGATGAAAAGGATGAAGAAGAGGAGGAGCAAACTGAGATAGAAGAGGATCAAAAGAATAATAACTTGATTGTTCAAGATGATGGAAATATGGGCAATGTGACTATTACTGATGACTCTAGTATAGATTTTTTGAAGAGCAGACTAACTTATGTGCAAGTTCAGATGGACGATATGGAGAAAGCCTTGGTTACGCCGATGAGGGTGACTAATAGGCTGATGCGACAGGCGATGATGGGAGCTATTTCTGGAAAAACTAAAATAACCAAGAAGCTGAAAAAACTAGGGAAATCTGATGAATTAAAGGATTTGGATGATTCAAAAGAACCTGACTGGAGGGAATACATCTCCCTCATTAGTGAATATGGGGACCTATTGAAAAAATCCAAGTAATGGATTTTATGCTACTGTTTAAATGTCTTCTATCCTCTTTTTTTAATTTTTCTTCATTATCTCAAACTGCTATTTTATAATACCCTTCTTATGGTTTAGGACTACTTGGTATTTGGTGGACTTGATCAATGGCTTGCGTAGATTTAAGAACACTAGAAAAGACTTTTTGTTTTTTATTAATTCTAGATGGTCTATGGTTATGGTGTTGAATTATGGCTGGTGTGCGACACTGGATGTTGTTTTATGATGTTGGTTGGTGGTGTTGTTTCCCACCTTGTTTCAGTTCCTTTTTTTGTTTTTTGGTTGTAACCGTGGGATCAGGGCCCTTTCCCTACTTATCTAATAAAAAACAAGACACTATTCTGTGTGTGTGAGTTCCCAAAGTCATGATGCACTAGTCATTCTCCCTGATCTTCTTCCTTCTCTTTGATGATGCTATCCCTCCTCATCTAGGAGGAAGAACTAGTTCCCTACATCCATCTAATTTACCAAACAAGGTAGCTATTCCATTATCCATATTATTATATCATAAGGGTAAGTACACCATATGTGATACAAAAGAGGAGTCTTAAGATGCCACTTTTTTGAAATCAATAAAGTATGTTATTCAACAAGAAAAATGAAGATAGTTACACTCAAAATTTGAAGATGTAACAAGAAAAAGAGTTGTAGTGCTTCAAATCTACTTTATAAACTAATATTTTTTTTTGAAAATGGTGAATATTAAGGGTTTCACAAAGGGGAAGCACACAAACTGGTCCTAGTTTTTCAAAAAAAACATGATAGTGTTTGGTGTGCTCCCCCTAAAATGTTAACATTTTTTAGAATTTCAAAATTCACTACATTAAGAGATTATCTAGCACCATGTAGTTTATTCCATATTTTTTGGCTGATTTTTTAATGAATATATGATTTTTTACTAATTTTCGAAGTGGGCACATCTTGAAAAACAAAAATGTGAGTGTGTCCCCCCCTAAAATTTTTGAAAACTAATTGAAAATTAATTTATTTTTTCCAATACATGTATAATGGAATCTAGCTTCTAAAAATGTAATTTGTTTCAAAATTTGATGAATGAGTAAAAAACTATACCCAAAATACCACATGTTGGTTTTTGGAAAAAAACAGACACACTAACTAAAGAAATTAAAGATGAAAACCTTAACATAATCAAAACATGAAAAAATTATATGGTTAGATAGCTAAGAGAGAGCTTAACATCATTGTGGTATTTTTATAAATTTTCATTGAAACACATGCAAACCTGATGGAGGGCATGACAAAAAATGTGTAATTTTTTACCTTTTCAAAAAACATGTCTTTGGCATGAAATGGTCATCCAACCCCAAGGAAAATCCAACCCAAAGGGTTGGTATTTCCCAGTGCAAATCATTTGGTGCTTTCCAAATGAAAATGCATTTTTAGAATGCTAGAGCCAAATTCTATCTCTTTCTCTCTCTCTTCCACTTTGATTAAGGCTTAGAGTTTAGGGTTTATGACTAATGATGGATAGTTGAGGTTTTACCTTTCACTCCCTCTCTATTTTCTTCCCTCTCTATCGATACTTCCCTTTCTCTCACCTCTCTCTCACCTCTCTAGGTATCTCCTACCCTCTCTACCTTACCTTCCTTCTTTACCCCCATCTCCATCCTTGCCTCTCTACCTCACTCTTCTTCTCTCTCCCTCTATTATTGTTTCTCTCCCATCTCTATCCATTCTCTTGATCACTACCTCTCCCTCCTACCCTCTCTCTCCCCATCTCTAGGTCTCTCCCTCCTTGTCTTATTACCCATCTCTCTCCCCCTCTATTTCTCCCCTATGTCTCTCACCCCTCTCCCCAGGTTGTAGGTCTCTGATCTCTATATCTCTCCCCTCTCTAGTTGTTTCCCTCTCTCTCCACCTCTCTCCCTCCCTCCTTATCCCTCTTTCCCTCTTTGTGAACTTATTTCTCTCATTTTATTCTCTCTCCCCTCACCTCTCTACCTCTCCCCCTCTCTAGGTATCTCAATCACTCCTTTTCTACCTCTCCATCCCTCCTTAGCCCTCCCTTTCTCTTCATTATTCTCTCTCTCTCCTCTTCTCTCTCTCTCCCCTCTTTGGGTCATCACCTCTCTATATCCTCCTTGTCGAGGTCTCTCACTCCCTCCATTTCTACCTCTCCCTCCATCCCTTGTTACTCCTCTCTCTTTCTTTGATTTCTTGCCTCTCCTCTTCTCCCACTCTCCCCTCTCTAGGAAATCCCCTCCCTTTCTTCCTCTCCCCCTCTCTATATCTCCCTCCCCTTAAACCCCACTACTGAATTTGACTCCATTTTCCGACAAACATTTGTCAGTTTTGTGACAAACCTTTGTCAGACAACCGACGGACCAATGAAATAATTTTTGTCACCAATTTTTCATTGAAATTCGGAGGAAGAATTAAACGTCGAAATAGCAGCCCAGATTCGTCGGTCGTTGGCATCATAAAATGGCTCTATTGTTCGTCGGAATATCGATGACAACTCTGTGTATCCACCAACAAATTATAACCAAAACGCAATTGCAATGGCTCTTCCAAAGTGTCGAAACAACACCAGAAGTTCATCACCATTTTGACAAAATTTGCAAGTAGTTACGACGAAGCTTTCATCGCAGCTATAGCAACTTCATCGGACCTTTTTCGGTGATTGGTCAGTTTCCTTTGTCAAAATTGCAACGAAACAATGCAATTTTTTTTTTAAAAAATATTCGTTGAAATGTACCATCGCGAAGACTCTTGGTGATGACCATTGAAGCCAACCCATCGGCGAGAGATCAATGATCAGCACAGGATAGAAAACTTACTCCGATAGTCCATGTCTTGCCGATGACTTTCGTCGGCAAGACAGATCCAATGTCACACCGATCTGACCTTTGCAGAAGTTTTAAATAGACCTACACCATGTCATCGTGGAGACTCTTGGTGATGACCACCGAAGCCAACCCATCGGTGAGAGATCAATCATCAGAACAAGATATAAAACTCAGTCTGATAGTCCATGTATTTCTGATGACTTCCGTCGGCAAGACATATCCAATGTCACACCGATCTAACCTTTGTAGGAGTTTTAAATAGACCTGTCATTGCGGAGACTCTTGGCGATGACCACCGAAGCCAACCCATTGGTGAGAGATCAATCATCGGCACAGGATAGAAAACTCACTCTAATATTCCATGTCTTGTTGATGACTTCCATCGGCAAGAAAGATCCAATGTCACACCGATCTGACCTCTTCAGGAGTTTTAAATAGACCTACACCATGTCATCGCGGAGACTATTGGCGATGACCACCGTAGCCAATCCATCGGTGAGAGATCAATCATTAGCACAGGATAGAAAACTCACTTTGATAGTCCATGTCTTGTCGATGACTTTCCTTGGTGAGACATATCCAATGTCACACCAATCTGACCTCTTCAGGAGTTTTGAACACTGTTGGTTATCAGCAAGACATTTTGAGGGTCTCGCCGATTAAGCAAATGTCTAAGAGCAATTAAAAAGATGGAACCTATTAATTTTCTTATTTTTGGGTTCTTTAAATCATAGAATAGATACCATCTTCTTGTGTAATGTACTTATATTCATATTTGAATTTGAGACCAATTGTCATTGCACATTCCATTTTACTTGCATAGAGTATTCTATAAGCAATATATTGATAATGCCAAATGATTTATGGTGTTGTAAAACTCTACCTATCATCACAGTTCTATTGTTCCCCCCTAGAGAATCCTGCAAAGACAAGTTTACAATACCAAGTCAAATAATATGAAAAAGACTTACTTCCATACAAATTAAATGATTATTCTTACAATGGCAATTGTCTAATCACAACAAAAATTCCATGAAAGTTTATCCATGCTTCATAAGACTGCAAGATGCATAGAAAAAGCATTACACTTGAGAACAACCAAGGGCTAACAAGGGAAGGAGTTAAGAAACGTCTGGATTGAAGAGAAAATGTGTAGGGAAAATGTTGAGCAATGTCAAGAGAACAGAGCTTGTAGAACATATTCTTGACCTAATCAAGCTCTTGAACAACTTAAACAAAATTAAAATACTAACACATACATGAGACATGTAATGAACTTCCAAAATCTACTATATTTTTCATTAATGGAGAGGTAGGTAAAGGAGAAATAATTATAATTGTAACACTATTCATAGTCCAGTAAATTATGTTCATAATTTGTGTTTAATGGACCTCAATTTTATCATTATAATACCCATCTAATACCATATTTTAATCCAGGGTTCAACTATCTCAAATCTAAAGAAGCACCTTCAATTAACCATTTAAAGTACTATAAAATAAGGTAATAATTTTACTTGAGAAAGAGTGGGTACACTTGTAGGATTAAAGTTCTCAAAATCATCAAGATTTATTGCACATAGACACAACCTGCAACATATGAAGTAATGGATGACTACAAGTTAGTGAAATGGTCCTTAATATGTGACTAGTTTGCAAATTGATTGGTAGAAAAAAAGGTTACAAATAGATCTACATAAAAAATTATGAGGACAAACTACTGTAATCATCAAAATAGATGAAAAGTGTAAAGGAAAGAGTTGAGCTACATCTCTAGAGCCTAAAAACAACACATGCAAGAAACATAAAAAAAAAGAACAAACCAGTTTTTAGATGAATACAAAATGGTGCCTTCAACAAGTGATTCATATGCTTTCACACCCGACAGGACATTAAGAAGATTTTAGTCTTCCTCTGTGAAATTAACTACTTACAGAAAAAATCCAGAAACCAATATTATATACCTCCATGTCTAGCCGAGGGTAGGTATAAGAGAAAACAATTTCCTCAATGCAATGCCGAAAAATATCAATGCTTCCTTATTGATACAAATGCATATACAAGCATTATTCAAGCTCTAAACTATTCAAATATTAAGGATTTAATTAGCTATAAAGATGGAAAGTTGTTGTTTAGACATAATCCATCATCTTTTGCATATCTTTATTCACTCCTAGAGCTTCAGATAAATTTGTGTAAATGAGACAGAAATGTGAATCTTTTATGAAAAAGAAAATTATTAAAAGGAGGGGGGGAGAGAAAAGGGTAGGGGGCAAAAGAATGCTTGAATGTATAGCAAAGTATAAAATTTTGATCATTATAACAATGAAATGAATCTTAAGTTTGAAGCATTAATATCATTTAGAACATTTATGATCAAGAATGAATGTAAGTAGAGAATTTTTTGCATACCTATTGATGGTACAAAATTTCATGGTTAAGTGGAAGCCTCCCATCAACAACAAGATCCAAATATCTGTGTATCTATCTCAATCGAGCCTCTAAACCCTTCAAAGCTGTCAATTTTTCCACTAACCTGTTATGCACAAAATTCAAATTTTAGAGTTATGTCACCACTAAAAACAGAAGAAATGGAGCTTTGAAACCAAATCCACACACAACACAATGTGGTATTCATACAAAGCCATACAAACAAACTAAACTCAACAATGGAATGGAAACAACTTCAAATTATGATGTAGAGCATGGATTCAGGGTATAAAGAATCATTTTTCTGCCACCATAGTGAAAAGTTAGCACTTTCTTTCATCTTTGCATATTGGTTTGATGCTTCAAACAATGCATTTCTTATATTGAAAAGTGCATTATCTTATTGAGCTTCTCTTTGTTTCAAGAATAGTTTAATATTCTCTACTTAATAGGGCCAACCATGTGATAGTGGAAGCTCATTTTGCCCCTCCCCCCCCCTCACATCACTCTCAATTCCCCATACCCGATCATATAACATTAATCATTCATTCATCTATACATCCATTAATAACATATAACATTCATTCATTCATCCATTAATAACATATAACATTCATTCATTAACATATAACATTGATTCATTAACATATAGAATTCATTCATTAACATATTCACATTCATTCATTAACATATAACATTCATTCTTTCAGTTTTTACATATTATCAAAAATATGGTTGTCATGATATGATTACAATCACTTTTTTTGTTTCTTTTTTAAAGCTAAAAATCTGAAGTGGAGTATCATTTTCTAAATCATCTATCCCCCTTTTAGTTGTTCTGGCCTCTGCTTGTGATCTAAATGTATGCCTAGTTGTGTGCTCACGACGTGGACGCCACTGCAAGGGGGGGTCTGTTGCAATAAAAAAGAAATGTTAAATTGATATGTTTTATTATTATTGTTACAAGTATTTCATTAATTAAAAGAACATTAGAGTGGTTCTCAATACCTGATGGGTCCACATCATGTTCCTAAACTTCTCTTATAGACTCATGCTCAACATGTTGAACACCCTCTAAATCTTGATCTATAGTTGAAACACAAAAGCTTACATTAATTAATACACCAATTGAAATTAAATATGTTTAAAAGAACATTAGAGTGGTCCTCTTTACCTAATGGGGCCTCATCATGTTTTTGATCTTCTCTAGCCTAATCATGCTCAACACATTGATCACGCTCTACATGCTCTAAAGTTGAAACACAAAAGGTTACATTAATTAATATACCAATTGAAATTAAATATGTTTAAAATAACATTAGAGTGGTCCTCTTTACCTGATGGGGCCACATCATGTTGTTGATCTTCTCTAGCCTGATCATGCTCAACATGTTGATCACACTCTACATGCTCTAAAGTTGAAACACAAAAGGTTACATTAATTAATACACCAATTGCAATTAAAAATGTTTAATTGTATTAATCCATACTGCGTTTTGTATAGCACATGAATACATCCAGTACCGGGATGCACACCATGACCTTCATTTGTAGGTTGTGTTCCACCCTCACCAGGCTGCATTCCAATGTCATGTGCAGTATTATCATTGCTTGTATGTTTAAAAAAAATAGGCATGTAATTACTTTATGGTGGAAATTAATATTGAATAGATTGCACAAGTATTCAATTTTAAATAAACTTTATTGAGTTTATTTACTTGCATGTCGGATGCAATGGAAGATTGTGTTTTCCCAGTCAAGACTCTTAGGAATTTAGCCACGACTCCATAGCCTTGCTGGAAGGCAATCTTCAGGTCCTCTTTTGTGGGAACTTTGTTGAATTCAGAGCCCTGTATTTTTGCATAAGATCATGAATTTTGCTTCTATGGTGTGATAAAACCAAAATTGTTTGCAATTTATTATTTGGATGCAATATTTCATTTATTGATACTTACAATTCATGCGGCTAATTTCATATAACCACTAGAGCCATGTTTGTGTTGCCCGTGTTTTTCTAATCTTGCCTTTGTTGCCTTCGATGTGTCAGGTAGCCTATGAAAAGTTTGAAATACATTAGATTATGTAAAAAGAAAGAGTAATCAGTATATAATTACATTGTTGATAGTATCACATACCTTCCTTGGCCCGGTGGTGTCTTCCTTTTTCTTTTCAGCCTTCTCCTTTCCATCCGACACCAGGTCCTTCCACTCCCTCTCGGAATCATGGGGGGATGCTCGTACTTTTTGTTCTTCTCTAAATGTGACCTATATTGGTCCCACACATACTTTAGATAGGTACCAACTTTCTTAAGGACCTTGGTTCGGTTGAATGTTTTATCACCGAACAACACAACTAAACGGTTAATGAGCTCATCTTTTAAATCTTGATTTTGGGCATTCCACCGTGTACATATGGTGGGCTTGAAGAGCTCCAATGTAATATCACTTAGATGTTTATAAAAAAAACATCATTTCCTGCAAAAGGATCATGGGATCAATAAGTAAATTTCAATTGGATTATCTATAATAATAATTAAAACATTTTAAAGTACTTGAGACCACCTCTATCTTTATGGGAAAAAAATCCTCGGTCACCACAAATGTGACCGGAAATTTTCCTGTACTAGTAATACAAGAAGATCCAGGAAATGTTGCTAAAACATCACCAGTACTAGTGGCCTCTGCATCCCTAGGTACATGTCCTGCCACATGTTCTGGCATGTGTTCGATGCCAGAGGGTGCAGTAACAGATGCCTGCATGGTATGTGTTTCTGACATTTCAGACAACAATAGAGGCACGGATGATGTCAGATGATGTGATGTATGCACAGGAAGATCAGGATGGACACTTGTACTAACCCCTACTCCTCGGGCAGCACTTGTAGTACCCTGATCATGGCTAGGAGCATCATGAGGATGCAAAAAATCTTGTAAAAACAACACATATTTTAGTTCGTGACATAAAAGAGTACAAAATATAAAACCATGAATGAACTTATGTTATAATTAAAGACCTCATGATAGCTTACTTGCAAGTTTTGTGCTCTCTTAGTCAATATTTTAACCCTCTCTCTTATCTCATATGTTTGAGGCACTATGTATAACAACTTAAGGATATCTTCATTGCATTTTTTGTGGGTCTTCCTTATCATATCGAGAGGGTTTGTTGAATAAGCGATATCATCATCACATAATATTGACTACACCTCCCTATGGATGCTCTCATCTACTGCTGGTGCCTTTTCCCAATCAGTCAACTACAACAAGAATATTAAAAATATTATCGAAATTAACCCAATAAACTTATGAAAAAAACATAATAATAAAACATTTTGCTCATATCTAATTTGTACAATTACAATGAGGTAAACCTGTCGGGTAGAAGTGCCTGAAGATGCATCGTGATCTATGCTCTGGGCCGGAGACTTCCCCGTACGATCAATGTCCCACTGTGACAAAAATTAAATATTAAAAAACATTACCGAAATGAAACCATTAGACTTACGAAAAAAACCATAAGAATAAAATGGTATATTGGAGTCATTAATCGGAGGTTGGGTAAAATGGTACATAGTACGTACCACCCCTTTAGTAACTGTGTTTGTAACTAAGCGATTCAAATTGTAATCGATTAGCAACTCTTCCCCTGCAGTTATTGATTTTATCGCACATACGAATACACGGTTTCCCTCGCACACCTCGAATATGCAATTGGGTTGCTTATTTCTTGACCCAGGTCGTGTATTTTTTATAAACCCTGCAATATTCCCTGATGCTTTTGGCCTTCTTTCAATGTACATAGCCACTCCTTTATTTTGATCCTTATCTTTTAGTTGTATATAATTTGCTGATAGTGCATACCTACGCATACTTCATATATATCGAACCAGCTGCATCCAACCTTTGTAACTGTAACAGGGTCTGACATACTCCATCAATTCAGTAACTTTTTCGTAACAAACCTTTATGCCATCCATGCAAAATAGGCCCAAACCATGTAATGACGATGGTGCTATGCGATATATCCTCTTGTTGACACAAAAATTAGTGTTTATTGGGAAGTTCCTTATGCACCCATTGTTTCCTAAATGTTTTGTACCTCAAGGGCACCTCGACATCGCCTATGCTCTCATCATCATAAGAACATGACCCCCCTTCAGCAAGAAAAAATTCCATGCGTTTACAAAATTTTCTTCTAATATTTTGACCTCTAGTTGATCTCCCTCTTTTAGACCTACTACATGTCTCGCTTTCCTCTTCTCTTCCTGAATTTCCCTCGCTTGAGGAAGACAGATATGAAAAATACCTATTTGGTGGTACCTGCACTCATAAGGATGTTGGATGAAGTTTTTTCATGGTGATGTGATCCCAAGGTGACATTATGATTAATCTATCATTTCATCACTATAATTTCACAGGTTATAAGGTAATCAAGTCTTGATAGATTGCAAGTTATTGTTACTACCGTCCAAATGTGTCCATCACAAATCAAATCTACTTAACGTTTTAACTCCCAAACTTTGTAACAAGTGTTAAATGTGACTATGGTCCACCAATTACACAACCAAGGCCTCAAATGTATTCTCTAATTGTAATCAAAGGACTTTTGCTCTTCATTCAAGTAAATAAACTTGAAGGGAAACACCACTAAGTGGTTTATTGGACACCTACAATACTAAAAATAGCCACAAATTTACATTTAATTTCCATATGTCTAAGTGGTTAACGGGGAGGGAGTGTGTACTACGCCTGGTTAAGTCATCATAAGTTTATGATTTGGCAATAAAAATTTTTTAAGTCATCTTAAATCTTCCCATGTCTAATTGCTAGGATAATTTTGGTATGTTTTAAGGTAGGATGAGTGGTTGCATCAATGTTCTAGGTCTCTACGACAAGGTTTCAACATCTTCAAATAGTGAAAGTTAGTGCTCATAGTCATTTGAAACAACAACATTTTGATTATGTCTGATGGTAGGATTTGATAACTTAAAATATCTCTACTTCGAAACAAAATTATCTCTAACAACTCTAAGAGCTATAATGGGATGGCCACCATCATAGGAAATATTCTTCATTCTCACTATTAGGTGTTAAAACTTAACAATACCCTGATTGATGAAAGAGCCCAAAGAGCCTTTCTCCATGGTATCCAAGTACACATAGCAGCAGTCTTCTCTTATACCGTTGGACATGATTTAAAGAACTTAGCTAGGAATTATTCATTTAACCTAAGGTTTTCTCATAATGCCATCATTGGAAAAGTATGATCAAATTCTTCTATTATGAAGAATTGGTCTATGTGCCTCTAGTAATCACTATAAATTTTTGTAAGGATAAAATGACTAATTGCATCAAGTAGGAAAGAATCAACTTTGATTTCTTCAAAGATTATATTCCTGTTACCCAATTTTCACCCACGGGCTCAATCAGGCAGGGTAACCTATGTTTTCGAGTGTTCATGAAGGCCAACTGCAAGAACAATTTCATCTGGGTTACCTTTTCTAACTTGTTTGCTTCTTGTGCAGCTACGGGGGGAAGTTATGTTTTAAAATTCGGCACGTGGATAAAATGTGGCTCCCACAAGGGTTGAGCCCAGCGTGCAGGTATTCTATTTTGGGTGAATCTTCATCTTGTTTTCACCTTGTTTTTCCCCCTTTCCGTTTTGTTTTCCTTGGCCCCTTTTTTCTTTTTGTTCTGTTGGAGGTGGAGTCGAACCGAAACCAAACATTGGAACTTTCCAAAAGTTCCAGTTTCTATTTTTGTTCCGGTTCCGGTTCCAGTTCTACACTTATGTGTGTTTTGTTTTCTTCTTTAACTTTGTGTTTGACCGTGGGGTGGTTTTTTTCCTTTGTTTCTTTTTTCTTGCCTTTTTCCCCATTTTTGTTATTTTTGGCGGACCTGGGATTGGGACTGAAACCGAACTTGGAACTTTTCCAAAAAATCCCAGTTCCGGTTCCACCCCCGTTGTGTTCCGCCCGGATTCAATTTTCGTTCCGAGCCCGTTTATGTTTTGACGTCCTTTTGTCTTTGTTTTTGTGTGCCTTGGGTTTTCTTTTCCTTAGGCACTTTCTTCATTTTTTCCAGACTCGGGATCGGGACTGAAATCGAACTTGGAACTTTTCCAAAAGTTTGAGTTCCAGTTCCTGTTCCGGTTCTGATCTCGGTTCCGCCCTTCTTTTCTTTACTTTTTCGCTGCCGGTGGTCGCGGGATGTTTCCTTCTCTTTTCCTTTCTTGGGGCTTTCTTTCTTCCTTCTTTCTTTATTTTGGCGGACCCGGGATCGGGACTGAAGCCGAATCTAAAACTTAGAGAAGTTTCTAGTTCGGATTTAGTTCCGGCCCCAATTCCACCGGTCTTGCTCGTTTTTCTTTTTGTTTTCGATCACTTGGTCGTGGGGTGTTTTCTGCCCTTCTTTTTCTTCCTTTTTTGTCTGGTTCCGGTTCCGCCTTGCTTTCCTTTTTGTTTGGGCATTTCCTTTGTTTTTTCGGACCCGGGACGCGGACCAAAACCGAGCGATGGAACTTTTCCGAAGTTCCAGTTCCTGTTTTTGTTCCGGTCCCGGCCCCGAATCCGCCCGTTCTTCTTTTCTCTGCTCTTTGCATGGCCGGTGATCAAGCGATGCCTTCTCCTCTTTGATCTTCCTTGTGTTTTTCTTTCTTCCTTCGTGCCTTGTATACTACCGGGGGCGGGGTCGGGACGGAAACCGAACTTGAAACTTGATGAAAGTTTCAGGTCCGGATTTAGTTTCGGTTCCGATTCTACCGACTTTTTGGTTTTTCCCCTGTTCTGGCTCCGGTCCCTGTTCGGTTCTCATCTAGACTCCGACTCCGCCAAAGGGTTCGAGCTCAGGAAACATCGAAGGTGGTCTCGCCAAGAGAATTTTCCTTCGGCATAAAGTTTGGCCGACAGGCCAAGGTCTCGGCAACGATATGGGGGCTTTGCTGTAGGGTTTCATCGTCGGGGTGAGGTCTCGCCGACTAGTGGTAGTCTCCCCGAAAATGGAGGAAGTGGCATCGGTGAAAGAAGGTGTTCACCGTGATGTCTTGCTAACCCCGAGGAGTCTTGCCAAAATGAAAGGACGCGAGCTTGGGGCAAAGGAAAGAAGACTCGCCATGATGTCTCACCGACTGGTGGTACTCTCATCGACATGCGATTCTAAGGAAGCGACCGTTGATCGCCTGAATATCTACATGGCATGATTTCAACCAATGAGAAGGTGCTAAGATGGGTCACGATTAGTTGACTGATTGGCTCCCCCTATAAAGAATGATCAACAAAATGTGCGCGACATGGGTCGGGTCAGTGAAGCAATAACATTTGAATCTGACAGGGTAAATCTGATGCTGCTTCTCGAAGGGGGCCAACTTGTGAAAAGATCTAGCTGTAGAGGAATGCCGAAGAAGAGGCTGTAGGTCACGATAACAGCTGGGACATCAGCTGGTAAAGGTGGGTCAACATTAATGACCATGTTGCAGAGCATTCAAAGCAGCTCTGATGAAGTCTCGAGGGTGGACACGAGGGTTGTGAGTTAATGCGATCATTGTAAAAGATCTGAAGGCCATGCCCAGGAGCGAGCTTTCACCAACATGAGCAAGGTATACACATTTAATGCCTCATTAACCTCATTCCAAAATGCTTCTAGGGCCGACGTGTCTAGGCACTGACTCATTTTGTAAACCCTAAGGTAGGGGCCGACACTCTTGGTTTTTTACTTGTATATATGGCATTTTTGACTCTTTGTAAGTTAGTTCTTGGTTAGGAGATTGTTGAAAGAGCATTATTCAGACTTTGTAACTCATTTTTTATGAATACTATAGATCTGTAACACAGAGACTCCCTTTTTCTCAATAGAAAGTCATTTCCTTCACATATTTTCTTTGTTATTTTAGTGACTGGTTGTGAGTTGCATGATAAAATTTTGTGTGATCCTTTATTTTATCAGATTCCTTCAGTATTGGATGCAAAGAACTTTATGTCATAAAGCAGGTTTATGTTAGTGATCTCTTTCTATTGCATTTATATCTGTGAAAACATCTTTTTTTTCCTTATATTAGGCATTAGAACAGTCGGAACCTTATATAGACTCACTTTTATAAACATAAATCTCTGTGTTGTGAGATTGTTTAGCTCTATTGAGATTTTCTATGAGTTTCAACAGTATTGTCATATTTTTATCTTTGGTGTATCACCTGTTAGTGATAGGTTTTAAATTCAAGTATATCCTTCTTACTCTTTTTCCTTATCATTCTTTAGTTTTTCTCAAGATAACACAAAGGGGAACCAGCCCATAATCTGGAGGTTCACTTCATTCCCAGGTCACCCACAACCTCGAAGTGTTGCCATGTGTCAATAGGTCACTATAGTTAATAGCTTAGCAAGGGTGCAACTTTATTTGACAACAATTCCTCTATTCATAATTTTTAAGGGTTGTGTGTGGAGGAGGTTATCACTACCAAGAAGGGAGGAGACCTTTCCTTGCATATGTTTGTGGTGGAGGTATTAAAGAAGAATTGTATGCCTCTATTTCCATTCATTAGATCTTTCTTAGCCTAGAATATACTTGGGCTAAGTCTACAATTGCTTCAGACTCATGCGATGAAGGCTATGCGTGATGAAATCCTAGACCTCAACCAAGATTTGGGTAGATTATGGGAGTTTTTCCAAGACCTGAGGTTGGTGATAAAAATGTGAAAGACTAAGTTATTTTATTTTTTCTATCTTATCTTATACCATTTTATGAGAATGGGGGTGCCAATGTACGAGAAGATCTTTGGAGACTAGGCATGAAAATTGTAGGTTAAAGAGAATGGGGGTGCCAAACTTATAGTACTCATTGTCCCTTGGTCATTGATTTTCCATGAGTTCCCTCAACCTCATCCTCGGTGCTAGTATTGACCTTGTTTTCACTCCTCCAAGCTCTTCCTCGGCACTGATATTGACCTTGTTTTCAATCCTCCAAACTCTTCGTCGGCGTTGGTATTGACCTTGTTTTAACTCCAAACTCTTCCTCGGTGCTGGCATTGACCTTGTTTTCACTACTCCAAACTCTTCCTCGGTGTTGGTATTGACCTTTCACTTCTCCAATTTGACGAGCTACAACCTGTTTTCGTTAGGTTTTAGAGTATGTTAATTAAATTAAAAATTATGGCGCCATTTAGCTAGGTTTTAATATTCTACAATATAGTTAAGTGTATATTAGCTATATTTTACATAATAAATAATATAATTATTCAACTTATTATAATTATACATTATATTCTTTAACAAAATTATTAAATACGTATAAAATTATTATAATTAATAATTAATAATAAGTATATTTTTATATAATTATAATTAATATAATATATATTTAATATAATAGTAATATACATTAATATAATATTAATATGAGAGAGAGAAACTAAATTTTGATTGGTTGTTTCATGTCAATAATCCAAGGATGGCATGTGTCCTTGGGGAGTTATGCTCAAGGTAGCATGCCATTTGATTAAAGATATGAATAGATAGAGATATAGGGAGGGTGATTGATATATCTCTCCCTGTCGCTCTCTATCTCTCTATATCTCCCACTATCTATGTCACTCTCTTCCCCCTCTATCTATTGATCTATCTCTCCCTCTCCTCCTTTCTCTCTCATTCACTCCATCTCTCCCTCCATCTCTCCTACTCTAGATCTCTATCTCTATTTCTCTTTTTATCTCCCTCTCACTCCTCTCTCTATCTCTTTTTATCCATATCTTTCTCTACCTCTATCACAATCTCTCTAACTCTTTCACCATCCCCCTCTATCTCTCTATATCGCCCCCTTTCTATCTCTCCCTCTCCCTCTATATATATTGAGCTATCTCTCCATCTCTCCCCTATCTTCTTCTTTCTCTCCCTTTCTACATATCGCTCTCCTTTTCCAAATGTAGCAATTGTTTTTTGCTTTTGTCAAGTTTCATTAACCAAGCTATTTACTAGCTTGAATAAAGTTGTGTTATGACCCTTCGTCTCTTTAAAATAATTAGACAATATTAGTGAGATCAGGAAGGGGAGAAAACTAAACTCTTTCAAAATAGGGGTAGTTGTGGGTTTGTTGATTTTCTTTGCATACTATATACTTAGTTCCTATAGGATAAATAAGTCACTTTAGATCATTTTCTTAGTTGTGTATCCTAACTAATATAGAGTAAGCTTTTTCATTTTAATTGACTACTACATAATAGTTTATGTGTTGAAAGAATTGTTTCCATTCTTTGTAGTTTTTACATTGGAATACAAATCATATTTAATTTCATGCCAATATACTTCTTTCATAAAGATATTTGTTTGAAATAAGTGCTTCATAACCCATATAATCAAATCATAACCTATCAGAAAGGAAATAGGAATTTTCTAAAGAAAAGAACACTTGACCCAATCATAAGTGTATGGCCTTTGCAGAAAGGAGTGATCTACCTTAGCAATAACAACTACCTGATTTAGACCTAGTAGGTTCAACTCAACCAACCTATCAACCTTCCTTTAAGAGGCTTCCAACAAGTTTAGAATGACCAATTTAAAAAATCCAAACAACTCTCAAATCCTGACAAAGAACAGAAGTCAGATTTCACACTTTGAGTTCTTGAATCCTTGTAACAGTGCAAACCTAGTTTTTTCCCAATAACTCAAAACTTTCCCAAAACACCAGAGAAACCCTCGATGGTTTTAGACACCCATTTTGGAGTTATTAAACATACTTCAAGGGCAAGTAGAAGTGATTTTGCACTCATTGATTCCCTAAAGAAAACCTTATCTTGAGTATAATCCATCATAGTCACATATGATCACATCATTCTTGACCATTTGATATCATGAAAAACCTCCAAAATCTAGTATTCAAATAACCCATATCAGCAAGAATTTGTGTAAGTCTCTTTGATTCATAAATCATTATATTCTCATTTTCAGCATATCGGAAAAAGAAAAGAAATTTCACACTGATCATATTACATAAGAAGATACACATCGGGATGACACGGTCCACAGTCTCACCAATAAAGATTTTCGTTAGTAAGACAAGTTCCATCGAGGTGAAATGAAAAGGTCATACCGAGCATATAGGCCTCACCGATGAAGTTCCATCGGAAAGAAACCTCTCTTGTCTCACTGATCAAAGCACAAGGAGTTGTATCAGAAGGAGTCTTGGCGACATGAGATCGAAGGAATAATCATTGGGGAGACTTATAACATCGGGTAAATTACTGAATGTCTTAGCAATACACCATGTCTTGCCAATGAAGACACAAATAGATCAAGATAGTCATCGGGGTGACTCTTAGTGACATTTATATGAATCAGATGGATAGATTATGTGATATCGGCATAATGTCTCCCCGACCAAAAGAATGTTTAATGAACGTTATTCAAGCCTGAATAAAATGAACCCCCAAATTTTGAATTGTCTTTCCGATAGAACATTTGATGTGACAATGGGTAAATTTGAAGATCACCTACACTCGCGTTCAAAGCTAGGATTACTAAAGAAGACATATCGGGGAGATTGGCTTATGGTCTCATCGATGAAGGGAATCTATCAGCAAGACAAGTCATCGGTGTGACATTGGATATGTCTTGCCAACGGAAGTCATCGGCAAGACATGGACTATTGGAGTGAGTTTTTTATCCTGTGCTGATGATTGATCTCTCACCAATGGGTTGGCTTCGGTGGTCATCGCCAAGAGTCTCCATGATGACATGGTGTAGGTCTATTTAAAACTCCCGCAAAGGTCAGATCGGTGTGACATTGGATATGTCTTGCCGATGGAAGTCATCAGCAAGACATGGACTATCAGAGTGAGTTTTCTATCCTGTGTCGATGATTGATCTCTCACCGATGGGTTGGCTTCGGTGGTCATTACCAAGAGTCTCTGCGATGACATGGTGTAGGTCTATTTAAAACTCCTGAAGAGGTTAGATCAGTGTGACATTGGATCTGTCTTGCCGACGGAAGTCATCGGCAAGACATGAACTATCGGAGTGAGTTTTCTATCTTATGTCGATGATTGATCTCGCACCGATGGGTTGGCTTCAGTGGTCATTGCCAAGAGTCTCATCGATGAATTTTCATCGGCGAGACCATCATTTCTTTCACCGACAGGAGCACTAGGAATATATCGGTGAGACATGTGCCATCGGTGTAAATCTTGAATGTTCACCCGACCTGCTAAGTTACACCGACAGGAGGATATCGACAGGAGTTATGGCGACATATTCAAGACCAAAATAAAAGTTATCGGCGAGACTTATAACATCAGAGGAACCACTAAATGTGTTAGTAATACTAAAATTCAGGCCGATGAAGAAAAAAATGAACCAAAATGATTGTCAGGGTGACTCTTGGTGATGTATACGGGACAAATGTTAACATCATTCAGATGTGTAGAGTGTTACCCCGATCAGTAGAGTATTCAGTGAACGTTGGTTGGGGTTTAATGTATAGAACGACCAAAGTTTTTGTTAGCTCTCAAAAACACGGGCAAGATGCCTCAAGAGGCTACCAATCTCTTGATACGCTTTAGGGTAACAGACAAGGTCAAGAGATCTTAACCTTTTACTCTTCAGGTGCTGCTAGACCTAGGTAGGTATTTGAAGTCAAGTATACTATATGATCTTCTCTATTGTTTCCTATCAACATTCCATCTTCTTGCATTCTTTGGGATACAACACAATGATCTGGGGAATGTGGCTTATCACAAAATTCACAGAAGTAATTGTTACTTACCATGTAGGTTCCCCTCTTGCTCAATGGATTAGGAGCTTCTTCGTTTATGGGACTAGTTGTTATAGGTTTCTCATCCTTCCAGTCGGTATTATAAGGCATGTCATGCAACCTCGGCCTCTCATTTTTGTAAGTATTCTCCTGTCTATACTGATAATTGTTGCCTTGCTGACAAACCCTAGGATTGTCTCTTTTATCCATTATCCTTGCAGCCCTCCTATTGTTTTCAAATGTCTGTGCCATCTTCTGAGCTTCAGCCAAATCTCTTGGGAATCTGTTTCTCAGTTCATACCCTGTTTTAGGATCAAAAGCATTCAAATAAACACTCAGTATTACATAATCTGGCAACTTCGATCCCGGAGGTATCATATTCTGCAACTTATTGAATCTCTGATTAAAATAATAAATTTTTCATTTTGATCCTTCTGAATCTGCATCAATTCATGAAGAGCAGCATCTGGTGCACTTGGATTCCCATATTGCTCAAGGAATCGATTCTGAAACCCTCGGAGACAATCAAGACACTGCTGGCAAACTGTTGAACCAATCCCTGGCGTCTTCAATAAGTGATATCATGAACAGCCTCATGCGTAAATCTTCATATGGCACATCCAAATCTTGGATGAAAGCATTTAAACTTCTTAAATGCTCCTCAGCAGTATATGCATTACTTCCTGTAAACCTAGGCACCATACCCCTCCAACTAGCATCCATTGGATAAGGGGATAATTGAATCCCTGCCAAATCAAATTGTCTGCTCATTGTTGTGTAATGATGAGGGGGGGCGCCAGGTGGGTACTGATGCTGGTACTGTGGTATATACTGCTGACCATGAGGTAGCTGTGGTGAGTATATATTTTGTTGTGCATGATATGCATTGCCTCCATTGTGAAAATTTCCAATTATACTACCAGGCATTTGAGGAGTCTAATGCCTGCTTGCATTTGTGTATTCATTCGTTCCATATACAAATTCCATTCTTCATCAAACCTTTTCAGAGTCGCCACCTACTTTTCCAAAAGTAGGAAAATGATTATTTCTGATCTTCTCCTAGCGGAATCACTCTTTCTGAAACTTTTCAAATTATAACTTCTTCTTCAATGACTCTATATGATAGTCTTCAACCGAATAGTCTGATGTAATCCCCAACAGAGTTGCCAATTTTTTTAGCTCTCAAAAACGTAGGCAAGATGCCTCAAGAGGATACCAATCTCTTGATAGGCTTTAGGGTAACAGACAAGGTCAAGAGATCTTAACCTTCTACTATTCAGGTGTTGCTAGACCTAGTCGGGTGTACCTTTCTGAATGAAGCAGACTTGACTTATGATTATCCTTTTGAATTGCTTTGTCCACAATGGCAGATCGGAGTGAACAAATGAAATCAACTTGATAGCAATAACAACCTTCTTATCTAAATCCTAAAATACTCAATTAATAGATGTAAAGAAACTGAATATATCCAAATGATGAAATGCAGAGACGAGTGCCTTATTTGGTATGCAGAGTCAAATGAAACAAAAATGGGCAACTTATTCTGGCAGAAAATCAAATTGTTGGCATACAATCTGTTTATAACTTGTATAAACATGCAAGATCATGACTACTAAGCTCTACTTTAATAATCCAGATGAATCTTCCTGATTACTGTGATCAACCAAAAGGATTTAATCTCTCCTTGAAAGAACCAATAGATTAATCGCACAGAAACAAAAAATGTGCACTGATAAACTGAAAATAAGCTTATTACTTCAATTTAAATAACCAGAAAGAATCAACTTGGAGATAGCTTAGCAATACTTTTAAATAAACTCAACATGCAATTGACACCAGAAATAAACTACCACACCAGCTGAATTTCATTGAAATCGCTATTTGAAAACATGCAACATAGTCTCTGGAATGAGAAATTTACTATACTGTATCCATCTCTACCTACTACCTCTAATCTAAAATTTCTCCCCATATTACATTCAGAAGTGCCTATTTATACACCAGTATTAGAAATAAAAATGCCTCAACCGTAGAGTTCGGGAACGTTTCACATGTCGGCTTCCAACGGCATTTTAGAAAATCTCATATGTCAGCCCACGGCGCTTTAATTTTATTAATCATCAATGAACCAGTCGCTAAGACAATGCAGCAGTATGCCAAAGGAAATTATAATGTTGATCGTTGTCATCACGTGTTCCTCTATTCTTTGTGTTATTTTCTTTCACTGTGACCATCTGTTCGCTACGCCAAAGTCAAGAAGTATCCATTTGTCCTCTTTATGTTTCGCTATAGCTCTGCGATGTCGGTGAGACATCATATCAAAAACCCTTTGTCACTTCGAGAGCACCCTTCATTTCTTGTGTATCGCTATGACTTTACGATGTCGGGGAGAGGTTATAGAGATTACCAAGTTATACTGAAAGTCCATACGAAACATTACGGTCGCCGTGACATAAGTCCTTTCTCGCCGACATCCTATTTGCCCCATGTATGTCACCATAACTTCCAACTATCGGCGAGACATCTCGTAGACTACCTTGTGTCATACCAAAACACTCGAGCTCACACCTATTCGCCAAGACGACACAAACCTCTCACCGAAAGCCATTCAATAGAAACCTTTAATAACCCATCGGTGAGACAAATACACTTCGCTATGTCCTCCTACCGTAAACTTCAACTCTTACCGAAAGCCCCATGCACAAGTTGGTGTGACACCACAGGATCGTTATGACATTCCACCGAAGATCTTAACTTATGCCGATAAGACAATTCTTCAACCTCTAGTCAGCAAGACAATAAGATATTGCCAAGACCCTATCCCGAATACCACGACTCTGGCCGAAGAAAGCCCATATGAGCTAATCGGTAAGACACAACAAATTCACTATGACTATATATCGACAGTATGACTTATGCCGATATGAATATTTTTTATCGCCGAAACAAAAGAAGTGTCCTGCTGATAGCTGCCAGTGAATAAACTTCACTCACCGTGACACAGGAAATGTCTTGCCGATAGGCAACACAGACGTTTACAAGCAGAAGAATGGATCGGGGAAACCTTAATACTATCACGCTGATAGGAACAAAATTGTGAAAAATGTAGACTGAAGGAAACACAGGATAAAGTATGCAAAATGTAAGCCGAATGTCATGATGGAAGGGAAGATGTGCCTATGATAAGGACTCATATGGGAACTCAGGGGGATGAAAATTTATGAAATTAGGCAGAAATTTACAGTCCCAACAGTTTGAAGGTATCTTGTCGACCAGTTCATTTGATGTGACAGTATGGAATTCAAAAATATTTTACATTCGTGCCTAGAGTTAAAACATTAATGGCACCACGGAGTACAGGTAATTTCATAAATTGAAAGTAAATTGTTGCAAAATGAACATTATTGCGAATTGGTAATGAAGGAAATGAGGAGACAAAACAAATGGCCAAAGAATTGTTTTAGTTGAAAAACCTCAATCAAAACCAGTAAGTCCTCTGCATTTTAACTTTTTCATTTCTACAATTTTAAGCGAGTAATATGGAAGGCACTAGCTCGGGGAAGTTGAAAGGTAGAAAACAAAGTGAGAGCAGTCACCCTAAGAGTAAGAAGCAGAAAGTTGAGTTTGGAATTGAGCCGGAGGGTGCTAAACGAAAGCTGAATCAGGATTTAATTGACCAATTGCTTGGCTCTGGGTCTAGAGGTAGGTGCTTTGTGGAACTAAGGGGGGAAGTGGATAAATTGGACGACAAGTGCAAGCACATAGGAGATATTTGGACCCCAATAAGAGGCTATGAATTGTTTAGATTACACTTTCAACGAAGAGATCATTTTGAGCTAGTTTGTAATCTATGGCATCTAAATTTGGGAAAAATGGTTTGCCCTAATGTGTTTGTCAATATAGAGCTGGTAAAATTGTTGGCCACCCACTATGACTCAAAACTTAAGGCCACATGCGGACCATCTAGGAAACCATTCGTATACATATCAGAGGCTTCAATATGTGAGGTTTTTAAGTTGGAAGGGTGGTGTAATGAGAAAATTGTGAATGAAGAGTTGGAAAAGGAGTTTTGGAGAATGGACAGCACTTACAAGGGTTGGAGGTTTCCCTTACATATAATTAAACAAGATGGTAAAACTATCCCACTTGACGATGGCGATGGGCCTCCATTCCATGTGGACTTATTCGAGCCCTATATGAGATATACCTATTTCTCGGTAGGACAAATGTTGGGTATGGAAGTTCCTAAGTATATGTCCATTGTTCCCATGGTAATTGTAGGTGACATTCAATGTCATTATTCTAGATTATTCGACTATGCTTCATTTTCTCCAAGGAGCTCGACTTAGCATTGGTGGCAATCAAGAATAAATCCCCTGTTCTGCACCTTAGGTATTATTCTCTTTTAATGCATCTAGTATTGTACTTCATACAAGAGTTAGGGATTTGGCCAGAAAATTTGAAGGTTTCACAGTTTGATAAAGAGGGAAAATTGTTACCCATTCAATTGTGGACTGCCATTTGGGACAGTAGGTTTGCTAATTCTAGTTTCCTATATTTTGAAGAATATTTTGTAAAGCCATTGTATGAATTCTACAGTCATCCTTGTGTGCACTCATTGTCTGATGAAATAAAATGCTTCCTCAAACCTAAGGAATTTAATGGACCAATTGATCACAATTGGGGAGACTGGTATTGCTTGGAAGATGCTACTATGGTAAGGGTGTTTGGTTTTGAGGATTTTCCATTCATTTTGCCTAAAACAGTCCCGGATAGGATTGAATATTTGGAAATTGTAAGACAAATGGATTTTTCTAGTTTCATGAATTTTGGTTCATTCAGAAAACATGAATTTATGCCTAGTACTCTATGCTTTGGTGATTTTACTGTGCTTGCAAAGGAAGGATATGATTTGATCCTTGACAAATTAATGCAGTATACTATGAATAAGGGTCCACCAAGAGAAGGTTTTGATCCAGAGGGATATATCAATTCTACCAAACAAAGGATAAACTTTGGATGATATGATCATGTGCCTTATCAGTTTGATGACATGATTAGAAATTTGGAGGCAGAGGAAGCAAAGAGAGTGGTGGAGGAATAAAACCAAGGGTTGTCAGATACAGGGTTCCCTTTTTCTAGAGATGATGAAAATGGAGAAGATATGCCACGATACCTACCCAGTAGGATTTCCAAATTAAAAACTCAAGATTACAACTGCCCTCCTAGAGAACTAAGTGTTGAAGAGAGCCAAGATACAAACACCAGATAGATGGCATATAGGTCATTTGTAGCAGACAATGAATTTGTGAATTCTTCAGAATTTAGATCTTTCTTGTATAAGCAAAAGGGCAAGGAGATAGGGGAGATAGTTGATAATATTACACCAAGCAATGAGGAGCAGCTACTAAATAATTTTAAATTAAATGTGGATAGAGAAATGGCTAATATGACCCCCGAAAAAGGAAGGAAAATGTTAGAGGATGTTGGAGTTATGATCTTTCCAGGGCTCTATTTGAATTCTTCATTGGTGTTTGATAGCTTCTTAAAGGATAATAGTGCCAAAAACAAGCTTAGTCCGGAGGGGGTGACAGAAATATATGTTGGATCCAAATATAACCCGGATGAAGGATCACTCATGATATGGGCCTTGTATCCACCTCATAGAAAGTCAGTGGTGATTGATACTAAGAAAGCATTTGGACATGTCATGACTCTGAAGGTTGGAGAGGTAGATCATGTGGCAACTGTAGACATTGGGATTAATGTGGAAAAACTGAATAAATCCCAAATACAAATGTTGATAAAAGAAAAGGAAATGTATAAAATGAATAATGAAAGGATCATGAGAGAAAATGATCATTTGAAGGACATGCTAGGAGTCACAATGGGACCTCCTAAATTAATAACACATGGTGAAAGCTCACATGAGGTAAAAGATCATTGGGAGGAGTCAATTGCATATTCATAAGGTAAATATGATACACTCGCTGCAATAATCAAAAAAAGGCAAGCCAACTTAACGATTTGGTTAAATAAGCTATGGGGAGCATATTCAACAAACCATGTTACAGGGCAGGAACACAAGAGAATTGATGGAAGGATTGAAGAAAAGTTCTGAGAATTAAATGAAAGAGATGTTCCTGATAGTGTGGCCATTGGTATGGGTAACCAAATTATAAAGAGACACAGGGACTATTATGAGGAACTGTGAGAAGATGCAAAGGGGCTGGTTGATGTTACGAATATGGGACTGCCTACACTATTTGAAGATGGAGAAAAGTTGAAAGAGAGCCAAGTGGATCAAAGAATGTGAATTGATGTTGCAGGGAATTTTGGAAAATGCTACAGGGAAGGATTCGACATTGGATGAGAGTTGCGAGCACAACGAAAGGATGATAAAGGTGGAAATATCGGCTAGGAAAGCATTAGGAGATGTCGATACTCATGAACAACAGGATTATCTACATCATTTATCAAATGTTCATCTATGGCTAAATAGAGCCTAATCTCTTGTTTTAATTAGTTAAGTAAAATAGAACATTTGTGAAGGGACGTGTCCCTTCCAAGTTTTGATGTATTTATATTTGTTCCATAGTAATAATTTGATAATATTCACTTGCACGTTTACACAAGTTGTAAAAAAAATTTGTGCCTGACAATTTGAATTATTGTCATTATTGAAATCCACATTTGTAGATATTCATTAGACTCCATACACCCAATAAGGCACTGGTCTCCCTTTGTATTCTTTTATAATTTTCATTTTTCTTATTTATTTTACACTTACATTTACAAATACACATACATATGCATTTATTGTTTTCATTTATTTCTCATGTAGTTTAATAGTTTGATCGATTTCATATTATATGTGTTGAAGACTTTAGAATTTCAATTACATTAATTTATGGATATGTTGTATCTATAACACTACAAAACCATATGCTCTTTGCATTTACACTTTCATTTAGAAATACACATTTATATACATAGATATAGATTTCTTTAATGATATGTTGCATTTATTGTTCTAGGAGAGAATCCAGTAATTGCATTTACATTTACATTTAAAAATACAAATACATACATACATATTTATGCATCCTACGCCCTATTCATGCATCCTACAATTACAACAGTATCCATGGGACCTCTTACACAAGCTACAGTAATCACAAAAAGTGTAAGAGCCCCTTTATATCATGTTTGGACTACAAAACCCTCAAAAATAGGGTAACCGGGCTGTATGCAAAGAAATGAAGCTTTCTAACTCAAATCAACGCCTTAAGCCCTCAAATCAGATTCAAATCAAAGCTAACACATATCTTCATGACATGGAATTGATTTCACATCAAAATATGGATGCATGTGACCGTACAGTGCTGCATAATAGGAAAAATACAGAAATTTTGAAGAAAAACACAAATTTTTGAATGTCAAGAGCTTGTATTTTAAATTCTCAACCATCAACAACCATTACAATGATCACTTTATGCATTTTAAAGGCCTTTACACCTCAACCACTGAACAACCACCGTCTACAACTCACTTTTTAATCTTTTATGATCACATGAAACATAAAACACACTAATTTCAAGGTTGTTAACATCACTATTGAAATGTTTTAATTTTTTGACCTTTCAAACATTAAAAAGTACATCATTAAATTAATTATGTAATAGCATAAAAATTAAAAGCATCATGAATTATTACGTAACCACATAAGTCAAATATAATTCTATCAAGAAATTAATATCAAATAGATAATATAATCGCATAACTCATACATTTCAATGTCATTGATCTTCTTCTTCATCCAACTCTTTGTTTGTATCATCTGATCCAGATTCAACATTGTAAGGATTGGTCATATCATCATCGTCATCATTGATATCAGTTTCGATAATGTCATCATCCACCGGATATCATCTTCATGAACATTAACTCTACATCATCATGATCTAGTTCCTCCTCTTCAACATCTTACGGGGACATCATCAACTAACTGTTGATCTTGATCATCATATCATCATCTTCTACATCTTTGGTATCTTCTTCTTCCACCACATTATACTTTACGGCCTTCCTCTTATATCATGTCTAACAACAAATGACCAACCCGGTTTACTGGAACCTCGAGTAAAATACCTGCTCACATTGGCTTGGAAGAACATAGGGCTCATTTCCAGCTCTCGATCGACCTTGTATTAACCATGGTAAATCCATTATCATGTTCAATAACAGTTCTCTCGGGATCATTTTCATTCAATGTAGCTGTACCATAGGACAACGAACAAAATTAATCTGAAGGACTTAAAGTCACACTCAAGTATATCATCCAAAATCCCATAGTATCAATTTTCTAAGACTTTTGGATGTATGTCGCTTCTAGATGAAACATTAGTCACCTGAAAGACTGCAGTTATACCAGAATCACAAGTTTTCTTTGTGTCATCCAACTTTTGATTCAAAATTTATGACCATTGCACCACATAGCCTTGTGGTGTTTCACCTGCAATATGTCAAACATGTAAAAATTATTGCAATATCATCAGTTGATAAACATATTTATTCTTGGCGAATGTATGCAAAGAAAACAATCTCAACATATATATACATCAATATAATTGAAAATAATTAAATAATATGGGTGATTAATATATTTATACGTACCTATTTATCTCTTAAACCATATGCTAAATCAATTTCCCTTTGTGTAACATTGGAATCTCCATTACGATGAGCTTCTTTAACTAATGAAGCCACACCTTCCCATGTTAATGTGCGGCCAAATTGTTGAAATCATTCAATCCATACCATCATCCAATCAAGATTGTTTACAACGTACAAATAAAGTGCATCCCCCTCTCGGCCAACTGTATCAAAAAAAATTGAAATTCACAAATGACGTATAATTAGTTAAATACCATGGTATACAACCTTACTTTATAATTGAAGCATATTGAAGATTAATAATTAAATAAGTACAATATGCATAAAAACCATATGTAAAATGCATTCCAATTAATCTCCATGACCATCTTATAATTGCCTCTCACTTTCCTCAATCTCCCTTTCCCCATCAGGTACTCCCCTTCAAATTTGTTAATGGAGTTGGGATCCCAAATACGATCTACATGGATCTTTGCTGCAAACTTAGGAAGATATTCACTAATGTACACCATGGTCTGGTATACCATATATCCCTCCACCATAGAACCCTCAGGATGTGCTCTTTTCTAACCAAAGCCTTCAAAAATTTCAAGTGCCTCTCAACCATCCACATTGACCTTGTGTGTACAGGTCCACACAATTCAATCTCCTCAACTTGGTGTATGAGGTAGTGTTCTTGTGCATTGAAAAATGTGAAGGTTGACACTTTTGCATTTCACACATTATCGAGGAATTTTCTCTTCCAATAATTTATATCTTCATGGATTTCTTTAGATGATAGCCATCTACAAGTGATTCAAGGCAAATATATTAATGATATTTAACAAAAATATACAGTATATTACATAACAAGTAAAAAAATGGCAATTATAAGATGTATACAACGAATTGAACAATATCGCTACTTACCTCATGTATTTTCCAAGATCATATATAACTTGCTTGACATTGTTGTGAAGTTATCTGGGAGAGATAGAGTAGAAGCGTACTACAACAATTATAAAATGATCTTTTCATTATTTTTCCAAAAGTAGTAAACACAATACACTGAAAAGTACATGCATTATACAAGTGTATATAATATACCAGAATAATTACCTTAATGAAGGTATGTCAATCACGTGTTTTCATCCCTAACCCAAATTCACCTTTCTTTGTTATTATATTGTTTATGTTCGCAGAAAATCCTGTGGGAAATTGAATTTTTTGTATGACTTCTTGTATAGCATTGCTTTGTTGCTCCGTTAATAACCAAGGAAAGGCACTTATATTAATTTGGTCTCCATCGCTATTTAATTGAATGACATTTTTCATTGCATGATTGGCTTTTTGAATGTCACTACAATTTTTGACAATTTTTTCTTTGTCATGCCTTCCATCCAATATTTTCCATGACATTTTTTTTATATTCTTTCCGATATGCATTGTATCAAACAAATGCACAATTTATAGCTGCTCATAGTAGGGCAACCTACTAAATTGTCTGGGATAACAAGCTGGCCATTAATGCCTTGACGACCTTCATGAAGCATATAAGTTAAACAAATTAACAACAACAATCATTGTCAATTATAGCATGAGTAAAAACAACACAATATAAAAATATAAATTCAAAACATATCATATATGATAGATAAACAATTTGATCCGATGTATAACTTTGATGATTAATTCTATTATATTCCAACTTCCATAGGCGAGGTGTCATTCTTCGTGGTTTTGATGTAGTCTCTTCTTTCCTATTGAAAAGATGTTTTTCAGTAGTTCGATACTTATGATTTATGTGGAGGAAGTGCCTATACTCATCAAACACCTCTTTCCTAAGCTTGTTGAATGACAAGATTTCATCTTTGGACCACAAATTGGACATGCAAATTTTTCCTTTGTTTGAAGACCCCAAAATCATATATAATTGGATTAAATATGTCAATATTTATAATTATATATAATGAATAGATTATTTAAAAACATGCATGATATCTACTTCATAAAATTAAATATTGTTAAAGTGCAGTCAAACGTTATAACATACCACAAAAATGTGTTAGCCCTGGGGCATCATGAATTGTCCATACAAGCATTGCATGGAATTGAAATTTTCTTTGTCTTATTGGTCTAGAGACGTCATACATAGTGACGCCATTCCATAACTTTAGTAACTCGTCGATAAGAGGCTCGATATATACATTCATATCTTTAACTTGGTACTTACCTAGTTGAATGAACATAAACATTACATAATTATTATAACCATTTTACTGCAATATATATAAAGTAATGTACATGACTATTGAATGAAAAAAATATAAGTCATTATGCAACAAATAAGACAAATGAGATGCTACTACGTTAAAGAAAATTGATGTAAACAAATACCTGGAACAATCATTGACAACATTATGTGCTCCCTCTTTATTGACATCCATCGAGGAATGTTATTGTTGATAACAAAAATAGGCCACACCGAGTAAATAGATTTCAACTCTCCAAATGGATTGACACCGTCCGCTGCCAATGAAAGCCTGAGATTACGAGGTTCTTCTTTAAAGAGTGGCCATTTTTCCTCCATGTCCCTAAATGCAGAACCATCCACAGGCATTCAAAGAATGTCATCTCCACTTCTATTCTGTGCATGGTAATCCATAAATTGCACTAAGCTTTCGTACGTAAATAATCATTGCATACGTGGAATAATGGGAATATAACGAAGAAGCTTGTGAGGCACCTTTTTTTGTTAGTTGATCTATTTGATATCTACTGATATGACATTCTGGGCATTCTGTTGCAAATTCATATTGTTTATGATATATAATATGATCATTGGGACATGCATCTATTGTTTGATACTCCATTCTGATATCTTTCATAATGTCAGATAAATCTTAGTATGAGTGAGGTAAAATATTTGATGGTGGTAACAACAATTCACCAATCAATCTACAACAAAAAATAATTTGTTAATATAAATAATATTAATGGTACATATTTAATCCTTTATTTACTAGTGATGAACTAACAACAATTAAAACGGATGAAAAAAGATGACATATATGACATACTTTAACATCTGTGAGATTGCTATGTTTGATAAACCATTCATAACCTTCAAGTTCAACAGCAACAATACAACAGAGAGAAGAGTTGTTTGGGAGCCTTCATAAAGGGGCTCGTATGCCTTCTCAAGTACAGGTAAATCATGAACATCATCAAAGTCATCTCGATCATCATGATCATCTCTGCCACTAAATGTGTCATGGATCAATGTATTTGCACCATCATCTTCAATTGTGTTTTCTCGCGCATGATCATCTTCTTCATCTTCGATATTCACAGCTCCATGTTCATCCACTTGCAAAACCACATTCTTCGGACCGTGATAATCCATATCATGTTCCCTAGAGTGCCCCACCTTTATAATAATGATAGACACAAATAAACCATGATCATGATCAAGTGATTTTATATATATATATAAAAACATTTAAAATGATATAAACATTTACAAATTCAATCAATATAAATACATATAATGAACAACTTACCAATGGACGATAATCATGCCCCCCTTCAATGTGACCATGCTTCCTACAATTTTTCTTAGCTCTTGTGATTAAAAGTCGTCTCGTCTTTAAGCCCTTGCAATTATTGCAAGGACAATAACATTTCCCATCACCCTTTCTTTTCATTCTAGCCCATAATCTATCAAGTGTCTCTTCATTTTGTTCTAGACTAATATTATCTGACATGATTTTCTTTACCAAGTTTGAATATTTAGATCTTCAAAAAATATCAAACTCACACTCCAATAATTTTTATTCATAGAAAGGTAGCAAAATCTAATAATTCTGATATTTTACACCCAAAAAAATTTGGCATGCAACCACCCCTGCAAAAGAGAAAATAGTTTGAAGTTAATGACTCCAAAAAACACTTTAAAATGTTAATTCCAAAACTTATTAAATTCTGATTTTACTATGATTTCCAACTGCTAGACTCCTAAAATCAGAATATTGAACTTGCACAACAAATCTGAAAATGCACAAGTCTAAAAATGAAATCTGATGAGATGTTGCTTTAAAATATGATTTTCAAACCTGGAAGTACAAATCTGACTTCACAAATTAATTCTGGGAAAGGACAATGACTACCCTCAACCTAGCAATAGCTTCTTGATTTTTTTCTGATTTTTCCCAACAAAATCGTCCTTAGTTCTCCATAAACTGTCGTAAGTATAGCAAATTCGCAAGCAGAGAAAATTCGTAAGTATTGCAAAATGTTGTCGCAATAAATAGTTGAGCTCACTTTTTATTTATGTCGGTCTCAATTTTGACTTCACATGTTCGTCGAAATTTCGACAAAAACTCTTTGTCACAATTTCGACGAAAAAACAAGTTTGTCGAAATTTCGACGAACGTCGGGGATAAAATTTTAAAAAATTGAAAATTACACAATAAATATCACTAGTACGCGAAAATACATCTAATTATCCATCTTTTGTCAAAAAAATTCGTTGAATTTTGCAATCAAATGAGTTAGTGCCCCCATATATCTCCCCCCTCCTTAAACCCCCATCTCACTTCTCTATGCACCTGTAGGTCTCTCACCTCTCTTCACCTCTATCTCCTCTCTGCCTAGGTCTCTCACTCCCTCCACATCTATCTCTCCCTCCATCTCTTCTTACTCCTCTCTCTTTGATGATGCATTCACATTGCAACTATGTGGATCACAACATCTACACTCTAAAGGATGCAAGGAATGTTCTAAGTGATTTGTGATGCTATTATCATAGAATGTTCTATGGTGATAACATGGGGCCAAAATTTTTGTTTAGTGTTCTAAAATACTGACCTTGAGTGAATCTTAAATAAACTTGGACTTAAATTTTCACATTCTTTGGAAGGAAAATGAGATTCACACCTTTCAAGATCTTACTCACTATCAAAAGAGGGCATATTGGTAGCATCTAAATTATCATAGGAGCAATAATTTCTCTTTTCAAAAGCACAGTAGCTATTGATATCTTGAATTGGAGGTAGATTCATTTGACCTTTAGACTTTACTCTATCTATAGGATTGTATTCATTTGTAGTTTTTCCATTCTTGAGACATCCTCTCTTACATGTGCAACTTTCCTTTATTTTTTTGATGTAGATAAACCCTGGAGTTGAATATGTTTATCAATTTTCCTATTTAAGTCCAAAATTTCAATAACACATTTCTTCTTCAAAGTTCCCTAGTTGCTTTCTTCAATAGACATAAATCTTGGTGAACTTTTCTCCTACCTGTTAATCTTTGCATGATTGGTAACACCCTACACAACATCCACCTTGTTCATGGTCTAGTCTAGATGGCCATTTGTGTCTTTGAAGCTATCAAGAGGGACATTTCTTATGTTGACTTTTCCATTTGATGCACTTGAATAGCCAAATATTCTGGAAAGTAATATCATAAGAGACATTAGTTTGCAGATGAAGTATATGACTTTATATTTTAGATGAAATTTCAAACACTTCACATGGAATTTCCTATGGTGGCACCTCATCACTTATAATTTGTTCAAAATACTATTTTTAATCATGTGAAAATTTTCATGTTTCCCGATTTACCAAAGTTTGGTATGCAAGACCTTCCAATGCCTATAGAGAAGAGAGTTGTCATTGTAACATGGCTTGTGATGTTTATCAAATGCGGTGTCAAACAACTAGAGCTCAACATACCAACTCCATTAAAATAATTACCATCATTTATCAACTTCTTTGAAGTGTTTATAATTTCATTTATCTAATTATGATCCTAAAATTTTCTTTCACCAACAAATAATTCATTTCTTATATGCTTTTGTCGCTTACTCTTACACTAGGAAGAAGAAATGACTATTTTCTTCTCCCTATTTTTTATAATCTATATTCTCTCTTACTGTCACTTGTGTTGCAAGTACGAGTAGTTGGTGTTGTCATTCATGTCAATAGGCTTATGTTTGTGTTGTCATTGATGTCAATGGGTTCATACTGTTGGTGATTGTTGGAAGTCTATTGATGATTGAAAAGTTGTGATGATGATTTGATTAGTTTCATTATGTTGTCATTAGTAAGTGTTGGCCCATGATTTTCATTGCACCAAAAGATCGACTTGTTAATGCATGATACAACTACCAAAGTTAACAGATCCACGAGAGGTGGTTAGTCCATGTCACGAATCCTGAGGTGAGCGCTGACCAATTGCCAACAATCTCCCCCTCAGTGCAAGCTGAGGGGTTTCAAACTTGACACCTTTGTCTCTAATACCAATTATTGGCCCCATGATGGTCGTTGCACCAAAATATTGCCCTGTTAATGCCTAATACAACTGCTAAAGTTAACAGATCCATGGGAGGCGGTTAGTCCATGTCACAAATCCTGAGGGGAGCGTTGACCAGCTGCCATCAGTAAGTGTTACTAGTGTCAACCTCTAGTATTGCTTTGATAAGAATGTGTATGGTTGATTTTCTATGTTGCAATTGGTTTGATTGCAATGAGGAGGTGTTCCAAATGATAAAAATGTGTTTGTGGTGCTTGGTTTCTAAGTGCTTTTGAGAAATTTTGAATAAAAGAGGAAACAGTGTGTTATAGAGGTGTTTTGGCATATAGAGTGGTGTTCTAGTTTTTCTCCACATTTTTTCTATGTTGAAGATGTGTTTGTTTGGTTTAGATATGTTGATCAGAGGTTTTTATAAGTGTTATATCCAATTTTCTTGGTTTTGATCGTTGTGCAATGAAAGTTGTGTTCCCCAATGTATGAACTATGTATTGCAGTGGTGTCTAGGAGAAATGGTTTTGCTCTACATTTCTCCACAGTTCGGTTTTTGGTCTTGTGGTTCTAGAAGTATGTTGATAAGGTTCATATCTACCTTTAGTTGATTTTTTCATGGTTTGGTGCTTTGCAAGTTGATTTCTTGAGTTATAGTATGTAAAAAGTTAACTGGGTGTATAGGATGTGTTCGTTCTTCAAGTGAAAGTTGTTGTGAAGGAATTCTTTGGATATCAAGGTGTTTATGGAATATTCCATATTGTGTTCAAGTGATTTTTGTTGTCCATGAGTTGTCTCGAGATTAAAGGATGTTTGTGTTTAATTTTTCAATGGTGTTTACACTGGTTCGGCTGACCTTGGGTGTTTACACTAATTGCAGATTTATTTGGTGATTGTGGAAGCATGGTGTGGCCTATATGAATTGATTCAAGTCCAAGTTAAGGTGTTATGTGGTCCACCTTCATTCCTTTCCAACACGGGAATGTTTTGGTGCTGACCTAATTTGATTTTGCACAGTTGAGGTACACCTTGGAGAATGTTTTCAAGGTTGAAGAAGGTATAAATAAGTGTTGTGTTGATGGAGGATGGGTGTGTAGTGAGTGTGATGCAAATTGTAGAGGTGTGAAGTGTGAATTTGTGAAGTGTAGTGCAAGCTTTAATGAGTTAGACTAGTAGGAGCAGTAAGAAAAAGATGTTTACAATCTTCAAAAAGGCTATGAATGTGTTGGTGATGTTGTGGTGGAATTATCTATTGCATTGAGATGGATTTCTCACTATAACATTCTTCTTTCTTCTTTTATGTAATTTGGAAGTGAGCCTTTCTTTCTTTTGGGTAGTGAGCCTATTGTATTTGGTGTTGTAATTACTTTATATTGTGATCTAATCCTCACCGTGTTTTCCATGTAAATTTGGTGTTCTATTGTACATGCCATTGATGTGTTTCAATTTATTTTATTTTCTTTCATGCTAAGTCATTCTAACAAATTAAATACTAATAAAGTTGATGGGGATTTGAATGTTAATGAGGGTTTTTATGTTTTAATATACAACTTGTGTACCTTAATGTTTTACCCTACTCTAATGCGCAAAATAGCTTAAAAATGCAAGTGATAAAAGACTAAGGACACTTCAAGATTAGCCTAAAGAGTGATGAAACAAGAAGGAAAATGGATAAAACAAGATGCAAACGATTTCACCTTCCTTGTTGTTGATGTCTCCTTGATTGGCCCTTGCTTGGGATGATTTTGTGTGCTCCTTAGATGATTTCTTGAGTGACTAAATGCAAGATTGAATGTGCAAAGTGATTAGAATGAATGGCTAGATGCTAGTAAAATGAGTGAGAATGCAAATTGACAGCATGTAGTTATCAAATGGCTAAGTGTTGAAAATGCCCTTGAGGAGGGGGTATTTATAGAGAATTTGAATCTAGAGAATCTGAACAAGGTCAAGATGAAGGGCTATGGTGGGTTGAGAACCCACAAGCCCTCACATCTTGACATGTGGATGGTGAAGTGGCCAAGAGAAGATGAGGTGTAAGTGAGGTGTCAAAAAGGTACATGAGGTGGAGGAAGGACAAGCACCTTGGGGAGTGAGAAGATTTCCTCAAAAAGGGCTCTTGTCCCCAAGTGGGAGTGAAAGGGACATTTGAGGAATTTTGGAATTCCTCAAAAATCTACATGGGAAAATGAAAGGTGGTTAGATATAAATGTGAATTAAAAATTCACATTCCTAGGGAGGATCTAGAGGATAAAAGGTGGGCTCCAAAGGTGGACTTGGTCACATGTGGAGATTAGACAAGTCCAAGGTTCTAGAAGCCTTGGAAGGAATAAAAAGGAATTAAAAATTCCTTGGGGGATGGAGAGAGTTGACCAAGGTGATTAAAATTAATCAGAATTAGAAGATAAATGAGGATTAGAAGCCAACTTGCAAAAGTTGGAGGATGTGACACATCCTAATCAAGATTAGGCATGTGCACATCCCTAATGAAAAGAAATTAGGAGATGGATTAGGATTAGATGAAAATGACATGTGAGGAATTAAATAAATGTAATATTTATTTAATTCATTTGATGAAAAGGGATTAAAGAGGGTAAGGTATTTAATTAATAAATACCTTAGGGATTTGGCAGAATTAAGGATATTAATTAAATAATAGTAATATTACTTAATTAACTCGGATAAGAGGATGTTTAGATGAAAAGTGATAAATTTGGATAAATTAAGTGTCCAAATTTGGATGTCTACACAACTAATTCACACCTCCCTCTCTGTTGTCTTGTACATTCAATAATTGGTCTAAGAGAAAGGTTACTTGGAAGAAATCTTAACCACTTGAGGTAGATTTGTGATGGTGCACAAGAGAGATGCTCATTTGTTTGATGGATCAAATTATGCATTCTAGAAGATAAGGATGGAAGGTTTTCTAGTATCCCTTGGTTATGGAGTTTGAAAGTCTATTGTGACTGGATACACTCTGCCTACAAATGGTCTGAGTATTGATGATGAGATCAAGGCCTATGAGAACAATGGTAAAGAAAGGTATGCTCTTTTAAGTGGTCTTTCTAATACTAAACTTATGAAAGTTACGAATTTGAAAACTGCTAAAGAGATCTGGAAAAATTTGGAAAGCATTTATGAAGGAGATGATAAGGTCAAACAAGCTAAAATGTAGAATCTATAGATTATATTTGAGAACATGCGGATGTTAGAAGATGAAAATACTACAAGCTACATGCATAAGGTGGATGAGACTATCAACTCCATCAAAGGTCTTGGTGGAAAGCTTGAATAAGAAGAAGTGGTAAAGAAGGTACTGATAACTCTTCCTAAAGCTTATAGTCATAAAGTCTATGCTATTAAGGAAGCTCAAGATTTAAGAAAATATGCTAGAGATCGGTTGTATGGTGCTTTATCTTCTTTTGAAATGAGAGAATTTGGTCCAAGTAATGCAAAATTTGAGTATGCTTTTAAAGTTGGAAAATCAGAGAAGGATGAGGAATCAGATCAAGAGGATCTTGATGATGTAGAAGCAAACTTTGTGAGAAGAATGAAAAAAGGTACTAGAGAGTACATGGGTAAGTTACCTTTCAAATGTTTTAGTTGTGGAAAGATAGTTCCTTATGCTTCAAGATGTCCAAACAAAGCTTTGAATGACAAGAAAAAGGAGAACAAAGGTAAGAAAATTAAGAAAAGTTTTATGTTAGAGAAGATGCCAGTATATTTGATGATGAATTTGACTATGTGAATGATGAGGATAGTAAATTCTTGTTCATGGCTATAAATATTAAATCTAATTATGTTAACTTTGAGAGATGTATGAAGGAAAATGCTTTGGAGGTAGGGCATAGTGTTGAAGGGACTATGATGACTACTTTACATGCTAGAGAGGAGAAGAACTACTAGATCATTGATAGTGGATGCTCAAATCATATGACCGGTGAAAAAAGTAAGTTTTTAAAACTTGAGAAATATGGAGGTCTAGTTAAGTTTGGTGATGATACATTTGCTAAGATATGTGGAAAAGGTTCTATCAGTTTTGATGGCAATCATAATATGGATGATGTTCTTTATGTTAAAGGTTTAAGGCATAACCTCTTGAGTGTTGGACAAATGTGTAGCAAAGGATATAATCTTATGTTTCAGGATGATGGATGTGAGATTAGAAAAAGCTCTAGAACCATGGTTGTTGTTGGAAGAAGGACAGATGGAACTGTTTATCAGCTTAAAGGTGTTGATGGTCATTGCTTTATGACTTAGATAAATGAAAGTTGGCTATGGCATAGAAGAATTTGTCACAACAATTTTGATAGCCTAGTAAGGATCAGCTCAGTTCAAGCTATGAGATATCTACCAAAGATTACAAATCTCATTAATGTTGTCTGCAAGGAATGTCAGATTGGGAAGCAAGCAAGAAGAAGTTTCAAAGTCAAAGAACAATCTACTACCAAACTGTGGAATTGGTGCATATAGATATTTGTGGTCCCACTAGAGTAAGAAGTTTTTAAGGTGATAGGTATTTCATTCTATTAATTGATGATTACTCTAGAATGACATGAGTTACTTCTCTCAAAGAAAAATTAGAAGCTCTAGATAAATTTAAAGCATTTAAAGTTATGGTTGAGAATGAAATGGATATGAAAATAAAATGTTTGAGATTTGATAGAGGTGAAGAGTTCACCTCCAATGAGTTTAATAGCTTTTGTGAGAATCATGGAATAAAGAGGCATTTATCTGCCCCTAGGACTCCTCAATAGAATAGAGTGGTTGAAAGAAATAATAAGACTATTAATAAAGCTACAAGAACCATGATGAAAGAGGAAAATCTACCAAAATTCTACTGGAGAAAAGCAATTCATATTGCTGTCTACATACTTAACAGAGTTCAAGCAAGAGAAAATAGTGCAAAGACTCCCTATGAGTTGTGGTATGGAAGGATTCCTACTGTCAAATATTTTAGAGTTTTTAGAATTAAATTTTATATTAGAAGAGATGAAGAGAACTTAGGAAAGGTTGATGCAAGATTTGATGAAGATATCTAGATTTCTTGGATATTCTACAAGAAGAAAAGATTACCAATGCTACAAGAGGCTGAAGAAGATTGTTGAGAGTGCAAGCGTCAAGGTAGATGAAGACCTACATAATAATTATGTGGTGATAGATGGTTATGAATCATATGAGTCCTCTTGCAGAGAAAATGACAGAAATGAAGGTAAGGAAAAAGAAGTTCAGATTGAAGAGGAAGAAGCTCTAGAAAGGATCCCTAAGACTCCTGAGTATGTGCAAAAGAATCATTCTGAAGATCAAATTATTGGTGAGAAAAGAAAAGGTGCTTTTAAAAGGAGAAAAGTTGTTATAGCTGAAGAACAGGTAAACATATGCTTACTCTCTAAAGTTGAACCTAAAACAATGATTGAAGCATGCAAGGATGAGTATTGGATCAAGGCTATGGAAAAATAACTAATGCAGATTGAGAAAAATTAGATGTGGGAACGTGTCCCAAGACCAATAAACAATAATGTAATTGGAACTAAGTGGGTATTCTGGAAAAAACTGAATGAGAATGGAGAAGTAGTTAGAAATAAGGCAAGGCTTGTGTGTAAAGGTTACTCACAAGTGGAAGGAATAGATTTTGAGGAGACATTTTCTTTAGTGGAAAGAATGGAAGCTATTATAATGTTTTTAGATTTTGTAGCACATAAAGATTTCAAATTTTATCAAATAGATGTGAAGTCTGCTTTCTTGAATGGTGAATTAGAAGAAGTATACATTAAACAACTGGAAGGATTTCAATTATTAGACAAACAAGATATAGTCTACAGATTGAAGAAGACACTTTATGGACTGAAGTAAGCCCCTAGAGATTGGTATGCAAGGTTGGACACATACTTGTTACAACAAAGATTCAATAAAGGTATCACATATAGTAATCTTTATTTCAAAGTTGAAAAAGATCAAATCTTGATTGTGGTTGTGTATGTTGATGATTTAATATTTTGAGGAAATGAAGCTATGTGTAAGAAATTTGTAGAAGAGATGCAGAAAGAGTTTGAGATGTCTATGTTTGGGGAGATGAATTTGTTCCTTGGACTGTAAATCAATCAGAAAAAAAAGGTATATTCATTTATCAATCAAAGTATGTCAAGGAAATGTTGAAGAAGTTTGGAATGGAAGATTCTAAACAGATATGTACTCATATGGTTATTGGTTGCAAGCTGAGCAAGAATGTTGAATCTCCTAAGGTTGATCAGAGCAAGTATAGATCAATGATTGGAGGGTTGTTGTACCTAACTGCTACTAGACTAGATATCATGCATGTAGTTTGTCATGTGGCTAGATTTCAAGAAGATACTAGAGATTCACATGTTAGTAGTGAAGAGGATATTCAGATACTTGAAAGGCACTATGAAACATGTTTTATGGTATCCAAAGGATATTGATTTTTCTTTCTCTAAATGCTTATATAGATGTGGATTGGGCAGGTTGTGTGGATGATAGAAAAAATAAAAGTGGTAGTGCATTCTTTCTTGGATGTAGATTAGTGTCTTGGCTGAGAAAGAAGCAAGATTCAGTGTCTTTATCTACTACAGAGGAAAAATATATTACAACAGCATCTTGTTGCACACAAGTATTGTGGATGAGGTAAACATTGAAGGATATCAGAGTGGTATATGATGAACCAATTTCTATATTTTGTGACAATACAAGTGCTAGTAACATTTCAAAAAATATTGTAATGCACTCAAGGACAAAACATATCTCAATCTGGTATCACTTCTTGAGAGAGAAGGTTGCAGAGAATGAGTTGAAGCTAGATTATGTGCCTACAAAGGATCGGGTTGCTGATATATTTACTAAGGCTCTTTCTAAGGATACTTTTAAGTATCTTCGGGAGAAGTTAGGGATTATTTCCCCCCTTCTTTGAACTAGATGCATAAGGATATGCATCAGTCCAATGGATCTCAAGATTCATTCCTTATTTTGGATTGATGTTGGAGGCTACCTCTCAAGGGAAGTAAGTAGTGGCATTGTTGGTTATTGTAGTCAGGGGGAGTAAGTGTTGTTATAGGTTAGTGTTTTCCTTTGTTTGTTGGATCAAAGAATATGTGTAGTGGTTGTTGGTTGGTGTAGCTTTTTTCATACTCTTAATGGGGAGTGTGCAAAGAAGTGAAATGTGAAAATATGTAGAGCAAGTACAAGTATGATTGATGTCAAAGGGGGAAAGAGATACAAATGTGTTTCCCTTTGCCATTGATGTCAAAGGGGGAGAGAGAATGATGTGAAAAAGAAAAGAGTCAGTTGAGAAAGGGAGAGAGATTAAAGTGAACAAGGAGAGTATGATGTAAGGGGGAGAAAGAAAAAGAGTTGGTATGGAGTAGTATGTTGGTAATTAAAGCTATTATTGGTGGTTTTTCACATCTTGTGTTACCATCAATGACAAAGGGGGAGATTGTTGAAAGTATGAGTAGTTGGTGTTGTCATTAATGTCAACATTCTTATGTTTGTGTTGTCATTGATGTCAACTAGTTCATACTTTTGGTGATTGTTGAAAGTCTATTAATGATTGAAAAGTTGTGATGATGCTTTAATTAATTTCATTATGTTGTCATTAGTAAGTGTTACTAGTTTCAACCTCTAGTTTTTCTTTGATAAGCATGTGTATGGTTGAGTTGCTATGTTCCAGTTGGTTTGATTGTAATGAGGAGGTGTTCCAGATGATAATAATGAGTTCGTGGTGCTTATTTTCCAAGTGCTTTTGAGAAAATTTAAATAAGAGGAAACAATGTGTTATAGAGGTGTTCTAGTTTTGCTCTGCATTTCTTCTATGTTGAATATTTTCTTGTGTGGTTCAAATATGTTGATCAGAGATGTTCATGGGTGCTGGAAGAAGTTGAGTCCACTTTTTGGCAAAAAAGTGGAAGTGTTTTCCCTGATTTTCAGAATTTGACACATATGGCCTTAAAATTTGAAGCACTTAGAGATGGAATCTTCAAAAAAGTCACAAATCATAAAATGTAGTACTCAGAGTCTAGTTTCCAAATATGTAATTTATTTGAATACCCAAATGCTACAAATTGATTTTCAATCAGTGTATCTAAAAACCAATGTTTAAAAGTCACTTTTTTTTTACCATACCATGCACATGTACGTCATCCATATTTTGACCTAAATTATCGTATTTTTCTAAATCCTTTTGGGAAAAGATTTTTAACTCATTGAAGCATGTTTTCAATACTTTTTGGCAATTTTTTATTGAATATTTTTTTTATTAAATTTGTATTAGCCATATTTATCGTTTTGAAAATTGTCATGTACGCCACGCATAAGATGACCTAAACTTATCATTTTGTGATTTTTTTTTAAGTTGAAAAGAATTTTCTGAAGTACGTTTTCATGCAATTCGTTTTACAAAAAAATATTTAATAAAAAGTTATTAAAATAATAAAAAAAACCCTGATATTTCAAGTTTATGGACCAGTTTCATCATAAATTAATTGAAAAATAAAAAAATAATCGAATTGTTAAAAAAATACATATTTGGAATCTACACTATCTTATCTATAATGGGTTTTAATTTTGTTGAAAAATTCTGCAAGAAAAGTTGTCAGCCATATGTTCAAAATCACTATTTTTCTATGACATTGTCAGGACCTTCAACTTGCAGGTCAAACCGGGTTGAAGGCCTAGGTTCGGATCCCCAATGCTTTTCCCGAACCAGAATACAGGCCAAAAACCCGACCACAAAGCAAGGGAAAGTTCATTCTTTTAGAAACAAGATCCCGTCTACAAAACGAGATCCCGTTTTGTAAATCGAGATCTCGTTTCCCAATATTAAATATTCGGACCGTTGATATGGAAACAAGATCTCATTTTATAAATGGGCTCTTGTTTCTCTTTTTACCTTTTCTTTTTAATTTATTGGAAAACTTTTACTGTGAAGTCTGCAACTTCACATGTACGGCCGACTATGACATATTGGGCTATTTTCTATCAACTTTTGTCTTTACAAGTCTTCAACTTGCATTTTGGATTGAATTTTTCAAAGGAGGCATCATGAAAATAATTTTTAAGTGGAATTGTGTTAGTTTTCTACTCATTTGGAGGAACAAAAGAGGAAGACTTTTGTCTTTATAGGTCTTCAACTTGCAATTTGGATTGATTTTTTCAAAGGAGGCATCATGTAAATAGTTTTTTAAGTAGAATTGTGTTAGTTGTCTACTCGTTTGGAGGAACAAAAGAGGAATACTTTTGTCTTTACAGGTCTTCAACTTGCAATTTGGATTGAATTTTTGGAAGACTTTCACTATTGACATTCATTTGTGCTTGAGAATTTTATAATCATGGGTTCACAAGCTCGTAATAAGAGGAAATATAGGAAGACATTGACTCCTGAAGAAATTCAAGCAAGGAAAGATAAAGAAGAAAAAAGGAAAAGAGATAGAATAATGAGGATTCGATCAATGAATAATGTTGAAGCATCCAATTCCATAACTATTGAAGATAAAAACATTGAGGAGACCATCGTTGTAGACGAAGCTAATTTGCCAGAAGTCAATTTGGAAAATAATATGATTATACAAACAAGTCCTAGTATGTCTTCAAACCCTCTTTCAATGTTATGGAGAATGTTTCAATAGGCACAAATATTCCAGGTACATCTTAAAATCCACATTTTAGTGAAATGGAAAATTTGTTTGTAGAAGTTTTACAAGATGCTAGACTTAACGATGTTGACTTTGATAATATTCAGAGAGATGAAAATTTTATAGACTTTCTTGAAAATAAGTTAGAAAATGAAAATGAAAATCATTTAAATGTTGTTGAAAATGAAAATGAAAAATCTTTTGTTGAAAATGACTATGAGAATGATCCTTTTGTTGAAAATGAAAATGAAAACTGTTTTGTTGATGAAAATGAAAATGAAAACCATTTTATTGATGAAAATGAAAATCGTTTTGAAGTTGAAAATGAAAATCTACGATGTGATGTTGAATTTAACGAAAATATTTAAAAAAAAATTGAAAGTGAAATCCAATTTGGATAAATTGAAAGAGGAGATTGAAGCAGGGGTTCAAAAAACTATTTATGACTCTATTCCAAGCAAACGCCTGAGGAGAGCTTGCTGCTCTCCTCGAGTGCAATGAAGGTCATCTCATGGAATGTCAGGGGCATAAATTCCCCTGACAAGAGAGCTTGTATCAAGCATCAAATTGATGCTTGTGGAACAAATATTGTCTTACTTCAGGAGTCTAAACTCTCAATACAATCTTTTGAAACCTCCCTACAAAATGGACAAGGTAGAAATCAACCCACTCTCTACCCAGGGGGCCTCTAGTGGGTTGATTTCTTTGTGGAACCCTAAAGCAGTAAATGTTATTTCAATAAGGAATTAGTCTAATTGGCAGTTGCTTGAGGTTTCTAAATTTAGCCTGAAATATTGGTTGTTTAATATTTATGGGCCTAATTTAGCATTTTACAAGAAATATTTGTGAGATGAAATAACTCATGTTTTAAATGGCCTGGGTGACGCTAAAGTTGTTTTGGGAGGAGATTTTAATGTTATTTTTTCACTGCAGGAAAAAGCTAGAGGTATTAGTTTTTCATTAAGAGTGCTTGAAGATTTCAATTCTTTCATTCTCACCAATGCCCTGAAATACATTGTGCCATTAAAGGGGAAGCACACTTGGAAAAACCATAGAAAAGGTTTCATACAAATTGCTAAAAGATTAGACAGGTTTTTGGTATCTCCAAACTAGTTTTTAGGGCAGCATGGTTTGGAATCTGAAATCCTACCTCTTGTTGGCTCTGATCATTATGCAATCTCTTTGTATATATCAAATATCTCCCTTCCTAAAGGAAAATCATCCTTCAAAATTGAAAGCATGTGGTTCAGGCACCCACAATTATTTCCCCTATTGCATCAATGGTGGATAAATGCTCTATTTGAATAGGGTTTGAAAATGTATCTACTTTATCAAAAATTAAAACATGTCAAACAACAAATAAAAGTATGGAATGAATAGGTGTTCAAAAATGTTTTCTAGAAAAAAGAGGATGTCTTCAAAGAGTTATCGGTGATCCATAAGCAAATTATTCAAAACGGATTAGATGATAATCTGTTTGAGAAGCAAAAACAACTGCAAATGGATTGGGAAGAGTTATGTGCTAGGGAATAAATATATTGGAACCAAAAATCTTGAGAACTATGGATTAAAGTGGGTGACATAAATACAAAGTATTTTCATGCTTTTGTTCAGATAAAAAGAGATACTTCAACAATATTTTCAATTCAAGAGATCGCTTCAGGAATTTGGCTAACATCGAAAGAATATATTAAGAGAGAACCTGAGAGATTCTTTTTTGAACTATTAATAGCTCCACAAGGCAAAGATGATCAATGTAGGAAAGATGAAGTTGAGATTCTGGAGGTTATTCCCTCTCTAGTTCGACATGAAGATAATGATGCCCTACTCAAACCTTTTACCTTGGTTGAAGTTAAAGGTGTTTTTTTTTCATTGCCTCTAGATAAGTGTTGGCCTTGTAGTTGCACCAAAAGATCGACCTTTCAATGCCCGATACAAGCGTTAGTTAAGATCCACAGGAGGCGGTTAGACCATGTCACAAACCCAAGCATTGTGCTGCAAGGAAGACCAAGGGACACACCATCTTGCAAAAATCCCCCCCAACACAAGCGAGGGATTTGAGCCTGTGACCATCTCTGATACCAATTGGTGGCCTTGTTGTTGCACCAAAAGGTCGACCTTTCAATTCCCGATACAAGCGTTAGTTAAGATCCACAGGAGGTAGTTAGACCATGTCACAAACCTAAACATTGTGCTACAAGGAAGACCAAGGGACACACCATCTTGCAACAATAAGGTGTCTGGTCTGGATGGATTTACAAAAATATTTTTTCAAAAAGGCTAGGATTTTTGTGCTATGATCTATTGTGGGATCTAGAAGAATCAAGAAGAATGGGTTCCATGCTCAAGAAGTTTAATGTGACAAACATTGCAATCATTCCAAAAGTAAAAAACCCCAAAACCTTTGCATATTTCAAGCCTATATTGCTATGCAACACTGTCTACAAGATCTTTACCAAGGCCATATACCTCATATTGCAGCCTCTTATTCCAAAGATTATCTCTCAAGAGTAGGGAGGCTTTGTCCCAAGTCGTGAAACGTCTGAAGGAGTCCTAATTGCACACGAGACCCTTCACTCAATTTATTTTGATCATCTACCTTCTTTCATTATTAAAAGTTGGACATGATGAAGGCTTACAATCAAGTAGATTGGGATTTCCTTAACAAAGTCCTTGAGAAATTCGATTTCAAAGGAAAATGGCATAGATGGATTAGATCTTGTTTGTCAGGAGCAAAGTTTTCAATCATCCTCAATGGTTCACCTACGGGCTTCTTTGTAGCATCACAAGGAGTGAGACAAGGGGATCCATTATCCCCCTTCCTATTCATTATAATGGTTGAGGCGCTTAGTAGATTAATTACTTATAAACATAGCCTGGGGCTTTGGAGAGGCATTACTATTTAAAACAAAAACATTTCAATAACTCATTCTATGTTTGCAGATGATACAATCTATTTTGGTAGATCAATTGTGGATGAAGCCATTCAAATCAAACAAGTGCTTGACAGGTATTGCTCAGCATTAGGTCAAAAATTTAATGCCTCCAAGTCCAAAATTTATGTTTTCAATAAAAAAGAGGCTATAAAAAATAAGATAATTAAAATATTGGGGTTTAGGCAAGCAGAGTTTCCATGTGCATACCTAGGTATTCCTTTTATCAAAGGTCCAAATAAAGTTGCTTATTAGGTTAAAGTAATAGAAAGATTAAAGGAAAGGATTCTAATGTGGAAGGCACGATGGTTATCATTATCAGGAAAAAATATTTTAATAAAATCAATATTATTTGCAATCCCTAACTATTTTCTGGTGGTTCTCAAGGCACCAAATTCAGTTATCCTTTAAATTGAGAGCATTATCAGAAATTTTCTATGGAAGGGTAATATGAATGATTGAAAAAAAGTGCCTCTAATATCCTTGGATAGTATGGTGCTAGAAAAATCTCAAGGAGGAGCAAGTATTCACAATATCTCAATCAGGAACAAGGCATTTGGGGCTAAGTTAGTTTGGCAAATGTACACAAAGCCTGAAACGAAGTGGTGCAAGTTAATGTAGGCTAAGTATCCTGACACTCCAAACCCCTTGAGGATTCTTACTATTTCAAACCCACCTTCAGGATCGGCCATGTGGAATTTCTTGACATCATGTAGGTCGATTATTACTTCATTCATTACGTGGGAAATTCATGATGGGTAAAGCATGAATTTTTGGGAGAACTCGTGGAATGGTAAACCCCCTTTGAAAAAAATTTAAGAATTACAATAGGTAAGGGTTGTATTGTCAAGAGAATGGGGTGATAACTTTCTAGATTACATACATTCAATAGAAGGCCTAACAGGTAAAGTGATCTGGAAAAAACATTCTAATTCATCCCTTTCTGTTAATCAATTTTCATTGCTTCAAGATTTTCTAAAAAGTAGAATTGTTTTCATCTCGGGGAAGCCTAATAAGATTATGTGGGCTCCTTCAAAAGAGGGCTCCTACTCTATGAAGCGAGGATATCAATCTCTAATCTAGTGTAGGGATCAGTTGGTCTCATAGAGGGCTTATTCATTTTGCTGGAATAACAACATTCTCCCAAAAGCTAGGAGTTTTGCATGGTTAGATTTATGGAAGAGAATTTTAGCAAGTGATCGCTTAACTAAACTAAGAATTGTTGATCCTTTAAAGTGTCCTTTGTGTGAGGAAGAGTTGGAAATGTAGACCATTTTTTTGTTCAATGCAGCTTTGCGCAGGATTGTTGGTTGTTCGTAAAGAGCAAGTTGAACTTACACAACCCTTTGCCAAATTCTATTTGGGACATCTTCCAGAGCTGGCTATTATTGTATAAAACCTCTTTTTTTGCTTCTGTATGGCAATTTATTCCACCACTAGTAATATGGAATATATGGTGGTAATACAATTTATACATTTTTAGGAAATCAAGTTCTTCAATTGAGGTCCTCAAAGTCAAGATTGAAAAAGCAGTTTCAGAAGTTGTTAATGCTTATGTTCTGAAACATAAGAACACATCCTCCTCGTTCACAAGTTGGCATGACTCTATTTTGAAGAGTTGGAAGAACATAATATTTCCATTTGCATGAAGTTTACATTAAAATAGCAGAGTGAAGGTGAATAGAAAAGAAATCAAATGGAAACCCCCATGTTCTAATTTTTTCAAGCTTAACTTTGATGGTGCTTCAAGAGGAAATTCGGGCATCTCAGGGGCATGAATTTGTATCTGAGACTCTTTGGGATTAGTAATAGTGGCTAGTTCATTTTCACTTCCAATAGGCACAGATAATGTGACTGAGGCTCAGGCAGTCTTGGTAGGATTGGAAATTGCCCTCAAATTGGGTATTGCACAAGTTCATATCGAGGGGGATTCCTTAATTATAATTAATGCCTACAAGGAGAGAAAGGCACATAGTTGGTGTTTCAAATACATTTTACAAAAAATATGGTTTTTGTAGGACAAATTTCAAACTTTATCATCTCACATACTTACAAAGAGGGGAATGGCATGGCAGAAAAATTGTCAAATATGAGTTGTGATGGGAAAGAAATTGTTGTGTATAATGACATAGAATTGCAAGCATACCCGAAAGTTGTTGAAATATTTGTTAAGGAAGCCACGACTTCGGCCAAGTGCGAAAGATGAAGGTGGCAACAACAAAGATTTTGTTTGATGGGTGGCGTCAGTTGTGGCAATGTTTGCTCACCCTTCCAGACAGTCTCTTCATATATATTGAAAATATAAAAAGAAAAGATAAGCAATAGATGAAAAGCTTACAAGAAATTTTTTTGATGAAATTCTGGAGCAACTGTTTCTAGAGCACCAAGTTCCAGAGCAACAGATTCAGAAAACACAATTCAGATTTGGCTAGAGATATTTCAATGGTATCAGAGTAGTAAGCCCTTAAAGAGTGGAAACAGAAATGGATCTGTAAGATATAGGCCTATTATTTTGATATTGAGTACATTAAGGGTAAGAAGAATGCAACTGTCGAGGCCAAAGTTCTAGAGCAACAGTTTTCAGAGCACCAAGTTTTGAAGCAACAGATTCAAAAAATTTAGATCAGATTTGGCTCAAGCAAGAAGGGTGCAGGGTCTTGTCCCAGACATGATCTTAATAGAAAATGAATACCCAAGGGAGAATCCAATCCAGGGGCCATGCAAGGGTGCTTATTCCACTTTCTTCATGCCCAAATCTATCTTAGTTTTAGGATGAAAAACAAGTTTTGTTGTGGATTTCTGAATATTTTGTATAATCAGCCCATTTTCAGTAGCAAACTTGGGGCTGATAGATAGCTCATCATTGTAAATTTGTTTTTGGGATCATATAAACTATTGCGTATTATAAATTTTTATTATTATTAATATATCTACATGCCCCCCACCTTTTGCTTAAAAAAAAGAAAATTGAAAGTGATGTTTTGGATAATATTCCTGGTAAGATTTCTTGGAGGAAAATAAGAACACATGCAAATAGAATATACAAAAAATTATTTCATTGTAAAAAACTTGCATTTCAATGTCAACTAATGATGCAATTGATGAGAATGCAAAAAATGAGAAAAGTAATGAAAAAGTTAGGCTTTTTTGTTAAACCAAGAAGAAAATATCAATCATTAAAACATGTTATGTTTACTGTTGCTAGTTCCATTCAATCTATTGGAAAAAATATTCAATCTAAAGATAAAAATGTAGCAAGAAGAGCAATAACAACTACTATAGTTAATAAAGCAACTTTGAATAAGATAATGGTAAGAAATATTAGTGAAGTTCTACAAATACATCCTAAAACATTGCTAAGAACGGAAAAAAGAAGAGAAAGTATAGAAAATGATCCAATTAACCAATGTTGGAGTTTTAGTGGTCGACTCCTGAGGTTTGACATGAAATTGAATGTTCAAATTAACTATTTGATTGAAAAATATTGGCATGATAATACTAGGGTATCACCTAATGCTAGAGATGTTTTAAAACTAAGAGTGGGGTCCAAAGTTTGTGATCCTCATCCAAAACACCGATTAGATACAACACAAACTGAATTTTATAGAAAATTTTGTGGTGATTTAGTGTTACCTGGTAATATTAAAATAAGTCAAAGGTATTTTAAAAAATGTAAACCCTAGTATGTAAAAATTAATAAGCAACGAATATCATGTTGTTGTAAAACGCATGTTCAATTTCGTTATTTTTATGATGTTTTTTGATATATACGTTGTATTTTGCATACTAACATGATTATGCAGGAATGTGGTATTAATATGCCACCTAAAACAATAAGGGAGTTTATATCAAGTTTTTTTTGTGAAAGATCTAATGGTAAATTGTTTTAAGTTCTTGTATTTCTGGACAATGCACTAGTTGTGCAAATCTTTCATTCTTAAGAATTTGTATGCATGAAAGTGTCAATAATGATTTTGGACAACAATTAGTAGATGTTAAAAGATTTAAGAATGTTGACTATTCTTTAAAATATGGAAAAATAGGAAAGCGTTGTGATTTAGTTACATAAAAAGTTAGTGTACATGCATTCATAAGTGAATTTAAGAATAATATTGTACCAAAATATGTCATGCACTCTCAACATGCTTGATGGCTTGATGGCCAATTCCATGCATGTAGAAACACATTTCCAATTGGTACTATGATATCAGTAGTTGATTTTGCAGAAAATTATACTCTAGCTCCGCAAGAGGAAATTCAATTGTAGTATTATAATTTAGTGCAAGTAGCTATGTTTGTCCATATTGTTTATAGACATGCAGATGATAGCACAGAGGATGATAGAAATTTTTTGAGGGGGTATCAATTCTATTTGAGTGAAAACCAGTTACACTTGTCAGAGTTTGTTCAATACTGTTTCAATATATTTTATAGAAATTTAAGAGAAAGAGGAATCCAAATGACAGAACACCTCATATGGTCAAATAATTGTACGGGGTAGTTCAAGAATGCTCGAATGTTCCATTGGTTAAGTAGGGTTCACAAGGAACTTAATGTCCAACATATATGGATTTTTTTTTAAGCTAAGCATGGTAAAGGAGAACATGATGGAGCTAGTGCGTGTGTCAAAATAATTCTTGCTAGAGAACAATTGAAATTTGAGGATGCGGTAAAATTTAAAGATGCACGTGGGATTGTGGATTGGTGTAATACAATATTATCTACACCTGGTTCAAGTGAGTACTCTACAGTTCGTTGATTCTTTTGGTTGGTTGAAGGAGAGAACATTCTACCTAGACTTGACTGTGAGACAATCAGTGGATCTACTAAATGGAATTCATTTAAGAGTTTGACAGCAAGCACATGGACTATCTGGACAAGGGAGCTTGCATGCTTTTGTCAGTTTTGTATCTCAGGAGATTGGGAAGCATGTGAAAATATAGAATGGGTTGAAGAGTAGAAGCAAAGATCGTTGACACCTGCACAAGCACACGACCAATATGAAATAACTATTGAAGACAATGATCAAGTGTTTGCATCTAAAGACTATGACCGTGTTTTAGACCTTGTACAAGAAGGTAATTTAATTCAATTTATTTCATTTTATTTCACTTTATTAAGTTATTTTGTAATACTAAATTATTTATATGGATATGTGCAAGTTATTAAATCAAAATATGTTTGTAGGACATGTGTATGTTGTTTTTGCACCTGAGGAGAATGAAGAGGAAACAAAATATTGGTTGGATTGTTGTGTGGAGACTAAACATAAGCTAATAGCACCTCAATAAGATGATGATGGTTATCATCATCCAATAGGTATGGTGATCCCCTTAAGCAAATTTTGATAACAATTTTTTGATCCCCTTAAGCAATTTTTTAGAACAAGTCTTTGACCCCCTTAAGAAAATTTTGAGAACTTATTTGATGATGGTTATAATGTTTTCCAATAGGATCAGTGGTGGTTGTTGGCACTTGGCTACGAAAATACCTAATAAGGAAGAATGGTTTGCCTGCATTCAAAGATTATGAAACACATAAAAAGATTATACACTATTCACATTTGGTGGTGGCAACAAATATAAAACTAGATTGGCATCATGGAAGACCTACAAATAAAGTGCTATGGAAAATTTCTATGGAAGAGCATGAGACAATCACAGATGTGTTGCAAAAAAGAGAGGATGCAGATGGTACAATGAAATAAGTAAATACAAGTAAATATAGTTTTAGTTTTATCTTGTCCTTTTAAATAGATTAAATACATGTTTTGATATTTCTCAAGTGTGTTAATAGTTGAAATTTATTTAAATTTTCCTTTTATAGATCCTTAAGTCATCATCACAAAAAGGAGAGTCCATGCAAATTCAACCTAGACAACATGGAATACTTGGTAAAAACATGTAATTATTAGTTAAATTATATTTAAATACATGTTTTGATTATATATTGATATTTCTTGTACATTAATAGTTAAAATTGATTTATTATCATTTTTTATCCTTAAGCCATTATCACATTGATCTCATACTTTGAAACAAAAAGGAAAGGATGCAGATTCAACCTACACACATGTGTGGAATACTTTTAAATACAGGTACTTGAGTTGTGTACATATAGATAGTTTTATATAAATTAAAATATGTATGTTTTGATGATCTCATTGATATTGCTTGTACCATTTTGATATCAGGTGGCGTGAAGACCTACTACATTCCGGGCACAAGTTTCAGATGTTCTTGAGATGGCATAGCCAAATTTTGTAAACATTGTTTTGAGTTGACATATATGTACATACATACTTACATAATTAAACATTTTGTACAAATTACAAATACATGTACATACGCAATTATACTCTATGTACTTTTATGTATAAAAATTCAATATTCTATATATTTTGTTTGTTAAATGTGCATGTTTTCCTACATTGAAACTTTATATTTGATTGTATAATCACTAAATATTATGTATAAATTATTGTTAAACTAATTATATCAATTGCGATTAAATATGAGACATGTACTTTGAAGTATTTCATCCCCTTAAGACATCCTATTAGGACATATCCTATATATTATATACTTAATTATATCATTTGTTATGATGAGTCACCCTACTTTGAAACTTTAAATTTGATTGTATAATCGATAAACAACATGTATATTACTTCTTTGATCCCCTTAAGACATCGTATTAGGACCCCTTAAGACGTTGTATTAGGACCCCTTAAGACATCCCCTTAAGACGTCTAGTATTAGGACATATCCTAAATATTATACTTAATTATATCATTTGTTATGATGAGTCACCCTAAAGTATAATACTTGTTTATATCACTTAATATTTATACTTAATTATACTCTTCTTTGATCCCCTTAAGATGTCGTATTAGGACCCCTTAAGACGTCATATTAGGACATATCCTAAATATTATACTTAATTTTATCATTTTTTATGATGAGTCACCCTAAAGTCTAATAATTATTTATATCACTTAATATTTATACTTAATTATACTCTTCTTTGATCCCCTTAAGACGTCGTATTAGGACCCCTTAAGACATCCTTTTAGGACCCCTTAAGACATCCTATTATGACATGAATTAAATAAACATTGACACTATTTACATTGTATAGAATGTGATTGTTATGATGAGTCATCCTAAATTCTAAGTTAATCATATCAATTGCAATTAAATAATTAAATATGAGACATGTACTTTGAAGAATTTCATCCCCTTAAGATGTCCATAGGTGAAGATGTTTGCTATTATTCAATTTGTATTTTGAAATCATTTGGTTTAGGATGTTGCCAATTACATGGAAACGTGTAGATTAACTTAGTTGTCTCTTTTGACAGAGGATGTGACTCCCATTCCAACAGACAATACGAAAAGAAAGGGTGGACGTAGAGGAAGAAGGTTGTAGTATTTTTGTTGGATGATATTATTTGTTTTGACGGCTTATAAATTAGTGTTTTTTTTGGAACATGAGGTCAAGAGGACTTTTATGTTCTTAAGTTTTCTATAGCACTTTTCATGATTTGTAAATATGGGAGTACATGATTTAATTTCAAAACTTTATCCTATTTTTGGATAATTAAGTTCTTTAATTTTATGTTGTAAAAGAATTAGGAAATATGGTGTATACTTATAGAACATTTTTTTTGGAAAAACTCGTTGCATTTTGATTGGTATTTATGTTTAGTTTATAGAATTTATTAATGCTTTTGTTCTCTAATCTTGTATGGTATTGTTTATTTCTTAAAATTTCATCCTTTTTGGTATATAAATGGATTGCTTTTGTTTGTAGATTATGATGTATTTTCTTATTTTATTAGATCTAACCTGTGTATTAGGACCCCTTAAGACATCCTATTAGGACGTGAATTAAATAATTTCATTGATTAATTATCACTAATTATTGAATGTATATCATGTATATCATGTATGGATCACTAAATTTGTAAAGTACAAATATTAAAATGTCTTATTAATTTCATATTCATATTTAATTTCACATTAATGTCCTATATTAATGTCTTGACAATGAATCTTTTGAAAAATACAAATATGTCCTATCAATTACATATTAAAATTTCAAATAAAATTCATAAATGTACATGTGTAAATTAAAATTAAACAATAATAAAGTACATTATTTACAACATATTAAGTGCATGAAATAAAGTCCAATAAAGTAAAACCCATAAAATAAAGTCCAACAAAGTACTTGACCCATGAAATAAAGTCCAATAGAGTACAACCCATGAAATAAAGTCCATGAAACAATATATTAAGTCCATGAAATAATCAAATATAACCCATAAAATCATGTTTAGCTCATGTATCATCTCTATAATCAAGAGACCTCTTCACACCATGCAAACTACACGGATTGCCTGAAACACTCTATACAAGAGAAAGATGAAATCAGATGTAAGACGATTAAAAATGATTTAATGACAATTTAATTTATAATTCATCATAAAATTAAATTACCATCATATCTGGCTCTGGATGCTCTGGTGCACCTGACCAACCTCTAAATTCTCATAATCAATCTACATATACAAGAGAAAGAAATTTGAAATTGGATGTAAGTCTACAATTAAAAATGATTTAATTCAATTTAATTTATAATTTATCATATTTAAATTGTATTGTAAGAGGTTGTGCACCCTCTACTCCAGGACCTGTTTGTACATGCTCAACAACAAGATGTGTCTCATGCTATAAAAGAAAAATAATTTAACATGTATGAGGTCATATATGTATATATATATATATATATATATATATATGTATATATATATATATATGTATATATATAGATATGTATATATATATATGTATGTATATATATATGTATGTATATATATATATGTATATATATATATTCAGTTTTAAATTTAACTAAAGTTATTCAAAATGTATAATTTGTAATTGACTTTAAATATAATCAAAAATTTAAATTACCATGATATCTGGAGCCTGCTGTACATGTCCTCTTGGAGGTGTAACGATGACTGAGTCATGGCAGAAAGTCGCACTAACAAAGTCCTACAAGATCAAATTTAAAGCATGTATACTTGAATTAGGTTAAAATATATATATTCAAGTTTGCACATTTTGTGTAGAAACTTTTTTAAACAACGTGAAATTCAAAGGCCTCGCGAGTAGCCACAACATCTAATGTTTGTTCAATTCCCATTCTCATTGTTGTATCAACCTAGACATACATATAGACATTTAGTTCGCTTATAATATTTACAAGTGTACATGCACATTTGATATATAGTAAATTCAAAATTCATAATTGTAACTATAGTAATGTAAGTTAAATAATTTACAATATAAATGTACATATCCTTGATCTGCGATGCTCGACAGTGGAGGAGAACTCGACAACCCCTTGGGTGGAATCAACGTGGAAGTCGATTGACTCCCCTGAACCAACATAAATATTTAAAACATATGTTCATGATTGAATTATAAATTTAAAAGTCAAGTTAAAAATTATTTCATATATAATTTAAAATTTTGAAATCAAAATACCCCATAAGGGTTTCTGACTAGGACTGGTGTCAACATATGTACTCGCAATGCAGATGATTTCCCCATCGTTAGTGTCATATGTACACCAAATAGTTTGATTGTTAAAATGTATTGCAATTTTTTTTATATATATGTTCATTAAAATTCTTATAAATTCAACATGTAGATGCATATTTATACATGTGTCGTACTATCCTTAGGGTGATGCTATGTAGTAAGAAATTCTATGAATGAATTGAGGCAACCAGATGATCCACCAGAATCTCCACATCCACCCAAACTAGGTCTGTCCTGATCAGGTCCATAGCATAGTTGATGGAAACTAGTACATACATGTGGTGTCGACACTCATGGAGTGGTACTAGGACCAACTCCATAGGACGCTCCTCCATCATCGCGGTCTCTATGTTCCATATTTCCTATTGTAGAAGTATGTTGATCAAGGTCTCCTACGATCATACTGAGGGATCCTAATGTCGATACCACCGTACGTTGATGCACAGGTGCGGGAATGGTAGGACCAAGAGGAGAAACAAGGGGTTGTGCATGCATGGGGTGTTGGGGATCAACCCTTTCCCCTAACCTCTATTGTGGCATGCTACCACCAACACCCTAAAATGATTTAAAATCAAAATAATTGGGCTTTTCCCCCATAAAAAACTCTACATATAGTTTCCTCAAAAAATATAATGGGACCTCCAGATTAGTGTGTGGTGGATTTTCAAATACTACATACCATCGATCCTAAAAATGTGCAGTCATCTATGGATGTATACACCACCTCATGGATATTCTAGATTTAGTGGCAAGAATGGGCTGCTGAGTATTAGGGTTAATAAAATAAGGGGCTAGATGGGATTTTGTTATTTTTAGGTCTAAAATTTGTTTATATGAGAGACCATCTACACAAAATCATCTCCTCTCCTCTCTATCTCGTTGATGCCTATCTAAGTCAGAATCTAGCCATCGTCGATGCTCATCTAAGACCCCATCCATAACCCTAACAACATCAACAATATTTTGCATTCTAGATGCAAAAAGCCTCAAAGGTGGTGTGATACATTCTTCATTTTCAATAATGTTGATTCGATCATGAATGATTCTAACATCGGCATTGATGTGTGCTTGCAAGCAAGCACCATCAGTTTCAGGTGGTGGAGGTGTGGGGTTATGAGGTGGAGGTGAATGTGGTGGAGATGGAGGGTGTACATGTGGATTAAGGATATTATTTAATTTATCCATGTGATCTCTAAGATATAAGCGAACCTTCATTAGATTTGTAATTTCAAAATGTAAGATACATGTTTAGGAAATACCCTTAAACCATTCAATATAAATGGCCTAATTGAATACAAATGATAAAATGTGTAAGCCTCATTTATGTCTAAGGCATGTTACTTGAATGAAAAAATAGTAACTATTAATATAGGACAAAATGAATTCTTTAGGGTTTACGGTTTAGAGTTTAGGGTTTAGGGTTTAGGGTAATAGGATGGATTAAGGAGATCTATGTAGTAAGGTACTAGGACAAAATTACATGGCTTAAGTGAATAATGGACTTGCAAGTTAGTGGACAACATTTTCTTGTGGAACAATTGATTGAGATAGCTCTTGTTTCGAGACTAACCAACCTCATGAAATCTCATTCATATTATAATCTTGTAAGATCTTATTATTGTTAAATTTGGTTTCCTTGGGCAACTTCACCAAATTTTGATAACTTCTTTGACCCCCTTAATAAATTTCATATTAGGACCCCTTAAGACATCGATTTATGGTTTAGGGTGATAGGATGGCTTAAGGGGATCTGTGTAGTAAGCTCCTAGGACAAAATGGCATAGCTTAAGTGAATAAAATTTGGTGAATTTTCCCAAGGCAACTGAATTTCATTAAGGGCCTAGGAAAAAATGATGGCTTTAGGGTTTAGGGTTTAGAGTTTAGAGTTTAGGGTTTAGGGTAATACGATGGCTTAAGGGGATCTATGTAGTAAGTTCCTAGGACAAAATGACATGGCTTAGGGGAATAAAATTTGGTGGAGTTTCCCAAGGCAACCAAATTTTATTTTAAGGTCCTAGGACAAAATGAATGCATTAGGGTTTAGGGTTTAGATTTTAGAGTTTACAATTTAGGGTTTAGGGTTTAGGGTTTAGATTTTAGAGTTTACAATTTAGGGTTTAGGGTTTAGGGTTTAGGGTGAATTTTGGGCAGCCCTTGGAATAATGGACTTGTAAGTTAGTGAACAACATTTTCTTGTGGAACAATTGATTGAGATAGCTCATGTTTCAACTGACTAACCTCTCATGAAATCTCATTCATATTATAATCTTGCATGATCTTGTTATTGTTAAATTTGGTTGCTTTGGGAAACTTCACCAAATTTTGAGAACTTATTTGATCCCCTTAAGAAATGTCATATTAGGACCCCTTAAGACATCGGTTTATGGTTTAGGGTGATAGGATGGCTTAAGGGGATCTATGTAGTAAGGTCCTAGGAAAAAATTACATGGCTTAAGTGAATAAAATTTTGTGAAGTTTCCCAAGGCAACCAAATTTCATTAAGGTCCTCAAAAAAATGATGGCTTTAGGTTTTATGGTTTAGAGTTTAGATTTTAGGGTTTAGGGTAATAAGATGGCTTAAGGGGATCTATGTAGTAAGGTCCTAAGACAAAATGACATGGCTTAGGGGAATAAAATTTGGTGGAGTTTCCCAAGGCAACCAAATTTCACTTTAAGGTCCTACGAAAAAATGAATGCTTTAGGGTTTAGGATTTAGATTTTAGAGTTCAGGGTTCAGGGTTCAAGGTTTAGGGTTTAGGGTGAACTTTGGGTGGCCCTTGGAATAATGGACTTGTAAGTTAGTGAACAAAATTTTCTTGTGGAATAGTTGATTGAGATAGCTCTTATTTCAACTGACTAACCTCTCATGAAATCTCACTCATATTATAATCTTGCAAGATCTTACTTTTGTTAAATTTGGTTGCCTTGGGAAACTTCACCAAATTTTGAGAACTTATTTGATCTGCTTAAGAAATTTCATATTAGGACCACTTAAGACATCGGTTTACAATTTAGGGTGATAGGATGGCTTAAGGAGATCTATGTAGTAAGGTCCTAGGACAAAATTACATGGCTTAAGTGAATAAAATTTGGTGAATTTTCCCAAGGAAACCAAATTTCATTAAGGTCCTAGGAAAAAATGATGGCTTTAGGGTTTAGGGTAATAGGATGGCTCAAGGGCATCTATGTAGTAAGGTCCTAGGAAAAAATGACATGGATTAGGAGAATAAAATTTGGTGGAGTTGCCCAAGGCAACCAAATTTAATTGTAAGGTCCTAGGACAAAATGAATGCTTTAGGGTTTAGGGTTTAGATTTTAGAGTTCAGGGTTTACGGTTTACGGTTTAGGGTGAAGTTTGGGTGGCCCTTGGAATAATGGACTTGAAAGTTATTGAACAACATTTTCTTGTGAAACAGTTGATTGAGATAGCTCTTGTTTCGACTGACCAACCTCTCATGAAATCTCATTCATATTATAATCTTGCATGATCTTATTATTGTTAAATTTGGTTTCCTTGAGCAACTTCACCAAATTTTGAGAACTTCTTTGATCACCTTAAGAAATGTCATATTAGGAACCCTTAAGACATCGGTTTAGGGTTTAGGGTAATAGGACGACAAGTAAGGGGGTTAATATTTTTGATTCATCACATATGCAAGAACATTGGTTTATGAATATTTTTTATTTTATGAATAGACTAACTATTTATATAATAGAAACATATAATTATGTATTATTAAGATTGAGTTTGATGTATACTTTAACTTGTTTTTTTTTTATTGAATATAAGATTATTTTATTTAACATAATTTTCATTAATATTGATTGTATATATATATATATATATATATATGAAGTTTAATATACTATGTGTAACGCCTTGTCAAGGAACCCTAGAGGACAACACTAATTATATCACATTAATGGAACAATTTTTAATTATTAAATGAAATAACAAAATATTGCATGATATAATAATCTAAACCAAGCCCTCTAAGGTTCCTCAATTGCACTACTCATAAGCTAATAATCAAGGTGACGAGAATTATTTCACTAACCTATCAGATGTCATTAGTTATCTAACATGCAAGATTCATTTAAATACATCACATTAAATGTTTCTACAAATTATTTACTTCCATAACATGTCAACTGCCATAATGGTTTGATCTTACTTTAGAAGTGGAGTTGGGTAAGTCTGATATAAGAAAAATTTAAGATAACTCCCTTAGCTATTGTCTTATTGGACCAATTTTACCTTAGAAATGGTGTAGGTCAAATCTAGTACAATTTAAATGAAAATTTGTGGGATGCTAACTCTATGTAATACCTACACATTGTATAATCTCTACCTAAAAGTGTTGGTGCAAAACTAGATACTCATCTTCTTCAAGGATGATGGCTAGGTTAGGGGACCAACTGTTATCTCTGGTTAATTGTTCCATTGGGTTTAAGGCACGCTCAGACCTTCCAATTCAGGTGGATTCGATGCCTAGTACCTACAACCTGTAGCACACAACACGTCTGTGCACAGATATATAAACATCATATATCTAGTGAAAGGAAATCAAAACATCATAGGGTTCTCACAAGTGAGAAATATGACATCCTTCCCTTCACACCTAAATTTCATTTAAAAGCATCATATAATATATCAAATAACATCTCACATAACATAAATAATCATAAACCATTCCAAAATAAGATAACACATTCTATTTCTAGTATATTCATAAACATGTCATAATCATCATCTAAATAATCAAAGACTAATCAACATCTAACATCACTATTCCATTAGTCATTAGAATACATACGAGATAAGTCCTAACATAAAACATCACACATAGTCATGACAATGATCATATCATTATTAAAATGTTTTAACCACAAGCAAAGAGTATCTAAGACATAAAATGAATCCACAAGCATTTGACATAGACATCATAAAATGGTGAATCATGGAGGGTCACTACATCCTCCCCCCTAAGATTCGACTTACTCCTGGAAGTTGCAGAGATAAGATAAAGATATGCACACATTAGTCCTAAAATTTATTTAAATGATATTGTGTTTACCTTTCCTTTAATATAAATACCAGCAACATATCTATCTTACCTATGATTAGAGTTCATCAACAGGTAAAAATGTCCTAATCTAATCATTTTTTATTTTTCCTAATTCCTAAAGTAAGATAATATTAGCAAAGATTTCCTTTATGACATGCAGTTCCACAATGAATGCATTCCAAAAACAATACAACAAGATATATCACTTTTCAATAATTACATTAAACATACCAATTCATCAAACACCAACCAAAACTACCGCTCCAACAAACATCCAGAACCATAATTCATTATGAAAACAAGATGCATGGTATATGAAACATATCAATGTTATCACATAACACACTAAACTTAAAGTGTAGTAAAGTCTCAACCAGGAAGAAAGGAAAGGAATATCAACACATGTTTATAACTTCTAATGCACATAATATTCAAATAAAATCCACACTGACACTCATATTAATTAGCTCTACAAAACTTACATGATCATTTTTTGAAAGAATCTTTAGTTTATTATCATCTAACTATCACATATTATGTGAACTTCTTTATCTCAAACACACTTTTCTCTAGCATCCCATATGACCAAAAGGTTACAAATGCATCTCATCATGAAAACACATTTCATTTATTCAAATCTACATTATACCATCTAGTTACCCAACATGATTGGCTCCAATCTTTGTGGTATTCTCCCTTAACATTATCTAAAGTTCAAATTGAACCTGATAAAAACAACACTTAACAACTAAAACTAGGGATAGCAATACCAAAAATTTGGAATGACCACCAAAAGATACTGGAAAGGAATACCCAAGAGGAGAAATTACCAATTTCAACATTAAATCGCAAAAAATGTCAGTAATTTAACACCCATAATGAATAAAACATGACAAGTGTCTCAAAATAAATGAAAAGAAAGAGTTCAATAGCCAGTCCTAGCATAAGAAAATCAAAATAAAACATGCTAGCCCTCAACATAACAAAACACAAATTTAAAAAAAAATCTTGGCAAAACGTCATACCAACCATAACCATAAAACGAGGTGACTAATATTAGCCACACCAAAGGGAGTAACCGCTACACGACACCTAAGACTACATTGTCCTAAGTGTGCTAGAGGTTGCATACTAGACACATTAGAACATTGGGTTAAAAATACATTTCTCTTAAGCAAATTTGGACAGCAATCAACAATCATGGTTTCCTACTTTCTTACATTCATTTACTCTCTTTTTAATGCAATACAATATTTTCCTTACACACCAGAGTTCATGCAGTCATCTTTTATATAAAAGCATATATAGGAGAGAGAGAGAGAGAGAGAGAGAGAGAGAGAGAGAAATACAGTATTTCACACCCACACAAGGTATACACTTAGCACTTATCCAAATTTCATTCTGATAGATCTCATTCACAAAATAATTACATTCACAATTTAATGAAAACTAATTTTAGATTCTCTATTTATGATTCACTACTACACCATATCTTTCACAATGCACAATGCATAGGATGCAAACAAATAGAATGCTCTTCATATTGCCACAAAACAATTTAGTCACGATGTTCCTCCTACTACAACATCATTTACCTCATTACTATTCCTTCCTACTAAAAATTATTTAACACACACACACACATCCTTTGGAATTGAAATAAGGTAAGAAAATAATACCATTACTTAGCCTATTCATTCATCAATACAACATTTATATGTTACATCTAACCACACAGATCTCTTATAGAGCTAAAACATTCATATTTCCAAATCAAATAGGGACGTGAAGGAATGATTTCAAACTTTCTATGCACACTTTACAAGAAGTACACCATCTTTTCCCTATTCAACACCTATGTTATAACATGGTCTGCTAATCTAATCTTTCATAAGAACTTCCTATGCAAAGATGTTCTACCTACCTACTTTCAAAGATAGAGTCCTAGATGTGATACATAAACTTTAAGATACAAAATTTCCATTCTCAACAAGCATTTTCCTTTTATGCAATTCAGATCTTATTCCTTACTAAGCATTCAATACCTCTATTGATGTTTAATACATTCCTAAGTAGTGTCCTTATGAATCCAATTTTCAGACAAAGAGAGAAGAGAGAGGGAGAGTTGTCAATTAATCAATGCATATATATGCAAGAATAATCAAATTTTCCAGACATAACATCACTATCTACTATGCATCTTTGTACTACATGCTCTTAAATGTGAAAATTCCAATACTCCATGGCATCTCCTAACATTATAAATGTAGCAAATAATTCTTGATTCCTTACTGAGAGGTGAAACTATAAAAAACAATCTTTTGCATACAGTATCACATATATGTAAACTCCATACATCTACTTGATACATTGCATCATAAATCAACATCTTTAATATTTCATATCAAACTTGGAAAAGAAAGAGGGGAGAGAGAAATACATTGTTCAACCAATATATGCACACTGAGCAAATTTTTTGCATATGCATTATGATACATTCTAAGTCAAATTATTATGTAGAACACAAGCACATTATCCTACTATTTATAAGGTAGACATATTACTTCTTTGTAATAAATCTAGTCGTATGAGCATTCATGATAACATCATTTAAGGGAATACATACAAAATGATCAATCATACTGTCAACATCATCCCAAGCATTCAACAAAAACTACAAGAGAAGCAAATATCACATAGTATTATATAACAATTGCTTGTATCAAAAAGGAAGACACAAAATGTGAATACACATAATGCACATAGCTATAATTTCTAGAGGAAAGAGAGAAAGAGTACAAGCATGAACAAGCATAAGATAAGGTCTAGGGAATGAAAACCAAGAAGACTTGAAAAGAAAGCTTCAAGGTTAACTATTAAAGTTGCACTACTATCCTGCATAATGGGCTCACATGTATCGAGAGTGCCAAGTGTATGAACCTATGCTCTGATACCAGGTGTAACGCCCTGCCAAGGAACCCCAGAGGACAACACTAATTATATCACATTAATTGAAGAAAAATAAATTATTAAATGAAATAATGAAAGATTGCATGATATAATAATCTAAACCAAGTCCTCTAAGGTTCCTCAATTGCGCTACTCATAAGCTAATAATCAAGGCGAAAATAATTATTTCACTAACCTATCAGATGTCATGAGTTATCTAACAAGCAAGATTCATTTTAAAACATCACATTAAATGTTTCTACAAATTATTTACTTCCATAACATGTTAGCTGATGATCAACACAAATAAAATCATTTCAAACCAACTAACACATGCAAGATACATCATTTTACAATATCCATAACAAGAGAGTACATCAATATCTGTTACATCGTTACAATATTTACAACAATGTTTCTTGAGTACATGTGGGAAGAATCCATCATATTACAATAAGAGATACCACAATAATACAATCCAATAAAAAGGTTTCCTTCATGAACAAGAATAGAAACTAGTCCACAACATCCAGAGCAAGTTTTCACGCACATGAACATACAGCAAGAATACCCAATGGAGGAAAAAGCACCAACCTCCTGACCATGTGGAACCCTAAGGTCCACCCCCCATGCTAGGAGATAACACAAGGACCCACATCATATAGAAAGTCAAGAAGACAACAGGCTAACATAAACAAGGGTCATACATGACTCCAACACAACACTGCTAACAATATCAACATCACATACAACACTTACAACAACAACACTTTCTTCAACTTCACATTATAATTTATTTTATCATGAACTATGATTATATAAAAGCATTTATATTTATTTATCAACAGTACCTCTTTTAAACTTAATAATTTTATTTTAATGTGACCATTAATCAAAAACATTTATCAAGCAATTCCAGATCAAATAACCAAATGCCAATCAATACCTGACCACTAAGAAAGGTCGAAAAGCAAGACCGTAGACAACACAGACTAACCAAACCAATCATACTGACAACACTGACAAGGTGCAAAACTAGATACTCATCCTTTTCAAGGATGATGGCTAGGTTAGGGGACCAAGTATTATCTTTGGTCAACTATTCCATTGGGTTTAAGGCATGCTTAGACCTGCCAATTCAAGTGGAGTTGATGCCTAGTACCTACAACATGCAACATACAACACATCTTTGCACAAATATATAAACATCACATATCTAGTGAAAGGAAATCAAAACATCGTAGGGTTCTCACAAGTGAGAAATACAACATCCTTCCCTCCACACCTAAATTTCATTTAAAAGCATCATATAATATATCAAATAACATCTCGTGTAACATCAATAATCATAAAACATTCCAAAATAAGATAACACATTCTATTTCTAGTGTATTCATAAACATGTCATAATCATCATCAAAATAATCAAAGACTAATCAACATCTAACATCACTATTCCATTAGTCATTAGAATACATACAGGATAAGTCCTAACATAAAACATCACACATAGTCATGACAATGATCATATCATTATTAAAATGTTTTAACCACAATCAAAGAGTATCTGAGACATAAAATGAATCCACAAGCATCTAACATAAACATCATAAAATGGTGAATCATGGAGGGGGACTACACTATGATAAAGTTGAATATTTCCCACTTAAATGAATTATATGATATAAAATGTATAATAAAATTAGTTAATGTTGAATCTTATTTTATTTTTGATTGTTTGGAATTGAAAGAACCTAAAAGAAAGAAAAGAAAAATATTTAGATTCTTTTAGTGTCTAGGTAACTAGTTCAAATTGAAATTTTAGACTAAACTAGAAGCCTAATTAACAACTAATTGACTAGAATGAGAGTTAAGATTGTTGAAAGACAAGAGACAACACATGCAAACAAGAAATGGAAACAAGGCATGTGACTAAGAGAGATCAACACATAAAATAGAAATGAATGCAAATATTATCTAATTAAGTGACAATTGGAAATGGATTGTACAAGGATTTAGGAATTCGCTAACTAAATTTGCAAACAAATATTGAAAATTTGTCAATTGTAACTATTTTTTTTTTTTAAAAAGAGGGTAAAAACTTTATTAAATCAGAACAACATTACAAAGTCAGAAGAAAGAAGCCACAAGGGGCCCAACAAAACAAGAATTAATTCACACCCAAGAAGCATCTCATATCCTCCGTAACCCACTCCTCAAGAACAGGGGCCATGTCATTAGGGAGATTGCCCCAACCATCCACATACCAAGAATCTGTCCTCTCCGACGCCCATCTAGCCAAACCATCAGCCACCCTATTCCACTCCCACGGAATATGGCGAAAAACAATGGACTCCAGAGAAGAGCACATAGAAATAATCTGCTTGACAACCACAACAAGCTGCCAATTCATATCCTCCAACTGTCGCTTATGCAACATATCAATAACCACCTGAGAATCAGACTCACAAACAATCCGCCGCCACCCAAGGCCAACCGCCTGCTCAATCGCCATAAGGATAGCACCAGCCTCCATAAGATTATTGGTATGCAAACCACGATACATGGAAAAGAAAAACACCACCACTCCCAAGCTGTCTCTACCAATACCACCAACTCCTGCATGCCCAGGATTACCCCTAGAAGACCCATCCGTATTGATTTTTAGCTCCCCAAGAGCAGGTGGACTCCAGGAGCCATCACGAACCACCCTCTCACGCCCACATCTACGATGCACACTACCCAAATTTCTCCTATCCCCAGCAACAAGACCCAGGGAATTAACAACACCCAAGTCCCCAGGATCAACTGGCACTGACAAATCACACTTTGCAAACAAAGACTCCTACAAAGCCCCAAGAATCCGCCTCCAAAGTTGCTCAAGGACCAATTTTTTATCCAAGAAAATTTGTCTGTTGCGCTCCAACCAGAGATGCCAAACAATCAAACTAGGACCAATGCTCCAAGCAATTTTCAGGAAAGAGGTTTTGGCAGGAGATGATCCATGTCTCCTCCAAAAATCATCCAAGGCAGAGACATGGCAACACGGTAAACTCCAGAGATTCCACCAATGATGCCAGATATCCTTAGCAAAGGAACACTGAAAAAAGAGATGTGAGAGGCATTCTTCATGCTGACCACACAAAACACACATGGAAGGGCCCTGGAACCCCCGTTTCCAAAGATTGTCCCAAGTAAGACACTTACCTTGGACAACAAGCCAAGAGAAAAAATTACACTTAGGCCAAGCAAATTTATTCCAAACATGCTTCCACCAAGGAACCTCAGAGCTCCCAAAGGCCTGTTTATCCAAAACCTGATAACCAGAGGCAACCAAAAATTTACCACGCAAATCTGGACCCCAAGCAAGAACATCCCTCTCAAGAAGAGAGTTGCAGGTGCGATCTGAAAGAATTTTAGCAAGCATTTGACGATCCTCTAAAACCCCCCCAGGAGGCCAATCCTGAGGGTCCTTCCACCTGGATATAGTAATCTGACTCAAAGAATGTTGAGATTTGAAGTCAGCCACATGACACCAACCCACCTCCTCAAAAATCTGGCACAAGTCCTGAAGGTGGGGATGAGAAGACAAAATAGGGGGATGACCATCCCAAGAGTCATGCCAGAAAAGAGCTTCCCGACCCCCATTACAAATCCAAAAAAGGCCCTGTTTCACAAGCTTGGCACCCCGTTTGAGGGTACTCCAGATCATAGAACCTTTCCCCTCCAGACTGAATCTTACAACTTCCGTGCTTTCCACCGCACCCAAATATTTGAGGGTAAGAATTTTAGCCCACCACATATGCTGTTGAGAACACCAACGCCAATACAGCTTAGCAACCAAAGCCTGCCCATTCAAATCAGTTCGTCGTAAACCAAGACCCCCTTCATGCTTCGGCCTACAAACAACGTCCCATTTCACCAAACTCCACTTTCTATGAAGAAGGTTACCAGACCACAGGAACTGACGAGACAGTCTCTCGAAATCTTGAATAAAACTTGAAGGAGTAGAAAGAACAAAGCACTTATAAAGAGGGAGGGCCTGGATCACAGACTTAAGAAGAGTCACTCTTCCAGCTGAGGAAAGCCACCTACAAGTCCAATGGCTGACCAAATTTCGGAACTTGTCAAGGGTCTCTTGCCAAAACCTTTTTGGGAGAGAACGAATGGCAAGAGGGATTCCAAGATAGAGAAAAGGAAGCGAACCGATCTGGAAACGAAGAATACCTGCTAATCTCCTTTGGATACTCTTAGGAGTATGAAAGAAGTAAATGAGAGACTTTCCCTCATTAATGCGCTGCCCAGAGGCCGCCAAGTAGCTGTCCAAAACATTGCGCCAGTTCAGAGCCTCCTCAACCCTTGCCCTACCCATCAAGGCAGTATCATCAACAAACTGAAGATGAGTCTGAGGAGGAAGATCATTTCCCCAATTCCAACCCTGAATCAAGCCACTTGCTACCTGAGCACGAATAAGCCTTCCCAGTCCCTCCGCAAGAAGGATGAATAAGTAGGGCGACAAAGGATCTCCTTGTCTGAGGCCTCTAGAAGCACCAAACAACTCAGTGGGCTCACCATTGAGAAGCACTGAGAAGGAGGAAGAAGTAACACAACTCCTAACCCAATCAATCCAATCACTAGCAAAGCCAAAAGCTCCAAGAATCTTGAATAGAAAGCTCCATTTAACGCGATCATATGCTTTTGCCATGTCCAACTTGATAAACATAGATTTTTCTTTTGAGGATTCCATAGAATGGATGGTCTCTGCTGCAATCACAACACCATCCATGATCTGTCTGCCAGCAACAAAGCCCCCCTGCTCCTCAGATATTAACCCACCAAGCCAAGGTTTCAGCCTTTCAGCAATCAACTTAGTAATAATCTTATAAACAACGTTGCATAAAGCAATAGGCCGAAAAAGATCCAAAGAATTAGCCCCTTCCTTCTTTGGAATGAGAGCTAAAAAAGTTGCATTCAGAGACTTCAACATTTGTTTATTCATGAAAGATTCCTTAACAACCTCTAAGAGGTCAATTTAACCACCTCCCAAAACTCCTGAAAAAACTCAATAGGGAATCCATCAGGCCCCGGAGCTTTACCTTTCTTCATCTGAAACACAACGTTCTCAAGCTCCAACAAGGTAATAGGAGAAAGCAGTGATTCATTCATTTCATTAGACACTAGTTGCGGGATACAATTCAAAATCCTTGCTTCAGCCTCCTCAGCTGGAGGCGAATCTTCAGAAAATAACGAAGAGAAATACCTTATGCATTCCGCAGAGATAGAAGCAGAAGAGGACAAAGTTTCCCCATTAGACAACACAAGAGAAGAAATAACATTACCTTGCCTCCGGTCTTTAACTGAGTTGTGGAAAAAAGAAGTATTCCTATCACCAGCCTGAAGCCATTCAATACGAGACTTTTGTTTCCAAAAAATTTCTTCTCTTAACTCCCATTCCTCTACCGCTTTTGTTGCAGCAATCTCTGACAAACTCAACTCTTCTGTTAGGCCTTGATCACGAATCTGCCTGGTGATTAAGTCCAAATTATCCTGAGCCTTTTGTTTTTCATGAAACAAATTGCCAAAATGTTGCCTATTCCATCTTTTCAACTTGTATTTGACGTACTGTAACCTCTTTGAGAATGAGTACATAGCAGTGCCATAAGCTGGCTTCCCAAGATCCCACCAGCCAGAAATCATATCATGAAGAGACTCATCCCGGAGCCACATAAGTTGGAACTTGAAAGTCTGTCTAACACATCGTTGAGGCACAACAACCACAAGCTTAACAGGCCAATGGTCGGAGCCACGACAATCCAATATTTCAGAACTAATCATCCACCTATCCCCCATCCAAAAACTAGACACCAAAAATCTATCTAGTCTTTCAGAGATAGCAGCATCTCCAGTTCTCCTATTATTCCATGTGAAGACTCCATTAGTTGGTTTGACATCAACTAACCTCAAAAGAGCCATATTATCCTGCAAGAGCCTAGAGGAAGGCTCCAAATGAGCACTACCTCCTCTCTTCTCTTCTAAAGAAATGACAGCATTAAAATCGCCAGCCAGGATCCAAGGCAGGTAAGGATCCAAAGACCTCACATGTCTAACATGATCCCACAGTTGTGCTTTACCTTGGAAATCAGTCGGAGCATAAATATTAGAGAGAATAACTTTCTCCCCTGACTCTAAATGAGAAGCAACACAAGAAATCGAGCCCTTACAGGAGATCCACCAAAGAGGACTAACCTTTCGGGGATCCCAGAAACAAGCCACTCCACCAGAATTACCAGAAGCACCCACACATTGACATTGGCCACGACCCCAAATCTTAGGAGCCACACTTAACAAACTATCCACTGATAACTTAGTTTCCTGCAAGAAAATCACATCCGGAGAATGAATGATAATCAAATCTCGAATAGCCTTTTGTCGAGGGATGCTATTCATACCCCTCACATTCCAAGAAAGAACTATCATCATTGGGGTTGGGAAAAGTGAGCATCAATAGTCTTCACCGAACCAGCCTCAACCAATGTCTCACCAGCAAGCTTCACCTTTTCTTGGTCCTTTTTGCGGCCAACTTTAATTGATTTCTCCGGAATCCCTTTCTTAAAATATTTCTGTTGCACACCCAAAATAGAAGAAGAAGGTTTAAGCTTACCTAAATCAGGGCTATCCCGAGCCTCCGAGTAGACCTTACTAGCACCAGAGGGGCCACCAGAATCACCAACCACCCCATCCCCCTCACCCAAAGCTAGGGCGGAAGGAGCTAGACCGAGCCCCATCTGAGGATCCTGGGCACCAAGTTGATCCACACCAGGGACCACCAGAGGCTGTACCTCAACCGACTCTTTAGAACCAGAGCCATCCGCCATTTGCATGTCAGCTGTAAACCCTTCCTCCTGAACTAACCCATCCAAAGCCTCAAATCTATTGAAAGTTTCCCCATCCTGTCTATCTTGAAAAGGTCTCTTTTGGCCTCGACCTCGATTACGAGTTTTAACAGGAACAAAACCTTCTTTATCCATGTCCAAACCCTGCTTTGGAACCTTACCCTTTTCCACCCTCGTATTAGGTTGGGTATCTGCATTAATTTTACCTCCTGTACTAAAAGCCTGAGGACACCTCCACAACAAGTGTCCATATTCATGACATAGCCGACACCAAAAAGGCAACATTTCATAATCCAATGGCTGGGTCCAGGAATTAGAGCCAACAGTCAAATCAATAGAATCAGGTAGAGGCTGACTTAGATCAATCTCGACACAAACGCTCGCATAAGTAAAGATTCTCTTATCCAATGTTGAGAAGGACCAATAGGCTTACCCAGTAATAAAGCAATCGATTGTAAAATATCAGTTCTCCAACATTCAAGTGGCAGTCGAGGAAGGCAGACCCAAACCGGGACCCTCGAAGGCAGCTCTTCTGCCGAATTAAAGCCTGCATGCCATGGTTTTATGAAAAGACCTACTTGGTTATAAAAATAAGGCCCTCCTTCAAATGCCTTATTTCGATCTGAAATGCACGAGAAGTCTACCAGAAAGAAATTGTTTGCAGCCAACAAAACATCAAAGTCACCCTCCGGAGACCATGTCTTGCGGATCCAAGTGACCAAGAAAGAGAGAGAAACCCTCAACCCCATAAACTTACAAATCAAAACATGATTACTGTAGTAATCCAGATCCTCAGCTACTGCCTCCGATTGAATCACCAACACAGGACGAACTTGCGCCCTCTCCAAACATCCATTTACCTTATGCATTTTAAAGGAATTCGATTTTGTCCTACCCTCTCCAAAGGAATCCCCATCACCAGTCTCCGTCATAGCATCATCTCCCCTCACCTCACCAGTCGATGCATTCAATGCCATTGGAACCACCCACCAAAGCACCAGAAAAAACCCCCAACCAATACCAGCCCACCGCAATTTACATGCAAGAGAAAAAACCCCAAGGAACACCACCCAGCATAGGGAAGCAAATAGAGCTACACCCAGCCAGCAAAGGAGATAGAGAACGTAGGCCAAGAACCACCCCCGCACCTGTATCACGCGCCCAACAGCCAACACCAAGCAACTCCGAAGGAAACCAGCGCTCAGACAAAAGGAAAGCAGAAAACGGCCACCCCTGGCCTCAACCCGCACCACACCAAAACCCGTCCCCCTCACAGGCGCCTGGAAAACGAACAGAGGAAGCTAGGGCACGGGTGCCCTAGCTCGCCCGCAACAGGCTCCCAAAAACGCCATCCCTCAATTCTTTATCTTAAGGTATTTGTCTCGGGCGTCAATTGTAACTATTGTTTAACATATTGTTTTCTATTCTAATTATAATTTAACGTTGAAAGTAAAGTTTAACATATTGTTTTCTATTCTAATTATATCTATGTTCATAATGTTTAATTGATTGTGTCTCTTGATGAATACACATTTATTTAAGTATAATATTTATCAAATCCTATTTCATTGTCAATATCAGGGACCCTAATTTACTATGTATCAACCTAAATCTATCGAATAATTTATTCCATAGGCATGCCTACATACTTGTCTCCATACAATGCAAATGAAATTTAAAACATTTAAGCAATGCAAAAGATTTTTTTCCATTATCAAATATTCTTGAGCTTGAAATTAGGGTTTTTAAATGCAAAATGATTTGTTTGATTTCAATTTAGGGTTTTAGCAAAAAAAAATGTTTGAATTCAATTTAGGGTTTCAAGAAGCAATTAGGGTTTTCAATGCAATTTTTTGTTTCATTTCAAACTAGGGTTTTCAAATGCAATTTTTTTTGGTTTGATTGAACAATTTAGGTTTTAAAAGGTAAATTTTGTCCTTAAGATACGATTTAAGGTTGTTTTTTTCATTTCTATTCAATATCTTGAGGGTTTCATTTCATTTTTTCTTCTACTTCTACAAATCATCATTTCTACTATTACAGGTAAATAAAATACATAAAACGCTAAATAAATTGAAAACAAACATGCTAAAATCTATTATTGTATTAAAATTTTCAAAAAAACATGAAAAAAGCAAAAAGATTGGGGGTGGAGGTGCACCTGGAGGTCATTGTTGTTGTTGTTGTCTCTACCAAATAGAGATCCTGTGCTCTGTGAATAATTGAGTTTCGTTTCTTTTTAAAAATAAATACCACTTTAAAACGGGATCCCGTTTTGTAAAGATCGGGATCCTTCTTTGTGTCTTTCAGTTTGGGACCCATTAATAAATAGATCTCGTTTAGAATTTTAGTCTCGGGATCCCGAAGCTAAACAGGATCCCGCTTTTTAAAAGCGAGATCCCATTTATTAAAAAGAAAGATCCGGTTTTTGGCAAGCCGATTTCGTTTTTTTGCCTAAGGCAAAAACTTCCATGTTTCGTGGACTCATCTTTGTGCTTTTACCCTCATGAGTTTTATAGCCAAAGTTTATTAGTTTGGATCATTGTGCAGTGAAAGTTTTGTTCACCAATGTGTGAACTGTGTATTGCAGTGGTGTCTAGGAGAAATGGTTTTGCTCTACATTTCTCCACAATTTGGTTTTTGGTCTTGCAGTTCTGTAAGTGTGTTGATAAGGTTCATATCTACCTTCAATTGAAGTTGTTCATGATTTGGTGCTCCACAAGTTGATTTCTTAAATACAATATGTAAAAAGTTAACTGGTTGTATAGGATGTGTTTGTTCTTCAGGTGAAATTTGTTTCGAAGGAATTTGGTTGATATCAGGGTGTTTTTGGAATATTCTAGATTGTGCTCAAGTGATGTTTGTTGTCCATGAATTGTCTCAAGATTAAAGGAAGTGTGTGCTTAGTTGTTTAATGGTGTTTACATGGGTTCAACCGACCTTGGGTGTTTACACTAATTGTGAATTTTCTTTGGTGATTGTGGAAGCGTGGTGTGGCATGTATGAGTGGATTCAAGTCCAAGTTAAGGTGTGATGTGGTCCACCTTCATTCCTCTCCACCACAGGATTTTTTTGGTGCCAACTTGAATTGAGTTTGCATGGTTGAGGTGCATAGCCGACCTTGGAGAATCTTTTCAAGGTAGAAGAAGGTATAAATAAGTGTTGTGTTGATGGTGTTGGAGTACAAGACCACTAAGAGGGGGGGTGAATCAGTGGTCAAATAAAACCAATTGAACACTTAACACACTTGATTACACAAAATTCTAGATATTGTATGTTATGAAAATCACAAAGATGTGCAAATCAAAACTCCACATTTGAATCAGGAATAATCAACCATGAAAAAATAAACACACCATCAATAATACTGAAGACACAGGATTTATGAGTGGAAAAACCCAAAAGGGGTGAAAAACCACTCTAAAAAAAATTCTTTATTAAGCCTCACTGGCTAAAAACCTACTTTTTTACAGATTGTATGCCTCATTGGTAATACAATAAGCCTCACTAGCAATACAAGCCTCATTAGTTGAATCTCATGCCTCACTGACAATACAAGCCTCACTGGCTAAATCTCATGCCTCACTGGCAACCCAAACTTCCTTATTGGCCAATAAACACCATTTCAGAAGAAAAAGAACAAACCAAAGGGTTACTCTATTTCCATGCATATCACAACTCAAACAAAATTTCATAAAGATTTTATTTTCCTTACCACATCCTTTCAACATCATTCTAATAAAGCATTTAGCTCTATAATCAGCATCATATCATCAGGCTTTGATATAATCTCACACTTACCTTTCACAAATCTGAAATCTTATAAACTTCAATGGAAATTTCACATACAACCATCATATCATCATGCTTTGACAAAACTCACCATCATCTTGAATTGAAGGAAGAAGGATAACTATATTTTCCTTTCCATCATATTCCAATCAAAACATCAAACCTTACACCTACTTTTTCAAGACTCTATCAAACCTTTTCACAACATATCTCAACTTCAAATAAAAAATAATGGCTTCCTACTACAAAGATTAATTTCAGTCACTTGTGATTCTAATCAAACCATGCTAAAAAATGAATAAAAGAAATCTTTGATGAATGCAATCAAATAGAGCTATATGAATTTTCATATACTGTTACTCAAGTCATTCTCACTGTAAGTTGTCTTCTCAACTCCATTGAACCATTTGCCTTCATAAAAACTTTTCACATAGAGTCCTCCAATCAATATTACTGCAATTACTAGTGCACATTTAGATTGTGTTCAACTATGCAGAGAATTCAATTATGCAAAGCAACTTATACCACTGTTATTTAGCTCTCCTTTCCTGTGTATATGCTTGACTCACAAACATGGTACATTATATTGAAAATTCTCTTTATTTATCAATACTCTGTAGGAATGTGGTGACAAATATTTCATCACTCTCACACTACATAGACTATATGCCATGAGCCATTTTAATACACTGCTGAGATATCCATATAACTCACTATCACAAAGTAGTTATCAAAACTATGAATAACATACTTCCCAAGTTTTTTTTCTTTCCAGCCAAAACCTCCATTCAAAAACCTAACCGTTGGAATACTAAAAGAATTTCAAAACTAGAAAGTTTTTCTTCAGATTGGCGCCAACACTAAACTATTCATATTCAAGCAATCAACAAAATAAGATGCCTATCAAATTAAAGCATCAAGAAGTAACTGTTGGTGGCGTTTAAAACTAACCTTTGATTCCTCAAATTTTCCTTAAGTACATTTAAATAGTGGCCATTGTTTTGTTAAGAGTGGTAGCATTTGAAGATATGACCTATCAATCAAGTTACCAAGATGGAAAGGGTTGGTAGGCAATGCAAATATAACCCTTAAAACATTACTTAAACTGCATGTGACCGGTGATAGGTCACCAAACAAATAGAATATGAAATAATCTTTTGCATAAAACTTCATGAGGTGAAGACCCATTAGGTTTTTGTTTTACACAAGGTTTTAACAAGTGAAGAGACCTTAAACCAAATCAATTCCCTCATTATCTTGCAACCATGTGATCTTGAACCCTTTGATGCAGACAACTGTGTTTTCAATATTCGTATTCTTCACAAAAATTAAACCCAAGAATCACTTAGGATTTTATCCATTAGGTTATTTACCACCTAAGATGGGATTACCACCACCTTCCAACTCTACTAAAAAGTTGAACAATAACACCAACACCAATCTTTGAGTATCGACATCAAAATGTATTAGACACCAACATCATGAAATGAAACAATGACAAATCAACCCATCACCTTGAACATCATTATTGTACCTTTGAAGAAATAAAACATCATGAGGATATGATCATAAAACACTTTGTCATGAATGCCATGAGACCTTTAAACAGCTTTGTGATACTTTTTGCATCAACAACGTACTTTGCATCAAGCAACATGAATGATTTGATGAATGAACATGTACCTTTGAAATCAATGATTTGCAAAGACAAATCTCCACACCCCATCAATAAACATCATAAGATGAATGAACAAGCAACCTTGTGACAACCTTGTGAAATCCATCAACACAAAAAGCAACTCTAACATATGAAACAAACCTTTTCTTTGAATACCCTAAATGATCTTTGACTTTACTTGTCACTTGCACCAACATTGTAATGCCCTGTCTAGTAACCTAAGGAATGTTGCATTGTCTACGAAAGTGTAATAATTTTTTTTTTAAATATTATAATTAACTTTATTAGTTGCATACATTCTCTAAGTTACACGACGTCACACTACTTGAGATACCATAGACGACTTTAGTATTTAGCATTGCATGTATTTAATTAACATAAACTTAAAAGTAAACATTGCATAACATTTGAATTCCATTCATGATAGTATAAAGTACAAATAAGATTCTTACATTGCATTTGAAATGACATTACAATACTCATTCTTCAGATGAGGTAGATCAAATAATAGTTTACAATTACACATTTCAAGTGTTCACCTCATAAAAATTGAGGGATGTTTCAAATACAAGATTTCCAATGATGCAATAAAGGAAGTACATATATATCCAAATACGAGTTCTCCATCCATGAAGCTCTCATTGCCATGATCATAAACTGGGGACCCAACGGAGTAAGGTGCACGTTCCACCCAACCATGTGGTACCCGTAGGTCCACCCCCCGTGCTAGGAGATAGTAATAAGGTTCCCTAGAGATAATCTACTAACCCTAGACACAAGTACATACTTAACTGATGGTTACATTGCTTCCAAATTTAGGATAATCAAATATACTAAGTTCACAAGGTAAACTGTTATTTTAGGTGGAGTGTCATCACAATGTTGCATAGGTTACCCTGGTGTTTCTTCCTAGGTTACGGCCCCCAACTTGGGTTACCCTGGTAACCTCTTACGAAACCCGGCCCCACATGCAAACTATTGCAGAATCGAATATCTTTTAAAGTAACAAGATATCGATTTTCCATTCCAGGCCTTCTCAACTTAATCTCAAGACTGAACTAGCTCTTAAGTCTATAAGCGAGGCATATTAATCTAATTAAAGATTTTAAGCTAACTAATGTTTTGTTTTAGTTTCCACTGACTTACTAACTCTTCCTGGCACCACTTTGTGTGTCAGCCCTCACACAGAGCCACTCCCCTAAAAATAACATATGGAATCTAAGTTTCCCTGACTAAGGTAAACAAGGTGTACAAGAATACAACATATAATTCTACACTTTTCATAACGAACATCAAGTCCATGTTCTTAAAACTAGGTGTCTAAACACCATGCAAAAACCATGTACACAACCTTAGTCAACACAAGAATTCTATTTAAACAATATCAACTCCCACATTATACAACTTGTCTGGAAGACTTGTACATCTAAAACATTCCCAATTTGCCCAATAAAAGAAACACAATTTAAAGCAAATTGAAACAATAGGAATCTACATTAGGATTTACTAAATCCAGTCAAGACAAATAAAATTTGCAGGAAAACAAATTAACCTGGTTAAAATTTATTATCAAAATAATCTAATTATAACTTTCACAATTTCACTTATCAATATCTATCAAATTTCCTTTTCCAACCTTACTGTTATAAATCTAGCTGATGTCATTCTTAACATGTATTTATACTCAAAGATATTCTCATTTCATTACTAAAATAAATGTGAATTTAAAAATTTGTTTAAATAAATATATATAATACATCTATATAAGTATTATTAAATAATAAAAAAACCCTAAATCGAAATTGCATTCGAATTAATAAATGTTCAAAATTTCTTTTTTTATAGTTTATAAAGGGTTTCATGCGATATACATTTTTGCTATGTAACATACAGCCACGATTGTATTCACAGCCTTCAGCCCTGCCGCGGCGTCACAGCCACGGCCGTCGTGGGTGGAGCTACCTCTGCAGCCCTCCCCATAGGGCTCAGCCGTGGGCGGCTGAGCCGAGCGCTGCCCGTGAGGGCGGCGCTGGGCTCGGCCGTGGGTAGCCCTGCCCAATACTGCGGCTCACAATAAAAAATTTTATATGTATTTTCTTTAGAAATAAATTTCATTCAAAATAAAACGACGGCGATTTTTTATTTAATTCTGCTTATTTTTAAATAAAATCCCCAAATCCGCCTGTACGGTAATTTTTCAATATTCTTATAAAGAATATAAGATTTTCACAATACAATTTATATATGAAAGTATATATATATATACAAATTCAACAGGGTTTTCTTATGGGGAAAATTGAGAAATTTCAACAGAGTTTTACATTGGAGTAGATTTTCAACAGGGTTTCAATGGGAGGTTGAAGGATTTAACAGTACGCACAAATTTTTTTCCCAACAAGAGGTTTCAGTTTCATTTCCCAAATAAATGATTTCCCTTCACAAATTTTTTTGCTCAAATTGTTTCCTACAGGAAGCTTTTAACAAAGAAATAGCAAATTTTCTATAGACTAATTTGCCGAGAAAAAACAGAGATTAAATCACAAACAATTTCTTCAACAGGCACGGTTTTTAAACAATTTTAACAAAACTTCTCAACACTAATTCTTATTCACAAACATACTTTTCAAAAGGATTAATCAAATAAATAACAGTGAAAAAACCCGTTTCCTATAGCTTGAAAATTGTCTATAGAGGAGAATCTTTGCTGCCTGTTGCGTGCAATCCTCCAAAGCTTCTCCAGAACACAAAATCCAGAAAGATGCTAAAACCAACCCAAAGAGATCTTCCAGAAATATACAACAATTCACAAAGGAAATCACAAATTTTTTTCCAAAATCAATTTTTTTAACAGAACCCCCTTCCTTTCATTTCCCGTGAAGAAGAAGTAATCTTCTATTTTCCCCAAATCCCAGATAACATCCGAGAAAATCCTCAATAAGAAGCAATTAATTCCACTGCCACACATGTCAAGAAAAAAAAAAATATCTTTCAACAACCTCACGGCAATCTTTTATTTCTTCCTTATCAAAAATTGAATGCATTTCTAGATTTAAAGAATTCAAACTTTAAAAATGCAATTTCCCTTTTCTTTATTTATTTTATTTATTTAACAATTAAAATACCATTTCCCACATAACAATTTAACTTTAAAATTTAAATTATTCAACAATTAATTAATTTAATTAATTAATTTATTTAATTAAATAATTTTAATCGTAGTGATCAAATTACTTAACCAAACAACTCATTAATTAATTAAATAAAATATAAAACTTTATTTTCAACATTTAAAATTAATTTAAATAAACAGTAAATTAAAGAATAACAAACTATCATTAAATTTACAAAATTTTCCTTTCAAAACAATTAATCCAATCAGGGACAAACAAGACAACCAAAGACACCAAACTAAAACTGACGATATACTGTGACCGGGTTTAAGACTAGACTAGGATAAACCATGTTACTACCTCCCAATCAACATTTCTGTTGAGTCTTGACACGCTCAGACCTGAGTAACCAGGTGGAGTCGGTGTCATGTACCTGCAATCTTGCAACCAAATAAATGACATACATATATATATAATCCATTGTACAAACACACCGTGCGGAGAAAATCACAGAAATCACAAGGCACTCGCAAGCGAGTGATGCAACTCCGTTCTCCACACCAATACATGTCACATCAAACTGACAAATTAAATAACAGTTAATCTACCATAAACATATATATAGCAATAACATCTGAAGGAAATATCTACGCTATTACAAAGCATGTCAGAAATTAATTATCACCATACAATGTATCATCATATCACAAAACGAATCCACTGTCGCTCAAAGTCAGCAATCAAAATATACAAAACAAGGTACCAAAGTCTATCAATGTAAAAACATGCTAACAGAAATCACAAGCAAAATGGAGGGGTACTACAAACATTTGCATTACCTTTTTTTCACACCACTAACATCACATGCCTAACATCTATTGCCATCAAATACAAACCTTTGACATCAATGACAATTAACACCATGCCAACAGATGGAGGATGGGTGTGTAGTGAGTGTGATGTGAATTGCAGAGGTGTGAAGTGCAATGTGAGCTTTAATGAGTTAGACTACTGGAAGTAGTGAGCAGAAGATGTCTATAATATTTAGAAAGGCTATGAATGTGTTGGTGATGTTGTGGTGGACTTTTCTGTTGCATTGAGATGGATTTCTCACTGTAACATTCTTCTTTCTTCTTTTCTATAATCTAGCAGTGAGCCCTTCTTTCTTTTGGGAAATGAGCCCTCCGAAAGTGAGCCTATTGTATTAGGTGTTGCAATTAATTTATATTGTGAGCTAATCCTCTCTGTGGTTTTTCCCTTAGGTTTTCCATGTAAATCTAGTGTTCTATTGTGCATGGTGTTGATGTGTTTCAGTTTCTATTAATTGCTTTCATGCTAAGTCTTTATAATAGATTAAAGACTAATAAAGTTGATGTGGATCTAAATATTAATGAGGGTTTTGATGTTTCAATATACAACTGGTTCACCCCACCTCTCAGTTGTCTTGTACATTCAAAAACTTGTTCACCTACATTTTCAAAATTATAACATGAAGTTATTTTGATACCTCTGCAAGCACAAACTGCATGATCATCAAAAATACCACTCACTTTATTTATGATATTTTTAGTAAAGAAAGCAAAGTTACCAACAATTTCATTGTTAATAACATCTAATCCTCCCTTTCAAGTCTGTAGGGTACCACAATATTTTGCTTCAAGCTAGCCACTATGGAAAAGGTTGTGATTTTTAGGACTTTCAACATTTTTGTTGATCCCTAAAAACCCATTATCATTTTCATTGGTATTATAAGCATTGCTATGAAAACCAACTCTAGTTGTAGGAATCTCAAGATGCTCTTGCTCCAATTCAATTTTTGAGTTAAGATCCAGGTTAAATTTTTCTCCCTTTCTTTCCTTTTTCACTGAATCCAAGTGTGCTTTTCGTTTGATAAGGCATTCCTCACTATGAGGAGCTTCATTAGTAATTTTAATACTTGTGCAAAGAGGAGCTTCAAAAGTATTATTTAGAATATTTTTTTGTTCTTTTTTCCTTGTGAGGACCTAGGTATATTATTTAATGTTGTCACTGATTTTGAAGCAATACCTCAAAATCAGTGACAACATTATATAGTGTTTACCCTACCATCAATTAGTTCCTCCATCTTGCAATATTGTGATGATATAGGTGGCATATGAGGAGCACTAGCAACTACCTCATGCATGCTAGAAAAGACTACCTCAGCCTTCAACCTTCATTAGGAATATCCCTATTCCCCTCTATCTATCTTATCCCTCTCTCTCCCCATCTAGGTATAGGATATAGGGTGTAGGATATATGGTTTAGGGTATAGGGTTTAGGGTTTAGGGTATTAGTATAAGGTTTAGGGTACAAGATTGATGGTACAAGGTTTAGGGTACATAGGGTATAGGGTTTAGGGTATACATTATAGGGTTTAGGCTTTAGGGTATTGGTATAGGGTTTGGGGTACAAGATTGATGGTATAAGGTTTAGGGTACATAGGGTTTAGGGTTTAGGGTTTAGTGTACCAATATAGGGTTTAGGGTATAATATTGACAATGCGAGGTTTAGGGTACAAATTATAGGGCATAGGATTTAGGGTTTAGGGTATATGGTTTAGGGTTTAGGGTATTGGTATAGGGTTTAGGTTATAAGATTGATGGTACAAGGTTTAGACATTAGGGTACATAGGGTTTAGGTTTTAGGGTTTAGGGTATTAGTATAGGGTTTAGGGTATAATATTGATAGTGCAAGGTAGGGTACAAATTATAGGGTATAGGATTTAGGGTTTAGGGTATATGGTTTAAGGTTTAGGGTATTGGTATAGGGTTTAGGTTATAAGATTGATGGTACAAGGTTTAGACATTAGGGTACATAGGGTTTAGGGTTTATGGTATTAGAGGGTTTAGGTTTTAGGGTATTAGCTTTATGGTTGAGGGTATAAGGTATAGGGTTGAGGGTTTAGCATATAGGGTTATAGGGTCTAGGGTATTAATATAGGGTTTAGGGTTTAGGGTATAGGGTGTACAGTTTAGGGTTAAGGGTATTGATTATAGGGTTGAGGATATAGGTTGAGGGTGTAGGGTTTAGGTTTGATGGTATAAGGTATCTAGGGTTGATGTTTAGGGTTTAGGGTATTCAATTTATAGTTGAGGGTATCACAATTGAGGCTAAAGGGTTTATGGGTGAGGGTTTTTGTATGCGTGTGTATCTCTCTCTCTCACTCACTCATTCCCTTTCCTTCTCTCTTTTTATTTTTCTCTTCTATCCCTCTCTCTCTTCTTTCACAATTTGTTAAAGGTTGAAAAATCTCAATAAAGGTTATTTGACGCTTGCCAAATTTGGCGAGCGCCAAATAGCTTGCACTAAAAATAATAAAAAGAGGTATGTGACTTGTGTTTCAGACCCAAATTCTTTGATTTTGTCTAGTTTCTATGCATTATCCAATAAAGAAACACTTTTCATGGTGTTGACATCTCTCACAAGCATATTTTGCATATTCCATCACCTTTCCACCACCTTTTTGTTCATTTGACAACATAAAAGATGAAAATTTGAAGTTTTTAGATCAAATTTGATATATGAGGTAATATTTTCATGTTTCTAGAATTCAAATGTCTATTATGAGGTTTTTATTTAAATTTGAGAATATAGACCCGTTATTTTCATAATTTTTACTAATCTTATTAGATTTACATAGAATTCAACATTGAATTTGAAGGAAGTTGTGTAAAAATTCAAAAATTTAAGAGTTTGAAGCAAAAAATGAAAGAACGTGACATAATTTGCAAATTGTAATATTAAATCTCAAATTTTAAGGTGCATTCTATTTTTCTTATGTGTTTTGTGCTTGTCACCTTCTCACATATTTCGATTGCAATCGTTTTCATTTGATTTTTTTCTTTTTGTATTCATTTACTTGACTTTATGATTATGTTAGCTTATTCCTAGTTAATATGTCATTGATATGTGCACACCTTAAGTAGTCCATGTTGACACAAGTGAACATATGTTGCATTGTTATCTCATATTCTTGCATTGGTTCATGTTGGAACACCTAAGAACATATGGATGTCGTAAATATCTTTAGACATTCTTAGGGAACCAATATGACGATCATTGCTTCTTATGGTCATAAAAATCATAGATTAATAATTTTGAATGATAATGAAATGGAATGTGAACATTACTTAAATTTGGTCAACCTTGCTTAATGGTGCATACATTTACAATTAATTATCATACCAAGAAAACAACCAAAGAATCTAACACCAGATAAGCGTGAAGCTGAGAATGCAAAAGATATGTTCCATCTGAGCAATAATGGCAACCCACTTTTCTTAACTAATCTTCTTCCATCCTCTAAGGTCATATTACAAAAATAGAACACACTTTTTTTCATCATTTGAGTACTATTGTTATCATCTGTAATGATCCTATGAATGTCCTACATTCATTAAGACTATCCTAATGAATTTATGACAACCCCAATGAAGTTATGATTGTTGTACATTCATTAGGACTTCCCTAATGAAGTTATGATAGTCCCAATGAATCTATGATTGTCCTAAGATAGTTATGAAAGTACTAATGAAGGTAAAGCCTATCTTAACAAGGTTATGATAGTCATAATGAAACTATGATAGTCCTAACAAACATATGACTATCTTAAATAGCCTATGATTGTCCTAATAAAGTTATGACTATCCTAGAAGAATGTAACATTAGTCCTAATAAACCTATGACTCTCCTTAAAAAATTATGACAATCTTAAAAATGAAGCTATGAAAATCCTAGAATTTTATGAACCAATCTCTATGTCTTATTTGTACATAAATGTAGAGATCATCATCATGCTAAGGAAACAACCAGATAATACAAAACTAGATGAGTGTGAAGATAAGTATGTGAGAACATATATAACACAGATGTAAGGACATAGGTCACTATAGTGACTTATTCCATTAATATGGAATCTACAAACACAAAATTATGTAGGTAAGCTGATATAGATCCATAGTGGATGATAGTAGCAATGTGGAATGTATGGGGGAAAGGAAAGGTGCCCCCCAATGTATAAGGAAGGTAAGGTAATGTAAGAGTGTACTATTAAGGAGGTGAAAGCATGATTTACCTAATATAAAGTTATAAAAGTGATAAAAATATGTAAGGGGGAGGCATTATACATTTCAAGTAGGTATAAATTCTGAAGACATTAAAAGATGAGTTCCCTGGGTGGGGGAGTGCATTATGCAACCTACTGTAAGGATATGGAAATGAAAGCTTGGTGTAGACTATGTCACTCTAAAATATAAAGATGTCACATGGAAGCTCGATGTACAGTGATATAAAGCATGATGTGCCTAAAGTAAGGGTAACTCTATAAGTATGATGTGGTAAGTTGGGATGACAATGTGATCTCTACAAATGTGATATAGTGAATTAGACCCAATAATATATCTTTTATGGTTGCATTATAATAGTTTTTAGTTTCATTATGTTACCAAATGCTTGTGATCTCAAATTCATCCCTAATATATTTGAAAAAGACTTAAAAAACTCACATGCTTGTGCTACCAATATTGTTTAAAGTAATGGGGGTTGCCCCCTTAAAGGGGCATAGGATATTTGTAACAATTTTATGGTTATTGTAGACATGCAAAATTAACATTATGAATTCGATCGGATTCAGTCAAATTAGATGTCGCATTAGGACCATTCATCAATTAATCAGGTGCACTTTTCATCCATTCATTAAATAATCTCATTTCCTAAGGTCATTCATCAAATAAATCAAACTTATCATCAACCTTTTTAATCAAATAAATCAAACATCCATCATAATGCATTTCCATCCTTCTTGATTTAAATAAATCAAATATTTATCTCAAAAAAAGGTCAAAACACCCTAATCATCATCTTAGCTAATTAATCCTGATTAAATCTAATCTAATGCATGTCACATCCTAACCACTTGCATTCTCTAGGTTTGGCCACTTGCACATGAAATTGCATTTAATTGATTTATCAAAATCTTTATTTTCAACTTGGCATAAAGGAAGAATATTCTCCAAGTTTTAATTTCCCCCCAAGTGGACATGTACACCCAACAGAGCATTTATGAGGCCTTACATGTCTCTTACATGTCCCCTTCCAAAAGTCAAAATCAGCATTTATGGCCAATTTGAATTCAAATTTTCCCTCTCATGGGCACTCTTCCCAAATCTTGCACATCCATCAACCAATCACCACTTGACAAGTGGCCTTATCTTATTGGCTTGATCTTTGTCCCACATTGGTCCATTTTCAACACTTAGCATTTTGAAAATCTATAAAATAGAGGCTTCATCTCTTATCAAATCCTTCACAACCTTCACCATCTCTCCACCATCTTGCAAGGTCACTCTCTTCATTTGAGATTTGATCTTGTCCATTTCACTCTTCATCATTTGCAACATTTAGCTTATCAATCAGGATTGGGAAAGGGTCACTAGCACATGTGACACCAATCCAATATGAGATAGAGTTGGATTCTTGCTTCTTTGTGCTTTCACTTAGTTTAGTTGATATTTTGTTGTTTAGATTGCATTATGAAGCATGATTCAATATTTCATATGGATATGAAGGTTTGCTTTGCTTGAATACTAATCATACTTGTTTATGTTAGTTATTAACCAAAATGCAGATTTTGACGTCTACATAATGGCGCTAGAAGGAGGGCTACTACTTGCATACATAGTTATGTACTGATTTATATTCATGAAACTCTAATGATCCTGCAATATTTCCCAGACATTTTTGTGTTAATAGTTGTGTTTGCAAACAAAGGGAACTAAAGGTCGACGCTGGGACGGCTGAGGAGTTTGGTTGTACGCCTACCAAATGCGTTTGCTTGAAAGTTTCTTTTGCCTTTTCAACAAATCCTTTTTCTACGCGTCCTACAGTCACATTATTCCAGGAGACCACGTTTCTTTTGAGGAGGATGTTGCACAAAAGTTGAGAAGCTTGGCGTTACGCCTAACAATTGCATTAGCCTGAAAGTCTTAACAGCCTTTCAACTGACATTTTTTGGCGTAGGAAAGGAGGCTGCAAACAAAATGGCAGAATTCAGCTTTACAAGAGAACACATTTCTTTGAAGTATTCTATTAAAAATCTTACGTACCCTCTTTCTGTTTTTGCGCAGGCTGGGTCGATGTTGGCATAATGATTGTAACTTTCTGTCATCAATATCATTGTTTCTTTCATTAACAGTAACTTGATTTGTCAAACAGAAGCGTGAATATCTGAACGACTCTCATTAATATCTTAGTTGCTTTATCTAAAAGAGAAGCATTCGAACTTTTGTATTTCTGTATGATATTCGACCACCATTATGATAGGTTTTGAAACAGTCATTAATATCTTAACTACTTTATCTAAACAGACTCCTCTCATGTGGCCTTCTGCTGAATGAAATTTGCAAAAGCGATGATGATAAAAAAAGAAAAAAACAAAGAAACAGCAGAGGCGTAAAGCTTCACCACGCGTTTTCTGTTGGTCACCTGCAAGTTAGACCTATCACTGCCGGTGAAAGAAGACCACCACTCGCTCAAAGGCTTCCATCATTGCCATCCACACAGAGGCATCTCTCAGTCAACAACGGAGGAACGGTATGCCACTTCGAGCATATGGGTTACATAAGATTTTGAGGCCATCGTCGCTGATCTGAATGCCCAGAACGCACTCCAAAGAAGTAGAGGAGGCCATGACCCGTGTTTGCTAAGACTACGGATTGGCCAATCTTAAATGATAGAGTCTGAATCTACCAAGGAAGTCATTGAATGCCTTTTGGAGTTCCACATTTTCTTGGCTGCATTTTGACATGGAGGTTACATTATTGAACCCAGCAGATGAAGTAATGAGCAACAGAGATAAGTTGTGATGAAGCATATTTTCTTTGTATCTAGCTGCTAGCCTTTAATTGAGTTAACTTATCTTTTTTTTTGCAATCTATCCCACAGTTAATATGCTTTCTCTGTGTGCAGGCAGTTGTATGAGGTGCAAGTTGTGGAACTTGGCTTTACGCCTGATAGTTGCATTTGCTTAAAAATTTCTAAAGCCTATTCAGCAAATCCATTTTATGCATATCTTGAGTAAACTGAGCTAGGAGGATGTCGGTCAAAGGATGTTGGGCATGGCTTTAAAGCCTGCCAACTACATTAGTTTGAAAATTTTAAAATAGTGTTGGAATTCGACCGCTCACTTGCTTAGTGCATTTAGTTTTGGAAGGCTCGATATTTATGTCGCACATGGAATGCGCCTTCGATGTAGGAATCTTGTCAGCTAGCTTGGCGTATTGCTTAGGCGTCCTGACTTGAAAACAATTCAATGGCCTTGATTGCTACAGTTTGTCGCCCATGCTTTGTTGGTCATTATTTACAAAGTCATAGTTTATTGTTGCGCATTTGCTAATCCAATAGATCTGCGCATTACCTCACACACAAACAAGAGCATTGGAGTTCGCTTATTGAAATGTCCTGTCAAACGATTTAATTGCCTTGACTGCACTGCTACAAGTTTGTATTTCATTCATTATTAATCATAAGCTACGTTGCAGCACTTGTTCCTGCACAATTACTTCTATTGCCTCTGCATTTATGCTCTGATTATCCGCATTTTGGTTGTCTTTTAGTGTACATCAGTCCCTTCTATTTGTTTCTATCTATGAGTGGCATTGATAGGATAGATTTGGATTGTTTTCTTTTATCAAACTAATTATGTGCTATGCTGATTTTGAAATCTAGATTTAAAGCTGCTAACAATTATTTTGCATTGGATTATCAATCAAGTCTATTTGAAGTCAAAGCAATAGGAAAAACATGAAATGGTGATTAGGACATATGAACTATTGAATGAAATGTCTTAAAGGAAAGCTAAAATGTGTCATCTATGAATTCAAATGATTACAATACATGCTAAAGGTGTCATTTGGGTTTTACACAAGGTTTTGAAAATCAATTGTTCCTTTATAAAAGTGGGGGTAAAATTAACAATTTTATTGACATTTACATCATAAGGAGCTCATGTGCTTTTTGTCAAAATAATTTTATTTTTATTCCTCTCTTTAAAAAGTTTGTTCAAATTATTGACGTATCTTGTGTATACTTTTACAAATACATACATAACTCTTGTTTGTAATATGAAATAGGTACAAGGAAAACGAAAAGTCAACAAAGATACAAAGCGAAGGAGGAGGCTAGCAAACAAAAACGAAAGGAGGGGAATTTTTTTATTTTTTATTTTTGAAAACACAATGTGTTTTTAAACACTTTAGTGTTTGATCAACACTACTTCACGAAGTTGTTTATCTTTTCGTTTTAGAACACTAAATTTTCATTTGGGTCTAAAACGAACAATTTGATTTTCATTGCAAAGGGCTTAAAATGAATCTTAGGACAAACTCACTAGGCTTTGTTTGAGGTTAAGAATTGAACAATCAAAACTCACACTTCATTTTGGTGCTTAAAACGAACTCACAATTGCTTTGAAGGCCATAAAATGAACAAGTGCTTGAATTGTGTGATTTTGTCTTTTGAGTGCGTATACTCTCCCCTTGCGCTTCGTGCGATCTAGGGTGCAAGAGAAACACTCAAAATACATTTTATTGCTTTGAAACACTTCGATTTGGGCTTAAAATTGAACATCTTGTGCGAGTGTGAGTAGGGGCATTTTCGATACATTCTCTTTCTTTGTGCCATCAAAGATCGACCGAGTTACGGATTGTGTTTTTACTCGCTTTTGTTTATCTTAGAGGGCCTGCCTTTGGGAAAAGTACTCACCTAAGGGACGACTCAACCGTAACACTCTAAAGCCAAGAGTATTTCCAATGGATATAAATGTTTGGTTAAACGCCATAATCACGCGGTTGGCTCCGACAGATGGATCCGAAGGGGACTCTTGTCGCATGGGTCAATCTCCACGAACGGAAGCCTTACTAGAACCCATGTGCTAGAAGGCCAAAATCCTTAATCTATTTGTTGGTGCAAGAACGGTCGCTCAAGCCACCCCACACTCTACGGTTCTAGTAGAGATGGAAAGCACGCCATGGGAGTTTCATGGGTGTTGATGTAGCTGCCCATTGACGTTAATGAGCCGTGGAGGGGAGCCTGGGGTCAAGCATCTAACCATCCGCTAGAGATAAGCGTATGGACTTATCCAAGTGGGAATCCAACAAATATTGTCTTACACATCCATAGGGCTTGTAATTGTTCTTCGTTTGAAAACACAAGTGTTGTATTCGAAAACATTTTGCAAACAAACATTCAACATGATTCTCAAAATTTCAAACCCTCTTGAAGACAAATATCATTGACTCAATCCATATGCTACTACTTTCCCTGGGATTCACGTCCGTAGAGGTTCCTAAGCATTGGATTATACCTCAATTTGTCTTCTTGAGTAAACAATAGGAAAACCCTTGCCTTAAGTTCATTGAATTTCCACATAAAATATCTTGTGGGGTTTAAATAAATTAAGACATTGGACATCTTAGTTTGAAACTTTAATCAAAGAGAGTGTTTTTGGTAAAATAAAGCCATTAAGCAAAGATAACAAATTGGACCCCACACATGTGCTTGATATCTTTTGGTCATATTGGTCTTTTGATTGCTCTTAGAGAAAAGTGTGTTCTTCAATACCTTGGCCTAGTAAACAAAGTCTCTCTAAGTCTCTTAGAATCAAATCAAACACTTCATCCATCTCACACATTTATCAAAATTCATCCATCCAAAAAAACTTTAGAGCTTTTGAAAACATCATTCTAGACTTGGGTATCATCCTTAAATCAAATCAAAGTCATTTGTTTAATTAGGTGTGCGGGAATGCATCCTTTCTCATACATTTAATTAAATCAACCATCCTTTAAACAAGTTCATCCTAAGATCGCATCCAACATCTTAGGGTTTACAAGTTCATCATCCAAATTAAACAACCAAAATCAAAAGCCCTAAGTCTAGCATTGATTCAAAATCCCTAAACGTTCATACACTCATATCATTTACACCTTTCATCCTTCATCTCGTCATTGGTCCTAAGAACCTTAGAAGTCACTTTCATAACAAGGTCAAAACACAAGAAGAACATGGAATATAAACTTGATCCATACATCTTGGGTAATCCAAATCAGTTGAATCTTCAAAGCCTTGCAATGCCTATCAATTATCAAAGTCCATGCATAGGATCATTGCCTTCGACAAATGTCAATGGTACAACAAGTGTGAGTATGCCCAAGTCAAAGTTTGGAACACATTTCCCAATGATAGATCTAAGTCCAAACCTACAAATCCACCAATCGAATAATCAATGCATGAGCCTTGAAACGAACAACGTCATTCCACCAAATCCCTACAAACCAAATGTGGATGTACCAAGTGCAAGTTTTGAAACATGAATCCTAACTCGGAAAACTTTGGAAAAATGATTCCCAATACCAACAATGTTCATCCTATCATGCCAAATCTGAACATCATCCCAAATCAGAACATTATCCAAAGTCAATTTTCCCATAATCCCATTCAAAAACCGCAAGCATGCATGCCAAAACTACTTGAACACAAGCCAAATCAACTATCTCAAGTGAGTCAAGATCAAAATCAAGAACAAATTTGGCGAGATCAAATTGCGGAACTTTCCAAAATAGTTGAGGCATTGCGCCAAGGGAAATCTCCACCACCATTACCTACATCATTCCTTGGTTTAGGGCTTCCCCCTTTACCTAACACCAATCACGCTATCCAAATCAATCCACCTAACGTCAATCAAACCATCACGTCAAATCCTTCGAATATACCATCGACATCACACCAATGGATGGTATCTAATCAAACAACATTGATCCCAAATCAAAATACGGTCTCCCAAGGACCTATCACCTCGGTCATTCCAACCATCACTATCCCTTCAATCACTCCAACCACCACATCTCAACCTCTCACTACCATGATCGCTCCGAGCGTATCTCATACACTTGTCACTACATCCAACATGATTCCAAATACACCACCACTACCGCCAAAACCAAGTGCAATAAGTCAATATCGTAGCATCGCACTAAAAGCACATCAAGCCTACCATCAAGGGCTTCAACAATCTCAAGTTGCCCAAGCCTCTCAAGCTACCCAACCAACACGAGCACAAACACAAAAGATGACAACTATTGGAAACAAGGATCAAGATCAATACATCACAGAGCACACATTTACTTCATCCAGTGATCAAATCGACATATGTTGAGAGTCACTTTTGAATCACGATCAAAATCCACCAACAAAACTCGACAATGAGCCAATTCAAGAAATATCAACATCACTTGACTCTATGGTCGAAGACATTCACAATCTCTCCACCGCAATTGTCAAAAACAATGATCAAAACCTCTCCATTGAGGAGCACATTGAGGACATATCTACACAATCCGATGATCAACTCACCATACATCAAGAGCCACTTTTTAGTGATCTCTTTCAAGGAGTGTTAGGATTATTTGATCCAATTGACATAATGCATAATCAATTCACCTATGATCATGTTGAAAATGTCTCTACATCGCCTTATGAGTTAGAGGACATATCTCAAGAATTTATTCCAAAGCATGATCAAAATCTTTCACCAAGGTCTAGCAATGGTCCCTTCCAAAACATGTTGATCCCCTTTGACCGCATGGTTACAGATACTGAAAGAACCCTGAACTCAACACTTGAGGATGTTGAACCACTTACCATGTCTAATGAAGATATCCAAGCACCATTTGTAAGCGATTCATCCTTTGAAACTGACCCATGTCAAGAGCTTGATCCAAAGCATATCGAAAGCAATCCCAAAATAAATCAAGATCAAAAATTTGTGTCTCCAAGATACTACAATGATCTAATGGATATTCTCCTATCCACACAAGATGATCACATCCACATAGCACTTACTCCTCCATCTACCCATGAGATGCTTTCTATAGATGGGCACATAGATGATCTTCATCTAGAACAAGATTTTGTTACACAAAAAGAGCAGATTCTTAACTCCTACAATCAAACAGAGTTGTCAACATCAGGATCAAATATGTCCCAAACTCAGATTGAGGACATCATGAATAAAGATATCCATCATTATCCACTCAACAAAACAAGTCAAATAGAACATCCAGAGTTAGTGGAGCAGCAAATTGAAAGAACGTCAACTACGGAGGTCATTTGTCAGAGCATATTTATTGAACAAGACATCTCAGAATAGGAAGAGTCAAAGAACGAAGGTACTACCACAATACTGGGGGCAACTTCATCTCAAGCAAACGTCAACATAGGGAGCATGAAGAGTCCTTATGATGAAGCTAGTGTCAATACTACAACCAACCACGTCACGAATCTTCATCCACCCATCACCCCATCCACGAATTGGGACCAACGTCAAAAGGAAGATTTGAATCAAAGTATGAAGAACATTATCAAAGCAAAAGAAGCTGAGAAGCATAATGGACAAATCAAATACGCATGGATACCAAAAAATACAAAGAAAGATCATCCCTATCAAACTCCATCAGTCAAAGAAACTATGGGGCAAACTAAAAGAGGGAAAGGTATCCATCAAAGATGTCCGCAGAATCAAAAGCAGGCTTTTCAAGCTACATACAAAGTGTATCAAGCAGTTGGTCCTAATTCCACGCACACTTCCAGATCCACCCATCATTGCTCATCTTCCCAAGTTTGGAGAGTCAAAGGTTCCAAACTGTCAACCAATCCATCTCTTATCCCTAAACGCACTCCATCCACGCCTCCACACATGATATCCAATTCTCATATTGACCATGTATTGGCAACGACCCTTCATCATAAGGATTCAGAAGGCACTTTATCACAATGTATGCATAGAGACAGAGTTAACTCCAGTATCGACGAAGCAGATCAAGAATCCCAAAAGCTGCATTCAAGTGCACGTATCTTAGCAAAGCAGCTCCTTCAGGCAGGATACCAATGGCACATTATGACAGGGGCATCTATTTCAACACCACCAGGTGGTTCAGCATGAATCTTTTAGAAAAATACAAAAAAATCAAAAATCATGAAAATCCAAAAAAAATCGGAAAAAGGATTGAAAACAGTAAAGAGAAAAATCGTCCTCTAGTGAAAACCGCATGGGCGGCACTTTGGGCAAGACCATGATGAAAACCTGGAAAACAGGCATCATGTGTAGAATCGAGCATCTACGTGCGCCAAATTAGATGAAAGCATCTCATCCCATCCGTAATAAATCAAGCATTCCATCCATCTTATCCATAATAAATCCATGCATCCATGAACCATTTATCCAATCCATTCGCATATATCTGCATCCATAGTCTAAGTCATCTTGATCTTGACAAAATTTTGGGGCACGCTTTACGCTTGCTTATGGTAAACATCTTGACATAGGTCATTTTCATTGATCCTATCCTATCCTATGTTATTTGAGCCATGAAGTATTCGTTATCCAAACACTTTATCTTATTGCAATATAATCCTTGGCATCCTTTGCATATCCATCCATCCATACACTTATCCAAGAATTCACCCATCACATTCCATACATTGCTAGATAATGGGGGCATATATTTACATCTTGCTTCAGGAATAAAACTTGATCTATGTCCTCCAACTTATGTGGTGATCCGAACATTGGTAAACATGAAATCAAATTGGTCAAACATTTGTGATCTAGAGTCTGAATCACTAGCCCATGGCATATTTTGACGAGAAGAAATTCCTTATCAAGTCTTCATCTTTCATCAAACATCAATCGATATCAGTCACATCTAAGTTGCATGTCAAACGTCACATCAAATCATCCAAACATCTTTTGTTCGAAACCAAGCTTCATCAAACATTATCAATCAAATCCAATCAAAAAATCATCATCTCGAGATATCCTTATGTTGCTTAACACTATCCTTGCATTGTCGTGTATCCTCGACAATGTTATCATTATCAATCCTGATCAATCCAGTCCTTGCATTGTTGTGTATCCTCAACAATGTTATCATCATCAATCCCATCAAATCCTTGTGTTGCATAACACTATCATTGCATTGTTGTGTATCCTCAACAATGTTATCATCATCATCAATCCATCGATCTAATCAATCCACCTTAGCTTGGTTTTCAACAAAATCCCAAACAAAGCACTGATATCATTACACATCCATATCTAAATCATCAAAATCATGCGAAAAATCCAAAAACATCCAAAACATCAAAAAATCCAAAAACATAATTAAAAGTCAGAAAACATCAAAAACATCAGAATCTGAACTACGTTGTCTCTGAGCTTAAACGTAGGCAAGGATAATCTTGATCAGCCCCCGAGACATCAAAATCCAAAAAAAATTGAAAACATCAAAATCCAAAAACATTCGAATCACATCAAAAATCCAAAAACATCCAAAAAACATCAAAATCCAAAAATAGCCTCAAAAAATTTCAAAATGTCAAAAACATCCAAATATTTGAAAAAATCCATCCACCTCATCTCACTTTCACCCACAATAATCTATCATCCATAATAAACTGATCATCACCTTCATCCTTTGGCAACAAAAAGAAACAATCACAATATTCAGCAAAAGCAAGCTTCAATCGTAAAATCAAAAATCGAAACAAAAAATCTTTAAAACAAAATCAAAATCTTGATCATTCACAAACATGTCAATCGACCATATCAACAACCTATCAATCAACTTATCAAACCATCATCATCCTATACAATGCATGTCCTAGGATATATCGTTCCAACAATGGGCATCATTTTGGATATCACTTTGGATTCTTATCCTATCAAAACACATCCCTTTGGTGAAGGTATGAAGAACATTGACTTGTTTGCGTACTTGATCTTTTCTTTTGATTTATCTTATTGCACTCATTCCAAGGACCTCTCGATGATATCCAAATGAAGGATTTAGAGAGATAGGAATGGGGCAATGATCATTATCTTTTGTCTCATACTTGTTGGACGCTCTTGTAAAATAACTTGGCGAATACTTGCTTTGTTAGATATGTATAGAGGATTTTTAGACAACTTGTTGACTATTGCATTGATTGGTTATACCTTTCCATGTTTTGGTCTAAGATGTTTGAAACTTCTAAAGTGCATCCTAGCAAGGTTTGTATGTCGGTGTGAACAAGAATACTCCTATCTATTTGTCGAGTCAAAGTCCATCACACTAAGTACAACGCCATCCTGGTCCTTTATACCTTGATGCATCGTGCTTAGGCGTGTTATCAAACATAAAGTAAGTGACCCTTTGAAAATCCCAATCCTTGATAAGCAAATCATCATCATTTATCATCATCATCATCTATCATCATCATCTCTAATAAAGTCTCGACCAATCATGGACTTGTTGGATCCTCTTGTCATCATCTAATTTCTTCATTTTCCGCACTAACATCATAGCATGAATAGTTAATCATCATCACCAATGCATCCATCGTGCATCCATCATGCATCCATCCATCTTGCATCCATCATGCATCCATCCTACATCCAGAAAACTGTCAGCATACCACATATCATTCATATCATACATCATATAGGAAACATCGATCATTTCACATGCATTGCATAATCATCATCATAATATAGATCTGTTAGTCTAAGCATCTCATAAATCATCGATTGCATAATCATAGCATATCACATCATCAATCTCATCCATCTCACATCATATCATCACTTAAGTTGTTTAGGATAATATAGATTTGTTATTCTAAGCATCTTAAAATCATCTCATTTGCATCATCGTTCATAACCATCCATTTTGAACCTCTTTATCGCGAGATCGACCCTCAAATCAAATCTTTTCGCTCGATCTCTCGAGGGGGCAATGTACCAGTGTACTTCTTTCCGCTGGGGCATCCAAAAAATCAGAAATTTTTTGAATTTTGATCATGGAAAGTTATTCTTTGAACCAACGCAACAAGTACATTGCTTCAAAGAGGGGCAAAATGTAGACATGCAAAATTAACATTATGAATTCGATCGGATTCAGTCAAATTAGATGTTGCATTAGGACCATTCATCAATTAATCAGGTGCACTTTTCATCCATTCATTAAATAATTTCATTTCCTAAGGTCATTCATCAAATAAATCAAACTTATCATCAACCTTTTTAATCAAATAAATCAAACATCCATCATAATGCATTTCCATCCTTCTTGATTTAAATAAATCAAATATTTATCTCAAAAAAGGTCAAAACACCCTAATCATCATCTTAGCTAATTAATCCTGATTAAATCTAATCTAATGCATGTCACATCCTAACCACTTGCATTCTCTAGATTTGGCCACTTGCACATGAAATTGCATTTAATTGATTTATCAAAATCTTTATTTTCAACTTGGCATAAAGGAAGAATATTCTCCAAGTTTGAATTTCCCCCCAAGTGGACATGTACACCCAACAGAGCATTTATGAGGCCTTACATGTCTCTTACATGTCCCCTTCCAAAAGTCAAAATCAGCATTTATGGCCAATTTGAATTCAAATTTTCCCTCTCATGGGCACTCTTCCCAAATCTTGCACATCCATCAACCAATCACCACTTGACAAGTGGCCTTATCTTATTGGCTTGATCTTTGTCCCACATTGGTCCATTTTCAACACTTAGCATTTTGAAAATCTATAAAATAGAGGCTTCATCTCTTATCAAATCCTTCACAACCTTCACCATCTCTCCACCATCTTGCAAGGTCACTCTCTTCATTTGAGATTTGATCTTGTCCATTTCACTCTTCATCATTTGCAACATTTAGCTTATCAATCAAGGATTGGGAAAGGGTCACTAGCACATGTGACACCAATCCAATATGAGATAGAGTTGGATTCTTGCTTCTTTGTGCTTTCACTTAGTTTAGTTGATATTTTGTTGTTTAGATTGCATTATGAAGCATGATTCAATATTTCATATGGATGTGAAGGTTTGCTTTGCTTGAATACTAATCATACTTGTTTATGTTAGTTATTAACCAAAATGCAGATTTTGACGTCTACAATTACTAACAATGAACTTTGTGTAATTATTCATTTATTTAATTAATCATTTGTAGTGCAAATATGGATAGCAATGGTAAAAATGATTTGCATTAACCAAAAATCCATAAGGCCATACAACATTATATATCTATAAAAGTATAAAAAATATCCACTAAAGTCATATAGGCTTGCAAAAAAGTTATATGGACATAAAATGTCACATATCTGTAATATAAAACATATGCATACGCATACAACAAAGGACCCTAATGTAGTCATTTCCCACTAGGGGATTGAAATAGATCATGAGTTGCTTTTGATTGTCGACTAGATGGAGATGCATATGATGCTAGTTTCTTTTGAGTGCGCTCACTCGTCCTCCTCTCTAGACTTCTTTGGATGTCCATCTAATACAATAAAAAGTATAAACATTAATATATAGAGATAAATTGGATTATAGAATGCCAAAAAACATAATACTCACTTAATGTGCATACAAATAATCAAGTTGTTCATCCACAATAGGGGCACGTTCATGATTTGGAGTCATAAGCCCATGTAACAAGCATCAAGATAGAAATTAAAATGCATACAAGTATCATTAAATTTTTAATAATATAGACCAATAAAAGAACAAATATAATGTGAAATTTACTAATTTATCTCATACCTTTATCAAAGGAGCATAACTTGCTACTACTGCAACAACACCATGGTCTAATGTGGCACAAACATCAAGAGGAGTATCTGATGTCAACATCTAAAAATGAAACAACAAATGTTGTTCAATTACCAAAACTACCTAACATTGTTTTACAACACCATTAATGAATAAAGGTTACCTGGCTAAAGTTCATCGTTGACAACTACTACGAGGTGTCGATGTTGAAGGTCAACCTTCAAACTATTCAACATCCAAAGTGATTTATGAGAAAACCATTCATATAAGGTTCAAATATTCACATGTAATAATTATATTTCTTAATTGGTTACATACATGTGGACTCAATGACATCATGAAATAGGGGTTTGGGGGAACACTACAAGTAGCATGAACACTCTAACCCTGAATTTTCATCATAATCATTCTAATAATTTAGTTATTCTTACATTTCAAAATAAAATTTAATAAATATAATTAAATGAACTTGTTAAAATTTACCTAAGTATCAATGTTGAATGTTTCATTCAACAAATATTTTGTCATAGACATCTCCTCTGCAGCTGATAAATCATGTATAGTTGTATCCTGACTACTCTCAAGATCATAAGTGCAAATAATGTCATAGGATTGACAAAAGTGGACTGGGACTTGAGGCCTAGAAGACTCGCCCACATCACCCTGTACTAGAGGCCTTGCATACTATATAAGGCTTTGATTGAGCGAGCTAATGGAGTCTAAGGTGTCCACCTGGACATTGTCCTTCACAATGAAAGAAATAGTCACATGCTCTGCCATAGGTCTACCCAAGAGTCTTGGTGCCAAGTTTGGGTTACGTTGTGCCCCCACTTTGTCATGTGAGGATCCCCCACCTATACCCTAGAAATATAGAAAGTTTGGAATCACATTGAGGACAAACTCACAATAAATTTTCCTTAAAATTTATTATGGCACCTCATAATTATTGCATAGATGCTCGTCAAAAACATCCACCACCTAGCCTAAAAAATATTCTTTATCCCTTCATGGTGGCACCAATAGATAGGGAACCTCTTGCATCTAGTTACTAAGGGTTGATTATTTTGTCGGTCAGTGAACAGGGCACAAGTCAAATTTGTTAGTTTTCATTTTTTTTTACTTGCTCATAGGATAGTTTGTTTGCATAAAACTATTTTTTTCTTCCCTCTTATTGGACCAAAAATTAATTTGCACACTCACTAATCCTACATGAGACACAATAGATTGCAAGGATTCAACAAGGTTTGTTCTATTAGTGTTTGTTGTAGTAGGATCTTTCAACCTTGTAATCAATTCCTCAAGCTATTTTTTATTGTCTTCTATTTTCCCTAGTATGTTTTTTAGTGTTCATGGGGGATGACTAGGAATTAATGATGGTTTTTGTTGTGATTCTTGTTCAAGAGGGTCTTCATGAGGAGGTGATGGAGGATTTTCAACATTTGAGGGTGGAATATCATTTCCTGGAAATTAAAATAAATTTTAATAAAAACCTATTTTAATCTATAATTTAATCAAAATTTGAAACTAAAAAAGAAAAGATACTTACTTCTATGACCTCCTCAACGTCTTGGTGGAATCTTGATGAATATTTCACAACCTCAAGGTAAAAAATGGCAATGTATTTTGGTGAGCATTAGTTGAGGAGCAAAAAATACGTAGGTCATGGGTTGAAGAGCAGAAAAATGACAATAAAGTTTTTTTTTGTTTTTATAACATTATTCACATTTGGTGAGCATCAAATTTGGTCATCCAAACAATTTGGTGCTCGTCAAATGCTCATTTCAGGCATAAAAAAATAAAGTGGCATCATTTTTGTGTCACAACTTTTTGCATATACCCATAATATAAATCATTCTCTAACTATCATCATAAAGATAACAAATTCACATCCATATCTTTTAATCAATATCTAACTAATATATTTTTTCAACATATCATAAATAAAAACAAAACAATCTTAGTGTGAATATCCACAAATTATATTTTTGATTGTCATAATTTATGAAATGCATAGCAAAGTATTTAACTTGTAGTTAGTTAAAATGGTATAATCAACTCGATCCAAAAATGGGGTATGACAATTCATCACCTAATTAAGCCTAAAACCTCTCAAGATATAGTCTCATGGCCTCCAAAATACAACTTCCAATAGATTGATAATTTAGTCTAGAATCATCACTCAATAATTGTACAATAGGTTCACATCCCTTCTTTTTTTACCAAACCAATACTTAAAAATCACCACCAAAAGGCCCACTCCTCTACCCTTGACAACCTCCATTTTCCTCTCATTTTTGTCCCACAATAGAAGCCTAATTTTCAACATGATGGTGCCAAGAAAGTTACAAAAGAATAGGGCATAAATTCTTCTTTGTTAATGACCTTCAACAATAATAAATCCACCTTCAAATTCAAAGACTAGAACATAACAAAACCAAAATACATTGATGAGTAGATAGATCTCTAAAGTCTCTACAAACTTTGAAGAGTATGGGGCATTTAATTTTATGAAAGTGAGCCTTTAATTCTTGCAAGTTGTGAATTTTCCATTCCACCCAAGCCTCCCATCACTAGGGAATGGGTTATCAAAACACAAAAATCTAATTCAAATATTAGGGAAACATGAGTTCTTGGGACTTTAGGAACATATAAAATTATATCTACAAATAGAATCCTAGAGGTGAATCCAAGGGAAAGTAGGGTAAAGAATAACGAGCAATATGAATAAGCCACAAGCCTTAAATAAAGATAAAACTATGGAGAGAAAATGTGAAAGAAAAATTAAATCATAATTATATCTAAAGAGATGTAGCACCACCTAGATGCAATGAGTGGTAAGTGGACTCAAAACTACATAGTTGAATCCTAATAAAGCATCGCAAATTGACACACTATAAAAAATACTTTGTACGTTTCAATAATATGTAGCAACTAGAAATTTATAGATCTAAAAGATAGCTAACGAGGAAGAAACCTTAAGGGAATGCTAGTTCATGTAAGCTTGGACATGTTCCCCCAAAAAGTAAAGAAATAAATGTGTTCCTTTACTAAACTTATGTTTTATGAATAATGAATGCATTAACCTAATTAAGAGTTGGGATAAAGCATGTAAGAAAACTTTAAAATTTGAAGATATTATAAATAAATGTGTTTAGCTAATTCTAGTGGCTAATAGTTATGTGTCTTCTATTTGATCATAAATTTTGAATTGTAACTCAAAATCATAACTTCTTATGTGGATTAGAAGTAGAATAAAAAATTAAATTAGAATGCTCTTTAAATTTGGTAGATCAATCTCACATTCCACATAATTAATCTTGAGTGTCACATATTTACTTTTGATGTGTATATTTGAATTGGTTTATTATGGACTTATGCAACATGTGTCACCTTGATCTTGATGTTTGAGGATGCACAAGGGTTATCGATATTTTAAATACCTAAGGGAAATTGTTGGATTGTAAGGGCTGAGCTCTCCTAGATAGATCCCCTTGATTAGGCCAACTTTTATGGTCATGTAGAATATCAAAGACTATATATATTCTAGAATGATTTGATGCAAAACTAGGTTCCCTTTGGTGCTCCAAAGCCAAGATTTCTTAGAATGCTCTTCTCAATGTATAGAATTTTGGAATATGAATTGCTTCTGATTTAATGCACATTTAATGCCTTTAAAAATATGAACACATATCAACTAATTGTGTAAATGTTTGCCAATTTAGCTCATAATGGCTAGTGGAATAGTTAACAAAATTTAAATTTATTTTTTTAATTTTGGTTCAAATTCTATGTGATGTGAGATCAATCTCACATGTTGCAAGATTGGCCTAGGACAAAGAAATGCTAATATCAAGGTGGAGAATGAATGTCTAGACATGGGGACGATAATAGACAATAAATATTAAATGTGTAGGAATATATGCATATGGGGATATGATACAGCCAAATATGTGTAGTTGGGGATGGAGAAGGAGCAAAAATGAGCTCAACTTTACAAAAGTATGTCATTTGTTAATATATAATTGTATTCAACCATTCTATAAAAAATGCAAATTAACATGGGTATGTAAATTTCACCATTACAGTTAGTTAATTAAAACTTATAACAAATTAATTCTTATAATATTTAATATATGACAAATACTAATAAATTTTAAAAAATCTAAACTTTTGAAACTTAATTGTTTAACTACTAATATAGATATCTTACATACATCTATCTAAAAAGAGCTTAAGATATCAATATAGAACTTATTTGAAAATATTATGTTTATTATTAATTCATGCCAAAGGCATATCCAATTTGAAAGAGGCTAAGCTAAAATTTTAAATCAATGACATAGTCTTTCTAAGAGCCCTTGGGAGATGATCAAACTCATCTTGACTGTCCCTATTAAGATCGGCCATGCACAGAAATATGTGTACGGAGAAAACATCATAGTTATCATGCAACTTGCAAATATCAGTCATGCGTAGCATTATTTGTACCAAGAAGACACGAGAGTTATTTTGCAAATTGCTTCTACTGCCTTGAATGCTCTCAGCTACTTCTTGCCACCTTCGCTTAGATAGATTATAACTATTTTTACATGTAAATGATTATCAAATTTAAGAAATAAAAGATAGAGTTTTTGTTAACACGCTTTCCCTTTTACACTCCACCTCTTACTATCACTATAAAATAACTCTTGGCATTAATAATTATGTCGAAGGGCGTTCCTTTATGAAACAAATTGACCTAATTTTTTTGATCAATAGTGTGTACTATTGGAGAACGGATGCAAGACAATGAGATGGATCTCATCCATTCATACAAATTTTGCACAAAGGAGACATCGTGGTGAAGCATAGCTAACAGGAACAACATGGAGATCAAGCTTAAATTCAACGTGAATGAAGCCTTTCACTCTCAACTTAATTTCATGTCTAAGAATGTTGTGGATTTGGAGAAAACCTTGAGCACCCTGAGACCTGAAGAAAAGAAACTTATACGAGCTTCCTTTCAGTTTGTCTACTCTAATATTCTTCCCTTTCCTCAAAAACATTGTCTTAATGTTGATGTAGCTCTTCCTTCATTAGGAGAATTAGTTGAAGCTTTCCAAAATGCATCACCAGGAATTTCCATGTCTTTTTCATTGTGCGTGAAGGTTTATGGGAAAGGCCATGGTGAAGGATGTGTTGTGCCTAAGGAGGCAGACGAAATGTGCTCTACAATGATAGGCAAACAAGAACAACGCCTTGTCTTGTCTCTATACAAGTGTGCTGCTAAAGGGGTGTTTGGGCCTAGCTTAACTAACATCTGCTCTAGAAAAGTTCTACAACATATATTTTCTTTATTGTACCCAACATTTTGAACTAGACATGTTTGTAGGTAACATATATTTAGTTATCAGCAATAGATTTTAAAGCTCTAATATTTTATCTTCTTTGTATAGATTATGTAATTTATAATCTATTGTTTTGGTTCATATATTATCTTCATGTCTGAAGTCTGAGTCTTTTTGCTCCACCAATTAGTGATATCATCCAATTTGGTCATGATAAAATCCTAAAATTCATCAATAATAGAAAAGATACCCAAAAAATTCACTACTAATCAAGCAAAAACTCCTTGCTCCTTAATATTTGATACAATTTCCTTTGCTTGTGCAAAATGGAGGCTTTGGAACAGGGTATGGACATCCATCAAAGCATAAAGGATGGAGGAATTTTGTCAGATGTAGTTGCAACTTCCTTGGTAGACGTATGAAAAATGTGGAAGCTAGATGAGGCACATGAAGTGTTTGACAAGATGCCTCAAAGAGATGTGGTCTTGTAGTCTACAATGCTTGCATGATATGCACAAAATGGGTTTGTTGAAAAGGCTTTAGAAATTTCCAAGAAAATGCAATTATCAGATTTAAAGCTAAATTCTGCAACCTTTGCTAGAATCCTCACTACCATGCCAAAATGGGAGCTTTGGAATGGTATGTGCATCCATCGAAGCATAAAGGATAGAAGAACTTTGTTAGATATTATAGTAGCAACTTCCCTAGTAGAGATGCATGCAGAAAGTGGAAGCATTAACAAGGCACATGAAGTGTTTGACATAATATCTGAAAAAGATCTCATCTCATGGACTACAATGATTGTAAGATATGTACAAAATGGATTTGTTGAGAAGGCTTTAGAATATTTCAAGCAAATGCAATTGGTAGGTGTAAATCCAAATTCCACAACCTTCGCTAGTATCATCCCTACCTGTGCCAAAATGGGAGCTTTGGAACAGGGAATGGACATCCATCAAAGCATCATGGAAGGAGGATTTTTTCAGATGTTATAGTTGGAAATGCTTTGATAGACATGTATGAAAAAATTGGAAGCATAGAAAAGGAACGTGAACTATTTGACATAATGCCTCAAAGAGAGGTTATCTCATGGAATGCAATGATTGTAGGATATGCACAAAATGGATTTTTTTTAAAAGCTTTAGAAACTTTAAAGAAAATGCAATTGGCAGGTGTAAATCCAGACTCCATAACTTATTCCAACATTGTCCAGGTACCTACATGCCAAAATAGGATCATTGGAACAAGGTATGGACATCCATCAAAGCATAAATAATAAAGGAAATTTATTAGATGGTGAATACTAGATAAGCTTCCTCTTTGGTAAAAGCTCATATGTGTATACTACCATGCAGAGTGCTATACAAAATTAGAAAAACCATGTTAGTGGTCATGGAGCTCTTTTTTCACATAGTAACCAGAAGCTCTAAGCCCCTAACCCAAGGGGTAAACGATCTTCACATAGGGCTCATGATGATCAATTCTAGAAAACTTCACTTATGAATAAGTTGGTAGAGTCTTTCGACAATAACATGACTGAATTAACCAAAACCATGGAGATAGAAATGGAAGGAATTTTTAGTATACAGGGGATATTCGGATGGAGAGGAGAGCGGGTGGAAAAAGGTGTAAGAGAGCTGCAATAGGAAATGATTCTAATATATTGCAATGAGAGGGCATCTGTGGGCTAATTGTTGGACATCAAATTTACATTGGCAACAACCATTTTAAAACTTGGCTTTGTTGGGGCTGGGGTAAAACTAATGCTTGCAACAATAATTATTCTTCCTATTACAACTTTTAGACTACTAACATTTTTCCAATGGTGAATTATAGATGTACCAAACCCATGGAATATGGAAGGCTCCATATTAGCATATGTAGGAGTAGATACAAAATGTGTAGGAGTATTTAGTATGGTAGACTATGTTTGGCCACAAGCAGTCAAAGCAATTAACAAACTTAAGGTTAGCTATTATTAAATTTTTTTGCTTTTAGGATGCATTCAATTTTTTGAGTTTGTTTTTCATTTTTTAGTTTGGTGATTTGGTTGTCAAATTATTCTTGTTATGTTTTCATGGATTAATTTTTTTTATTTCTTACTAATTTCAAAAAAATAAGAGAGATTTATCATTCCATTCACCATTATTTCATGGCTCCACTTTTCCAATCAAGCAAGTTCGCAATCGACGTGCATAAACTATTATGATAGTAATGCAAACCCTATAATGACGCATGAGAAGGGTGTAATAACACATTCTCATTACTACTTAAATATTAATTACAAATGACATTATGAATATTAAAGTTTAAAAAGACATAACTTAAGCAGCTATTTTCAATCATAGCAACACATGTCTAATTAAAATATGAGTCAAAATATATATTCATTTCCAAATGTCAATTATAATATCCAAGTTGACTTGGCTCATTAGGCCACAAAGTCAATACATTATGCAATTTACATCAAGGTTACATCATATTCCTTTGATAACTTGAAAACATCCAAGGTTTCCTTTTGACGCTCGCCTCCACTGGTGGACGAGAACATGCCTCGGGTGCTTTACCGCCCAACCACGAAGCTTATGCTTCCCTGGAATTATTCCTACTCGAAGAATGCCTAACCCTACATGAAAATTTTAGCAAGAGAACAATTTGCAAGGTGGAATCTGGTGTGTGCCCAAACACCAACATGCATCTCTATCTATGATAAAAAAAAAAGTGCAAGATCTATGCTAGGAATGGTAGAGAGTGTCATCACATATAATTCCATACATACATAATGGGCTAACTGCTTGGCCAAGCATTAAAATTCAGTTGCAACAACAAAAGATAGGTTTTGGATAAAGAAAAACCTATACCTTCTGTACTCCATTTTTGCACCCGTCTCGAAAGGTAACTTTCAAACAACACAAGTTTATTCCTTAGCAACTATCTACCCTCTAGCAGCATCTACCCTAAGGTACTCTAGTCTATTTAGGTGTTTCTATTCTACTAAACAAAGAGAATAATCTTTAAACACATATCAACAGAAAAGTAATTCAGTCTACTTAATTCCTCAAATTAATAAAATTCAAAAAAGTAGTTCAAGTGGATCTGTTCAATTCATTAACCATTTAGTTCATACACATTTCACATGATTACATTCAATGTATTCTTCCACTTCATACATATCGTAATTTAGTATTCATTATAGAAAAAATAATAATTAAATAAATAACAAAAGAAGGTATGTCACAAGTATGTGTATGTACGTAGACGAAGGTCTATATGTATACACATATATGTTCCAACTTAAGTTAATATATTGGTGCATACATTCTAAAATAAATACCATTATAATAGTTTGATTTCATTCAATATAATGCTACAAATTGTCATATCATTTGACAGTTATACAAGATGTAAATGAACTTTTTAAAAAAAAGAACAGTTATGTTTTGAAACAGTTACTACATATTGATACGTTGTTTGTAGAAGTTTACAAGTTACTATAACAAAATGTCTCATTAACAGTTTCAAGTTATCCAGTGTTTCATTTGTTTGAGTCTCATCTAGCGAACCTTAGTTCTCAAAGTACATACATTGTTAAGGTTCTGAAACAATCTATCCATCATTCTTATGCATTAAATCAAAAGTTCTATCATTCTGGATATATTACATATGTATATCTATTTATAATAGAAGTTAAACAAATCTGGAATCATTTTGTACAAAGTAAGGAATCAAACAAAATTCTTATCATTTTAAAACAAATACAAGTTGGAACAATTATATTATTTGATCAGGTTATGGATAAACTCGTGCTCCTAATGATGACAACCTTAAGGTTTATGTTCAAGCACTATCATTCTAAAGAATGACTAACTATCAAATGATAGTTATCTTTTAATCCTAATAGCAACTAAGGCTGAAGCCTATGCATGTCGACCATCGGCTTCCATGGTATTCGTTCTAAGGAATAGTCAAGGTATCATTCTTAGGAAATGATATTATGCATACAAGATGTTTGGTGAACACTAGCATACAAGCATTGCTTGGAATCAACTAGGCTAGGAATCATTCTGAAGAATGATTAAATATTTATTCTAGTGGAATTCTGTTAATTGATCTTAGAGATCGAGCCAACCTAAAACAAAATAGAACGATACATTCATTTAGCCATTGTTCTTTAGGAACGATGCGACTCAGTTTTAGAATAGTGAACTATTCATCATTCTATGAATGATTAATAGATCCACATGCCCATATGGTGCAACATACCTATTCGGACTTGCCAACAAGGAAAACTACAAACTGTGGAGGATAAAAAAAATGGAGAAACTGTTGCTTCCTTTAGAGGGAAATGATAACAATTTTAGAATCATTTTAAATAAATAATGCTCTGGCTATCAGATTAAATCGAATAGCCATGAAAATGGTAAATAAGCATACATGCAAGATATAAATGAATGGAGGCAAAGACAATAAGACATAAAATGCATAACCATGATTGGCTATCATGTTGATAGAAAAAACAAGCACAGATTTAGTGCATGCAAAGGTTGGTCAATAAGGCCCTTGCAACATTACAAAGAAAATGATTGATCTCAAAAAATGACGTTCTAGCTCTAAAGAAAAATACACTTTGCATTTGATAGGAATCTAATGATTTACCACCAATTCGAATGGATTTGACAAAAGAAAGAAAAAATGCAATTTTCGAATAGATTGTACTGAAAAATTCAACATGTACACCAAAAAACATCGATTTTACCTCTATTTCATGGCTTTTCCTCAGCTTTTTCCTTCTTTTCTAGATGAGTAGATTCACTTGCCTTCCTTCTTCCTAAATCCTCATCACCACTACTAGTCCCCTACCAATTCCTTGCAAGTAATTCGTTCTACCCAAATTGGAAACCATGTTCTCCATTACCTGTTTGTTGCATTAAGGGAGTCATTTCATTTCATAATTGTCTTTAATTTAGCCACCCACTACTGCATTTGAATATTTGGGCCTTCAATTTGAATGCAAACCACTCATCCGCAATATCTTCTCTTAGATATTATTTGAATTCATCAATAATGTTTTATAAATTTGATCTCATATTCAATTTATAAGGAATATGTATATGTGTATATAAATAAGTTCATATATATGTATATATATATATATATATATTTATCACTATTTTATTTTTATTAAGTTTAGTGTTTAATCACTTTCAAATAAAGAATAAACTTTTATTTTATTTCGAATAATAGTTTTTAAATGAAGTGGTTTTCTTATCCTTCAAGCATGCCTTTTAATTACATATATATATGTTTAATCATGCTATCATTTTCTTTTAAATTTTTGAAAACACAAGATCAAAATAGACAATTGAATAAGAAATTGAACATGTATAACATTCCACAAGCCTATTTTTTTTCAATCATTATATCATTTCAAATATTGAGTCAATATAATCTTCTATATGAAGTTTCAAATGCAGATATCATGTCGTTTAGTGGTGTGTGCACCCAAATTACATCAAGCTTACCGTTCAATCCAGCTAAACGGCCTTACCTTAACCATGTTCTCATCCTTCAACATGTTTCTTGCATTTGCACACACTTGCACTTGCGTGGTTCATCAGTAACATTCAATCATGATAAAGTGTAAGATAGTTCATAAGATCGCATAGTCAAAAAGATAGTCAAATTTCTTCAAAGCATTTCAAAATATCAAATTTATCACTCAACATATTGAATTTCCTCAATAATTCATTTTATCATATTATAATTTAAATGCAATAAAAATTGGGTTATGACAAAGGGCTTCGATGGTACAACAGTGTGATTGGGGTCCTACCCCACTTGCACTTGTGTTCATGCTATTGGGGATGGGGATTCTTGCCAGGGGGCAACAGGCTCCAATAACAAAGGTTATTTTGTTATATGCAATCATAAAACATAGGGAATGTATGTCAGCACAAAGAATTCTCAATTGCAAGTTGTAGAATGCTCACTACAAGAAGGACCTAACACCATCCTTGGGTATAGTGCTAGGGCAAGGTCAATTACTCAGAGACAAACCAAATATGCTCCATTAGTTTCAGGGGATCCCCTATTTTGACCCCAATTATTTAATTTTGGAGAGGATATATTGGAAATTTAAAGAGAATATATATTAAACTAATCTTAATTTGCAAGTTTCATAATCTCTTGCTAATGTTGGTGAATATGAATTAGTGGATTATGGAGACATGGATGTCTCTATGGAAAGAGAGATTTTTTATCGACCAGTGTGCATAATTGATTATTATTTGTGGTTCTTTTGTTGACATAGATTTACAAGAAACCATGGTACGCAAATTTTAATCTATTTAACGAGGCCTTGTCTGTCTCACCTATCTAGGAGTGGCCGCTTAATCTTCTCCTATAGTTTTGGGCTGAATAGTTTATACTATATTGGGAATTTGATTGATAATGTTACATCATATTTCATAGTTATCAAGTTAGTTTTACCATTATGAGTGAAAATGTTGATAAATGTAAATTGTGACTTCAATATGTTTGTTAGGTTAATGAAATGTGTGAATATGCAATAAGATGTTATTGATTTCAAAAGAATGAATATGTTTTGAATTAGTGGAATGTTATGTATTACAGTATGAACATTCTAATGCTTTTTTGATACAAATGTGTTATGATGCAAATGGATTTACAATGAACATATAACTACCTTGGTGTTATACTAAGTTGGTTGCAGGGACATGTTCAATCCTCTAAAAGGGAGGGGAAGTATCACTTAGGAGAAGTGATTGGTTGGGTAACCCTTAATGAAACCTAACTAAGCTTACACACACTCACAACCTAGATTTGGTTTAGAAGAGTTGAGTCAGTTTGGATGAACGGTAAGTGAACCCTTGGTCATAGTCTTGGCTTATTGGAATTGGTTGGTTGACTTCTTTGATTATGGTTTTGGTTATGATCTTGTCTTTGAATTTTCATGTTTGTGGAACCTTCTTTGTGAGCGTATGTGTGTATCTATGTCGATAAGTATATATACATTGAATGTATATATGTATATATGTTTGAATGACAACTCATGCATATGATTATATAATATGCATAAGGATATCAGTTGCATGCTTATGATACATGTATATCAATACACACCTTGTGTATCTACTCATCAATGAAGAAGAATACGTATGTGTCTAATATTATAAATATTAGATAATGTTAATTGGTATATATATTGATACATATATGTGTATATGCATGTATTAGATAATACATACATACATGCGTATATGTATTAATATATGTTATACCTTGAAATATATATGTATATGTGGTAATGGTAATATCATATCGTACGATAACATGTACATATATATATATATTAATATATATATGTTTGTTATTTTCAAAAAGCCGAAATGCTTTTGTGGGGGTCTGCAGGGGCTTCTGGCGTTGAGTGTGGGCGAAATACCTTCGACGAAGATGGAAATGTAGGGCGTCCTCCTCCCACTTGACCTCAGGATGGACAACCCTCATCACCGTGCAAATGGGAGAATATTGCAGGCTCTACAATGTATTCGGCTACCCCTGGTTCCTTGCAAAAAAAAATTGGCTTGTCCTCCCGCCACTGGGCCAGTTCTCCATGGATTTGATCCGACTGAGGATGAATCTCAAGTGTGTTCAGAGCAACCAAAATCGTGGAGGCTTGGTGGAAGCAAGGTAGGGACACTTTATAGGAAGAAAGCAAAGTTTGTGCCAATGACTGGCGCATCTAGGGCATCTTTCAATGCCTCTATGGAAACCCTATCTAGCCCAAATGATGAGAGGCGACAAATAAACCCTGGTCGCTCATATTCAATGGTAGTGGAAGGATGGGAAAGGAAGAATTGAGGGCAAGAAAAAGTGACAATTCATCCGGCCTTGGATCCTAGGGATGACATGTGTCTTCTCTGGGGTTGTGGAGACAGGCAGTTGATAGGTCTACTCGGCCTTGATCTCCACAAAAGAATTGGGGGATGAGCAATGGCTGGATGGGGAGATCTAGGGAAAAGGCCAATGATCATGGTGAAAGATAGACTCTTAGGGCTCTCTGGTGCGCAACCTCTTCCCCAACGATTTCTTTCGTTGGGGAGATTGTTGATGAAGTGGCTGAAAATATATCTTATTTTGCAAAATAGGGGTTGGTTGGTAGATTCTGAGGGATTTGGCCAAGCCCTATAGAGCTACATGAATGGATTGCAAAATTATGGAAACCTATATTGGAGGGGGATGTAGAGATTTACCCCATGGCAAGGGGATTCTTTGTGGTGGCTTTCGATAATGCAAAGGACCGAGACTTAGTTCTATATAAATATCAATGGAGCTTGAAGGATCAACATTTATTATTATTGAAACCCTAGCACCCCTCCTTCAATCCTCTCACATAATCTTTCAATCCGGCTCCAGTTTGGGTAAGGTTGTCGAATCTTCCTCTTCAATTTTGGTGTGATTCATACTTTGAAGCCATTGGTAGTTCATTGGGGAAGTTTTTGGGGGTGGATGAGGGATCGTCAAACTTTCTGCACACTACCTACGCTCGCATATTAGTGGAGATAAACACAACCAAAGATATCCCTGTGAATTTCCTTCTGAAAATTGTGGGGATGGAATGGAATCAATTGCTTAATTATGAAGGATTACCTTTTCGTTGTCGTTGATTTTTCAGCACTGGCCATATGGCTGCACACTACTCAAAACATTGGAATGGAATCCAAGCTACTTGGTGGAAAGAAGTCACCCCCCAACATTACTTAATGGAAAAGGATGGGTCAAATGGTGAGGCTGATGTGTCACCAAAAGTTGTTGATACTGCCTCGGGAAAGGCTCCACCAAGCGATTCCCAAACAACTACAAAGGAAGCGACTACTTCCTCTACAGCGGTGAAGCTTGATGGAGATACTCCTCCTAGAAAAACCCCAAAGAAAAGAAGTGGGGATCAAATTGGGAATCTTGCTAATTCAGAGGCCTTAGTAGAATCTCAGCAAGAAGGTCGTCATAGGGTCAAGGATGGCGATTTAGGAATAATTTCCCCAAAGGGAAGCCAAATAACTAGAGGAAAAGTAGAGGTTATGGGTGGAGGCTCGTCAGAGGAAAATTGGATGAAGGTACAAAGGAAAAGGAAGAAGAACAAGGTGAAAGGTAACAAGTACCACAGATCCCACTTTGAAGGTGGTAAAATGGGGCAAGAAGCAGTGTAGATGAATGGCGGGGATGAGGTCCCCCGAATGTGGCCTCACTGGTTCATAGCTCCAGTCAAAAGCGATGGGTGTTGCCCCTTAGTAGCGATTTACCAAGATATATATATATATATATATTTTACGTATGTAATATTATTAATTTGTATTTGTGAGTATATTTATACAATATTAAATACGAGGTTATGTTAATAAAAGAATATAATATATATATATATATACATATTATATATTAATACCAAAGCATTCTATAAGTGTTAGTTTATTTAATAGGGAACATATGATATAATGCAACCCATGTAAAAATAAACTAATTCAAATGTTAATGAATGCAAATAATGGGGCACTAGAATAGTGTGCAGCCCATAAAGAAGTATTAAATGTGATGTTTGAAACTTGTAAAGCACATGAATTAAGGAGTGAAGGCGTAGCAAATTAAGGTGATCGAGTAATATCAATAGAAAGCGCATAAACTTATATTGTTTGATGTGTTTAAATGAAATCAAGGTAGCACCTTTGGCATTTATAATGATTTACCTAGCTTGCAATGAAAAATAGTTTAGTAGAGGGCGCGTAGGAAGGAAATAAGGCTTGGTCAAAACTATGCTAAACACAAAAGAAATGTGTTGTGTAAACATAGATGCAATGCTATTATAAGGGAGGTTGACTCATTGAAATGTGTCGAATGCTTTGGCTTGGACCAAGTCAACTATGTGAAATGCAGCCAAATAAGTATTGACTTATTCCTCTAATAAACAACAAGCTTGTAAATAGGGAATGTGATGAATATTTGGCACCATATTATGAATTATGTAATTCATTTAGAAGTCTCTTAAGCCTATAAGTCAATTTATAGATTGAAATATGTGTATTATGAATCAGTCAAACCTATTGTTGGCAAGAAAAGCGGTTTGATGTCTTGTTTGAGTGAGTATTGAGATAGAAATCTGCCACCTTTTTATTATCAGGCCGAGTCGATGGAATTAAGCTAAGAGGTGTCATTTCATAAGCCTTGTTTGTAACTTGTAGATGCTAGTTTTTGGTATAAATAATGGCACCCTCACCTCATCTGGATACACTTCTTCTACGCATCATTTTGTTACTCCATTCTATTGCTTTTTTATTGATAGATTCTTATATTGTTGAGAGTTATTTGTGAGGAAACTTTAGTGAGAGGAATTGAGAGGGTTTTGTTGCTAAGTTGATTTTAAGAGGGGGTCAAGCTTAAAGAACCAAAGAGTCAATTGGATTAAATTGATTAACAGGCATGAGATTTTGTTCTCTTTATGTTTATATGTTTTAGTGAAATATTGAATGTCTTCTATGTTTTGTTTGGAATTGTATTTGATTGCTTGAAATAGAATAATAATCTATATAAATATTGGAAAGGAAAAGAGTCTTATTGATATGATTTCCTTAAGAGTGTTTTTACATACTCCATACTAAAGAGTGGATGTCTTCAATAGTAATTTATATACTAGATTTGATGAAAGCGAGAATAGCTTAAGGGAGTGATTTAATACTCTTATATACCCTAGTTGGGAATTCAGATGATGTTTCTAAACATAGATAGTTTACACATGTATAATGTGAAATGTATCAATGTCATGAAGTGACTTGACACTGTTGGCTTATAATGTTAGGAAACCTTATGAATGATAAGGTTTAGCAATACATCAATAGTGATAGTATGAAAGATATGATAGGAGGAGACAACATATTGCTAATCTATACTTGAATGATCACTTGATCATTACTTTACTATTGAATGAAACCCTAGGTTGAGAGTAACCTATTTGGAAAGAGAATTATGTTTGATTACCCATTGAAACCTAGGTTAAGAATTACCTACTAGGTTGGAATATATACTTGATTACCCATTGGAACCAATAGGTTGAGAATAACCTACTTGGATGGGTTATGTAGTTGAGATTTGTTTGAAGCACATAGGTTGAGATTAACCTACACAATTAGATTGATTGTTGATTATTGATTATATCCTAGGATAAGGATTTACCAAAGTTAAGACTCACCTACGTGATTGAGTTGATCACTTGAGTTTATGAATTATGTAATTGATTGGAGCCATAGGTGGGATTACCTATTGAGTTTGAGTTTTTACCTGTTTGGTTGCTTTATACTCTTAATGTAAAGTCATATTGTTGACAAGATTCTACTCTTTTAAAATAAACCTTTTTACTAAGGAGATTACACTCTCAAATAGAATCATTTACTGATATGTTTGCTCTTTGATTGAGGTCATTTAATGAGATTATACTCTTGATGAGAATCACTTATTTCCATGATATATTGTTGAATGGAGTCAATTATTTATGAGTATTTATTCTATGATAAGACGAAGCTTATGTAGCTATACTTTAGATTATAAAGTTATTCCTGGGACTAGGCTATCCATTGAAGGGAATAGGTTATTCCTGAGATTAGATTGTCCAGTGAAGGGAATAGTTTGTTAAGTTGTTTATGCAAAATTAATTTGTAGACTAGAAAAGCTCATATATTATACCTAGGATTAAAATATCCATTGAAGGGGGCAATTATGCTTTATTGGTAGAGATACCATTGGGAAAAGGGGAATAGGTTATTTCTAAGGTTAATGATTACCTATAGGAGGAAATTACCTATGCATAGTATCTGAATGGTCATAATCCAAACCGAGCTATGATAGTGTACATGAATGGGATGACTGTCACTCAAAATACTAGGTGAGAATACTTTGGCCAAAGTAGTGTAATTTTCCATTGGTTGCACTGTTAATTCATTGTGTTCCTTTTATGCATGCTAGTTCAGGATTTGTAGTGTCTACAAGTTCTAGTTATGTAGGACACAACACTAAGCTCAAATAGGCTATTGTTATGGGGTTTTACCAACCAATATCTTCATCAAAGGGTAGGGCCATCTTACCATATGTGGTAGATGTGCGGGGGATCTCATTTGAGTTCGTGGTTGGTGAGAAAGTGCTTGAGTGATGCTTCTTCTCATCAGTTGGCAGTCGAGGTTTGCAGATGTTTGTGCTAGTATTGGGGACAACTAGAGTGTATGCACCAGGGAACAATGACATCTATAATGTATGCACCAATGCGGCGACATCATGACCAGTTGTATATCTATTGCCAAATGAAGCTCATAAGAGCTATGTATGTTTCTTGTACCCATTTATATGGAAGGTTGTAATCATGAATGATAAACTTGAGTTTATTCAATATGAAATCTATGTTATGGAAAGATTTCTGGAATTACAATGAAATGTTATGGAAGCTTGGAATAGTGTTTATTTCAAATGTGCATGTAATTTACATTATGGAAAATATTTTTTTGCTATGTTATGGCATCATGGATCATTCACTTGAGATGAAAATTTTGAATTTTTATTGAGTAGAACATCGGGGTTGTTACAAATAATACTCTTGGGGTCCCAAATCTCTCAAAGATTAACTCTCATTCTATTTTTTCTCAAATTTTGATGGGTTAGATCTCTCGAAGATTTTATTTATTTGAAAAAGTTTGGTTCAGGGTGGGTAACCATTTGTGAAAATAACAATTGAACTATGAAGGAATTACTTTCTAGTACAGATCATGTTTTGCTATTAGCAATATGATTAAACTCCTCTGTTGAGACTAAAAGGATCAAAGCTTCAAAACAGGCCACATCTAAGCCATCATTTTATTACTCCTTATCATCTTTGTATACCAATTTTGCCTCTTCTACTGCAAAGGATTCTTCTATTTCAATGGTGGAGATGACCTTTTTGGTTTTAAATATGAAGGCTCCAAGTATTTATGTGAGATGGTGCCTTCCTCTACACCTAAGGAGGACCCCCACCGTTCATGAAAAGGAAAATAGCTTCTACCATCAAGGTTATTGTTTCGAGCTCTATGACCCTTAACTCTCATGGAAAGATAGGCTAGCAAGGGTGTGGGTCTGGATAAGGTTACATATGAGGCTTTTGGCAAGTTGATTATGGTTATGGCTAAGTATTTTTCTATATAAAGCACAATCGTCATCTCTTGAATAATTTGGAAAAGAGTTACATGCATTAAATGACTCATTTGAGAAGGAAATCATGTCACATTATTTTTAATTGATGAAGGAGCCTTGCTAATGGTGTGCACATAGGAGAAATTGAAGTTCATTCCCAATTACTCCCAAAAGGAAAGCTTAGATTTATTGGAGAGCTAAAGTAGCAGGGCATGACTGCCATGGTGGGCAATGGAATTAATGATGAACTAACATTAGCAATAATAGATGTGGGATTTAATGATGAACCAACATTAGCAACAATAGACGTGGAAGGCTCTTTGATAGCCATGGAATCTCTATAGACGTAGCTCTCATGTCTAATGACATAAGGAAGATTGCTAGTGTAGTGAAATTAGAGCATAGACCATTGAGGGAAATATTCATAAATGTTACATTCTCCCTATTGACTAAGGTAGCCTTGGTGGTGCTTACTTTTATGGGTTATATCTACTTGTGGATGGTTGTGCTAGTAGACACAAACACTTGCCTGATTGTGACATTCTACAACATGCTTCTCTTGAAAGGAGAGAAAGGTGGTTATGCTCATCATCATCATTGTCGTCAATGGGTGTTTCAATGACTTAGATGTGAATAAGCATGAAAATCATCTTCACAATCCTAATCTTGATCATGGTATTTTCAAAGAGAACCATAGTCATGGACACAATCACAATCATAATCATAACAACAACCATGATCACGATCATGAACATCACCATGACCATAACCATAATCATAGTAATGGCCATGAACATGAGCATTGTGTTTGATGTGGTGAAATGTGGTGCATGCATCCGTCATGTAGTAATTTACATAGAGTGTGGTTGCCTCAAGCCTAGAAATTGGTCATACAACACTACTAGTAGAATTGAGCAGACTTAGAATAGACCAAGCAACGATTGCAACAAAGGCAATTTACCCTTCCAATCAGGTCCTTAGCCAAAAACAAGTTGTTAATATGGTCAAATTTCAAATTGCTAATTATTAATTTCAATTGGTAAATAATAATTTACCATAGTTCTCACAAAATTCTTCACCAACAAGCAAGACCAAAGAAATGGAATTTTGAAAAGAATTAGGGAGTTAATTTTTTTGAAAAAATGCCTTAAACAAATGTTGCCTCATGACTTGCCATAATTGCATAATATGAATTTGTTAAAAACATTCTACAAACTTCCAATAAATTGAAATTTCCATGTGTAAAGCCAAATCTCGTTAATTTTTTAGCATTCTACTTGCATGTGCAAAATGGGAGCTTTGGAATAGAGTATGGACATTTAGGAAAAAAAAGGTAAGTACATTTTTTTTACAGTGGACATTATTGTGTCCTTGTTCCTTATTTTTTGTCATGGTATGCATAAGTTCAAATAGTCTCATTTTAGAAAGTCACTGCATGAGAGTTTTTTGTCGTTTGTTGGTGTGTTGTGTGTTTTGAATAATTTTTGCCTCTTTATTTGAATTCATGTTGGATGGCCTTGCTGATGACATCACATTTGATAGTTAAATTAATCAAAGTTGCCAAACATTTAAACTACATATCAATAATGATAGACCTAACAAGGGAAATTTATAATGACAAAATAGAAAAAATCAAACAAAATGGACCCATGCATGTAGATATTTATGGTAAATGGATGCAAATCACTTCTCCAATAAGACCTTTATGGCACAAATGAACCCCAAAAATAAAACTTATTTTTCAAATTGACCTTCCACACCTCTTTGGCGTACCCATTGCACACCAAGGTACAATTGCTAGCACATTTTAAAAATAATTAAACTAGCAATCACACCTTGGTGTGTAATGGGTATACTGATGATTGTTTTCTCAATTTAGAATTTGCATGGATAGAGCTTAGTATTTGACATTAAGTATAGTAGAATGTGATTGTGAAAAGCTTTGAACTAAGAAGAAAAGCAATTTGAAATAATTGCTTGTTTGTTTGTTTGTTTATAATATAATTTATAAATTGTGAATATTAGTGGAAATTTAGAAACAATATTTAATTCTTTACTTTCTTTATTTAAATATTTATTTATAAAATATAATAGTTTTTTATTTGTAAAATATAATATTTGTTTTTTTTTTCTTTTGATCTTTATAATATGAATGTGAAGCATATTTTCTAATGGAAATGTAGAAAGAATATCTGACTCTTTGCTTTCTTTCTTTCTTTCTTTCTTTGATTATTTTATATTGGGTTTATGAACGGTTAGATCTTTTTCAATAATCTTGCATCATGCTAACACCATGCATTCTCAACCGTCGATGCCTTTATAATATGATTTATACACTTTAAATATTAGTGGAAAATTAAAAACAATATCTAATTCTTTGATTTCTTTCTTTGTATAAAGTGCAATGATTAATTAGGTAAGGTAAATTTACTGTAGTAAAACATTTTTTGTAAAATATAATCATTATTAATTTAATTTGTAAAATATAATAATTATGGTTTTTTTTTGTTTTTTGTTTTTGACCTTTATAATATGAATGTAAAACATACTTTCTAATAGAAATGTAGAAAGAATATCTGCTTCTTTGCTTTCTTTCTTTTGTATAAAGCGTTTTATTTTCTTAATATTATTTTTATTTATTTTATATTAGGTTCATCAAATGGTTAGATTTTTTTCAATGGTCAACCATCATTCTACCACATTCTCAATCGTCGATCATTAAAATCAACCGATAATGTTCATATAAGAAACTTCTTCCACATAAAAATATTTAAAATTAAAAATTAAATCGCATTTTTTTATTTCAGAAGTCATCATCAACATTAATTCGAGAAAGCTTTTTTTTTTTAAATAAAAAATTGAATGGTTTGCCTAACATGTCGCTCATATTTCAATTTAAAAAAAAATAATAAGTTTATTATTTTGAACAAGTTCCATCATTGTTGTCACATTTCTCTTTTTGACTTCGACTTGATTTGACTTTTTAACTTAAATCATATTTTTATTATTAAAAACTCTCTTTTTTTCCGCTCCTGCATTGCCAATTATATTATATATTTCTGGACAAAAAAAATTAGGTTATCATCGACCGTAGCAAAGTTAGAAGAAAAAACTAAATGCCATAGGGAAATGGTCATCGTCGAGAAAGAGCAAAACATCATTATACTAAGATGCTTCAGACGGTCTTCACATAACGAAGATAAATTTGATGGCCGTATGCACGTATATGCACTTTAACCCTTCATCAATGTAAAGGGTATTGTTTCAATATAAAAAAAATGTGAAGGTCTTTTCTATTAAGAGTAAAGAATTGAGAGGTAATGGTTTTAATTTTATCTTTTTAAATGTTATGGATCTTGCATTTGATAAGATAAGATCTTTGATGAATTCTTTGTGAATTATTCAACTTTGTTAATAAATTGAAAACTACTTGACATTAAGTCTAGATTTTTGATGATATCTTTGTGAATTATTCAACTTCACCAATAAACCAAAGTTTTTTTACAATAAGACTAGATCTTTGTTGTACTCTTTGTGAATTATTCAAATTTACCAGTAAACCAAAGTTACTTGACAATAACTTGTTTTTTAAAAGGATGGTAAGTAAATAATTTCAAATGCATAATTAAACTTGATAGATTCATTTTACATATATTAATAACTTTTTAAATGTAGGGTTGAATTTGATAGGTTTATCTTACTTCTTGTGTAGCTTATAACATTATCTTTTCCATCACATGATAAATTTATATTCAACATTGTCTTTTATTATCATTTAAATTACTTGAAAATATATCAAGGGATTAACATGTATTTACATCATTTTATACAAAATTTTGATGGTTGGTAAATGATTTTTACATGTTTTAGATACTTTATGGAATAAATTTAACCTTATCTTCTAATCCATCATAGTTAATAGGATTAGAACATGTTCATAAATCTATGGTGCATGCTAACTTTGATATACTACCGAACTTGCCAAGAAACACTGCTAAATAGATAAAATGGGCCTACCATCACTTGCCATTTCACTCCATTTGGAAAAAATCTGTTTTATCCTTCGAATCTAGACCCTTGTAGAAGTCTCACACAATTATCTTCCAACAAATAGAAAATTATGAAAGCAAACCATGTTCCCTAATTATTCCCCTAACTACCACTTTAACTTGTTAAACCTTGAATAAAATTAATGGTTGATTCACATTTCTAAGTGAAGATTAATTGTACTAAATGTTTGTTGATCCAAAGAAGTTCATCAAAATGTGATGCATAGTACCACAAAAGTTATTTTATCACCCATCTCAATGCATTATAACTCCACTCAATCAATAGTCTCTATCAACTTTCCCTAGAATCAATGGTTGAAAGAAATCACCTCCACAACCCAAAATTTCTTGATATCCTACAAAGAAAATTACTAACTAAAATGTTATGAAAAAAATTATCATTCTTAAATATATATGATCAAAGAAAAAATCAAGGACATGTCAAATGTGCATTAGAACATCTTGTTAGACCTAATGCAAGCCCACTTGGAGCTAAGACCAACAATTCAACAAAACTTGAGATTTTGGAAAATTAAAATTAAAAAATGGAAACAAGATATTTTAAACTAGGGTTATTTGACAAAAAATTGTGTGAGAGAGGGTTAAGATACAACTGTGGAGAATGGTTTCTACTAGAAATGGACTCGAAATAATATATGGAGGATCTAGACCAAAAATTAGCAAATTTTGATGTAAGAAACTATATGCAACTTGGGGTACATCCAAGGGTACAACCTTATCTTGGTTTTTTAGCTTTTTCCTATTTGTCATAGAGCGCCAAATTTTTTAGGAGATTTTCATAACAAATTGCTAATCATTTCTTTGTATGGACACCTATTGAAAGGAAAATAGTTAAAAGATAGATAAAACAACAAATATGCCAATACCAAGCTTAACTACACTAAAAGACAAATAAACATAATAAATATGAGGAAGACGCCTAATACAAACGACCATTCGCCCTAAACATGGAGTGTACAAGCTACAAGGAATTTGTCATTTAAATTTTGACTAAAATTGATGAAGGGGCATGATTGTTTGGTAGGAATACACCTATGATTGTAGCTTGCTCATCTCCTTATGCCATAGGTTTGGCTTGGTCCTCTCCTTACACCTTAAACTATGGCCTAATATTGGAGGTGACTTCGTCTTGTATGTTAGAAATGATTGAAATTTAATAAGGAGCTCCACCTTGTCATTTTTAACATACTTTCCTCTTGGCACTCTTCAAGATGCATTTTATATTTTACATTTCATCCATAAACACCAATTTCAAAGAGGAAACCCTACAAAATATAATGGTTAATTGGGAGTCTACCTTGGTTAGTCCCCTTGTTGAATTTTAAGAACTAATCTACCTAACATGTGGCAAAGGTAAAGTATTAAAATTAAAATATATACTAAGAAATCTAACCAATTCATAACACAAGCAAAAGAAATTGCATAGACTATTAGAAATGGATATAATGAAAGAAAGTTAGAATAAGGTGAAGCAAGGAGATATAAAAGATATGCAAATGGAAACATAAATTAAAAAGGATGGAATGGATAAAACTATGTAAAGGTTTGAAGGAAAATAAAAGTAAAATCTAGATTATGGTAATTAAGGTTTTGAGGGAGAAATAGGGAATGCAAGATAGACAAGAAATACTATGGAAATAAAAACAAAAATAATTTGGGTTTGAGAAGGATTGAACTGAAAAAATGAAAAACACTAATTTGGTATGGAATGATGATAATTAAAGAAGAAATGGAAGGAAAACATAAATTAGGGCTTTCTACGGCTTGAAAGAGGGCCAGGAGAAAGGGGGAGTTGGAAAAGAAAGACAAAATTGATATGGGGGATGAGGGAAAAGTATGAAGAGTGATTAGGGATGGAAAAGTGAAGGGAACACTTAGATCACAAAAAAAAGAGACAAGATTTATATAGCCAATAAGAAACCTCTCTCATACAATGTATAGCCTCGAAAAATAGTCACTTATCTTGAAGATATTTGTTATCTAGAGAATGCCATAAGGATTCAAAATATTGTTGTAGAATTTAGAGTTGAATCTAACAATGTACAACAATATAGTAGTCATTAAAATGACTTTGCTCCTTCAAGAAAAAAACTCAAAATAGAAAACAAGTGAAAACTTAATAATTTCTATGTTATAATGATGGAGAGGAAGGCTTGTTTTATAGATTTTTGTATATAATTCATGGATAAAACTTAGCTCACACTAAGAATCTTGATTTAATTAACCTTACATTTAATTTTGGTGATGATTGTATGAAATAACTAGGCCATCCCCTAGACACTTGAGGTTGTGGATTAGTCCTTGATCCCAAGGAAGTCTATTTTTTTTTATCATAGGTTAAGCAAAAAGGTGGTGGGATGTATGATTATAAGAGCGAAAATACATATTTACACTTAGGTTAGGAGATATGATCTCATTAAATGATTTTGTTAAAGGGGTAAGAAGTGGCTAGGAGAAAAGGGATAAGGGAACATGATGAAGAGGGAAGCACCTAGGATGAAGAGGAGAAAGGAAATAAATATTAAATTAAAAAATAATAGCATAGGAAGAGGACAATAGTGAAAGAAAGAACTAGGACAAAGCTTAGGAATAAAAATAAAGTGGTCAAAACATGATAAAAGACACAAATAGAAAAGGAGGTTAAAATTAGTGTAAAACATAATACAAGGAATTATAAAGTATACAATTTCTAATAGAAAAGGAGGTTAATATTAAAGTGTAAAACATATAAACTTAATAAAATTTAAAGTAAAACATATGTAAAGAAATTTTCAATTTCAAAATAATTAGATTTTAAACTACATCAAATTATCAATCTTCATTCTTAAAGCTAAATACTTTTGTCTCACATTTAGTTTTCTAACTTAATTTTAATTGGTGAATTATCACTTCCACTACTCATATTGCTTAATATAATCACTTTGTACTTATATACAACTTATTTTAATCTAAATTAATTCTTTAAAATTAACATAACTACCCATCAAAATTTACCAAAACATCTATCTAGCCTGCCAATGTACCTTTGTCCGTATATATTAATTAATTGAAAATAAAAAATCTATTGTATTATGATTTTCAATTAATTAATAAATATAATTAAAAGTGTATTTTTGAAACTAAATAGACAATAGTCAAAATTCACAGCCTGTTTAATTTACACTGAAGGCGTATCTAATTTGAAATAGCCCAACTTGAATTTTACATTGAACGATATAGATCTTATAAGAGGCCTTGGGAGACTATTAAACTCATGCTCCCTGTTCATCTGTTTCATCCATTTTTTTCCATGCTGCATTAATGGCTCAATCCCATATTCACACATTAATGGCTTAATCGTAGTTTCCAGATTCACGCATTAATAGCTCAATCTCATATCGAAGATCTTTTGAAATATGATTGTCAGCAGTTTCCAGATTGACAAGTCGCCTATTTCACACGAAATAAGATTCTTTTGTATTATGGCTAGTAAAATTGAGGCACCTTGACTGCGAAAAAAAGCCTGCACTTTGTTTTAGACAATAAATTTTGTTGAGATTTAGTAATTTGACGTTAATACTTTTTTTATAGTAAAAAAGTCTCTCCAGCGGCTTGAAATTAATATTTTTTAAAACTTAAATTATTAATTATTGCACAGTAAAGTATGATCTCAGATATTCTTCCATAATAAAATAAGTTCATATATGGCCGATAGATATTTTTGGCCACTAGTTTTTTTGTCTTTAAGAGATTTGACTGCCCATTTAAGATGGCTTCGACTACATTATATGGAGATAAATGCTCATTTCCACCTTTGTACGTGCTCCTGTAAATATCACCTTCATGTTTATCCAGATTACCTTTCACCGACCTCTAAAAGCTTTAAATATCTTACTAGCCCTTTGTTAATCTCATTCCCATTTACCTATGATTTCTTGGAGCTTGCCATCTTTCTTTGCAACTACTTGTCTGAAGTGTTGTTGTGGTTTTTGATCAGGTACTTACCTGACACTGCACACAACTTTCATGTTTTTGCTATATTCATATTGAAATTGTATCCTATCTCCATTTAATTTCATCAATATAGATGCTATGAATGGATTGAAACAACAATTGTATGAGTGTGATTCTACTTCATTTTCTTTTAAAATAAAATCTACTTTTGGAGGGTTTCTAGTATTTTCTACCCATTTTTCACAAACAGTTTGATTTTTATCTTTTATCCTTATTTCAGTAATAGTATGATTTTTACTATTTAATCTTCGCTTTCATAGTAGGCATTTTACCACCTGCTCTAATTTCAAAATTAGTGGAAATTTTACCACCCACTTGTACCAATTTGAAAGTATTGCAAGTATTTACCTAACTTCACAAGAAGTGTGAATATTGCCCATTCCCTAATGTCAAGCAATGGAAATTTAATTATTTACTATTTTCCCTATAATTCACTTGCATTGAGAATTTTTACCGTTTACCCCAATTTCTTTACTGTGAACAAGAAAACAAATCCGTTAGTTGTCAAAAGAATTTGCCTCCTGGAATTTTTTTCAAAAGACAAAAATGGCCTTTCTTTATTGTGAAAAGAAATGGCCTTTCAGAAACACATCAGTTGTGGAAATAATTGGCCTTTCAAAATTTGTCAGCATTGAAAAGAACTGGCCTTTTGAGATCAGTCTCACCTTAGTAGCATGTAGTTATTCTTTTCATTCAAAATTATTTCAAGAATTTGGTAGTTGTGGCCTTTTTCATAAACTCAAATAATTTTTGAGTTTCTCTTCTTCTAAGTTGTAGTTGCCTCTCTCTCTACACATTTTATCCATTCAAATAAGCATATCGATAATGAATTTGTGTATTGTTGTATGTTTCCATTTGAGATCTAAGGTGTTTAGCTTTCTTCTTATGCAAATTTAGTTTGATGTTGTAGTGTATTTGAAAGTTCAGTTTTTTGTTTTTCAAATTTTAGTTAGAGGATTTTGAAGATATTAGTATATTACAAATGGGAAGTTAGACGCATTTCTCCTATACACTATAACCTAATTTCGCTCCATCCATTCGGCTACATCCATCATTGCAGAAGTACATGAAATATATGGAAGAAAAATCATACTCTATTAAAGATATGTTTTTTTTTCTATTAACTCTGGTTTTATTATCATAATGTTTCTAATCTAAATTGAAATAGAAAAATTAGGGATAAGAAGAGCATATGAAAAAATTTAGATGAAGAATGCTATCTAATATTAAATATCCACCACTCTTGAATTGTTGTAGTGTGATTCTCTTGCAATTGCTACCTATTCCTTATAAATATGAACTGGAATGATTTTTCCTGAAATAGATTTGCAGCAGGTTGGTAGATTGTTTCAAGGTAACCGTAAATGCAAATAGAAGAGTTAAGGATATGGAGTTGATAGAAACACTTCTTGAGATGGAGTTTTCCAATTTAATGTGCAACCTTCTTTCAATCATTGATTTCTGGTCAAAAAGTTAAACCATGGGATTTGGTTTATATCTTAGAATGCATAGTTACTCTCTGTACACAAATATGCATAAACAATTAAATTTTGAACTGTGAAAATACGTATAATTCATGGTTTCAGGCACATTTGGTAATCTACTCATTTCTTTTCACCTCTATGAAATTTTGATATGTACCAAATTAGTATATCAATTGCATTTAAACATCTAGGACAATTGATATGATATACTCTCGCCCAACCTCTGTCTTCCTATTTGCATGCACGTCTACCTAGGATAAGTCATTGGATTTGGCTTTACTCCTACTTATTGTTAGTTTGTAAAGCTTTGTTGGTAAAATCCATTTTGTGCTTTCCTGCAAATAAATCCCTCTATGGCGGTTCCCATATTTTTGGAGCAAACCTCCGCCATTCCAAATTTACTACCTGTTTTTAATCAATATTTTGAGTTTTTCATTTTCAGATTCTTATACAAATAGTACATAAAGTATTTTTTCAATTATTCACTTCATCTGATCTTACAAGCTCATAGATAGAGAGAATTTTGATATTAAAGAATATCACCTATATTTGATAATTTATTTGCTTAATTGAAGGTATTCATAATTGATCCACTTATATTTTCAATTTTTTGCTTAATTGAAGGTATTCATAAAATTTATCCCATTATATTTGATACTTTTTGATATACTAAACCCCATTAACATAAACATTCATATATCAAACTATAACGCATTTATTGCTTTAAGAGAATTATGTACATGGAAATTTACATCTTTATCCAAAATAATAGAGATAAATGTAATAGACATAGTTGATGCTCCCATCATATAGTATGCAGTAAATGTAATTTACTTAATCAATTAATAGAAGGAAATAAAAATGTTTGAATTAGCTTTTTAAAATATTAAAGTTAAGTTTGATTTTATTTTGGTTGTAATCATATGTCTACAAAATAACTACTTCACCTTGTATTTTGTATTTTATAGCTCTAAATTTTAACTATTAAAGTACATATTCAAAATTAGCAATAAGAAGAAGAAAACACATGGCTAGAATTTACAATGTTAAATATGGTAAAAAATTAAAATCTACTTTGCTATATGAATTTTAATGCATATTCATTAGGTGTTTAATATAATGAAATTAATTAACAGTAGGTGCTATTTTTTAATTCACTACATCTAGGAATGGCACTTCCTCATCGTCAGACCGATATCATTGAAGTATCAAATAGTGATAGCTCCCTCGGTATTCCATTTGGTTCTCCTCCTTCAACCAATTGGGATGGATCTTCTGCAAACATTGTAGATCTATCGAATGAAATCACCTTTAATTGCTTTGATAATTTGTGAAAAATACAAACAGTTGCTTGAAATGTACATAGTGTCCAGGGCTTTGAGGTGCAGGCAATGTAAGGCATACTGCAGGAATTCCACTCAACTTGTGACATGTTGGCCGCATTTTGTACTTTTCTACGAGAGATGCACGCTGATGAGGTGTACGGGATGGGTGGTGCTCAATACATGAAACATGCTTTTGAGAACTATATAAACAATGCTTGAAGCCTTTGTTCTTCAAATGTGTATATAGTGCACTTTTGTAATGTGATTATGAGCACTCCCAACTATGACTAGTGTCCTACTTTTTTGTATGAAACTCGTACAATAAATAGTATTTTCCTAGTGCAACAAACAAGGCTGTGTTCCTTGCTGTAAAAAAACATTCCTCAAGTTCCTTAGAAGTTTGATGTAAATCACATTCTATATTGAAATGAAATTATGTCAATTATTAACGATAGAAATGCCTTATTTGTACATGGTGTTATACATATGCAATGGTATTCATACTTATCTCTCATTCTTGTACAATTTATTGCATTGTACTACACTTTATGGCATCAAATACCACTTATGTAGCATTTTGAAATTGTGCACACATGATTGCAATTAATAATACAAACAAGAAATAAATAAACTGTGCTTTTTCTTTTTTAGTAAGCTTATATATTTACAACCTTTTCACATATAAGTTGTCAATGTTGTATTGAGTATGCGAACACTTTGTAATTAGTAATATTAGTAAAAAACAATCAATGTAATGCGTTCCTTTTTTGTAGTTCTAAAAATTTAAAAAAAAGATACACCCATTCTTAACTCAAACTTTGTCATGCCATTGAGTTGTGCTCACCACTTTTTGTACTCCTTATATCCATGGGATCAAATTTATTTCAATACACACAATCCTTGTGAGAAGTACATATACAAGTGCTATCTATAGGTATGTTTCCCAATTCATTATTTCTTCTTTATCACTATTTTTTACCTTAACTTAACTATATTCCATCATCTTCAACTATGCATCAACTTAGACAGATCCAAACACAACTAAAATAAAACCTCTAAAGTGAGAAGATAATTGATTTAAAAATTATGAGAAGAAATGGTTATTATAATTATGTTTAATCTATATCTTGTCAATATCTCCCTCTCCCTTTTCTCTTCCTCTCTCTTTTATTTCTTTCACTCTCTATATGTTTATCTCTCTACATCAAATGGCATGCTACCTTGAGCATAACTCCTCAAGGACACATGTCATTCTTAGATTGTTGGCATGAAACAACAAGTGAAAAGTTAGTTTTCCTTTTATGTATCTCACTTTCCCTTTCTATTTTTTTGTATACTCCACTCATTTTAATAGATAGAATACATTGCATGCTCTTTTGTTTCCTTTTTTTCCATACATTCTATAATGAAGTATGATTGTTGGTTAATTTCATACAAGATATAATACATTTTTTTTTAAGTTCTCAACAAATTAGACATTATATCTTCTTCTTTTTTATATACAATTCTTTAAAAAAATGATTTCTTTGAATTTTTCCCTTCGCATATATTTGGAAAATGCTTACAAAACCTTCTTTCCCTTACCATTGTTCCAATTTCTTCTAGTTTTACAAAACCTTCTTTCCCTTACCATTTGTTCCACTTATGGGACAAATTTACATTAGAAGCATTACCAAATTAGCATATTCAATTTGCTCCCAAACTTATTACTAACAACATTCAATCTTTCAAAAACCTAATTATCATAATTCCACATGCTCATAGGCACATTTAGTACACTAAATCCGAACAAAACAATGGCAACATTGACTGCAAATGCCATTGCATATATTCTTCCAGGCATATTTGGTTTGAGCCCTGTTTTGCAAATTGCATCCATTGACTCCATTGAGCAAGCTCGATCTACCCTTGTCAAATACCGTGTTCAACTTTTTGATGGTTTACACACACATCATGCTTTACTTCTTGGTGAATTCAACAATCTTGTGTTGGAGGAGGCTTTAGTGAAAGGTTCTATTGTCCTACTTAAACAATATACTTCAAAGATATTCCATAAATTTATGTATGTCCACACTTTTCCAAAACTTTTTCTTCTTTTTAATTTTCCCCTTGCATGCTCTTACTAAATGTATCACTTTTGAAAATTGTAGGGCTATCATTATTGAAAACTTTGAATTAATTTCAAACAATGCACCAATTGTTGGAACTCCAACTCCTCTCCTCCAATCTACAAGCTCTCTCCCATTAAGTAGCTCTACAGGCCCATTGGGATCCTCTCAATCTACAAATGATTCATTGGAAGAATATGGAGAGCCTCAGACTCAATAGAGTATAAGCCCTTTTAAACCAATTCCCATCAAAATGTTAACACCCAACCATAAGCATTGGACCATTGAGGGTCGAGCCTTGATGAAATCATCAATCCAAAAATATAAAAATAATGGACGTGATGGAAAAAAAATTGGATTTGATTTCATAGACATAGCAGGCTTTGAAATTCATATTTCTTGCTTCAACGAACAAGTAGAAGAATTTTACCATGCTATTCACTTTGATAGTCTTTATGTCATCTCCAATGGTCGCATGAAAGTTGCAAACACAAAATATAGTTCCTCCATACATCCCTATGAAATAATTCTCCATAGCTCATCAACTGTAACTCCTTCCACATCCTTGAACTCCCCAATACCCACACATACTTTCCAAATTAAAAGCATCCATTCATTGTCCTTGTTTCCTATCAATTCCCTCGTCGATGTCATTGGAATAATTTTAGCTATCTCCCCTGCATCAACCATTTGTAAAAGAGATGGTATAGAGATAATCAAATGAACTACTACAATTGTTGACATGTTAGCTTGTACCATAGATGTCACACTTTGGGGTCATCATTGCTATATTGATGTGATACAAATTTTTGATATGCCCGTACAACCAAACCCTACTGTTATTTTGATTAAGTCGGGACATATTACCTCTTGGTGTGGGAGAGGTCTTGATACTATTTTCCCAACTAAAGTTCTAATGAACCCAAATTTAGCAAAGGCCTCAAGCTTACAAACATGGTATGCAACTATAGAGATTTCCAAGGCCTTTAGTTCATTTTCAAAGAAACACCTTTCTCCCATAAAGTTTGCAAATCTAGTCAATATCTTATCTCTTGCAGATAAAATCATGCTTGAAAAGATTTTTTTTGCATAAAGGCCTCCATTTCAAAACACCTTGACAACTTCTATTACCTTTCATGCCCTCTATTGGTGGATAATAAAAAGTGTAAGAAAAAGGTTTTGCAAACTTCCCCTACTGCTTTACGTTGCCCAAAGTGCTCTACAGATCTCCTTGTATGCAACTTTAGTTGCATGCTGAAAATGGACTTGAAAGATGCAAGTGGTGAACTCCTCAAAGTTACATCATTTGAAGGACTAGCAAATTCCTTAATGGGTGTTGTTGTTGAAGATTTTCAACTATTGCTTGTTGAACTTGATGCTGTTAAAGACATTTTGGACCATATTCTTGGTAGCCAGTTCTACATTGATCTGAGCATCAAAATGATTCCCTTTGCTGGATAGGAAACACAAAGCATTGTTATTATTGTCATTAAGCCAATTTAACTGTTGCACTTCTCTCTTCTTAGCAATACTGTAAACTTGGCCTGCCCATATATGTAAACATTATCAGCAAATGCGAATAGTTTTATCTTGTTATCAATAACATTACATGTCCACATATACAAAGTTGCTAGTACATTTTGTTCCAAATTCAAATTTTCGTGGCATATGTTCTCCTTCATCATCACAATGATCGTGGCGTTTCACATATGTAAATGAAAAGGACATTATATAAATGAATACTTTCCGTATATTTTTTAACAGCTTACTGAACATTAACATTCCATATATTTACATGTTTTTGTTTCCTCTTCTATTCCAAATTATTATATCTCACCATGTTATCTCCTCTCAATCTATAATATATATACGTACATAGATGTATGTATATACATGTATATTCTACTAGTTATCTCTCACAAATCTATTTCATTGCTTTTTTCCTCAGCATTCCTTATTATGGAGACATAAAATGAAAGTATGCAAGAAAAATGTTCTCGTCAAAATGAGATGAAATGTAAACAATACCATGCAAGGAAGGATGAAATTAACAAACAAAGACGTGAAGCCAATCAAATCCGTATTGTTGGAGCCTCGACATCTACAATTTCTCCTCCTATTGCCATACCCAACCTTCAAAGAATTGCACCTCCCTCGCAAAACATAGTTCATCCCGACCCAATTATCCAAATGCCCCCTTCGCCACTTTTCCCACCTGAGTTTTTCTCTGCTAGAAAAAACTTTCACTCAAAGCTAGATAGCCTATCAAAAATGTCAACTTGTATGGTTTGCATGGAGAGATATCCAGGAATCAAAACTAGACAGTCAAATGGAATACCTACTTTTTATAGATGCACATCTAAAAAGAATGACCATCGCTTCTCGAACTGGAACAACATGGACCCTGGTGAGCAACCTGAATGCTTACAAATTCTATCCCAAGTTGAGGAGATGTTAATAGATAGAGTCAACCCAATTCTTCAAGTTACCTATGCAAGGGGGGGCAACTAAAATACAATGGCTAGACTATTTGCTTTCCTCAAGATATATCTGCAGTTGCATCCTACTTGCCCAGGCATATTCATGATCTTGATATAAGTTAATAGTTAACAGGGAAAAAATTGGCCAACAACCATATAGCTTCCATGTTAGTAGAGCACGTGTCCACAAGGCACTTAAATATAACATGTGCAATGACCCATACTACAAGGATGTCCAAATAGATGAGCTTGCATTATCCGCTTTGCTAGAGTCTTCTACTGACATCTCAAACCTTATCTATGCAACATCTTCAAATCCTAGTACCACAAATACAAGCTTTGAGGAAACAAGTGATAGAGAATACGACCCCAATGAACAAAGCTTCTTGCCAACATCCTTTGTGTCAAATCTCCCACATGCACGTATTGAGGTCGAAGAAGTGTGCTCTTTGCTTCAACTAGGTGTCAGACGACCAACACCAATCATTGGATGACCACCCATTTCTCCATCTCCTATAAATGAATACACCACCGAAGGATTATTTGCTATGGCATTCCCCACTTTGTTCCCAAAAGGAAAAGCTACATTCCAACAACAGCGTATCAAAGAAATTAAACTACATGAATATGCTCTCCATCTCCTAAGGTACCATGATAATCGGTTTGGCTAGCACCTCAGTTTAGGTACTTCATACTAAATATTATTATGCGTCGTCGTAGCCAAGCAACCTCCTTTGTATTTGTTAGCAAACATCTCGATGGTTACCTACCCTCGACAGTCTCTGAATTGCGCCAAAGATTGAAGGACATGCCAGATGACAAACTTGCAGATCAGCTCATGTGATTTAGTTCGTCAATTTGTGGAACATGTCCATTTTGGCCCCAATGGTGAGGGGAACTTTCTGACATGGTCATTCAAATTGGTTGCCCCTCACTCTTCTTCACCCTTAGTGCAACAGATACAAAATGGCCAGACTTGCATACCGTCATGCCTACCAAGCCTCCTACAAATCCTTCCATGGCTTCTACATGGAGGATCCAAAACATAGTACAAAATCCACACCTTACCGCAGTCTACATGTACCATAGGTTTATTGCATTTCGGGAGGAGGTCTTGGAAAAACTTCTTGGCACATTCTGAATATTGGTATAAGTAAAACCTTTCTTTCCCCTTTCCGCACAATACATGTGTACTTTGATTGTTTACTAGAAATCATCACTTCATTTTTTACAATAGAATCTTACCTTAAAAGTTTGCTAAATATCATCTTTTCATAGGTATGAATGGCAACACAGAGGATCTGCACACATCCATGGTTTTCTATGGCTTGAAGAAGCACCTGATATTAGTAAATTATAATGGAATAATATTCAATCTGTACATAATGCACTTGATTACATAGATAGATATGTCTCAACTTGGAACCCACGTAGCCTCCATTTGAGAAGCCAAACAATTCACCACTCTGTTCTTGATGATCCTTGTTTGTTGGATACAACAAGGATCTTGTCATGCGACCCTTCAACTGACTATTGTGAATTGGTCAACCGTGTTGAATGACACAAAGTGTAGTTTGCTAACATGCCTTAGGAGGAAAGGGCCATCTACTGTATTTCGCTATAAAGCACCATGGTCCATGCAAGATAAGTCAAGTCTTTCAAATGACAAGACTGATCGCCCAAAGCACACACTAGCTCGTAATGATGATCGCTTGAACCTCCACAACCCATGTCTATCATATCTATCTGGAGGGCTAATGTAGATTGCCAACCTGTACTGTCAATTAATGTTGTCCTCAAATATATTGCAAAATATGTAGCAAAAGCTGAGCACAAATACGAAACCTATCATGCCATGTTATCTCACATCTCAACCAATTCAGAATTAGAAATGCCTGCCCCAATAGCTTTTCAAAAATTAGCCTTTTCGATCGTGATATTAGTGCCCAAGAAACTTGCCACCGTCTACTAAAATTACCCCTCTCCATATCCAGTAGGACATTTGTGTCTTTAAATGTTAATCACCACAGATTTCAACGTGTATCGATCTCACCCACATCGGTTTCCACATCACCTACATACATTGATGCCTACATGGCTCACCCCATTCAGCTAGAGGTATTGCCCCTCATTGAACTGACCCAAAAATGGACCTTTAAAGCATCCCAAAATATATGAGCAATGGAAGCAACGCCCCCAAAAAGCAATCATTCGTGTCTCGCCTAGGTTCACAAGCATCCCTGCAAGAGAAGACAAAAGCTTTCATGAATTTTGTTGGAGTGAACTAATTCTATACCACCCCTTCTGGAATATTGACATTGATTTTGGGTCCTCTGAACATCAAATTATACCACAATGGGAAAGGTTCTCTTCTACATACAGGCCATGGCATGTACACTGCCCACATCCAAGTCCAATTGAAGCATTGGATGCAAGCAACAACTCAAGCGGAGACGATATGTTGCAAGGACACAACCCTGAAGAATGATAGGTTCTCTCAAGTTTGTACCCATACCTTCCTATACAACTTGATGCACTAGACATGCTTGGTCGACATGACATTGACATGCACCATGAATGGAAACATAGCAACCTCACCCCACTACAAATGCATTTTGCTACTACTTTCGTAGACTCCAATCGACCAACCTTTCAAGTGCACCAAATTCTCAATGAACACACTCATACTACTTTCTCTACTCAACAACAAAAAGTGTTCGATATAATTTGGTCCCATCTAAGCACTCTTCCATTGCAACCACCACTAAAGCTAATTGTTCAAGGAATTGTGGGAACTGGAAAGTCACACCTCATAAAAAAAAAAGTTTTCCCTCATGAGCTCAACTCCGATTCACCAGTCTCCATTACTACTTCTTGCACCTATAGGTGTTGTTGCATTCAACATTCAAGTATCAACAATTCATTTTGCTCTTCGCATTCCAATAAAAGAAATGGCCCCCTGCAAGGGAAACACTTGCGACCTTCCAAGAAAGCATGTACTTTATTAGGTACATTTTAATAGACGAGATGAGCTTCATTGGTCCAAAGTTTCTAGAACGCATTGACATGAGACTACGAGAAGCATTCCCTGTCCACAACCACCTACCCTTTGGAGGGTGTTCAATTATTCTCTTTGGTGACTTGGGCCAACTACCGCTAGTTAAAGATATCCCAATGTATGCTTCTACCTCCTATGGTGGGACTCTCTGGCACAACTTCACAACAGTGGTAACTTTGACAAAAATATTTTGAAAAATTGGTGATGATCCTTCCCAAATTCCTTTTCGTGCACTTCTCTCCAATCTACGGAATGCAGAGCCTACACAAGAAGACTGGCAAGTTCTAATGTCACACTCAAGTTCCTCGCTCAATTCTATAGAAAACTCTGTTTTCTTATCTGCCATACATCTATTTGCAACAAACGAATTTGTGTTAATACACAAAAAACGTATGTTATTGTCTTTGGCAACGCCAGTTGCACTTTCCACTACAGAGCAACTTAAGGGATCAACATACACAAATCTAGATGAAGAACAACTTCAAGCTCATATTTTTTTATCTATTGGCCAAGAGGTCATGTTATGCTCAAATATATGGGTCGAAACAGAGCTCATGAATGGTGCACTTGGTCAAGTAAAAGCAATTGTATACAATGAGGGTGAAAAACCACCTCAACCACCCTTGTTTGTTGTTGTTCATTTCAAGCATTACATTGGACCACCTTGGGACCATAACAATCCAAATAATGTTCCAATAATCCCGCTTAGCCGTGGGCTTCACCATCAAATTCCACTTAAAATGGCATGGGCATTGACAATACACAAGTCACAAGGACTAACACTTCCAAGGGCCACAATCAACATTGGCAACATAGACCGACAAGGCCTAACATTCACAACTATTTCAAGAATTCCCAATCTACAAAGTCTTCGCATACACCCAACCTTCACATTCCAACAATATGCACGCATGCAACAAAGCCCATATGTTGCTCGCCGAAAAAGCAAAGAAAACCGATTGAAAGCAATGTCAGATTCAAACTCCTCAGACACTTAAAGTGCATTTGAACCACTACAGGTATGACACTTTCTTATTTGCTTCACTACCAATATTTATATAGTTTATTTGTTGTAAATTATATCTCTCTTCTTACTTACTACATGCTTCTATCATTGCTCATTTACACTATGCTCTCATTGTCTAACACCTACAAACTACTCAACCAAAGGTAAGTAATAATTTTTAATGAAATTCAACTTCAACATTCTCCTTTCTATTAGTTGTTTTTTAAATACTATTTGTTGTAAATTATATCTCTCTTCTTACTTACTAGAGGCTCCTATCATTGCTCATTTACACTATGTTCTCATTGTCTAACACCTACAAACTACTCAACCAAAGGTAACTAATAATTTTTCATGAATTTCAACTTCAACATTCTCCCGTCTATTAGTTGTTTTTTAAATACTAAATATATCTTTTGTTTATTAGAGATACATTGGAGTTCAGTGTGACCGTGTTACAATATCGCTATACCATTGTACTCAATTGAAGACATTCTTGTAATGCTAATTAAACATTCTATAAAAAACACTTTATTTTCATCATTGTATATATATCCTTATTCTACATTTTTTAATCTCATAAATTTAAGTTCCTCTTAATTTCTATACTATTTCCATTTAAGTTTTTTAATGTGTAGTTTTAATATGTTACATACATATTGTTCTATTTCAACCAATATGTCTACAAATAATCAAATAAAACAAATAATCATATGCATTTAATTTATTTAATTTCTTGCATTTTTAGATTATCTCAACTATTTTGTATTTCAACCAATATGTCTACAATAAATAAAATACATCCATACAATTATTCAGCGTAACCCATTCCACACCAAAGATGCAATCGCTAGTTTTAAAGGCTCTATAAGAAGAAGACATGTAATGTATTTGAAGCGAAGAAAATTCCTTCAGATGCTCGTCTAATTTTTTATGTTACTCTGTAAATACTTCTCACTGTAGTTTGTATTACATCTGCTATGTTTGTGCCTTGGACCATGGTGTCTATTATTCTGCAATTAATAATCTGCGGTTTTTATTTATGATCCCTGAATTTTGTGCAATATATTATTTTTTTCCATCATGAAAGGTTGGTAATATTAATATCAACCTGATCATCACTCTGTCTCTATCGTGACAGCACAAGATATATCTTTATGAATTTTAAAAGATTATCTGCTTTTTAAATGCTCAACGAAAAATACGTAGCGAATAAAAGCCAATATAAATAAGCAAGATATATAATAAATGTTTAAAAAATAAGTATACATTGTATCTTGCCTAGATTTGATTTTTGTGGAGGTCAAAATTAGTTGACGGATGGAACTCCTTAGGTTTCGTATAATATCTTCCTTCTCGCTCTCTCTCTCTCTTGGTATCTATCCTAAAGTACCCACTTGGACTGGGTTTGATTTTGCACGATCCCAATTCATTACAGTATCTTGGTGGTCTGTCAAGATGCCTCCACGTATTTGTCGTACGGCCATAAAGCACCACGTGCATGTTTCCAACTTGGTTGCCAACTTTTGGTGAGCTTTGGAAAAATAGATAACGTGTACAAAACAAGCACCTTTTTAGGTTGATGACAGTGATGAAAATTATAAATTTGTTTGTAAGAAATTTGAAATAACAAATTATAATTTATAATGTTTTTTTTTTTTTAAATTAAGTAGGAGAAAAAATATGAAGATAAATATTGAGAAAGATTTGATTGATGAAGTATTGTTAAGAACATTCAAGAGATAAGAGATGATATATTTTCATAATGAATAAGATTTTCTAGAAGAGAGTTCAACAAATTATAATTTATAATGTCTTTTTGAAATTAAGTAGAAGAAAAAAATATAAAAATAAATATCGAGAAAGATTTGATTGATGAAATATTGTTAAGAATATTCAAGAGATGATGAAATGATGAATCTTCATAATGAATAAAATTTTATACACAGAGTTCAACAAATTATAATTTATAATGTTTTTTAAAAATTAAGTAGAAGGAAAAAAATGAAGATAAGTATTGAGAAAGATTTGATTGATGAAGTATTGTTAAGAATATCAAAAAAGGTGAATCTTCATAATGAGTAAGATTTTATAGACAAGAGAGTTCAACTTGTCACATATTTCATAATACAATAGATGTTTAAATACAATTCTTTTTTTATTTTAGTTTAGCTTTGTAAACATAGTTTAAATTTGAGGGTCGAATTTACTTACCAATCAATTTTTTTTGTGATGATTATCTATTCAAAGTTTTTAATTTTTTTAGTGTGGAAAAAGATTGCAAGTAAGACACCAACGAGTAGCTGGTTACAAAAGAAACCAAAACTTGAGCTCTTTAAGTGCTGAAATCAACAAAGTCAAGACAACTACCAAAACAAACCAACTCCAAAAGAGCACAAAGCTCAACTACATTGTATCAATCAACATGGGTATTAATGAATCACAGTTCACAACTTGAAAAACCATTGAAATTATATCAACGTAAATTGTCCACAATTGTCCTTTAAATATTAAGATATATCTCATTTAAAAATTATATATGATGGATCACATTTATGTTTAAGTATACCTTAAATAATTTTTAACATTTGTCCAAAGCATTCCTTTTCATGTGATATAGTCTTGCCTAAAATTTTGACTGTATTTTATGGTAAAAAAATTATTTACAAATGTGTTGACCTCATAGATAAAGTGTTCTCACTCCATACTAATGTGATGAAAGCATGACCAATATCAAGGCCTAAATTTGATCGTCGGCTCATCTTATGAATCAAAGTTTTTATGATGGTTATTTATTGGAAGTCACCTTTCAAATATTAAGGCCTACTTTATTTTAGAAAACAATAAAGATATTATAAACATACAAAAAAATAATTATATAGAAAATTTGACATTCTACCTACAATATCTCCTTTATATTTTACAACTAAAATATCTAAACACAATTACATAGCCATCAAATTTAGGCCCTTCTCACTATCAAGACCTAAATTTGATGACCAACCTTATTTATAAAAGAAGTTTTTTAACAATTATCAATTCACAAGCACCTTTCAAATACTAAGATACACTTTATTTCACTAAAATATGTTTTATTTACATGTACATCTACATCACTTTTCTTAGTCAATAATGGATCATGAGTCTAAGTTGATACCTTTTCAATTAAGGACGATCCCATATCCTCATCCCTTATTATTGCACTTCCAAAAATTTACACTTTAGTGGTAACATAATTAAAGAAAAGACCATAACCCTCATCAATTGTTTTTTTTTTTAGACTGCAGGAATCGGGTAGCACGACCCCCTATAAACTGCAGTGCGCCTGGTAAACTTTTTAACGTGACCGGCAGCGCTGACGCGACACGCCCTCCGGTACCACGGGACGGGGGGAGACTAGAACTCGTGACCAGCAGAGCCGCAACAGAATTACTTAGCCAACCGAGCTAGGTAAAACCCTCATCAATTGTAGAGAACAAACTAAACTACAATTCTTTAACAAATATCCTTTTATATCACCATTTTCTTTTAATTTTAATTATATTTTATGATAAACATATTTAATATAGAGATTAAATTTAGAATTTACCTACTACCTATTGACCCAAAGTAGAAAAAATAATATCTCCATCTTCTATGGCGATTCAAATAATTTGAAAAATAAAAAGTGGAGTGGACAAAATTATTGGTGAAAACTATAATTTTTTTGTCTGAAACAGACACTAGGTACGGGCGATTAAAAAATGTGCAACTAGCAAATAACGCGCCAAATTTGTTGACCCACCTAAGGACAAAAAATTTGGAGTGTGATTAACGCTCACCGACTCCAATTATTTTTCCTCGATATAATCTTTACACGCATCCGACTTTCCATTTCATTTCATTTCATTTGCATTTGTGTAAAAACTAGTCACAGTTTCAAAACCCTTACAGAGATCTGTAACAAAGGTGAACGATGTGTGGAGGTGCGATTATCTCACAGTTTATTCCTACGAATCGACGAGCCACTGTCAAGGATTTATGGCCCGATTTCGATAAATTCGCAGACTATGTTAGCGGAAAAACTGCAACAGAAAATTCCTTCGACGGTGTCGATGGCTATGGCGACGATGAAATTATGGAGTTTGATGATTTTTCCTTTCAGAAGCCCAAGAAGCGTGGTGACGACGACATTTCGATTTCTTCAGGTAGAATTTGCAAGTGATTTAAATTTTTTCGCGTCTCTTTCTTTTCACTTTCATTATTAGATTTTAGCACATCTATTTATGTCAGTTTACTGTTAAATGGGAAAAATTTCCTTTAGATATTGTACGCAAGTTTTTATCAGAAATTTGCAGTTATACACAACGCACAGGTGTTCCCAAAATCTATATACTTTAGCCGTGGAACCCTGTATCAAAACCCTACAAAATTCCTTCTAAAAATAATACAGAAGAATAATTTCCTAAATTTATTTTACTAATTTGGAGCTATGGAATTCTTAAAAAATGTATTTTGCTGTTAAATTGTAAAGCACTGGTGTTGTAGTATTTGGGGAGGGGGTTTTGATCCGACTCTTTGTTTTGAAGGGCTCGCTGCAAAGAGCGCAGGGAGGAAGAGGAAGAATTTGTACCGAGGGATCAGGCAGCGGCCTTGGGGGAAATGGGCTGCTGAGATTAGAGATCCGAAAAAGGGTGTCAGGGTTTGGCTCGGAACTTTCAATACTGCGGAGGATGCTGCTAGGGCGTACGACACAGCAGCTAAGAAGATCAGAGGTAAGAAAGCCAAGCTTAATTTTGGTGATGATTTTTCTCCTTTGAAATGCAAGAAAGGGTTGGGGAAAATGGAGTGCCGGAAGAAATCTAAGTCGTGCAATCCTAAGTCTGATTTTGTATTCGAGGGTTTCAATGTCAACAAAATGGCGAAACCATCTGTGAAGGACAACCAAAAAGGATTCGGCCTGCAGACTAGTTCTTATGATGATCTGGAGTTTGGGGATTCAGAATTTCCTTATTCTATGAAATTGACAGGCCAGTCTGCCGGCGAAAGCAATCTTAGCAATAATCTGCAGAAGGCCTTCCCTGGCGATAACTGCAGCAGCTACAATAATCCAGAGGTGAACAGCTTCATGCCTTCTGATCATGATGACGCTGTAAGTTTCAAAACCTTGAAATCTGTTTCCCCTCATAGGGAGGCTTATTTCGACTCTGACAGAAGCAGTCTGTCGTATGATGACGTTTGTTTTAAGGCCATGAGTTCTTCTCCTTTACCTGAAGAAGGTAATTATTTTGATTCTGAGAGAAGCGATGTATCCCCTGATGGGGCGAATAATTTCTACGTGAAAGCTCCAGAAATCCCTTCTGTATTCTGTGATATGAACGGGTCGAGTTTTGTGGACATACAGGCACCGCCATTGGGTGTAATTCCTGAGCAAAACCCTGTGGATATTTCTTTTGAAATTGATGGTGGTTTAGGTGATCCCTACAATACCGATGTGAATAGAAATCTCGAGTATTCAGATGATTTTGCCATGGAGTCATATCTAAGGATGTGTCTGAGTCCCAAGCAAGAAGAGATCGAGAAGACAGCGGGTGATTTGAATACAAGTATTGAGTTCTCCCTGCAGCCGTGGAGTTTTGACGATCTAACTGATGGAGGTTCTAATTATCAAAGCAGTTTCGATGCTTGCCTCGGTGAGCTGTTGTAAATTTGAAATGAATAAGTAGACTGCTGGTTTGAGATTTGATATCTGAAGATTGCCATACTATTTTGTGAGTTTGGTAGATCTGAACTTTTAGAAGTTATTAATATGTGTGACTCAAGAAAGAATCTATTTAAAAAAATGTTTTTATCATGTTTAATCTTTATGAGCTAATGACGAGATTACTTTGAGATTTGATATCTGAAGATTGCCATACTATTCTGTGAGTTTGGTAGGTCTGAACTTTCAAAAGTTATTATATGTGTGACTCAAGAAATAATCTATTTAAAAAAATGTTTTTATCATGTTTAATCTTTATGAGCTAATAACGAGATTACTCCTGTTTATGTGCAGTAATTGGCTTTCAGAAACAATAAAAATCTGGGCCCTGCATATTATTTATAATTGGGATGAAATTCTAAAACTTGCTTGAACCTTATTAAATCGTTTGCATTCTCTGTGTACAAAACCCTTTTGTGTCTATAAAAATGATTATGCTCTCTGGAAAAAAAGGAAACAATTAGATGGAAAAATCTCTATTTAATAAGGTGTGGGAGAATATTGTTTATGGGACGGGAACCTTCTTCATTGGTGAATGGTATTTTGAATGGTAAATTGATAGGGGTTCAAAATTCATACACATGCATGGCACAAGTAAATTGGTGAACTTTCTTCATTGGTGAATCTTCTTCATTGGTGAATGGTATTTTGATGATAAATTGATAGGGGTTCAAAATTCATACACATGCATGGCACAAGTAAGAGGCAAAACTTCATTCTTGCATGATGAATGGTTTCTTTTTGTGCAATTATCTGTATATGAAGATATTTGTTTTTTCTGAGTTATATTTTTTTTTTCTTAATTCTATTGCATGATAGCTTTCTCTTTTTAGTTTTTACTGGCTTCTCCATGTAATCAAATTGACCAAGTTGCTGAGGATTTTTTATTGCATTGTCAATATTTACAAATCCTGTGTTTGTATATGAAGCTGAACACCTTCTCTGATACTAACAAGAGAAATTGTGTTTTTATATTATGGATTGTGTGCATACGAACATCTTGTTGATACTTACAAGAGGTAAAGTGACATGAGAATATTTTATTACAAAGCTTGATTGAAGTTCCTATACCATAGAAGCCAGAAAATGAATTTGTTTGCTTGAGATATCATTACCTATACACTTATGGTATGAAAGTCCACCCAATTTTTTGATAATGAGATTTGTGAAAATATGCATAATGAACCGATTTGGGTATTGTTTCATATGATAATCAGGGCAATTACATTTGGCTGAATAGATTTTTCAGTGATTCTGGGAATGGTTTGCATTTTAGTCGTTTGTAATTGGTTAGTATGATATGCTTATTTCCAGTCTTTAGTTAGGATATGCAAGCTATTAGTGTCTAATTTGGTTAGCATATACAAGCTATTAATGTCTAATTTGTTTAGCATATACAAAAGCTATTTTACCTATATAGAAAATATTTAATGACTGATTACGGCAATGACTTTTAGGCAGAATAGATAAGCTCTGGTTTCGTCCCCTTTTGGAAGACATGGAGACCTTGCATCGCCACCTTGTAGTCAGGAGAGATGGATCACAGGATCCCCACTGATACCATTCCTGTAGCAGAGGGGAATCTCAGGTTCAGGTGTGGAATCATTGGCTGTTACCCAAGCCTGCTCTCTGGTCAGGGGTGAATGTCTAGGAGGGACTTTCCTGTCATCGCAATAACTTCAAAGAATCTTTTTAACCCTTCAATATAATATTGTCACACGAGCCAACAAACATCAAAGAATCTTTAAAAGTTCAGGCACGTCTGAATGAGACAATTTTTTTGGGGTTTCACATGTTGGCTAAGTTTGTACAAAAAACATGTACAAATCATCAATATATACACATTGTAGCTTAAAAGCAGGAATCAAAGATGATAGAACACATAACATACATACAATAAATGAAATAACCATAATTTTTTTGTAAAGATTGCATATACCTCTATTAAAAGCTGTAATCCCCTCTGTGAAACTCACTGAGAGCTCTGTTTCATGTCACTCTCAGGTGGGAGCGCCTAGCAAATTGCGTAAGCAGAAAAATTATAAATCATGATGTGAATACGGTGGACACTTAAAAGGGTGCTAAAAAGTAAAATCAAGTGTTGTTTTTAATAACCTGAAGCTAGAAATTGTTGCTCTTCATAGAGAAATGCAGTAATACTCCCAACCTCAACGTAAAAGGTAACCCCAATAGCTGTACAAATCCCCAAAACTTAAAAAATAATAGTGAAAGAGCAGGATACAAAGCTTACAACAGCAGCAGCACCAACAATAAAAACATCACCATAAGACTCATTCTTATAGGCATACCCATTGCCCATTATTGGATGGAGAAAAGTAGAAGAATGGGAGTCTTGAGCGACTATGGCTTTTTCTACCACTTCATGGTCTACTAACTGTAACAGCAAAGTCTATAAAAGTTACCCATTAACAAGTTTTGTGCTATGTTTTTGTGAAATACGATGACAAAAACAAATTACAAGTGAAGAAAAAGCAAAAAATGCAAAATAAAGAAGGCTGTGGTTTATAGATTTGGACCTTGGATTTACCCTGGTTTGTACAGATATCAGTGTGGGGACTTTGAACCATGGATATACCCTGGTTAGTACAGATATCAGTGTGGGGACTTTGAACCATGGATTTACCCTGGTTTGTACAGATATCAGTGTGGGGACTTTGAACCATGGATTTGCTCGGGTATACACCAATAGCAAGGTGTTGACTCTGGACCTAGGACTTGCCCGGGTATGGCAATGTACATGCCTGGCCAAATCTGAGTCCCATGGTCCCTACCCTGCGCCCATGGTGGACTCTACCACAAACCTGGGACTGGGATGAACATGGGTGAATCTGAGGCCTAAAGTTAACGCCTTGCACACATCACAACGGCTGAGTAGACTGGAAACAAGGTGGACCTGAATCCAGTGGTTTCCCTGAGCAAGTTGGTAACTATCGTGAATCATTTCATGGATTATATATATCTGAATGAGTCTCCATAATTGGCTTCGGTCTTCCAGCCTTATATCTAAGCTGAAGACATACAGGTGAACTATCACAAGGTGGAGATTGTAATGTTCTTTAAATTTCCAAATTTTCCGTTGATGAGACTTGCCACTTTTATTTTGTCAAAGATCGGCGAAGCAAATTCTATTTTGTTTCCAGTATGTTTTTTTTTCTGTTGAACAAGATGAATGCTGGAAAGGTCAAAACAAAATTGGCCACTTCTGTGAAAGAAAAATTCAAAGAAATTAGTGTTATTCAAGGTTTGGATTCCTTGTCCGCAACCATCCAGGCTGCTGAAACTTAACTTATTTACGTACTTAGTTGGCATGATGTTTGCTTGTAAGTTACTACGATGCTTTACATCTCTTCTTTTAGTATTAGAATTTACTTCTGATTACTTTGTATGGACTTCGTATTTACTTCTAATAGGATAATAGATTGAAAGGTTTTACGGCTGATCGGTTGGAATGATTTTGTTTGGGATTGGTAAAATCTCGCCTTGTAGGGTGTCCTATGGCACGTTTAACGCTATAGACAATTGTTTTTCTTTTTAAGGTAGATAGGCCATCCATGAAATTCCTGTATTCTCTAAGCTCCCTTTAATCAGATGGGCCTGCACTGCTTCATGACATTAAGCTATAGTTTTCTAATTTAACTGACCAGCTTGATGTACTATTATTTCGTATTTGCTATAAACTTATATTGAATGATCATGGCATGTCCACCACATTCACATATGCCTCGAGACTTACTAGGGCCTTAATCAATCATCCTTGCTTTCAGTAAGATTCCTTGTATTGAAGAGTATTTTAAGTTTTATCTAGGCAGAAACTTAGGTCATTGTGTTAAACTGCTAGATAGCCCAAGCAATATGGGTTTAGTTCGATTGAAGAGATCTAATCTCTTATCGTTTAAATCTATTGTGCAATTGATTAAATGTACCCGCATTGTCATTGTTGTAGTAGTTTGCTCACCTTCGGAATAGAAAATAGTATAATCTTTTGCTAATGGTCAAATTAGCATAGCCAAGCCAATTCCTATTTAGTTTTGCGAATGTCTAAATATTGAATACATATTGACAAGTGGATATGCTTGAGCTAACCCATATATTTGCTATTTACAAATCATTTATTAGCCTACATCTACATATACCAAGTGGCTTGGGACTGATCCCAAAATTCATTCAAAATAAAATTCCAAAATTCTTGCCCCTTTTCATTGGCTTTTGTGAACCAACTTGACTTGTAATTTGCAATTTTGACACACGCAATTACAAATTGTTGGTCTTACTCTTTCAAAACATCCAATGTGTAATTAATTTATGATTGTTGAGAGCATCACTCTAGGAGCATTTGGATTTGGAGTTTGAAAATAACATTTGCATCAAAATCAAATAGGTCACTTTCATGGTTGCATATATTGTCTTTGATCATACACTTAGAATTGTAAAGCTGATTTGAAAAGGGGGTTGATTGAGGAGAACATGATCTTAATGATCCAACAATTTCTTTGGGTTTTATACATGAAAGATGAAGGTAAAGAGACCTTTGTCACAACTTTTTGTTAGATCGTTTTATCAGTTCACAACTTATTCCTATGCATTAGATCATTCCCGCTACATAAATTTAATCTTGAGGGACTCAAATTCTATCCATAGAGGTTTTTGAGACTACAAAGTCAAGACATTCATTAAAATGTGAGCATTAAATTTCTATAGTGTGGCAATTGGATTTTGCCCGTCAACATTAATTCATCATTGTTCTTAAACATGCTTATTTACCTTGATGATTAATCTAGGTTAGGTTAATTATGCTTGATTGTTGTATTTGATTTAATTAGTGTAGATTATTTATGTAAAACGATTTATTTTTGTATATTTTTGGGGAACCTAGGGGAGAGGACCTAGTAGTTGTGCACCCTAACTTCACGCTTCTAATTATCCTACTTGGAAATTTCAAATCACTCCCAATTTTTTACAGCAGCTTACTTGGCAAGTCCCTTGCTTATAACTAAGGTATCAGGGCCACATCATCAAATATGATGTCACATCAACATGCTTTTTGTCAAGGTGTCCAAAAAGGCCCAAAAAAAAAGTGAGACCAATACTTGTGCATTCACAACATGTTTTATTGAGCACTGATGTGGAATCACATGATTGGTTGTTTTTTAGATCAAAGGAATACATTTTGTTTAATTATGGGTAGTCATCATCAACACTAACAACTTTAAAGTCACAACTATTGGTCCAATATTGATAAAAATATTGGGCATTAAATAAACAACTACTATCACAACTATTGAAACATGCTCAGGTATTGGGTCCTCTCCCCTAACTATCTTTCACCCCTTGGGGTTTTTCCTTCATTTCCATTAGGTTTTTTTAAAGATACAATGTTATTTTAATATTTGTTGTATCATTATTGAGTTCCTAGTTGTTTGGATTCATTTTTGATTAAATGCTTATCATACTTTAATTAGGGTTTGGGCATGCATAGTGGTATATCTTTTGATCCCACCTACCCATCCTTAGATAATATATTATTATGGTTATATTAGATCATTTTTCCTAGCTAATATGCATGCATACATTTTTGTTTTTGACATGTTCCTATCTTTTGTGTGAATAATCCTTCCATCCTCGATGTACTCATGTCTTCTTATCCATGGAGGAGGATGTCTTTCTATGATGTTTTTTGTTTCATTATGTAAACGCTTTTTTTTCTCATCTACAGAGTTGGTTAGTACTTTTCCTCTTCTCGCATACCCTTGCTTCACTCATCTATTAGCTTTGTGTTGCTTCTACTTTTCCTATGGCAAGTAATAGTGGTGTGTATGAGTATGATGGTACATGTAGCAAATAAATTCTCTCACGTCATCATTTTTTTTTTTTTCAATGTATGGATTCTACTCCACATGCCTCTTTGGATACATCTTTTCTTGAGGAGCTGAATGATGTAAATACATCTTACCTTCACTTACTATGATGGTGATGCACCTTCTCCCATGCCAAGCGATATACTTGTTGATTTGGATTAGCCATCTATGATGAGCTTTATGATAACTAATTTTATCATGAATATACACATCTTACCTTCACTTACATTGATGATGCATCTTCTCCCATGCCAATTGATTTACTTGTCGATTTGGATTACCTATCTATGATGAGTGTACTTCTATTATTAGTCATATGCATTGTTCACTTACACATGAGGTTATTGCCCCTCGTGCATTAAATGATGACCCCTCTTCTCTATCTTGTGACTCATGGCTTGTTGATGATATGTGTAGTGATAGAGCATCGTAGTACTTTATTTTCCCATGGTGGAGTTGATGACTTTGTTTATGATGAACATTCTTTTAATATACATATGAGAATCATTTAATGGAATTGAAGATGCAAAGTTAATGCTAGATCGTTCTTATCTTCCTATTTTGCTTCATGTCAAGCTTTTTATACATCCTTATGTGCTTTGTCTTGTACTTTCATCAATCACTTTATTATTAGCCCTCCACCATGTTTTACTCTTCATTCTCATTCTTTACCTTCTAGTGGCCCTTCCATAGTGGATCCCATGAATATTTTTAATGCATAATGCTGATAAACCACCCTTTGATGATTTTGATCCTTTCATGCTTTCCTATGAGGTATTCTCGAGTAATTGTGAAGTACATTCTTCTACACTTATTGAACAAACAAAAAACATAGACATGAACAAGGATAACAATAAACATGAGGATAATGTATAATTGGTTGATACAACTATCCTATCCTCTCCCATTATTAGACATGAAATGCATACACAAATGGATTTGAGACATGTTGAGAGATATTTATTATTATATGAATTACCTCATTATTGAGATGACCCACCTAAAAGTCACATTAATGGCCATGAGCAAACATTTAAATAGAAAGATCCTACCAAACCATTATAACACACTCATTCAACACATGACATTTTGATTTATCCTACAACAAGTGGATTTGTGACACCTTTGTTAAAATATCAAGTTAAAGGTCATCCATTATGACATCTACAATGTTTTGACATTGTGTCATTCTTTTTTTATGAAGATCAAATGTTCGCTAGATTGTTTCCAATAAGCTTAAGCCGTCATGTGCTTATGTGGTTTTATTCATTACTACATACTTTTGTTACTTCCTTTAAGAGTTTGGCTATTACTTTCATGAAACATTTTCATTATTACATTGAGCCTAAGACATACAACTTCATGAAATATAAACAAGAAAAATAAGTTAATTACAACTTATATATTGCAATTTAATTATTAGTTATTATCACGAGTTGTACTTTAGATGATGAATTTCAAATATTTTTATAGATGGTTTACTCCCTATCTCAAAAAGCATAATTGATTGCATGCTTCAACACTCATTTTCATAGTTATTTACCATTGTATGTAAATTCTATTAAACTTTATTGAATGATTCTTGTTTGTATTACCACATTTCTATCACTACCACATACAAATAATGGGAAAAAGAGGATGTATTGCTATGTGATTATCATATACAAATTAAACCACAAGGATTTAGACACTTCAATACATTAGAGGGTCCTATCCATGTTATATTAAAATAAAATTTGTAACGTAATCTTCTTACTTCACTACATATGTCTTAAGCTTGCGCTATATAGAGCTTAATATTTTTGAGCTTATCATCGCATGCACAAACATTCTACAAACAAATGCATTAAACTCAAATATCAAATTTAAGATCTCAATGTAGTGCCCTTCCCGTTTGCTTCCTGTTAATGTGAGAACACTATTTTAACTTCACTGCTTCCTTGCGATTGATGTGGTGGTTATTTGATGGCTTTGAATAGCGTGTATGAACCACCGCATGCTCAGGATGAGATTCCTCAACATGTTGGTTGTTGGAATTTTGTACGTTTATATGCTTGGACATTTTAGTTTGCTTTGATTCAGTGAAATGCATTATTAAGTCGTGATTAAATATGATCCTGATTATTGATGTTCAAAAGCCCCTAGAGCTCAATGCATGATCTAACCTCTATGGCAGCCGGTGTAGTATTGAATATCATACCTCATTTGTCAGGGTGTATGATCCTCATCAAAGTGAACAGTCTCACCGTAGATAGGTATCCTAAGAATGTGATGGACGTCCTCTAATGTCACTGCCATCTCCCCTATTAGGAGACAAAATGTACAAGTATCTGTATCCCATCTCTCAACCAGTGCCATCAACATAGCATCATGATACAGGTCTTGGGTGGTATGAGGTATATCAAAAGCAATCTAGTCATACAAAGAGTCTCCTCCTCCTCCCTAGTCAGTTGGGTGACCTCGCGGAGAAGGGAAAATAATCATCCTCCTAGACACTAATGGGTGGGTGGAAGAATGCAAAAAAAAGTAGAGAAAATCATCAGTAACATAGCAAAATCAGTTAACCAAATAGTTGAAAGAAAAGTAAAAACAACCCTTGGACATTGTGGTCAAAATGGCACAGGGTCTCCATTTTGGGATAGGGGGTCTAGGATAGGGTTGCCTTTGTTGGACAGGGTTGCCAAAATAGGACAAGGTTGCCATTTTGGGACAAGATGTTACACCCCAATTATGTATTTACTATTTACTATTACTATGTAGGGTGAATGTGAATGCAATTTGAATTTTGAAGTGAATAAATTGTGCTTGCACATTGTTATCAATGAGTTATGAATGAATATTATCTCATTTAATGATATGTGAAGAAAAACATATATGCGAAATGGATGGTTATTGAATTGATATTCTAACTATGGAGATGTATTATGTGTAATTCCTATTTTGTTAACAACTGACTACTATGGGCATGTGTTAGTTGGATGCAGGTATATGTTCAATCCTCCAGGCAGAGGGGAAATATCACTCAGGAGAAGATTTTGGTCGGGTAACCAGTAACGTAGCCTATTTGAGCTTACACACACTCACAGTAGTATGGTTGAGTCAAGTTATTATGTTGGGAGTTGGTAAGTCATCCTTAGTTTGATGTGTCTGCATTAGCAAGGGTCTTGATTACTTTTGAGTGCATTATTGGGTGATGTTTATTTGTTTGAGCTTGTGAGTTCTTCTCTTTATTACTATTCTTGTATTGATAAGTTAAACACATGTGGAATGTATGCATATGTATACATAAGCATGCCGATGATGGACCATACACATGAAGGAACACGTACAGGAGGGTACATAGGTAGACGTACCTATACACACTTATGAATGGGTTGCTTATGTGCATGAAACTATCAAATGGACCTTACAACATGTATATGTATATGTATAGATATACCACACAGATACCTATCAATACGATAGTAATTGTGTATGAGTGTGGTGTGCAATCAAATGTGTATATATATGTATATATGTGTAGAGAAGGGGGATTCGCTACTCACGAGTTCTCTTCATTCAGAGATCCTCACAAGGAAAACTACCCTAAACTACCTCAAGGAACAATAGTGAGAGCTTTAGAATTAGAAAGAGTAGGTCACGAAAATTATTTGGACAAACTGACAAGCTCTTGGGCAAAGGATGTTAGCGTGGGATATGGATGACAGTGTGGCGTGTTGGCATCCCAGAGGCGTGTTGGCTTCTCGTATAGACCAAAAAGTGAATTTATCACAGAAAATGACAAAGTGCCACTTCTACTCTAATTGCAAAGAAATCTTGGAATGTGAGAAAGCAATAGAGTATAATAGAACTTAAATAAAGTGAAATAGATGATGAAGAGAATAAGAGATAGAAAGGAAATGCTTACAACCACGCAAGTGATGAAACTTCTAGCACGTGAATATCTTTAGTACCTGCATGCATAATATCTTGAGAAATTGTTGGGGCTATATAGGGATTTGCCTCAGTCAGACCCCCATTTTGGTGTTCCCACCTCCATGGACAGCCATAAAGATAAAGAGAGAAATGAGCCAAAATGGATAGAGCGTATGGTGAAAGAAAAACCTGCTTCAGGAGTAGAACCCGCACCACCAAATATGAGTGATAAAAACAATCCCGCTCAAGGAGGAGAACCTGTATCACAGAGTGTAGGTGATAAAAGCAATCCCTGCTCGAGGAGGAGAACCCGTATCTCAAAGTAAAGATGCAATAGATAGGGGATGCGTGAAATCCCAAGATTATCAAGGGCACAAGACAAGGGAGATAGAGTTGCAAGGCTTAAGGAAGCCAAATGGAGAGAGCAATAGAGCTGTAAGTGCCAAGAGTGTTGTAAGGAGAGAAGCCAAGAGAGCTTGAAAGTGCTACTGTAACAAGCTGTAAGGAGTTGTGCAAGTAAGATAACAAGAGAAAGAGAAGAGGAAAAGGTAGGAGCCAAAGTTGGAGAGAAGCTAGAAAGATTTAGAGAGAGCAAATGAGGTGAAAGCTTCCCGGGCGGTTACAAGGCATCTCGATCCGTTACCACCGACCAAAGGAGATGAAAAGTGGCAAACATGCTTAGAGGCAGTCATTTGAATGTTGAAATGTCGTAGGACACTAGCACGACGTGCAAATGTTCGTGTGGCGTGCTAGTGTCTAGACACGTTACGCTACAAAATGACGCGAACGGGAAAAACACAAAGTTTGATGCAAAGCTGACGCACGAGGGTAGTTGCTGAAAAGGGGTGCTGAGCATCCTGAGAAGGGAAAAAGGCTGATGCAGGGGCCAAAGTGAGTCTACTCAAGATGCTAAGGGAGTGGACACTAAAGTGGACGCAAGAATATATGTGAAATTGCAAGGGGTGCAATTTTATGACATTACATTTTTCCCCCACTTTAGCAGGCATATGAATCTACGTTAATATGCACGTTGAAGGAAATCTAACATCATTATGCCAAAAGGATACTGTAGAGGAAGCATATAACTCTTTTTACCACAGAAGCATGCCCCTAGGCTAAAGACCTATAAAAAAATGCATTAGACAAGAAAAACCTGCACCAAACAATAATGTTAGAACATAGAAAGCTAAAAGATTTGAGTTAGCAAAGTAAAAGAGACCTCAATGTAAAAGGTTGTCTCAGTACTATGTGTCATCCTCAAATTAAAAACACTAACACATAGAAAAATTCTTAAATGGAGAGAAGAAGGGCATAGACACAGGATAAAGAAGATGCAGATCCTCGATCCGGTATATACAAAAGAGGAGAGAAGAAAGTGAAGAAATTAGAGAGAGATGGAGAAGCTAGAAAGGAATGAAAATTTCAAGGGAGATGGCTCCACAGGTCCTCACACCTAAGGAGAGTTTGAAAAAAGTGCACCGAAGGCCCACAGACCAATGATGGACATATCTCGCAGGATGGAAGCGTCTTACAAGCTCGTAGACTTGCAAGGAGGCAACCCCAAGATCTCTCACATGAAGGAAGCCTCGTGAAGTATGTGCCTTATAGGCCCACAGACCTGCAAGAAGGTATATCCCAAGATCTCTCACATGGAGGAAATCCAAAGAAGTAAGTGCCTTATAGGCCCGCAGACCTACAAGGAGGCGTCCCCCAAGATCTCTCACATGAAGGAAACCTAAAGAAGTAAGTGCCTTACAAGCCCGCAGACCTGCAAGGAGGAATCCCCCAAGATCTCTCACATGAAGGAAACCCAAAGAAGTAGACTCCACATAGTCGGATTGGAAAGCAACTTTATAGGCACACCTACAAAGCAACATGTTTACCCATAGATAAAACTTGTCAGAAAACAAAAAACAACCACATAGGAAAACAAGCAAATGGTCTCACAGACAGTCAACAAATTGGAGGGATTTCAAAGGCGTCCCTTGGGAACCATTCAAAAAAAGAGGGGTCCACTCAAGGGACACACTATTTGAAAAGCAAGGTCTAGTTAGGCTTCCCCCAAGCTAGACACAAATGATTTCATTCAAGAGAAAAGCTTTCAAAGGGGGTCCCTCGGAAACCCTTCAAAAGAAAATAGGGGTCCACTCAAGGGACTCTTCGTTTGAAAGATGTGAAGTAAGAGAGGGGGTCCTTAGAAGGACACACATCTCCAGAACAAGTTATCACTGCCCCCAACATACAGGGAGGAGAACCATGCAAGATACTTAGAACATACAGGATAGAGGTAGACCTTAATATCACTTGTCATTTGAAAAAGAGGTAGGTGCATCAAAAAATAAATGAGTGATGGCACCCGAATCATGAAGCTATTGTATTTTATCCTTCAAGGCTTTACATTCACTAGTGGAATGACCAAGCACTCGATGGTATGCATAGAAATAATGTTTTTCTTTATCATGTTCATGAGATTTCTTGTGTGTAGGAGGAAGAGTAATTAAGCGGGCTTTTAAAAGCTGCAACAAAATGCACTCTTGCTTAGATAAAGAATGAAGAGCAGTAAGCAACCCTTTCTCTCGTGGAGAAAAGTTTGACTGCTCACAAGAAGAAGGCACAAAGATAGAAGACAAAGGAGGATGGACCAATCTACGAGAATGAGGTTGAGTGGAATTCATGTCGCCATTCAATCGTGGTTTTTGTTTAGATTGTTCATTTGAGAAACCAAGCCCCAAATTATGCCTATGGGGTGTGAATTCTATAGGGACCCAAATTCCTTGTTCGTCACGCCCACAACCTTTACACTCATAGCCATATTTAGAGACAAGCTTAAAGCCAAGGCCATAACATGTTTGCAAATCTTGAGAAGGAGGAGGATCTTCATAGAGAACATTGTTTCAGCAATGGCGATCACACTCCTCTATGGGATCACCATCGTCCTTTTTAACATGACTTCCAACATCATCCTCTTTAGGAGAAGCGTAATCATCTTCCTCAAAAGGAGGATCACAACTAAGAACATTATAATTTTCATCCACATTATCCTGCGATACAAAAGAATGATCATCTTTGATAGCGGGTTTGGATGATGTTATTAGAAGGTTCAAGTGGATCAGGTCGACTTTATGTTCCCCACTAAAGGAATCTGTAAAGTCTAGAGAACCCCAATCATCACCAAGACATGCATTCTCTTGAGAAGAGGTAGAAGGAGCAAACTTAATATTTCTTGCATCAAAAGGATCTTCTTTAGGGACATCTATCTTGAGAGTATCCTTTGTAGTAGGTACTATTGGAGTAAGCATCGACACATTGGAAGACTCTGAAGGGATAAGAGTAGGCATAACTAAAACTTGACCAACAACTCCCATCTCACACAAGTGAATATCATCAGGATTAGCCTTGACTATGACTACTCGGTTGTTGCAAAGAAAATTAATAGATTTATGCAAGGTAGACGAGACTGCACCTAGAGCATGAATCCATGACCTACCAAGAAGAAGGCTATATGGTAACTTTTCTGACATAACATATACAAGGGTGGGTACGGTAATGGGTCCCAACCTCAAAGGAAAAACTATCGTGCCTAGGGCCTATCGACTGACATTATCAAACCCACAAATGTCAACAAAAGAATCATTAAGAGAAGATGAATAAATATTAATCTTAGGCAATATATCAATGCTACATACATTGAGCACCGAACCGATGTCAATGAGAGTACATCTACTGCCGATATTATTAATGTTGACTATAATCATTAGAGGATCCACTTGCTTCTGTACTTCCGAAGGCGAGAGTTCCTATGGATAGAATGTAATATTTAGTGAATCTGCATGAATATAAGCTATCAACACATCACCATCTGTCAGCCTAGCAAAAGGAGGCAAGAGGATCTTTTGCAAGGCTTCCTAAAGCATACCTTGGTAAACCGGATTAGACTGAAGCAAGTCCCACAGTGAGATCTTAGCCAGAGTAACTCGAAGTTGCTTGACAAGATCGTAACCATCGGGTGCTTTAGTTGTAGGTTTAGGTGCTTGAGAAAATCTTGGTTGTTTATTCATTCTATTCTCAAAAGTATGGGCTACCGCTCTATAAGAGGGAGCCTTACAAAGATCAAGAGAATCACTATCAAATGGGACACTGTCAATAGAACAAATCATTTTAGGAGGACTAGCTGGAGTTAGGTAAATGACCTATCTCTTACGCCTTTGAGGGGCAGCAGAGACAGATTATATTTACAGATTCATCACAACTAGCGGAATAATTATTTGATGACATATTCTCAACATCGATCCAAGGAGGACCAGATGTGGAAGGAGGTTCATCATTCGCCAATGCATCATCTCTAGAAGAGAGTGCATTGGAATGAAGAGAAGGTAGAGTAATGTTAAGAAAGGTATCAATGATTTCATCTTCTTGCAACAAGATATCCTTCAAAGCAAGAGGAATCTCATGAGAAGGATCAAAGACACCAAGTGACATGGGCAAAGCCAAGTCACTATCACATGCATGAAATGGAACATCATTAACACTTTGAATAGCTGATAAAAGAAGATATTAAATTAATTTTGGTGACAAAACTAAGAAAAATAAAAAATCTAGATTTTCTAAATTTTTTTCGGTATTTTCTGGGTTCTAGTAATTTGCATTTTCGGAGGTCTTCAGAGCAAAATTTGAGGTTGGAACTTGCGTCGGTCCTTAAAATTCAATAGTTGAAAGCATACTATTTTAGGGTTTGAACTAGTTCTCTTAGAGACCTTTCCAATGGTGTAAATAGTTCTGAATTCTGAGCACCAAGTCAAAAGTTATGACCTTGCCAAGTAGGGGTAAATAAATTCCTATTTTTTTGAAAAATACTGTTCTTCACGCCATGTTCACCAAAATGTAGAGAAGGGGGATTCGATACTCACAAGTTCTCTTCATTCAAAGATCCTCACGGTGCAAATTTCCCTAAGCTACCTCAAGGAATAACATCGAGGGCTTTAGAACCAGAAAGAGCAGGTCACAAATATTCTCTAGAAAAATTGACAAGCTCTCGGCCAAATGAAGTCAATGTGGGATACAAACGATAGCACGGTGCATTGGCGTCTCGTACGGATCAGAAAGTGAGTTTATCACAGAAAATGACAAAGTGGCCACTTCTACTCTAATTGCTAAGAAATCTTGGAACATGAGAAAGCAACAAAATATAACAAAACTGAAATAAAGTGAAATAGATGATGAAGTGAATAAGAGATAGAAAGGAAATGCTTACAGCCACGCAAGTGATGAAACTTCTAGCACGTGAATATCTTCAATACCTACATGCATAATATCAGGAGAAATTGTTGGGGCTGTATAGGGATTTTCCTAGTCAAACCCTTGTTTTGGTGTTCCCACCTCCACGGACAACCAGAAAGATAGAGAGAGAAATGAATTGAAATGGATAAAGCGTGTGTGAAAGAAAAACCCACTTCAGGAGTAGAATCCGCACCACCAAGTATGAGTGATAAAAGCAATCCCCGCTAAAGGAGGAGAACCCGTATCACAGAGTGTAGGTGATAAAAGCAATCCTCGCTCAAGGAGGAGAACCCGTATCACGAAGTAAAGATGCAATAGATAGGGGATGTGTGAAATCCCAAGATTCTCAAGGGCACAAGACAAGGGAGATAGAGTTGCAAGGCTTAAGGAATCCAAATGGAGAGAGCAATAGAGCTACAAGTACCAAGAGTGTTGTAAGGAGAGAAGCCAAGAGAGATTGAAAGTGCTACTGTAACAAGCTGTAAGGAGCTGTGCAAGCAAGATAACAAGAGAAAGAGAGGAGGAAAAGGTAGAAGCCAAAGTTGGAGAGAAGCTAGAAAGATTCAGAGAGAGAAAATAAGGTGAAAAGATAACATTTAAAAAGGGAAGAGAAGCAAAAGGAAGCTTCTCGGGTGGTTACAAGGCATCTTGAGCTGTTAGCACCAACCAAAGGAGATGACAAGTGGAAAACATGCTCAGAGGTGATCGTTTGAACGTTGAAATGTCGCAGGATACTAGTGCGGTGCACAGATGTTTTTGTGGCGCGCTAGTGTCCAGACACGTTGCGCTACAAAATGACACGAATGGGAAAAAACACAAAGTTCAATGCAAAGTTGATGCGTGAGGGTAGCAGCTGAAAAGGGGTGTTGGACATCCTAAGAAGGGAAAAAGGATGATGCAGGGGCCAAAGTGAGCCTAGTCAAGATGCTAAGGGAGTGGACACTAAAGTAGATGCAAGAATGTATGTGAAATTGTAAGGGGTGCAATTTTACGACATTACAATATGATATATACATATATCCATATGTATACATGTATCGATACACACGTATATTTGGAAAATGGACATGTCCATATGCATGTATTGATATATGTACACATACATATACATGCACATAGAGGAATATATATATGTATATATATGTACACAATCAATGTTAACTTGGTTGTATTGAATTGTATATCGAATGTATACATACTTTATTGGCATAAGATAAATATATATATATTAACATATATGTCTACATTATATATATATGAGTTGATATACGTATATATATGTATATGTAAATATATGGATATATATTTATATATGACTATATGCTTAGAGATCAATTTATTTAAGCAATGCTTAGAAGCCGATTTATTACATGGACATAGGCCAATTTGTATGCAACATATACAAGCATTGTAAAGGCCAAATATAATGTATATTGACAATGAATTAAGATTGAACTATATGCAATATATAGTGTAGTAAATAAGTCGATATGGAGAGTTTGACTTAGTTGATGCTTTGAGATAGAACATCCTTGATGAAGTAAACAACAATTATTTGGGACAACTTATCATATGGCGATGGAATGATTACCAAACAGAAAATAAAGTGAAACACATGATAAAAGGATAAGTGACAACAAGGTAAGGAAATGGTCAAAGTGTCACTTATGTGCAAGGCGACTCATCATTCCTTTATTTTCTACTGAGCACAGAATTAGTCAACTATATGTAGGTGTTACATTTTAAATGTTGATTGATTCAACAAGTAAAGTTACACCAAACTGTAGGGAGATGGATAATTGCTTGGCGCCATATTATGAAGTTCTTAATGCTGTAGATGTCCATTCTAGGAACAATTCAAAAGTCACCATTTGATCATGTGCAAATTGAAAGTCATAAGCTACTGTCAAACTTAGAGGTCGACCTGTAGCTTAATGTGCTGAGTAAACTCTTTATTTGCTACCACCTTTTTTCCAAGTGAAGTGAGTCGACTTGCATGGATATTGTTGTCGATTTACGTGCATTTTCTGTAGGTTGTGTAGTCTCTTTTTTGTTGTATAAAAAGAGAGGTAGAGCTCTCATTTGGGATGCATTTTATTCCATTCTATTTTTCATTTTCTAATCTACAATATTTTGTTGTATTTTGAGTGAGCTTTGAGCATTTTGTGAGAGCATTTCATCATTTTGAGAGAAGCATATTATTCATTTGTGAGAGATTTTATTGAGGCATTGCTTGTGAGGTCAAGCAAAGCTAGTTGCTGTTATTGGAAAGTTGTGCAACAAAAATTCAATTGGACAAGCGTATTACAGGCATGAGGATAATCTTCCTTTATTTGTCTTTGTTTATAACAGATTGATTCTTGAGTGTTTAATTGATCTATTGAGATTACTTGCATTAGGGAAAGATAGAATTTGCTTTGAAAGGTAAATAGAAGCTGATTATGCTGTTTGTGAAGTGATTGTAATTACTCGATATTAGAAGGGTTTGTTTGTCATAGGTATTGTTATATTAGATGTGATTAAACAAGGGTAGCTTAAGGGTTACTCATAACTAAGTTATTTGATTATACTAGATAGCTAGTGGATTACTCCTGGGATTGTTTGTCCATTAAAGGGAGGGAACTTTACATATGCTTTATGAGTAGAAATACCCTAGAGTATGTAAGATAAATGATAGGTTAATTCTGGGGTTAAAGATTTCCCATGGGAGGGATTACCTATGCATAGATTATAGTGGCCTTAAGTCAAAACGATCTTAACTAGTGTAAGTGAATAAATGACCATCACTCGAAGTACTGAGTGAGAAAAATTTAGCCAAAGTAGTGTGATTGCCTTTGGCTCCACTTTTAGTTCACTGTGCCCATGTAGTGCATGCTAGTTGTAGATTGTAGGATTACAAGTTCTAGTTATGTAGGGCACAATACTAAGCTCAATGTGGTTGTCGCACGAGGTTACTCCACCAATCTCTTCATTGAAGGGTAGGAACATCTATCATATGATAGATGTGTAGGGGACCGTATATGAGTCCGTGGTTGGTGAAAGAGTACTTGAGTGATGCTTCTCCTCCTTAGTAGGAGACAAAAGACCAAGGTTTTGAAAGGTGGATCTTGAACCATCTATATCGATTGCTTTGAAGCTCAGTTGAGCTATGTATGTACTTGTACACATTCTTGGAATATTGTAAATTGTGAAATTAGTATATTGAAATGGAATCCTTGTTGTATATTGTTATGGATTCTATGTTCATTTGTTCTCAATAAAGAAAATAATTTTTTTCTTGCAATGGCTTGTTACATATTTTATTTACTCACAAAGTGAAAACTTAGGAAAAATTTACTTTAGTGAATGGTTGGAATGTTACATGTGGTATCAAAGCTACCAGGTTTAGCTCTAAAACCTATGATCTCATCATACTTTCCGTCCAACGTTATCTAATATTTGAAAATTCTTGTGCCAGGATGGTGCGTCTTAGGTTAATAGCTAGAAAGTCTATACTCGGAAACAAGCGTTACCTCAAGGCCAAGAAGGAAAGAGAAGCCATCACTAGAACAATTGAGGGTACTAACTATGACAATTCCATTTGGTTAAGCAACACTGAAACATTCAGTCACACACTTTCTCGGATCAGTGATGTGAAGAGAAAGATGGAGATGGAGGCCAAGTACAACTACCTACCTTCCATCTCACCAAAGAAGTCTGAGTCATTATCACTTTCTAGGGATATTCCATCAGAAGGAAGTATTAGTCTGAAATTTATCTTTAGGGACCCTAGAGTTCTTCCAATGACGAAAGTAATTATAATTTCCTCAAGTAACGAGTCCAAGGGTCATGTGCCTCACAACTATGTATCGGATGACAAATCCTAAGGCTATTATCTATTTTTGGATAGGTATGAACAAATGAGAGATGATAAACAATCTCAATATGTAGGATATACTCCATTAAGTTATGTGTCAGAGAGTGAATCTAAGGGATACTCTCCACTCGACTATCTGAATAGTCACTCCATGTAATCAAAAGGATATTAAAATCCTTGAGGAATGAATAAAATCACGTGTTTATCGAAAGCGTGTGCTTAAGTATTATGTGGAATTCTTTATGTGCGGTTGATAGCTCATTTTAATGTTTTCCATAAGATAGTTGATAACATAATTAAATAAAAAATGGATAAACATTCAGGTAAAATATGTTCTTGTGAAGATGGTGAGGACACAAACCAATCCTAGCAGAAGCCATGAAGTTGGGTAAGGACCAATAGGAGTTGAAGCTAGACTAGACCAATTCTTAACAAGGTTGGAAAACCTTGAACAAGAAAGGGTAAAGGGTAGGGTTGAGAAGGAAGTTCCCAATGAGCACGAGGGAGAAAAATCTTCTTACGAACATGATCAAACTCATGATCATGAGAGAGAGAAATCACCTACCCTATTTGATGAAACAAATAAGAAGTGTATGGCTTCTGAACTTTCTAGAGATATGAAGAAAATTACCCCACCCAAGTTTGAGGGAAGCACCAGTGGTGACGAAGCTGAGGCTTGGTTAGTCCAAATGGAGAAGTATTTTGAGATTTGAAATTATACTGAGGTCACCAAAGCCACATGGGGCACATACCAGTTAGCAGGAGAAGCCTCTAACTGGTGGATGAATAAGAAGATGGAAACTCAATATTAACTCATGGAAACTGACGTGGAGTGAATTTGTTGAGATTTTCCATAAGAGATGGTTTCCCCAGCTCTATTTTGACCAAAAACTCAAAGATTTTTAGAGTTTGAGACAAGGTAATATGACTGTCAATGAGTATTGGGAGAAGTTTACCCGTCTACTTCGTTATGTCCCTATGTACCATAAAGATGAACGCTTCTGCATAAGAAAGTTTATCATGGGACTTAACAGTCAGATCAAAAGAGAGGTGGATGTGCACAGTCCAACAACTATGGATCTTGTGTATGAGAAAGTGGTTAAACAAGAGAAAAATATCAAGACTATCTCCACCCATCAAGAAAAAAAAGATCGAAAGAAGATATTTTTTTAGCCAAAGAGAATATTGCTCATATATATTTATATTTTATAAAATAATGTGTACATATCAGTTTGACAGGCTCTTCATAGCTAGGTTTCCATTGAGTACATTTTCCAAAATAACAAAATTTAGATCCTTTTTAGCATATCGCAAATCCCTCCTATTCAGCTGCAAAACACAAAGCACATTGTTTGCATAAAATCTTCCCTCCACTGATGCCACCCTTGGATGCTTGAGTGTGTAGCCTGAACTGGTTTGTACCACCATTTCCACGTATAACTGCAACATTATTGGCGAGACCTAACACTGTAATAGTGTGAGGATTGGCCTAATTGTTCATTACCGACGAGACCTTATTCACTGTCCCCTCGATGGACTAATATTTCTTTATGGATGGGTGTTAAAGTATTCTATCAGTGGGAAATGGTAACTTCGGAAAGAATCTCATAGCTGTCTCTTCGACAACCTGATACAAAGTCAAGATCCTTCATCAGTGTGACATAGTGGTGTCGAAGGGAGTCATCATAGAGTCTCCCCTATGCCTCGATAGACTATCTGAGTTTCATTATCGGTGAGAGTTGTTCACTTCGACAGGAGGATTCTTTGTGTCTCTCTGATACACCGATGAAAATGTATCAGGGATACTTTGTGTTGTTTCCAAGACTTTAAGTCATGTCTCTTCGACATGCCAATGAGAGGATGGGCGCTCTTGTCAGTGAGAGTGGTAGTCTTCGTCGGGACTAGATGAGCAGTCTCTTTGACAAGCCAATTGAAGCCACATCAACGAGACAAGTAGCAGTTGGTGGGACTTAGAGTGAGGTCTCCCTGATAATCTAATTGGATGTATCTTTGTCAGTGGGACCTTGTGACTTCGGCGGGACTCTAAAGCTTGTCTCCTCGATGGGCCGATAGTGTTGATCAATGCAACTCACTATCCCATGGTGCCTTGGTGGGTCTTGTTGATGTATGTTGAAAATGTGCATTTTTCCTTCATTGGTGTGATAGGGTGGTGTCAAAGGGAGCCATGATAGAGTCTCCCCGATGCCCCAATAGACTTGTCTGAGTTTCATTGTTTGTGAGAGTTGGTTACTTCGACTAGAGTCATCTTTGTGTCTTTTTGATACATTGATGAAAGTGTATACCGTACCTACAAAACATAAAGCACATCATTAGCATAAAATATTCCCTTCGCTGATGCCACCCCTGGATGCTTGAGTGTGTAGCCTTAACTTCTTTGAACCACCATTGCCACATATAACTGCAACAATATCGGTGAGACCTATCACATAACAATGTGGGGATTGTCCTGATTGTTCATTATCGGCGAGACCTTATTCACTGTCCCCTCAATGGACCAATATTCTTTATGGTTGGGTGTTAAGTATTCTATCGGTGGGAGATGGTAACTTCGGCAGGAGTCTCATAGCTGTCTCTTCGACATCCCGATACAGATTCAATCTACCCTTCATCAGTGTGATAGGGTGGTGTCGAAGGGAGTCATCATAGAGTCTCCCCAATGCCCCAATAGACTGTCTAAGTTTCATTGTCGGTGAGATTTGGTCACTTCGACATGAGTCTTCTTTGTGTCTCTCTAATCCACCATTGAAAATGTATCAGGGTGAATTTGTGTTGTCGCCGAGACTTTGAGTCATGTCTCTTTGTGTCTTCTTTGTGTCTCTCCAATACACCGATGAAAATGTATCAGGGTGACTTTGAGTCTTCTCTGTGTCTCTTCGATACACCGATGAAAATGTATTAGGGTGACTTTGTGTTGTCACCAAGATCGGAAGAATATTGCGGGAGTTCAAGACAAGCCCACTCCAAAGAAGGTGGAAGTTGTGAAAAATGTACCCAAGAAAGGGGAAAAAGGATCCCATAATGGTGGAAAAAAATAAAAAAGGGAACGTAAGAGGAATGGTTCTAGTAGTGGGAATACCAACAATACTGGTGGAAACACTAGTAAATTTGGAGAACCTACAAGGAAGAAAGGACTAAATACTGGATGCTTTACATGTGGAGAAGACCACTATGCTAGAGAATGTCCCAATAGGTCATCCAGGTCACGACCTTATGTTAATCCACTACCTACCCAACAAGCGATGTTCCAACAAAAGATACATGCAGTTGTGGACAATTGCTAGGAAGAGTATCAAGTGACTCCAATTGAAACTCCAGGTATTTTGTTTAGCTTACCCATTTATGTACTTATAGATATTGGTGCAACTAAGAATTTTACTTCACCTAGAATGGCTAAGCAATTATCTATAAAGGTTGGATACATGACAATGTCCTGGGATGTAGAGTATGCAAACCAGACAAGAGAAAAGGTGGAACAATGTTTGTTTGAGGATAGGATAGAGCTACCTTGTTTTTCTATAGAAGTGAACCTGTATGTCGCGCCTTTAGGATCTTATAATGTTATCCTTATGAATTGGATATGGAGACATAGGGCTAAGATAAATTTCCATGCTAAAACTATAGAATTCCTAGATGATCTTGGTAACCAAGTGAAGTTTCAAGGGATACTTAGAGAGGTCAAGATTTGTCAAATCTCTACAATGCAACTATTAAGGGCTAAGAAGAAAGGGTGCAAGCTCTTTACAGTCAAGATAGAAGAACTTGAAGAGAACCTTGACAACTTTGGGTCACAAAACTTCCAAGAGATGGAAGAGGGTGAAATGGATGAGATAGGAATGTTATATATGGAGAGATATCCTATATTGAGAAAATTTTCAGATGTGTTTCCAGATGAATTACCTGGGTTGCCACCGAAAAGGATATTTGACTTCTCTATAGATATAGTTCCAGGGTCTAAACCTATTTCCAAGGTACCATATAGGATGACAACAACCAAGCTAATGGAGCTTAAGGCACAACTGGATGAACTATTTTGTAAAGGGTTGATAAGACCAAGTGTGTTACCTTGGGGGGCACCAGTTATCTTTGTGAAAAATAAGGATGGTACTTTACATTTGTGCATCAATTATCACATGCTTAACAAAGCTACATTAAAGAACAAGTATCTGTTGCCGCATAGTGATGATCTTTTTGATCAAATGCGGGGAGCTACCATATTCTCTAAGATAGATATGATATTTGGATACCATCAATTGAAAATTAAGGATGGAGACATCTTTAAGACTACATTCAAAACCAGATATGGAAACTATGAGTTTACAATTCTACCCTTTGGTTTAACAAATCCACCTACAAAATTTTATGAACCTGATGAAAAATGTATTTAGGGATTGCATAGATAAGTTTGTCTTGGTTTTCCTATATGATATCCTATTCTATTCTAAGGATGAGGAGGATCGTTGCAAACATTTAGAGATAGTCCTACATTGATTAAGAGAACATAAGTTGTATGGTAAACTCTCTAAGTGTACCTTCTTTAGAGAAGAGTGCACTATCTCGGGCATGTGCTCTCAACTGATGGAATCTCAATTGATCCAACTAAGATCAAGGTGGTGCTGGAATGGCCAATACCCAAGAATGTATCAGAGGTTAGAAGTTTCATAGGTCTAGCAAGGTATTATAGAAAGTTTGTTGTAAAATTCTCCAAGATCACCTTTTCGATTACTTCCTTACAAATAAAAGGGAAGAAATTTGAATGGACAAAGAAGTGACAAGAAGACTTTGACCTACTCAAGAGAAATTGACTACTGCACCGATCTTGAAAGTACCAGATCCTGAGGGTAACTTTATTGTTATCACTGATCCATCTGAGGCAGGCTTAGGGGGTGTGTTAATGCAAGATGGGAAATTAATTGCATACAAATCAAGAAAGTTGAAACCTTATGAGTAGAATTATGCATCACATGATTTGGAGTTAGCAGCTGACATGGTTCACGCACTGCAAATGTGGAGGAATTACTTATTGGGGAAACCATTTGAGATGAAAAATGATCATCATGGGTTGAAGTATTTATTCACTCAAACTAATATAAATGATAGGCATAGAAGATGGTTAGAGTTAATAACTGATTATGACTTCAACATTAGTTATATCAAAGGAAAGGAGAATCAGGTTGCCAATGCCTTGAGTTGAAGGCATCATATTGCTTCAATAGTGACGATTCAAACTGATTTTAAAGGTCAAGTGTTGCAGAAATGAAAAGAGGATGAGTATTACTTGCAAGTCAAGAAAGAACTCACAAGCAATCCACAAGATACTAGGTATGAAGGTTTTCATTTTGAGCCTAATGGACTACTTAGATATAAGGGGAGAATGTATGTATCGGATGTATAAGAGTTAAGGAATCTGGTATGGAAGAAGTACATGAATCACCGTACTCTAGACACCCTTGTGTGACCAAAAATGATGGTAAATGTGAAGCCGTTATATTTTTGAAAGGGTATGAAAGGGGATGCTGCCATATTTGTGGCTAGGTGTCTTGAATGTCAAAGGGTGAAAGCAAAACATCATCATCCTACAGGATTGTTATACCCACATGATATACCAGAGAGGAAGTGACAAGTCATAAGTATGGACTTTGTGCAAGGGTTGCCTATGTCAAGGAATAAGCACAATTCCATTCATGTGGTTGTAGTAAGCTTACCAAAGTAGAAAATTTCTTACCTAGGAATCTAACTGATGGAGCACCTATCATAGAAAGGAAATTTGTGCAAGAAGTGTTTAGGTTGCATGGGATTCCTGAGAAGATTGTCTCAGATAGGGATGCATGAGTCACTTCTAGGTTTTGGAAAACCTTGTTTTTTGCACTAGGGATTCAATTGAATATTAGCTCAGCATATCATCCAAAAATGGATGGGAAAATTAAAAGGGTGAATTACGTATTGGAGGACCTACTTAGAATGTATTGCATGGACCAGTAGTACAAGTGGGAAGACTACTTTCCTTTAGTGGAGTTTGTTTACAACAATTCTTACCATTCTGTGATAAAGATGGATCCTTTCGAAGTGTTATATGATCGAAAGTGTCAAAATCCCATTAGTTGGGAAAAAAATTGAGGATAGAGTGAGTCTTGGGCTAGAAATGTTGGCAAAAATGGAGGAGCAAGTTAAGATTGTTAAGCAAAGGTTGGCTGAAGCTAACTACTGACACAAAAGTTAGGCTAATACTAAAAGAGTGCCCCACAATTTTTTCGTAGGTGACAAGGTGTTGTTGAGAGTGAAACCTCACAAAATCTCCATTAAATTTGGAAAGTATTCCAAGTTAGCCCCACGCTATATAAGACCTTTTAAGATTCTAGAGGAAGTGAATCCGGTAGCTTATCAAATTGTGTTGCCACCAGCTCTTTCCTGGATACATAAGGTCTTCCATGTGTCCTACCTTAAGAAGTATATACCAGGTGATAATCATGTGATTGATTGGAATGCTTTATAGGTATAGGACCTCAGAGTGGTAACACTCAAGCCCGTCAAAGTGCTTGGAACACGTAAGCTTCACTTGCGTAATAGGGAGGTTTTGTAGTGCAAAGTCCAATGGGATCAATATGCGGAAGACTCAGCCACTTGGGAAGACTATGCTAAGATTCAACAAAAAATTTCTCATGTTTTAGATGCATTTGAGTGTACTTAAAAAGAAATATGTTGTTTGTGTGTTTTTTTTATGTTGCTACATAAGATCATTAGGGATGATGATTCACAAGGGGGGAGTATGTTACACCCCAATTGTGTATTTACTATTTACTATTACTAGGTAGGGTGAATGTGAATGTAATTTTAATTCTGAAGGTGAATACATTGTGCTTGCACTTTGTTATCAATGAGTTATGAATGAATACTATCTCATTTAATGATATGTGAAGAAAAACATATATGCGAAATGGATGGTTATTGAATTATGTGTAATGCATATTTTGTGAACAACTGACTACCGTGGGAATGTGTTAGTTGGATGCAGGTATATGTTCTGTAGTACCCCTCCATTTATGCTTATGCTTTCTGTTGATACTTTTTCATACTGTTAGACCTATGATGTTTTGTTGGATACTTTGATCGCTGGTTTTGAGCGATGGTGGATTATTCTGTGACATGATGTTACTTGTTTGATGATTATTGTTTTCAGACATGATATGATTTAGTGTAGATGTTTACTTTCAGTTGTTTATGGATATGCACATGCTTATGATGGACTAACAATATTTATTGAGTCAGTTTTCTGTGAGTGTATTGGTGTGGAGAACAGAATCGTATCACTCACTTGCAAGTGCCCTGCGATATCTGTGATTTTCTCCGCACGGTGTGTCTGTTTTAATGCTTTATATATATATATACATGTATGCACGTTATTTGCTTGGTTGCAGGAATTGCAGGTACATGACACTGACTCCACCTGTGAAATCAGGTCTGAGCGTGTCAAGACTCAATGGAAAATGTTGAACGGGAGATAGTAGTTAGGTTTATCCTAGTCCAGTCTCTAACCTTAGTATTAGTACATTGTCAGTTTTCAATTTTGAGTCATAGGTTGTAATGTGTTTCTGTTGGCTAAATCATTTTTTTGAAAAGGTAAATTTGCTTATGTTTTAATGTTTGTTATTGTGTTTTATTTATTGTTATAAAATTAATATTTAAATATGATTGAAATTTATTTACTTGGTTATTTAATACATTAGCTAGTTTATTTAGTTAAATAGTTGGTCTTAAAAGGATTTAACTATTTAATTAAATTAATTAATTAATTAGATTAAATTATTAAGTGCATAAATTATATTTTATTTAAATGTATTAGAAAATTAGAAAATAAATTAAAATTAAGATGCATGTGAATTAGAAAGTAAAATATAATTTAAATAAAATGCATGTGGTTTGAAGATTTGATTTTCAAATTTCAAATTTAAATAAATAATTATTGCATGCAAAAAAATTAATTGGCAAAATTTGCCGAGAAAGAGAAGATATTTTGATAACCTCTTCTCGACAAGTGTGCCAGTGCTTTTATAAGGTTGTTGGAATTTGGTTACGGAGAGGTTATTGTGGATCTCGGGAAAATTGACAGAGGCTATTCAATTTCCTCACGGGGAAATTATCAGGGCACTTGTTAAAAAAAAAAATCCTTTGACTGTGAATTTTCTGGTAATATTCTTAAGAATTTGTTACCTCTCTGGGGTTGTTATTTTCTTGTGGAAGTTATCTTGTCTGGAAGATTTGTTTGTTTGGAAATCTTGTGGATCTCGGGATTTTCTTGGAGAAGCTTTTGGGATTTTCAACAGGCAGAGGTTACACTTCAACATACAGATCTTCAAGCACAGGGTTTTAGGTATTCCTCTTGTTTTTCATTGATTTCTTTTGTTTTTAAAAAAAAAAAACTCTCTGTTAGCTATTTGAGATTCAAGAATTCAAGAATTTGGAAAATATTGAAGAAAAATTTAAAAGAAACAGATTAATACTCTGTGTGTATAGAAACATATTTGTTTTAGATATTTTGAGAAAATAAATTTCTGGAAAATTATGCTGAAAAAGAATTGTTTTTCTTTTGAAAACTACTGTTATTATTCTGTATTTTCATATTCTGAAAATCAATTTTATCAGAAAGAAAATATTATTTCCAATTTCTGTGTACAGAAACAGTGATATTTGTTACTGTATATATATATATACACATAAATATATATAATATCTATATATATTTATGCATATATATATATACATATATAAAATGGTGAATTATTTTATTGATTGTTAAAAGTAAACCGTACGGAAGTCGTAGCGAATTCCGTCATTTAAAAGAATTGGAAATTCGCAGGTCGAAATCCGTGTTTTTACCAGGGTTTTTATTTGTTAAATTTTATTTTTTTACTGTGGATTTATTGTTATAATGGAGGCGTGGGGTTTGCCCACAGCCGTCCCATATGGGGGCGACGGCTGTGAGGCAGCCGACGCCACCCTTACGGGCAGCGGCGGCTGTCTCACCACCGCCTCCCCATACAGGGTAGGCTGTGGACAACCACCACTGTATGTTTGTTTTGTTTTGTTTTTTTTTAAAAAAACCTACTCTGTATACTATGGAAAATAAACGAAAATTAAAACCAAACGAAATTCATATGTGTATTGAATTAAATTCGATTTTACAGATTTCAATGCGGATTTATTCCATACTATTTATTTAATCCGAATTAACTGTATTTTAAATTGGTGAATTATAATATTGTATAAGAAATGTTTGTACTTCATTATATCTTGAATGGAAAATTTATCTTTATGCAATGTTATCTTTATGTTATGAATTATTAAGTGCAATGCGAAGTACTTAAGTCGCTTAAGGAAAACTCAAAGTAGTGTAACGTCGTTTAACCTAAGAATGTATGCAACTAATTAACATAATATTAATACTTAAAAAAAAAAAATTATTATATTTTTATATTCACTTTTGCAACATTCTTAGGTTATTTAGACGGGGCATTACATGTTCAATCCTCCAAGTGAAGGGGAAGTATCACTCAAGAGAAGATCTTGGTCAGGTAACCAGTAATATAACCTATCTCAGCTTACACACACTCATAGTAGTATGGTTGAGTCAAATTATTATGTTGGGAGTTGGTAAGTCATCCTTAGTTTGATGTGTCTACATTAGCAAGGGTCTTGATTACTATTGAGTGCATTATTGGGTGATGTTTATTTATTTGAGCTTGTGAGTTCTTCCCTTTATTACTATTCTTGTATTGATAAGTTAAATACACGTGGAATGTATGTATATGTATACATAAGCATGTCGATGATAGACCATACGCATGAAGGAACACGTACATGAGGGTACATAGGTAGACATACCTATGCACACTTATGAATGGGTTGATTATGCACATAAAACTATTAAATGGACCTTATGACATGTATATGTATATGTATAAATATAACACACGTAGATACCTATCAATACGATAATAATTGTGTATGATTTTGGTGTGCAATCAAATGTGTATATATATATGTATATATGATATATACATATATCCATATGTATACATGTATCGATACACATGTATGTTTGGAAAACAGACATGCCCATACGTATGTATTAATATATGTACACATACGTATACATGTACATAGAGGAATATATATATATACATATATATATATATATACATATATACATATATATATACATATATATATATACATATATATATATATATACATATATATATATGTAAACAATTGATGTAATTGTCATTACTATGAGAATGTTAACTTGGTTGTATTGAATTGTATATCGAATGTATACATACTTTATTGGCATAAGATAAATAAATATATATATATATATATATGAGAATATATGGATATATATTTATATATGACTATATGCTTAGAGATCGAGTTATTTAAGCAATTCTTAGAGGCAGATTTATTACATGGACATAGGTCGATTTGTATGCAACATATACAAGCATTGTAAAGGCCAAATATAATGTATATTAGCAATGAATTAAGATCAAACTATATGCAATATATAATGCAACAAATAAGTCAATATGGAGAGTTTGACTTAGTCGATGCTTTGAGATAGAAAATCCTTGACTAAGTAAACAACAATTACTTGGGATGCCTTATCATATGGTAATGGAATAATTACCAAACAATAAATGAAGTGAAACACATGATAAAAGGATAAGTGACAGCAAGGTAAGGAAATGGTCAAAGCGTCACTTATGTGCAAGGTGACTCATCATTCATTTGTCTTCTACTGAGCATAGACTTAGTCGACTATATGCAGTTGTTACATTTTAAATGTTGACTGATTGAATAAGTAAAATTTGCACCAAAATGTAGGGAGATGGCTGCTTGCTTGACACCATATTATGAAGTTCTTAATGCTATAGATGTCCATTATGGGAATAATTTGAATGTCACTATTTGATCATGTGCAGATTGAAATAGTCATAAGCTACTGTCAAACTTAGAGGTCAACCCGTAGCTTAATATGCTGAGTAAACTCTTTATTTGCTGCCACCTTTTTGCCAAGTGAAGTGATTCAACTTGCATGGATACTGCAATCGATTTACATTCTATTTTTGTAGGCTTTGTAGTCTCATTTATACTATATAAATAGAGAGGTATAGCTCTCATTTGGGATGTATTCTATTCCATTCTACTCTGCATTTTCTAATCTGCAATATTTTGCTATATTTTGAGTGAGCTTTGAGCATTTTGTGAGAGCATTTCATCATTTTGAGAGAAGATTATTATTCATTTGTGAGAGAGGTTTTATTGAGGCATTGCTTGTGAGGTAAGTAAAGCTAGTTGTTGTTATTGGAAAGTTGTGCAACGAACAGTCAATTGGACAAGCATATTACATGCATGAGATAATCTTCCTTTATTTGTATTTTTTTATAAAAGATTAATAATTCTTGAGTGTTTAATTGATCTATTGAGATTAATTGCATTAGGGAAAGATATCATTTTCTTTGAAAGGTAAATAGAAGCTGATTATGTTGTTTGTGAAGTGCTTGTAATTACTCCATATTAGGAGTGTCTGTTTGTCATAGGTATTGTTAAACTAGATATGATTAAACAAGGGTAGCCTAAGGGTTAATCATAAATAAGTTATTTTATTATACTAGATAGCTAGTGGGTTACTCCTGGGATTATTTTTCCATTTAAGGGAGCAAACTTTTATGTATGATTTATGAGTAGAAATACCCTAGATTATGTAAGATAAATGATAGGTTAATTTTGGGGTTAAATATTTCCCATGCGAGGGATTATCTATGCATATATTATAGTAGCCTTAATTCAAAATGAGCTTAAGTAGTGTAAGTGAATAAATGACCATCACTCGAAGTACTGAGTGAGAGCACTTTGGCCAAAGTAGTGTGATTGCCTTTGGCTCCACTGTTAGTTCACCGTGTCCTTGTAGTGCATGCTAGTTGTAGATTGTAGGGTTACAAGTTATATTCATGTAGGGCACAACACTAAGCTCAGTGTGGTTGTTGTACGAGGTTATTCCACGAATCTCTTTGTGGAAGGGTAGGGCCATCTATCATATGATAGATGTGTGGGGGACCACATATGAGTTCGTGGTTGGTGGAAAAGTGCTTGAGAGATGCTTCTCCTCCTCAGCAGGCGACAAAAGACCAAGGTTTTGAAAGGTGGATCCTGAACCATCTATATCTATTTCTTTGAAGCTTGGTTGAGCTATGCATGTACTTGTACACATTCTTGGAATATTGTAATTTGTGAAATTATTATATTGAAATGAAATCCTTGTTGTATATTGTTATGGCTTCTATGTTCATTTGTTCTCAATAAAGAAAAGAAATTTTCTATTGCAATGGCTTGTTACATAGTTTATTTACTCGCAAAGTAAAAACTTATGAGAAATTTACTTCAATGAATGGTTGGCATGTTACAAAAGGTCGTCATGATTTTTGATAAAAGCTAAAAAATAGTTCAAAATATAAAGGTAAATAATAGGGTGAAGGTACAAGGGATTCACTGTGGGTGTGATCTCACCATCTACAACCTTAGTTCATTGGACCTCTAGTCTCGAGGGCTCGTACAATCATGAGCTCAACATCTTCACTCCTTTGTAACAAGGTATCTCTCTCAATGGTAAATGTCAAAATGATAGTCAAAAACATGATTTTGCACTAACATATATTAAAATTTATTAATAGTACATTTCATTCAGATCATCATAATTGGGGCTAGATAACTCCATTTTTGATGACATGTGTTGCATCAGATTCATAGTTTCATCCCTGATTTTATCTAATTTTTATCGATACATGGTGTTTTGATCTCATAACCATATCGTAAGAATTTCTATCATAAAACCTAGCAAATCGATGAGGTTAGATTGCTACCCTGATCCCACCTCCATAAAGCAAGTGAAATTAGGGGAGGCATACATCTACGATTGAATTTGATTATTCGTAGAAGTTTGACATGTCTATTTCAAAGAATAAGATGATTTTGAACAACTTAATGAATTGATTTTGTAGGATGCAATTCCTAACATTGTGGTTTTGTAGATAACTACACTGGGGGCTTCATTCTCCCCATTCACAAATTAATTATAATATCCATACGAGTATCCTTTTATGAAACATGATTTATTTTCAATTCTTTAGCTTGGATTTAAATGTAGCATCATATGGCCGCTAAAGTGTGGGATAAATGTAGCGTAGAAAATTATACTCCCTTGTAGGTGATTGTACAATTTCATGCTTAGTTTGGACCTATTTTAGTGACCTTAAATGTATGCATTTTAACCCTTTCTAAATAGGCCCTAATTCCTTTATTATACATCCCAAGGCCTATTTTTATCATTTTTTGACATTAAAACAAGCATTGAACAAATGCATCTTATCATTAATTTTCCTTGAAACAAGTGTGTCCTAGAAGTTTGGGCCAAGACCCATTCATCCATGGGCGAATGGGTCCCCTTCATTAGCTAGGACCCAAAATTTAATAGCTTCTTGGAAGTATTTTAACATTTAAAATTCAAATTGTAATTGTTGGCTATTTGGATCTAATCTTTGGGAAATTACAAAAATTCCTATAAAATCCATCTTTTCACCATTTCACCATTTCAAACTAGAAGAAAAAAAGAAGAGCAAGAAAACATAAGAAGGAATATTCAAGCAAGCGAAATTCAGAGTCTTGGAGCAACTTACTTGAAATTGTAGGTCTTCAAGTCCATTTGGAAATTTGATCAAGAATTTTCACATGATTGAAGGTTGATGCCTATAGAGGAACATGATGGATTCTAGGATTGGGAGATGCATTTGGCCACTTCCCTCTACCTAATGACTTGTTTCTAATTGTTCTCATCTTCAAGCTTCATTCTACTAGAAACCTACAACAAGGTATCATTTTTTTTCATATTTATTTGGGATGTTTTGAATTTTCCCTAAGTGGATCTTGTCATTATTATATAGGAATCATACTATAATGCACTTGAGTAGGGTTTCTTTGCATCTTAGCTTATAACAACCTTAGACACACATAAGGTTGGATCTCACACATTATATTTTATCAGATCTTTGTCATTTTATCAAGGTTTGATTACCAAATCTAGAGTTTGACCAAGGAAAACACCATACAAACAAACAAATAAATTATTTTTCTAGATTTATTGCAGGTCTAGATTTGTAGATGAAGATTTACAAGACATGATCAGATTTTGAAGTTTTGGAAGCCTTAATTAAGACCCATTCACCAGGGGGTGAATCAGTCGCTTTGGACACATCAAAATCAACTTTTGGTGATAGGTACATACCCTTAGAAATCTTCTAGATCTACTTGCAAAGTGTTGTTACAGTCTGTACATCTTTGGGAATCTACAATTTACATACTAGGTCATATAGTTCATATAGTTTCATTAGTTTAATCATTCTAAATCATCTCCAATTCATTCCTAAGACTCAAAAGGATCAAATCTAGGTATTATTGACTCATCTTAGAGGTTGAAAGTCAATTCATGTACCTTGTTGATTTGCATCCTAATGAAATCTTGGAAATGTTGGAACTAACCTTAGGTTTTTAAAACTAAACTTAGGATCCCCCCCCCAAAAATTTTCATTATTTCAGTATATCACAAATATTCACAAAACACAAACGTAACCAAAACAAAAAAATCCAAAAGGCATGGAAAAGCAAAAAACAATAATATTAAGACCTTTTATATTTATGCCAATGATCTCTAAAACCTAGTTTCAAACAATGTAATGATCACAATAAATAAACTAGCAATCACACCTTGGTGTTCAATGGGTACACCAAAGAAGTGTGGAAAGTCAATTAGGAAATTTTTTGGTCTATTTTTTACATACATTTGTGTAGTATACATGAGGTCAATTGGTAGGCCATTTAGAAAATGATGTTGTTTGTGCAACAAAGGTCTCAATGGAGAAGATATAGCTCAAATAAACTATGCATCTACTTACAGGGATCCAAACACAACTAAAAAAAACCTCTAAATCAAGAAGATAATAAGGCTCCATTACCAATAGGCTCATGAATAGGCAGGATCGATCGAAGATCCAGATCAGAATCCGTCAGATCGAGTCAGGATTCCGGATCGATCAAAGATCGGCGTCTTTTTTTTTTGCCGTCAAAGATCAGGAGAATCGATCAGATCAAAGATCGAAAAGTCGATCAAACAGGGAGAAATCAGGATGTGGTATGAATGCGGAGGAGGATGAAGGGATAGAAGAAGATGCAGTGCGAGGTCGAAGGGTTCGAAGAGAGAAGGATGCGAGACAAGGAGGATGGAAAAGAGGAGAGATGAAGGATAAAAAAAAAAAAATGGAAGGTAGAAGATTATCCGAAAGACAAGATCAAAACAAGATCAAGGCGAATTTCAAGATCAAGATCAGGCGCGATCGAGACGACCGAAAGATCGCTCGATCAAAAGGATCGAATCAGGGCGAAAATCAGAAGATCAGATCGAGGCACGAAATCAGATCAGGCGAAAGAAGTCAAAGATCGAGATGGAAATAGAGAGGAGAGGAGAAGTATAGATAAAAGAGGGAGGGCAAAGAGAGAGGAGAGATGGAGGGATAGAAGATGAGATACAAAATTATATAGAGGTAGAGAGAGGGAGATATTTAGAGAGAGGTGAGAGCTACATATGGGGAGATATGAGAGATATATGGGAGAGAGAGAGATCTCTTTATATCTCTATCTCCCTCTCTATATTTATATTTTTTTTATTATCTCTCAATCTCTATCTTCCTCTCTCCCCCCTATTTCTCTCTCTATTTGTATTCCATTATCTCTTCCTCTATATATCTTTCTCTCATTTCTTCTCTTTGTCTATTTCCCTAGGGAGATATATATAGAGATATATGGGAGAGAAAGAGATAGAGAGATCTCTTTATATCTCTCACCTCTATATTTATATTTTGTATCTCTCAATCTCTATCTTCTTCTCTCTCCCTATTTCTCTCTATATTTAATATTCCATTATTCTTCTCTACTATCTTTTTTTCTCATTTCTTCTGTCCTTCCCCTATTTCTCCCCCCCTCTCTTCCCTATATATATCTTTCATCTCCTTCTCTTATCTCCCTCTCTCTATGTCTCTCTTTCATCTCTTTCTTTATCTCTTTATATCTCTATCTCTTTGTCTCTCCATATTTATTCCTTTATATCTATACTTCTATTTTCGTATCTCTATCTTTCTTTTTATCTCTTGTATCTCTGTCTCCCTCTTCATTTCTCTATTTCTCTCTTTCTCTCTTTCTCTCCCTATCTATTTTCCTCCTAAGTGTATAATGGGTACACTAAAGAGGTTTTAAAGGCGAATTATCATATCCTTACTCAAATGACATGTTACCCTGAGCATGACTCCCTAGGGATGTGCTATCCTTGAATTGTTGACATGAAACAACTAATCATAAGTTACCTTATCTCTCTCACACTTTATAAATTTTAATTTATATTTTAAGTTTAAAATTCATTTTATTATATAAATTATAACAACAATCCAAAACAGAATTATTCTACAATTATTAAAGTTTTAATAAGATAAATAATTATAAATTATTATTTGTAGTTTCATAAAAAGACATAAATAATAGAAATAATTTTCAAACATAAATCTAAATTAAAAGCTAAAATAAAATAAACTTAATGAAAATTCAAATTATATCAAAATCCAAATCTTAATAAACATATTATTTAAAAAAATTAATAACAAATAATAAACTTATTAAGTTAATAAATGATTAAATAAAAAAGTAAAACTATTTGGTTAGTGTCTTTGCACTTCGGTTTTTCAGAGGTATGCGTGATGGTTTGCAATGGTGCGAAGGGTGGTAAAAATCACTAGGAAAGGTTGATTGCCGACACCCAACAAGGTTTGGAGGAGCTTTGGACTTCTCTGTTTGAGCTTGCCAATGAAGATACTTCAAGTTTTGCATGTCAGAGGGATGGCCTACTTATCAAAAGGTAGGCAATTAGTATGAGGGAATGGCGAACATCGACACCCGATAAATTCAAAGAAGGTTAGTGTCATGATGGTTTCTGATGGTGCGAAGGGTGGTAAAAAATATCAGGGAAGGCCGATTGGCGACACCCGACAAGGTTTGGAGGAGATTTGGACTTTGCCGATCAAGCTTGCCAATGAAGATACTTCAGGTTTCACATGTTAGAGGGATGGTCTACTCCTTACTGAAAGGTAGGAAAGTAGTATGAGGAAATGGTGAATGTTGACATCCGATAAATTCAAAGAAGGTTTGTGTCTTTGCACTTCCATTTTTTAGAGGTATGTGTGATGGTTTGCGATGGTGCAAAGGGTGGTAAAAATTACCGGGGAAGGCCGATCATCAACACCCAAAAAGGTTTGGAGGAGCTTCAGACTTTCCTGTTTGAGCTTGCCTCATGAGCTCATTTATGCACTCCAAAGGATGGAGTATGAGTGACTAGATACTCCCGATTCTTGATGCAAAGGAGGTATAAGGTTGCTGAAATTGAAGAAAAGTCTCACCATTCCGTAAGAGGCTTTTTGACTTGTTTGACCAACATGGAATGTGATGTCGAGCATGTGGTTAAATCCTATACCATTTCTAGTTTGCTCCCATCATTGATGTTTGTGAGAATATTTATGGAGAAGTTGTCATAAAGATAATTTCAGGAAGGGCAGGGTGAAAAATCAAATATTGGTCATTTATTTTGAGTTGCTAGAGAAGGTTTTTGGTTTGTATTGTAATTCCCAACAAATTTTGAATTGCACATATTATGTAATTACTCTTAAATATAATATAATATATTAGTCACAAAAAGGTCAACTCAATGAAACATTGTAGGGTATGTTGATGAGACATAGGTTCATCGATAGGAGATGCTCTCTGGTCTCTTCGACATCTCAATGTCAGGTAAACACAGAGCGACCAAAGGCTTTAGATGTAGCCGTCAATGAGACTCTATGAGATCGAAGAGAGAACCTCAAAAGTGGTTATCAAAGACATTGTGAAGAAAGAAATGACATCTCGAGAAAAACAATTAGGGATTCCTCAACACAATGAAGTGATTTTATACTAGTTTATGATTAATGAAGAATGTAGAAAAATGATATATCGAGAAGCTATCAAGGATCAATTTGTTCATCACATGGGTTAAGGATGAAAAAAGCTCTACGATTGTGATGCCAAAAAAAGGATATATCAACCAACTATCAAGGATCAATCTACTCATCACACGGGTTAAGGATGAAAAAAGCTCTATGGCTTTCGTTATCTATAGTTGGCTTTGGATAGACACAGGGTGGCGGTTGGTGAAGATTTGACGGATGATATCAATAGACAAACCAATGCTCTACTGAATTTGCTCAAATATGTTAATGGGTGATACACATATAGTGTATGCAGCATAATTTTGGGGAAGTTTTTTCAAACAGTTGGTCTCAATATAGGGAAAATATGGGGTTATTGTAAATGTTTAAAGTCAGTGGTCCTATATGGGAATATTGTAGATGTTTATAGTCAATGGTAGTGTAGATTGTACATGAGGCTTTTCTGTCAGTTTTGTCTACAAAAAGCAAACATGATATCAATCTTGGTTTCAAGAACCATGGAAAATCTTATTTTGTAACCTTTTATTATATATTAATATATATCGGCTTTTAGCCTTTCACCAAAAAAAACATAAAATCAATATTAACAAATAAAATAATATGAAAAAATATTATTAGATAAATTAAAGTTTAAAAGCTAAAATTGTAGTTCAAATAAAATATTAAAAAATAAAAAATAAACTATATTAAAATTGTCAAAAGTAAACTCTAACTTTTATATTAAAAATTACAAGTAACACCAAACTTAAAAAGTGAAAAATAAAATAAACCTATTCAAAAGATAAAAAGTCAATTGATAATTTATTGATTTATTATTATTAATATTATTTGAAAATATATATATTTATTAAAAACAATATTATTTATCTAAAAATCTAAGTTTAAAGAGTTTAAAAGAAAAAAAAATCCTAGATGGGGATGCCATGTTCTCCTTCAACCAACCATACTTGTGAGACCTACCCCCTACTAATGTATCTATATCTGGTTGGAACTGGCCCATATTCATATCTCATTCCAGTGCAAGCACTCCTTGTTGATCCCAATCCAGTACCTATTTATTCAGTTGTGCGTTTTTGTTAAAACACCTAAACAATTTACTCAACAATTCAAGCAGCACTAGGAACACCCTCACTCGAGATTTCTCTCCGATGAGTAACAAAGACAACTGAGTAATTCTTATCCTATCTTTTCTTAATTTAAAGCTAATATTGGATAAGAATGCAGTTGTTTTTTTTTATAAATTATATATTATATTTTTTAATATTTTAAAAAAATTGACGGTTGAGATCATTTCAATGGTCTTGCATCCTTCTTTACAATTATCAACCATTTATTTTTAAAATCAATTCGTTTACTTCATATAGGGAACACCTTCAATGTAAAAATTAGCATAAAAACATACACAAACCATCAAACTTCAAACACATTTAAGTTGCATGCACACAAACACCAAAGAAACATTCACCTATATTTTCTCTACTCTCGTTCATGCTTTAGAATTTCATGCCTATATGTCTCTAGGAGTGAGGATAAATTGGGTCAAGGAAACTCAAAGTGATAAATTACCATGCTACATAGTCATTGAGGTCGTTGAACAAGAAACAACTTTAGAAAGAATCAAGAAAGAGAATAAGCATAGGTTTTCCATTGAAATAGAATACCTTGAAACTCTATTCAAATTAATTTTTTTTACTACAAACATGACACTAAAAAATGCTTGTTAAAAGAATTATACTCTACAAAATAAAGCCATTGGGGTTAATTCCAACACCACACCTCAACTTAACAAAACTACCATTAGGTTAGAGAGATTTATCTCATATTGAGAGTAATCCCACAAAGAGAAGTCACAACATAAGTCTATATCATTGTCACTCACATAACACTTCTATGCATAGAGTCCGTAGTCCTCCAAATTATTTGTCATTGTATTTTATTTTACCAAGTGAGTAAGAGTGGTTCATTTGCAATTTTAACAAAGTGTGCAACATGTGTGTGCATACCCATTTTTATTTTATGCATATTAGTGGTGAGTCACGTTTGAAATGCATAAGAGTTTATATTGCTTTCTATAATAAGAAAAATATCTCATCCTTATCCTTTTTACTTTTATTACTATCAAAGATAGTTCCTTTAAACAAGTGGTGATTATCTTTAATGTTTGATTGACTCATGTTAATTACTACATGCTTGTTCTAACTTGTAAGTTTCTATGGAGTGCTCGTTGCAAGAAAAAATGAAGAATGATATATTACTTTACATATACATGTATCATTTGCATGTCTACTAAATAATTAATTTACATGCTGATTAGTAGTTTTTGACATTTTTCTACCTAGTAGTTTATAAGCACATCAAAGTGGGGAAAATGTAATTGTGAAAATTACACACACGTCTTTTTTCCCTTATAATTTTGGTTTTTTTGATTGGAGTGTCCTAATGCAATAATAAGTGTAAAAGTGAAATAATTTTACATGAATTTGATTCATAACATTCTCATATTTTGATCCTATTATTAATTATCCCTAAAGGTTTGAAAATAATCCCTAGATCCCCCATTCATTAACCTAGATTTTAGGTTTCTAAGTGTGAGCTTGACCCTAGCGAGTTTTGTAATCATAGATCTAAACCCTAAAATTTTAAAGTTTAAATTTAAAATAAATCTCACCAACTCCCTCATATTAATTGTTGTGAGTTGACCACACATACACCTATGTTGATCTATGTGTGTTGTTCTTGTATTTAAATACATCATTCAATTATTTGAAGAACATCTAGGAATTGTGCAAGGACTTGTCATTGAGAATTTATGAGAGCATCATAGTGATTATCAAAGCTTTACATCAACATGCATCCTCCCAGGTCTATTGTGTGCCTGCTTGTTGTCTTTGATATTTTTCTGGGAGCTATAAAACTAGTCTAACTAAGGGTTTGACTTAGGAGAATGTGATCCTTGCAAATTCCTAAAGGTGTTCTTAAACAACACCATCCCTTACACATATTCAAACACCAAAAGACTAAGGCAATTGAATTACAATAATACACATAATGTTAGTTTAGATGCATGATTTATAGTTTAGGTTAGCACATCAGTTCAAATTTACACACACAAAGAGAGGTCCATGCACGTGTAGGGAAACCAAAGAAGAAACACACTTTATAGAATTTGAGGTCTCCATCTAATGAAGCCTTGGAAAATCACTTTCTAATGTTTGTCACAACATATTCCTATCCTTGAATTTCAAACTGTCACATTTAATTTATTTTAGTTGTTACAACTAATTTTAATATCTAACAATTCTAATCCCCACCCTCGAAGTCTCATGCCTGGATCCATAGTCATGAATGCATACAAAAAGCTTAATTGGTATGGAATCTTAACATAACAAAGATATAACATAATGTGTATATAACAACATGGCTAAGTGATTTATAAGTGACTTGATGAAGTCCAACTCATAAACCTTTTTTTTTTTTTATTTAATTATTTTTTATAAGTAAATTGTAGTGAAAACATTTATTTTAGCTATAAATATAAAGACCTTAAATTAAATATGATCAAAACTTAAAATCAATAGATTTTTTTTTTTTTTAATAATATTGAATTAATAACATGAATACAAAGATACTAAGACAAATTGTCTAAAAAAATACAGTTCAAAAGTTACAAACTCTGATAGTGACAAAACACAAAAAATAATCAAAATTATAACAAACAAAAACTATGATAAAAAAACAACCATTACACTTAGACATATATGACCCACAAAACCACCCATAGAATAACAAATCAAACCAGACTAGAGATAATAAAAAATCCAACCACCAAAAAGCATATTCTAAAAAGTACTTAAAAACCACCATTGAGAAAACAACCATAATAAGACAAAGCAAACTAGACTTAAAAAAAGTCTTCTACATAAAATGAAAATATAAGTTGATATGACCCCTACCTAAAGAACATAGAACTTCTTCTCATCCATATCTTCATGGATTAAAAAATACCTTATATTTTACTTTGTCTACATTAATGCTCCCTTAGAGCCAATGTTTCCATTCACCAATGTAAGATTCGACACTTAAATAAATATAAAATTCTTAAAGTTATGTCAGCACAAATAAACATATTTTTCTCTATCATTGTAAAGCACTAAAAATAGACAAAAGATTACATGTATCAAGCCATATTCATGAGAACAAATGTATAAAACAAGAATAAAAGGAAGCACCATAAGAAAGTAAAGTTTCATTTAAGAAGCACTTTTTACATTTAAAGGTTGCCAAAAGTTAGCGACGGTAATGAAAGTAAGAGGATTAAAGTAATGAGCTTTGGGTTAACACATGGTTGGTCCGAGTGTGTTGGTATCGGACATGTACATGTCAAGAAAGAGACCCAATAAGGCCATTTGTAATACTACATTGGGGGTAATAGAGGGTGGTCCTATTATAGAAAGGTTAGCCCTACCTCTATTTCAATGGTGGGTGGGTATCAAGGTTTCAAGTAGTTCTATTTTATTGATTTTTAAGTTTTATTTCGATGAAGATGTAATAAGGTATATAGTTTTGTAATAAGGTATTTGGGTTTGATAGTAGTTTGCGCAATATAAAAAGAGATTGGAAGTATTGTTATTGGTATTCATCTTGTTGAATGTATATACGTTGTTGGGTTTCTCATATTATACCTAGTCAATATGGATTGAGACCTTATACAAACATCAATGGGAAAAGAATTTGAACTAGACAAAGAAATGAGCCTTCTCATTAATGAGGGAGGTAAGCCTTCAAAAAACCTTTCAATCGCCCCTTCCACCTCACCCTTCCTTCCTATAATTTGAACTAGACTAGAGTAGCCACCCCTCACCTCCCAAGCCCCCTCCCCTCCCACTATAAGTGTTTCTTTCATTCCATTAATTTGATTATCTTTCTTTCTTTAACATATTATTTCTTTCTAACAAAGTCTAGATCTAATGACTAGATCTTTGGTTTTACCAAGTGCCTTTTCATTTATAAACACTTTGGAAATCCTTAAGGTTGAACCCTTTATAGGAGAAAAACTTTAAATATCTTAATCCTATATATTTGTTTAACTCTATTTTGAATACTATAACATGAAAATCCTGCATAATTTTTAATAAATTCTTATTTCATTTTAATAATTAGTATTTACTTATTAGAAATTTTATTGTTAAAATTTAATTAACTATTAAGTAAGGATAATAATGAGTATTTCTCATTAAAACTTTTATTAACATCTACCATTAGTATTTCTAACTTAATTCACTTTTTTTTAAACCTTTGTAGATTATATTCTACATTATTATGTTCTAAAAGAATTATGTTCTAGAAGACTTGCATGAAAATATAATTCTATGTCGTACCCAAGGTGTTTTGATATGACCACCTCTAGCCCATCAATCCATGATGATAAAAATGAGAGGGCACAAAAACTTTTCATAAATTTTATAGTAATTAGATTCCCTTCATCTCACTAATACGTATACACCCTCCAAAAAGTAAATTCAAGAAAGTATTAATCAAAGTTGACACTATAAATTTTATAGTGGACCCAACATGTCAAGTAATTTTTTTAATAATGATTATATGTACAACACATCCTTTACCTATTGAAATAGTTCATTATTATATGTACAACATGCCCTTCACATACTATAAATTGATAGTTGATTTTATGGTTAGGTGCATTCAAGTGGCCAACAAAATCTTCTTGCTAGCCATGTGTATATCTCATCATGTTGGCTTCTTACTAAAATTTGTTGCAATCAATTAACCCAGTTTATTAGGAAATTTATATTGTCCAAGTGGAGTAACAAAAGAGGTTTTCCTTCCACATCTTGGCTTCATTGTATCCAACCAAAAGATAAAGGTGGATTAGGCATTTTTTATCCATTCACACAAGGTATTTGGCTCACTACCAAATAGTTAGTGAGGGATCTTGAGAGATATTTTCCTTAGAAACATCTTGTTAGATACCACATCCATTCTACTTTAGTAGGACACCCTTAGGATTTAGTTAACTGGTGGGTTAAACTTCTCCCTTTTTTAAAACTTGTGGCTTTGGTCCCTTTAATCCATTTGGAATGCTTGACATATCACCTCTATAAAAATTATCTATTATGACCAATCTCTTAGCCATGGTTTAAGTATTTCCTCCTCTTCTCTTTGGGGGAATAGAAATATCTAGTTGGAGGGTAAATTTCTAGGTCTCATTCAACAACTTAATGGTAAATTCCCTTTAAAAAGGGAATTCAAAATTTTAGAGATCTCTGGGATCTTACCAACTTTAGTTGGATACCTTGGAAATACTTAAAAAATAGTACAATTTAGCTCCCTTTGACAAGCAAATGATCCTTGACATCCAACAAATGGTTCCACTCAAGATTTATAACATATTATATATACACAACCATGTAAACTTTTGTAAAGACTAGAGATAGTCTAAAACTCATCATCTACACTTCTTTCCACTTTAAATGACCTATAGGTGGTGTTATGCCTTGCATAACCACCCCACTTTGATCTGGATCAAAATGGGTCCCCCTTTTTGTCTTTTTCTCGTTGGCCTTTGGTTTTTTTCCTTAGGCGTTTTCCTTTCAAAGTTTTGTCGGAGGCGGAACCGGGACCAATACCGGACTTGGAAATTCCTTCTTTGTTTTGGTTTTGTTTTGTCCCCAGTTCCGGTTCCGACTGTTCTTTGTCTTCTTCGTTTGTTCTTTGTCGGGTCCGGGACCGACTCAGAATGTTGAACTTTTTCAAAGTTCCTCGTTTGGGTCCCGTCCCGGGTCCGATCCCGCCTTTTCTTCCCTCTTCGTTGGTCTTTGTCGGTAAATGTCCTTTGCCTTAACATTTCTTTTCGGCCTTGGGAATTTTCTTTTTTTGTTTTGGCGGACCCGGAACCGGAACTGGGGCCGAACCCGGAAACTTCCTCAAAGTTCCTGGTTCGGATTTGGTTCCCATCCCGGTTCCGCATCTTTGGTTCTTCCACTTTTGGTTTCCTCTGTTTTGGTCGTGGGGTTTTCCTTCCCCTTCTCTCATTCTTTTCCTTGTCCTTTCTTTGTCTTTTCGAATGACATCGGAGGCGGGTCCAGAACGGAATCCGAACCTGAAACTTGAAAAAGTTTCTGGTTCTGGTTCGGTCCCAGTCCCAGTTCCGCTGTGTCTTTTTTGGTTCCGATCTCAGTTCTTCCTGGTTCGTCGTTTCACTTCAGCTCTGCCGGTGTTTTGTTTCCATCCTTTGCGTTTTGGGTTTCTTCGTGGAAGCAGAGTCGGTTTGGCGTATGAACTTGGAAATGTTGATTATTTCCTTGGATCGTCCCCACCCCGACCCTGGTCCTGATTCCAATTTCTGTTTTGGTTCCACCCCTGCCGGTTTTGAATGGGGATGTTTCCGGTTCTATCTTGGTCCCGCTTCCGCTTCCGCCAGAGTTAAGTTTCTTTTTGTTAAAATAAAAGGCATGATATTAATGTATTTTTGGAACTAATGAAGGCATCTGTTTTGCAGGACCAAGTTATTTATCTAAAGATGTCTTTCGAGGAAGTTTCGCCAAAGGATCTGAGTTCGACATAACCTCTCGCCAAAAGATGATTCTTTCGGTGTAATGTCCCACCGACTCATGAAGGTCATGCCAAAACAAAGGAAATCAAGAATAGAGCTCGGCAAAGGATCATACCTTCACCATAAGGTCTTGGCGAGGAGGCAAAGTCTGGACGAAAAGAAATCTGCTCGGGGAGGGACGAAGGATATTAGGGAGGCTCGCCGAGAGAAAAGTGAGCTCGACAAGATGTCTCACTAACGGGGTGAACTCTTGTCGAGATAAAGTGGTGTCGGAAAAATGAATTGGCTTCGCCGAGAGTCTCCTCGACCATGGAAGGTCACACCGAAAGGAAGTGGGCTCGGTAAGAAGAAGGGTTTTCGGGGAAAGGTCTCCCCGAAACATTGGTCACACTGAAACAAAGGAGGATCTCAGGGAGACTCTGAGTGGATGGAACGAGGTCGGTAAAAGGTCTTGTCGACTCGATGGTGTCTCAGCGACAAGGAATGAGCTCGGCAAGAGTAAAAGAAATCAGTGAAAGGTCCTGTCGACACAAAAGAGTCTCGGCAACGTGCAAGGCAGTCACCATAAATCTTGCCAACAAAGGTTCACCAAGGGTTTTCGGGGAAGATTTGGACTCTCGCCGAGAAGTCTCAATGACTATGAAAGTCACACCGAAGCAAGAGGAGCTCGAGCGCAGAGGATATCAGGGAGACTCCAAAAGAAAACAAAAGCTTCGCCATGTGGTCTCGGCGACACCGAGGTGTCTTGTCGAAAGGAAAAGGAGCTCGCGGAGAGGAAAGACATGCGCCAAGAGGTCTCAGCAAAACGAAGGAGTCTTGCCGATGTGTTTCACGGACTCGATATGACTTCTACTGCTCGCCGAAACGTCTTGCCGACTGCCATATGCTATGCCGATAACTGTTAAGACGAAGTCACATCGGGGAGACACAATGGGTGTCTCATCGACATGCGATTCAAGGTGGACCACTTTTGACCGCCTGATGAAGCACGCGTAGCATATGTCCGACCAACCAGAGGAAACCAAAAGAGTGAGTCATCGGCCCCTTTTGACCGATTGACTGTTCCTGGTAAAGAAGGCCAAACAGAATGCAAACCAGATGGACTCTTTCTGAGAATAGATCACTAAGGGATGAATCTGCTCGGGCGATGGCGTTCATATCTGCAAGAGAGGACCAATGGTGCTTCTAGAGGTGGTCAGTGGATAGAAAGGTCTAGAACATAATGAAGGCCAAGAAGAATGAAGCAACCATGACTCACAGAGAAAACTGTGGTAACCACCAGCGGAGTTTGACCAATATTAATGGTAAAGTGCCCTGGAGATATTCTGAGCATTCAAGATGACCCTGGGTAGAGTTCGAAGGTGGACACAAAGACAAAGGAGTAAATGTTACAACTGCAAAAGACCTAAAGGCTTCTCCTGAGCTCACGCCATCACCGACATGGACAGCGAGGGTTCACATTGAATGCAACTTCGTTTCTTTTCAAAAAAAGATCTGAGAGCTGACTCTCCTGAAGGCAGATATTTTGTAAACCCTAATGCGTGAACAACACTTTCTTTGGGTACAATTTGTATATATAGGGCATTATTGCCTCTTTGTAAAGGTGGGAATCTCTACAGTTAGCACTTCTAGATTAGAACTTCTAGGATTAGAGAACTTTTAGACTAAGAATTGTTAGGAGTTAGTCAGTTAACAGAAGGAAATAGAGTTGCATCTTGATTCTCAGTAATAAGAGCTTCTCTTGTCTTCTTGGTTAGTAGTTAGGTTTCAGTACAAACTGTAATGCATTCTCTAAGTTCTCTTAGTGTAGTTGGAAGCAATCTAGAGTCTCAGATTCTCTGTACACTGGTGATTGTGCCAGCTTTGTAAATATTGCTTATCTGCTTTAATAACAGTAGAAGCAATAAGAGTTTAATCTACTTCATATTGTGTTCCTGAATGATATTTGTCTTAATTGATCATTTGATTTGTGAAGTATTCAAGGAATGGAATGTTATTTGTGTTTTATTTAAATGGTAGCTAAAAATATGTTATTCGAATTAGCACTGAGAATGAAAGAGGCCGTGTGTCAATCACAAGCTTATCTTGTTCTGTAGTTTTAGTTTATAATTCCTTGAAGTTAACAAGTTTGGTTAAGGTTGGATGAACTATTGTTCTTTTCTATTTCAAAGCTCTGATCTCTCCTTTTATGTTTCTTTAAAACCCCTGGTTAGAGTAGGTTTAAATTCATGTTTGATCTTAGAACAATCCAGAAGCTCACACCAGCAAGCCCCTTGAATATTACTATTGCATTGGCCACTGAGCAACATCAACACAGTTGAGACCCAATTACCAAGACCTTGGGAGCTAAGGAATCCATGCGTTGCCTTTCTCTTTCAGGAGAAGCAAGGTAGCAATATTCTGCTTGCATTGTTGTGGTGCCAAAATCGCCATCAACAGGAACTAGCGCTAGAAGGAGGGCCACTTTAGGGCAAACTGGATAAAACTAATTTTTTCTCCCTAGAAAGGCCCCACAGAGTTCTTCAATCAAGTAGGAATCCATCATCTTTCATAGAACTCAAGACCCCGACAAGACATAAGGACCGTAGAACTGGGGCAACCATCATACCATCCTTATCAGCTCCACTCACTCCACCAAGATTTTCACCAATACCCGAGTGGATACCCATCAATCCACCATCCAATTCATCTCAACTGTCCTCACAGCTGATCCATTCCATATAGTAGCTAGCTCAACCACCACCACCACCACCAATGGCATTCTTTCAAAATAACTCCTCTCCATTGGGGACTATCCCTGGATGTTTTCACGATATGCCCAAAAAACTTGAGAAGTTCTGCCCTAAGTACATCCATGGTGAATCACGTAGCACTGAAGAGAACATACAAGCTTTCAAGGATGCTTGTACAAGAGCTCAAATAGCTCACCATGATGTGGTCTGCAGATTGTTCCATTACTCCTTAGGGGATATGGCATATAATTGGTACCTTAATCTTCCTCAAGGTTCCATTTTGACCTAGACACACTTGAAAAATGCCTTCATCAATCAGTTCAGGGTGTATGTGGATCCGACTCTTCTATACCATCAATTTGCAACCATAAGAAAGGAACTAGGTGAATCTTTTCCTTTATTCAATACCAGGTTCCAACGAATGTATAGGAGGCTGCATGATCCCTATTTAGTTACTAAGAACAGTGCTATCTAGGCATACTTTAGGGTTATAGACCCTCTACTAGGATTGTTCTTGCAAAGGACATATCCAGCAGCTGATATTGATTCTCTATCCAAAGTCTACCATTTGGCTATTAAGTTGTAGCAGCAGGTCAATTCTCAACAAGGAAGCCTGGGAGGAGGTTTCCCTTCAATAGGATATCAGATGCATAGCTCAACTCCTCTATTCAACACTATCCCAGGGATGTCTCTTTCCCACTATGGCCCTATGTCTGAGCTACAAACCCAACCCCCTGTCCCATTCTTTTCCACTGGAACTTTTGATCTCTTTCAACAACCGCAGGTTCCTCCAAGTTCCCATGGTCATCCTAACCAAATTGGAACTCCAAGTTATGTTGATCAGCCACCTGTTGTTAAGAGTGTGGAAAGTGAGAAGACAGTTCAACTTACGAATGAGGTAGAGACCCTAAAGAAAATGTTGTCTCAAGTTACCAATGACATGGCTCAACTTAGGTTGAACCCTTCCCAAAATCAAGGGAACTACCCTAATCAAAACAACAACAACCAGGGTACTTATCAGAATAACAATATCTACAACCAAAGAGGTTACCAAGACCAAAACAAAGGGTACAACCAGAGAAAAAATAACAACAGGCAATGGAATACAAGGCCTAATAATGGTGGAGTCCCTCACAACTATCAAGCAAATGAGGAGAGAGCACATAATGCAAACGTGGTTGACCTCAACTTCATGACCAATTGGTGTAGGTTGCATGATAATGCAACCCATTATGAGATAAATTTCCCTCAAATGGAGAAAGTTGTCAAGATGGCACACGAAGATGCTCACACATTCCAGGGGAATTCAAACAAAGGAGGTGACTCAATGGATACCACAATGACTTATGAGCTCTTCGAGGAGGAGCCCTCATTCCCAAGGCAAGAAGAAAATGAACTAGAAAAAGATTCATATGATGCCCAAGATTTTTAGACAAAGGGAGGGCACTTCCTAAGAAATCAGGGTAAGGGGCCATTCACTACATTAGCACCTCCTAATCACATGGTGCCTCCAAATAAAAGTGCTGATAATAATCCCTCTCCACCAAAAGGCCCGCCTGACCTCCATAACAAGGGTAATTCCTCTGCTATTTTCAAAAGTAATTCAAGTTATAATGTAGAATTTGACATTGTTTCTGAGATGCAGAAACATAAAACTTCTTTGTCATATTTTGACATTCTAAAGTGGTGCCCTGCTCAAAGGGAGATAGTGCTCAAAGCTCTAGAACATGCTGATAAGTCAAAAGGAAAGAGCAAGGTGACACCTGGTGGGGACGTGAATGCAGCCTTATACAGAAACAAGGTAGGTACTCCACCTTTCCTTTTAAGTTTAAGAATTCCTAGCAAGAACCTACATAACTGTTTATTGGACTCGGGGGCTTCAGGAAATGTCATGCCGTTTTCCATATGCAAGAAGTTAGGATTAAACCCCATTCAAACCAATAAGAAGGTCATTCAATTTGACAAAACAGAGGTTAATGTGGTAGGGGAATTGAGAAACATACATGTTCAAGTAGGATTAGACCCTAGGATCCTGACCAACATAGACATTCAAGTAGCAGATATCCCTGAGACCTATGGTATGCTACTGAGCCAAGATTTGATGAAAAATTTAGGGGGATATCTTTCCCTTGACTTTTCACATATGTGGCTATCATGGAAAGGGATTCCTAATCAGATTAGGATTGAAAGTGAGCCTTGCCTCAAGCATATCATCACTGAGTATGATTGTCCCAATGAGGTGGCTTACTTTGAGACTGAGATGGGGGTTTATAAAAAAGAAGAAATTCTAACCTTCTCAGTTCTCCATTCTAAAGACATGTCAATACAAAAATCCCCTGACCCCACCATTATTGAAAATCAACAGGCCCTGATTAGAAAGCTACAACAAGACCGACTGGTCTTAGGGGCAGATATAGATCTACAAAGTCTCTTGCTCCCTAACTGGTGCAGGGTACATTATCAAAGCCACTCTGAATTGACTTGTCAACCCTACATGGACATTTTAAATCATGTTTCCCAAGTTGAGAAAGCTGGCACAAGTCGCCCTGAGGCCATTGCAGACTGCTTCTCATTTGAGGCCAAGGAAGCAACCATGTTAACCAAGGATACAATGCTTTCAAAAGAAATCCCTACTCCGATCAAACCTACTCTAGACACAGGTCCAAATCAGTACACCAATGAGGAATAACATCAAGGTTTGATCAACACCCCTACACTCACAAATATATTAGAACCTAAGGGGTTAGCCAAAGAAGCAAGTGACTATCAGAAGGACAACCACAGGTCACATAATGCAACTGAGCAGGAATTGGAAGAAGTACCTAGAGAACCTTTAGATAATCCTTTCCCTATACCTGATGCAAAAGATCAATCAGCCCCAATTGTCACTCACCTAACTCAAGTATCCATAAAAACTTGAAAAGGAATAACCCTTGCTTGTGATCAGTTGTGGACCCTTACATTTGATGGATCCAAATCCAAGACCGGTTTTGGTGTTGGAATTATACTAACCAACCCGAAAGGGAAAGTTTTCTTTGCTTCTTATAGGCTGCAATTCGGGTGCACTAATAATGTAGCTGAATACGAAGCCCTAGCTTGAGGACTGATGTTTGCACACAAGAAGAAAGTTACAGCCCTGATGGTCAAGGGAGATTCAGAAATTGTTGTCAAGCCAGTACACCTGTCACAATAAAAGGCTAGCAGCATATAGAAATAGGGTATGGAATCTAATCGAAGACTTTGATGCCTTTGGGATTGGCTTAATCCCTAGAGAAGACAATTAGGTAGCTGATTCATTGGCTGTTGCTGCAAGCACTCTGGAACCTATGCAAGGCTCTAACCTCAAGAAGTGCTCAGTGGAATTAATGTCCACCCCAGCTATTCTTGACAATATCAAGAATTTCTAGGTCTTTGATGATGATCGACATATTATGGCCTTCTTAGCAAGCTCAGATGTCTTTGAGGGGAAAATTATTGATGAGTCCAACAGAGATCAAGGAGATTAGAACCCTGAGGAATGTGATACAAAAGGGGTCCTTAATCTGAAAAGTAATAACATTCCCAAGGGAATGGTTGGTCTAGAAAGGATCTTTGACTCAGGCCCAAGGGCTCAAGAAAAGGCATCAGCTGAAGAAAAGGGAGGCGAATATCAGACAGTTAACTTGGCTGATTTTGGCCCTGCAAGGAATGTCTACATAGGGAAGGCCTGCCCTGAAGCAATTAGAGAAGACATATTGAGGGCACTAAAAAGGGATATTGCTGCGATAGCCTGGGGGTATGAAGACCTCCAGACCTTTGATTCTTCTATTATGACCCACACTATCCCCTTGAAGCCTGAGGCTAAACCCTTCCGATAGAAGCAACGCCCTGTCAACGCCTTGATTGAGCCATTGATTTATAAAGAGGTCCAAAAATTGATGTCTGCTAGGATAATCTTCCCTGTCCGCCATTCAACGTGGGTGGCTGACTTAGTTCCAGTCCGTAAGAAGAACGAGGAGATTAGGCTATGTGTTGACTTCAGAAATTTGAATAAAGCCTCAGAAAAGGATAACTACCCACTTCCTTCTTTGGATGAAGTTCTGCAGACCATCAACGGATCTCAAATGATGTCATTCTTGGATGGTTACTCTGGATATAATCAGGTTATGGTCAATTTTGAAGACATGATGAAGACGGCTTTCACTACCAAGTGGGGGACGTTTGTATACAAAAGGATGCCATTCGGCCTAATAAATGCTGGAGCAACTTTCCAGCATGCCATGGACATAGCTTGCAAGGATCTAATTGGAAAATGCATTATTGTTTACATTGACGACCTGACAGTGTTCTCCAAGGATCGATTGAACCACGCTGCTGACTTGGCCAAGATTCTCCAGAGGTGTATCCAATATGGCGTCTCCCTAAATCCCAACAAGTGTGTGTTCGGAGTCTCAGAAGGAAAGCTCTTGGGACACATAATTTCGGAAAGAGGAATATCCATTGACCTAGATTGAGTTGAGTCCATCCTCAAGATAGCCATGCTAGGAAGCAAGAAGGAGATGAGATCCTTCTTTGGAAAGATCAACTTCGTGAGGAAGTTTATCATAGGCTTTGCAGAAATCGTGAAGCCCTTGAATGAGATGATGAAGAAGGATGCCAAAATAGAGTGGAGTGATGAGGCGAAGGCTACATTTTCTCAAGTCAAGCGATCCATTTCGGAAGCTCCAGTCCTCATTAGCCCTAACTACTTGAGGCTGTTTTATATTTATTCTTTTGCCTCTGAGCATTCTTGTGCAGCTGTTCTAACTCAGCGAAGAGAAAAGGGGGAAGAAAAGCCAATTGCTTTCATGAGCTCTCCATTGAAAAATGCTGAAGTTAAATACCCACCTCTAGAGAAGCAAGCTTTTGCACTGATCCGAGCTGTTAAAAAATTCAGGCATTACATCCTCTGAAGTCAGATTATTGCTGTAGTTCCTGACGCTGCTGTCAAGTCTCTACTAATGCAGAGCGAGTTGGGAGAAAGAAGAGGGAAATGGATGGCCATCTTACAAGAGTTTGATTTAGAGATACACCCTATGAAACTTGTCCAAGGCTCGGGTCTCTCTAAAGCGATGGCTAATGCTGGTAACAATGTTATTTGTCAACAATATACTACTCAGTCCTTCTCAAATGACCCATGGTATGCTGATCTCATCTGTTTCATGCTTAATAACCGGTGTCTGGAGGGAATGAACGCCACTCAGAGGAGAGCACTAAGATTGAAAAGCTCACACTATATGTTTAAAGGAGGGCTCCTATACAGGAAGAATTTTGAAGGAGTATACTTAAGATGCCTCGATCAGCAAGAGGCTAGGCAGGTGATCTCTGAGTTTCATGGGAAACATGGCATGGGTCATGGGTCTGCAGATTCATTGGCACACCAGATCCTCCGATCTGGTTACTACTGGCCTTGTGTATTCAAGGATTCCCATCAGCATGTGAGAACATGTCACACATGCCAAGTTTTTGCACCAAGGGAACGCCATTCAGCTATGCCACTGCAACCCGTCTACGAGGTAAGGCCATTTTCCCAATGGGCACTGGATTTTATTGGGTTGATTAACCCAAATTCCTTTGTAGGACACAAGTTTATCTTGACTGCTACTGACTATTGCACAAGATGGATAGAGGCTATACCCTGCAAAAACAACACAACGGAGGTAGTGACCAAGTTCCTCACCGAATGCATCACTACAAGGTTTGGGGTACCCTTCGCTCTGGTATGTGACAATGGATCTGCCTTCTCTTTTGCTGAGTTTATTTCCTAGGCATATAATCACAACATTGTCTTAAAATATTCTTCAAATTATTATCCACAAGGCAATGGAGTTGCAGAGTCAACCAATAAGAATCTCTTAGGGGCCATTAAGAAACTGTTAGAGCATAACCCTAGGGACTGGCATACTCAGCTTAGATTCACATTATGGGAAGATAGGACTAGAATTAAGGCTGCCTTAAATACCTCACCCTTCAAGCTGGTATATGGCCAAGAGCCTGTCTTTCCCATCCATCTGCAAATACCTATCCTTGAGTTCATGCATAAATTCTACTCTAAGGACAATAGGATAGAAGTCAGACTAGTTGCTTTATTGAAGTTAGAAGAATAGAGAGATGTCGCATTGCAACAATTCTTTAGGCACCAGGCTATTGTCAAACGTTGGTTTGATAAAAGAGCCAAAATTAAGGCCTTTAGGATATCAGACCTGGTGCTACTATGGGACAAAGACAGTGAAAAGAAGGGCAGTCACCAGAAATTTGACAAACTTTGGCTAGGTCCTTATCGGATTGCTGAGATCTTAGGAGAAAATGCTTTCCAATTGAGTAGTTTAACTGGAGAACCTGTCCCCTTGCCTGTCAATGGACAGTTTCTTAAACACTATTTTGAATCATGAAGTTGGCATTTTGCTAGGTGGTGCATTTGTATAAATAATTTCTGTTTGTGAATAGTCTCTGGGTGTAGTCTGCTGCTCTTTGTGTAAATAATTTGCTCTTTGTTGGTTCTCTTCTTCTGTCCTTTATTTTTTCCTTTGCTTTTTGTTTTGTTTTCTTTTGTTCTTTGGTGTTGATCTGTTTCTTTCCATCTCGAAATGATGGGTTGTTATCCGAAGCTTACTTTGGTTGTTAGGAGAGAAGTGGTTTAGATATTTTCAGGTCTTCTAACTGGATGACTTTGTCCTCAATTCGTTGTTTCATGCTTGTTGTCAATAAAAGTTGTGGAAAGTTTTGAAAGCAAGGTGCCAAGTAAGTAACCTTCATTAGCTCCTCTGAATCTTTCACAAATCATTAAGATCATCTCCTCTTGTAATGCTATATTTTTCCTAGGACTATGGTGTTGTAAGATTTGAGTGAAAAATCTGATCTTCCAAGTGCTGTTATGAGGTCCATTGTAGTTTTCAACCCAGATCAGATACTAAACATCTGACATATTGAAAAGAAAAAGAGAATTAAAAGAAATATCTGAAACTTCAAAAGAAAAAGAAAAGAATTACCTGAAGAGAAAAGAAGACTCAATATGAATGGGTGGTTCCAGTATCTCTACCAGGGCTATGGACGCCTGACTGGCAGTAGAGCAATGCTGTGAGAAAACTAGAGGTATCTCCGTTGGGGCTATGGATGCCTGACTGGCAGCGGAGTAATGCCCAGGATATCATTGCACAAGAGCTAAGGAAATCAACTCATGTAGTTCAAATCTTACACATTGTTGTCAAAAAGATGAGGAAAACTTCATGAGAGAGTGATGCACAATCAAACACACACATAGATTCAGGGGTAGCTAGTGTCGATTTACATTTGAGATTCTAGCTCAACCTTGGTTGTTAAAACTAACCCAACTGGAGTTGTAATGTTCATGAACCAGGAGTTCTGGGTAGCTGAATCCTTCAGATTCATGAAAATGGTTAAACCATTTTCCCAGTTGAGTCGCCATTTGTTATGCCTTGCATAACCACCCCACTTTGATCTGGATCAAAATGGGTCCCCCTTTTTGTCCTTTTCTCGTTGGCCTTTGGTTTTTTGCCTTAGGCGTTTTCCTTTCAAAGTTCTGTCGGAGGCGAAACCGGGACCAATACCAGACTTGGAAATTCCTTCTTTGTTTTGGTCTTGTTTCATCCCTGGTTCCGGTTCTGACTGTTCTTTGTCTTCTTCATTTGTTCTTTGTCGGGTCCGGGACCGACTCGGAATGTTGAACTTTTTCAAAGTTCCTCGTTCGGGTCTCGTCCTAGGTTCGATCTCGCCTTTTCTTCCCTCTTTGTTGGTCTTTGTCAGTAAATGTCCTTTGCCTTAACATTTCTTTTCGGCCTTGGGAATTTTATTTTTTTGTTTTGGCGGACCCGGAACCAGAACTGGGGCCAAACCTGGAAACTTCCTCAAAGTTCCTGGTTCGGATTTGGTTCCGATCCCGGTTCCGCGTCTTTGGTTCTTCCGCTTTTGGTTTCCTTTGTTTTTGTCGTGGGGTTTTCCTTCCCCTTTTCTCTTTCTTTTCCTTGTCCTTTCTTTGTCTTTTCAGATGACATCAGAGGTGGGTCTGGAATAGAATCCAAACCCAAAACTTGAAAAAGTTTTTGGTTCTGGTTCGGTCCTGATCCCAGTTCTGCTGTGTCTTTTTTAGTTTTGATCCCGGTTCTGCCTGGTTCGTCATTTCGCTCCGGCTTCGCCGGTGTTTTGTTGTCGTCCTTTGCATTTTGGGTTTCTTCGTGGAAGCGGAGTCGGTTCGGGGTATGAACTTGGAAATGTTGATTATTTCCCTGGCTTGTCCCCACCCTGAACCTAGTCCCGATTCCGATTTTTGTTTTGGTTCCACCCCTGCCGGTTTTGAATGGGGATGTTGTTTCCGGTTCTATCTTGGTCCTGCTTCCGCTTCCGCCGGAGTTGAGTTTCTTTTTGTTAAAATAAAAGGCATGATATTAATGTATTTTTGGAACTAATGAAGGCATCTATTTTGCAGGACCAAGTTATTTATCTAAAGATGTCTTTTGAGGAAGTTTTACCAAAGGATATGAGTTCGGCATAACCTCTCGCCAAAAGATGATGCTTTCGGTGTAATGTCCCACCGACTCATGAAGGTCATGCTGAAACAAAGGAAATCAAGAATGGAGCTCGGAAAAGGATCATACGTTTGCCATAAGGTCTTGGCGAGGAGGCATAGTCTGAAAAGAAATCTGCTCGGGGAGGGACGAAGGATATCAAGGAGGCTCGCCGAGAGAAAAGTGAGCTCGACAAGATGTCTCACCGATGAGGTGAACTCTTGCCAAGATAAAGTGGTGTCGGAAAAATGAAGTGGCTTCACCGAGAGTCCCCCCAACCATGGAAGGTCACACCGAAAGGAAGTGGGCTCGGTAAGAAGAAGGGTTTTCGGGGAAAGGTCTCCCCGAAACATTGGTCACGCCGAAACAAAGGAGGATCTCGGGGAGACTCTAAGCGGATGGAACGAGGTTGGTAAAAGGTCTTGCCGACCCGATGGTGTCTCAGCGACAAGGAATGAGCTTGGCAAGAGTGAAAGAAATCGGCGAAAGGTTTTGCTGACACAAAAGAGTCTTGGCGACGTGCAAGGCAGTCGCCATAAGTCTTGCCGACAAAGGTTCACCAAGGGTTTTCGGGGAAGATTTGGACTCTCGTTGAGAAGTCTCAGTGACTATGAAAGTCACACCGAAGCAAGAGGAGCCCGAGCCCGGAGGATATTGGGGAGACTCCAAAAGAAAACAAAAGCTTCCCCATGTGGTCTCGGCGACACCGAGGTGTCTTGTCGAAAGGAAAAGGAGCTCGCGGAGAGGAAAGACATGCGCCAAGAGGTCTCAGCGAAACAAAGGATTCTTGCCGATGGGTTTCACAGACTCAATATGACTTCTACTGCTCGCCGAAACTTCTTGCCGACTACCATATGCTGTGCCGATAACTGTTAAGACGAAGCCGCGTTGGGGAGACACAATGGGTGTCTCACTGACATGCGATTCAAGGTGGACCACTTTTGACCGCCTAATGAAGCACGCGTGGCATATGTCTGACCAACCAGAGGAAACCAAAAGAGTGACTCATCGGCCCCTTTTGACCGATTAACTATTCCTGGGAAAGAAGGCCAAACAGAATGCAAACCAGATGGACTCTTTCTAAGAACAGATCACTAAGGGATGAATCTGCTAAGGCGATGGCGTTCAGATTTGCAAGAGAGGCCCGATGGTGCTTCTAGAGGTGGTTAGTGGATAGAAAGGTCCAGACCATAATGGAGTCCAAGAAGAATGAAGCAACCATGACTCACAGGGACAGCTATGGTAACCACCAGTGGAGTTTGACCAGTATTAATGGTAAAGTTCCCTAGAGATATTCTGAGCATTCAAGATGACCCTGGGTAGAGTTCAAAGGTGGACACGAAGATAGAGGAGTAAATGCTACAGCTGCAAAAGATCTAAAGGCTTCTCTTGAGCTCACGCCAACACCGACATGGACAGTGAGGGTTCACATTGAATGCAACTTTGTTTCTTTTCAAAAAAAAAGATCTGAGAGTCGACTCTCTTGAAGGCAGATATTTTGTAAACCATAATGCAGGGACAACACTTTCTTTGGGTACAGTCTATATATATAGGGCATTCTTGCCTCTTTGTAAAGGTGGGAATCTCTACAGTTAGCACTTCTAGATTAGAACTTCTAGGATTAGAGAAATTTTAGACTAAGAATTGTTAGGAGTTAGTCAGTTAACAGAAGGAAATAGAGTTGCATCTTGATTCTCAGTAATGAGAGCTTCTCTTGTCTTCTTGGTTAGTAGTTAGGTTTCAGTACATACTGTAATGCATTCTCTAAGTTCTCTTAGTGTAGTTGGAAGCAATCTGGAGTCTCAGATTCTCTGTACACTGGTGATTGTGCCAGCTTTGTAAATATTGCTTATCTACTTTAATAACAGTAGAAGCAATCAGAGTTTAATCTACATCATGTTGTGTTCCTGAATGATATTTGTCTTAATTGATCATTTGATTTGTGAAGTATTCAAGGAATGGAATGTTATTTGTGTTTTATTTAAATGGTAGCTGAAAATATGTTATTCAAATTAGCACTAAGAACGAAAGAGGCTGTGTGTCAATCACAAGCTTATCTTTTTTTTTTTTTTTAAAAAGGGGTAAAAATTTATTGAATCAGCCAGCAAAGTACAAAAGCAAGGGCCACAAGCCCAGAAGAGAAAACAACACTAACAAAAGGAAGCCCCCAAAGGGGCACAACTAATCATCTATATCCTCCTTGACAAGCCTCTCAAGATCCTGAACACAGTTCGGAGGCAAATGGGCCCAATCTCCTGCCAACCATCCCTCCCCGCGATTTGAAGCCCACTTAGCCAAGCAGTCAGCAGTCCTATTCCACTCCTAAGGAACATAGCAGAAAGAGACTGCATCCAAAGAAGCACTCAGCTTAAGAATTTTCCTGCCCACCACAGCCAGATGCCAATCCATATTCTCCATCCGTTGTAGATTCAACATATCCACCACCACCTGGGAATCAGACTCACAGATAATCTTACTCCATCCCAGAGCACATCCTCTTTCAAGAGCCAAGAGGACAGCAAGCGCCTCCATGTAGTTGTTGGTCTGTATCCCCTTATAGTAGGAGAAGAAGAAGATAACCTCACCAGAGCAATCCCTGCCAATTCCTCCAACCCCAGCATGCCCGGGGTTTCCCCTGGAAGACCCATCAGTATTGATCTTAAGAGTCCCCAAAGGAGGGAGAGACCACTTTCCCTCCCTACAAACCTTTCGTTTAGCATGCTTACTTCTAACCTGTTGCTTCTTACAAAGGGCACCACTACAACCAGCACCAGAAATATTCAAGTTGTGAACCATGCGCACATCTCCAGGATCAATATCCTTCGAGAGATCACACTTCGCAGCCAGGGTTTCCTGAATCATATTTATCACTTGCAACCACACCTGTTGCACCATCCTCAACTTATCCTAAAATATCCTGCGGTTCCTTTCCAACCACACCTGCCAGATAATAAATCCTGGACCAATGTCCCAAGCCACCTCAAGAAAGGAGGTCTTAGAAGGGGGTCTACCAAGACTATTCCAGAACTCAACCAGAGAGTTGGCATGAATACAAGCATGCTCCCAAGCTTCCCACCACCAGTGCCAAATAACTCTAGTGAAAGAGCAGTGGAAAAAGAGATGTGAGCTATTTTCCTCATTTTTATTACATAAAATACAGATAGAAGGCCCATGAAAGCCTCTCTTCTGAAGATTCTCCCAGGTAAGGCATTTATTCTGCACCACAAGCCACAAGAAAAAATTACATTTAGGCCAAGCAGACTTATTCCAAACCTGCTTCCACCAAGGACTATCAGTCCTATCAAAAGCTAATCTTTCCAACTCTTGATAACCAGATGCCACTGAAAACTTTCCTTTTGGATTAGGTCCCCAAGCAAGGGTATCGGGTTCTCTCAAAGAGTTACAAGTTCTACCAACAAGAATCCTAGCAAGAGTCTCCCTCTCGCCCTCAGTACCCCCTGGAGGCCATTCACAAGGTTCTTTCCATCTAGCTCCCTCGCCACGACCCACTCTTAAAGACACCTTAAAATCCTCAACTTTACTCCAGCCAGCTGCAAGAAAAATATCACAAAGAGGTTGCAAGTGGGGGTATTGAGATAAGATAGGAGGGAATCCATCCCAAGAATCCTCCCAGAACAAGGCATCTGATCCCCGATTACAAATCCAGAAAAGACCCTTCTTGACAAGTTGCTCTCCTTTCTTCAAAGTATCCCAAACCATGGATCCCCTTCCTGTCAAGTTGTATCTTGGAACATCTTTCCCATTCACCCCTCCAAGATACTTAACATTAAGGATCTTAGCCCATCCTTGATCCTGGCTAGTACACCATCTCCAAAAGAGCTTAGCAGCAAGAGCCCTACTGATCAAGCTCGTTTTCCGCAAACCAAGGCCCCCATCCTGCTTTGATCTGCAAACACAATCCCATTTGACCAGACTCCACTTGGAGGAAAGCAAATTACCTGTCCATAAGAACTGTCTGGAAAGGGAGTCAAAGTCCTTGACGAAACCAGCCGGGGCAGTCTGTACAAGACACCTATAGATAGGAAGAGCCTGGACAACGGACTTCAAAAGAGTCACCCTACCAGCAGTTGAAAGCCACCGGTGGGTCCAATGACTCACCTTGCTCCGAAATTTATCCAAAATTTCCTGCCACACACCTCTTGACAGTCTTTCGTCTGAAAGAGGGATTCCAAGATACACAAAAGGAAGAGTTCCAATTTGAAACCTCAAGATCCGAGCAATCCTAGCTTGAATGGGAGCAGGGGTATTGAAGAAAAAGATGTGAGACTTTTCTTCATTAATCTTTTGTCCTGAGGCTTTCACATAAATATCCAAAGCCCTTCGGAAATTAATAGCCTCCTGAATTCTAGCTGCACCCAACAAAGACGTATCATCCACAAATTGGAGATGGGAAGAAGGAGAAATGCCATGCCCCCACTTCCAACCCTGAATCAGACCCTGCCTAACTTGAGACTTGAGAAACCTTCCCAAGCCCTCCGCCATCAAAATGAAAAGGTAAGGGGAGAGAGGATCCCCTTGCCTAAGGCCTCTGGCCTGCCCCGAAGAGATCGGTAGGTTCACCATTGATCAGGACAGCAAAAGAGGGTGAGGTAATGCAGCTCATAACCCAACTAATCCACTCCCTCCCAAAACCAAAAGCTTGGAGAACTTTTTGCAAAAAGCTCCATTTGACCCTATCATAAGCCTTGGCCATGTCAAGCTTTATGAACATGGCTTTCTCCTTTGAGGCCGCCATAGAGTGCACAGCTTCAGCCGCTATAATAATCCCATCCAAAATCTTCCTTCATGTAACAAATCCCCCTTGCTCCTCAGAGATTAGATTACTGAGCCATGGCTTTAATCGTTCAGCTATCACTTTAGTGATTATTTTGTACGTGACATTGCACAAAGAAATAGGTCTAAAGAAGTTAAGAGAGTTAGCACCTTCCTTTTTTGGGATGAGGGCAAGGAAGGTAGCATTCAGAGCCTTAAGCATTTGCTTATTGTTAAACGATTCTTGCACCACTTCAAAGAGGTCCATCTTGACAATGTCCCAAAAGGCTTGGAAGAACTCTATAGGAAACCCATTGGGTCCCGAGGCTTTACCCTTCTTCATTCCAAACACCACAGCTTCTATCTCAGAAAGAGAGACAGGTTTAATGAGAGCCTCATTCATTTCAGGAGTGACAATGGGGGGAATGCACTCCAACACCAAATCCTCCTCAGCCCTAGCAGGATCAGAATCCTTAGAAAATAGACTGCCAAAAAAATGAGTGGCCTCCAAGGCAATCTCCCTATGAGAGGAAACCAAATTCCCTTCTGTTGTCATGAGAGAATTGAGAGCACTCCCCTGTCTTCTGTCTTTTACAGTGTTGTGGAAGAGCTTAGTGTTTTTGTCCCCTTCCTGTAGCCAATCGATCCGAGCTTTTTGTTTCCAATAGATCTCCTCGTGAAGCTCCCATTCTTCCAAATCTCTCAGCGCCATAGCTTCTTCTCTAAATAGCCCATCAGATAGACCCTGCTCTCTGATTTGACGGGTAATAGTGTCCACCCTCAGTTGGGCATCTCTCTTAGCTGCGAAGAGATTGCCAAAAAACATCCTGTTCCACCTTTTCAGCTTAAACTTAACAAACTGTAATTGCTTAACAAAGGAAAACATAGCAGTGCCATAAGCAAGCTTCCCTTCCCCCCACCAAGCAAGCATATGATCCTGAAGAGAGGCATCCCTCAACCACATAAGCTGAAACTTGAAAGAAGGATTCTTTGTCATTCAAAACTTAGAGGCAGACAAAAGAATTGGCCAGTGATCTGAACCTCTCCAGTCCAAAATCTTCGATCTGGTATTCCAACAATCCGCCATCCAGTAGCAGGACACAAGAAACCTGTCTAACCTTTCAGCTATCGCCTCTGCCCCACATCTTCTATTATTCCAAGTGAACAAACCATTGGAAGGTGTAATATCCACAACCTTCAAACTTTCAATATTACTTCGCAAAAGGCTCGTAGAAGGATCAAGCCTAGGATTACCTCCACGCTTCTCTTCCAAACTTAAAATAGCATTAAAATCCCCTGCTATAATCCAGGGGAACAAAGGAACAAGAGAACAAACACATCCTATATGTGACCAAAGTAAAGCTTTTCCCATGAAATCAGTTGGAGCATAAACATTAGTGAAGAGAAGAGTCTCACCGGTTTCACAACAAGTGGCCACAACGGAGATAGAAGACCGACTAGATATCCACCAGAGTGGAACAAGCTTGCGAGGATCCCATAACAGAGCCAAGCCTCCCGAACATCCTTGAGCACCAATGCATTGACAGAGGCTTCTAGGCCAAATCTTAGTGGCTGTGGAAAGCATCCTGTCAATAGATAACTTAGTTTCCTGAATAAAAACCACCTCAGGAGAATAAGACTTAATCAATTCCCGAATAGCCTTTTGTCTAGGGATGCTATTCAACCCCCTTACATTCCATGAGAGAACAATCATTTCTGAGATAGAGGAAAGTGGGAATCAATGGTCTTCACAGCACCAGACTCCACTAAGGTCTCTCCTACTAACTTCACCTTTTCCTGGTCTTTCTTCCTTCCCACCTTAAGAGACTTCTCTGAAGCATCCTTTTTAATGGCCTTCTGATGAATACCTAAAACAGAAGGGGATCCCTTACTTTTTCTCTCCTCCTGCCGATCTATCCTAGCAGAAGACTTAGAACAGAAAGGAGCAGAACTCTCCTGCAACTCCATGCCTCCACTGGCTCCCAACTCCCCCATCGGCCTCACAGAAATGTCTTTATCCATCTGAATCCCAGTCACTCCCTCCTGCGGATTGGTCTGAATGACGTTGTTCTCATCCCCACCTATTTCCCCTACCTCCAAGAGATCTTGTCCAGAAGGCATATTAGCAATAGTTCCATCGAACTGTTCCAGATCATCTAGGGCATCAAACTTATTAAAAACCTCATCTACTTGTCTATCTTTAAAGGTCCACTTTTGGCCTCGACCCTTGTTACGAGCTCTTACAGGAATGAAACCCTCCTTGTCCTCCCTCATGGGGGCCTTCCCTTTATCTTGATTAGGAGGTGCACTAGCTGACCCCAGTTTTAAATCTTCAACAGGTTTAGATTTGGGGCACATCCTCTGCAAATGCCCATATTCATGACACAAGCGGCACCGGAATGGTAGTGTTTCATAATCAAGTTGTTGAATCCATGAGCTTGATCCCAACCGAATTTCTATAGAATGAGGCAAAGGCTTATTCAAATCAATTTCAACACATAATCGGGCATAGGTAATTACCTTCTTCTCCATAGTTTGTCTCGAAGGACCAACTGGTTTTCCAAGCTAGCTTGCAACTAAGCTAAAAATGTCCTCCCTCCAGAATTCTAAAGGAAGCCATGGTAATCTCACCCAAACCGGAACCCGCGAGGGAAGCTCTTCTGTAGGGTTGAATCCCATATGCTAAGGCTTAATGAAGAGCCCCACCTGATTGTAGAAATAGGGCCCTCCTTCAAAAACTTTATTCCTATCCGACATGCAAGAGAAGACCACTTGAAAATAGCCGTTGGCTGCCAACATGACATCCATATCCCCCTCTGGAGACCAAGTACGCCGAGCCCAGGATTCCAAAAAAGGCAAAGATACCCGTATCCCAAGGAACTTACAAATCAGAGCATGATTTGATAGGTAGTTAATATCATCCACAACAGCTTCAGGCTGGATCTCAACAACCGGCCTATTGTCACACTTGGCAAGACACCCATTCACCTTTGAGGGCCGAAAACCTCCAGATAAATATGAAGACTCTCCCATTCTAGAACCAGATTCTCCAAAAAATGGATTCATGTGCACTGATACCGATGGATTGCATCCCACCACCGTATCCTTAAAAGACAACCCCTTGCCACCAGGAGAAGTCCCGTTTGGAGCCATGCAAGGCTCGGGGCCAAAACCGTCGATAGCTTGAAGCAGCCAATGAAGGGCACAAAGAAACCCCCAGCCTCCCTCCACCACGTTTTAGTCACCAAAAAGAGCCGGATCTACCCACAGACACCAGACCACCCGCCAATCACGGCATGCAGAAGAAAATAACGCACAGGAAAAAGCACGAAAACTGCTGCAGAAAGCACCGAAAGAAAGAAGAAATGTGGCCACCCAAGCCACAACCCTCGCGCGCCAGAAAGCCCCCACCGATTCACCTCCAGCACAGACCAACAGAAGCACGAGGCAAAGCTAGGGCAGAGAAACCCTAGCCCGCGCACACGCACCAGCACGCAACGCCATCCCGTAGTTCTATCTAAATCACAAGCTTATCTTGTTCTGCAGTTTTAGTTTATAATTCCTTGAAGTTAACAAGTCTGGTTTAGGTTGGATGAACTATTGTTCTTTTCTATTTCAAAGCTCTGATCTCTCCTTTTATGTTTCTTTAAAACCCCTAGTTATAGTAGGTTTAAATTCATGTTTGATCTTAGAACAATCCAAAAGCTCACACCAATAGGCCCCTTGAATATTACTGTTGCATTGGCCACTGAGCAACATCAGCACAGTTGAGACCCAACTACCAAGACCTTGGGAGCTAAGTCATCCATGTGTTGCCTTTCTCTTTTAGGAGAAGCAGGGTAGCAATATTCTGCTTGCATTGTTGTGGTGCCAAAATCACCATCAATAGGTGGCTCCTCCCATCTATCACCATTTCTCCCTACCTTATTTCTCTCTAGAATTACAAGCATATTCAATCTAAATGGAATAAACATAGCTACTAAATCTATAAATTTATTGTTGATGTGCAATCCAAACTCATGGCCTAGAAAATCCTTAACATTAAACTCCTCATCGATACCCACCTCTCTTTTATCCACCCCTCTCCAACATGTTCATTCTATAATAAACCAAAATATATTAAACATGCCTTTTGGTTTTTCTTGCAAGCTAGAAACATCTAGCTCTCCCTCTTCTTTTCCCTCCTTGCTCTTTTCCCTTGTGTTTGGACTTGGAAATCAACTCTCCTAGGATCCTCCACCTTTCACAATCTTATCACCCACACATGCAAGCATGTGATTGTCAAGTTCTTATGGAATTTTTGTTTCTTGTAAATTATCTCTGATTTTTTCTACCCAAGTCAAATCGAGGTTTAATTGATATACTCTAATTTTACTCTTCATTTGGCTAACATCTTCTTTACACTACAAACCTAATTGGAAGCTAATACCAATCTAACTAATAGAACCCACAACCTCTTCCTACAACTCCAAAATATTGAGAGAATCCATGCCAAGCACAAGACTACCTTAAAGAGACATGTGTACAATCCCTCAAGAGGTATTCCATATTGATGTTGTAGATTTTTTACAAGTGTTCAATCTATTTTATGTATGATGATTCAAGCTACTTTTTTTGACTATAGGATTGTTGATGAGTAACATCATTGCTCAATTTCCTTTAGCCATTATCATATCTCTTATGCTCCCTACATGAAATAAGACAAATGGTATTGTGAGATTGAATCATCTTATTTTTTCTTGAGGATAATGTGAGGATGTACTTTATGATTGCTAGGGTTGGATAATTTCTACTGCTACTTCTCATTCTCTGCATTCTTCTTCATTCAATGATAATTCTGGTGAAATGAGACTGTTATATCTACTTAGGCAGTCTAGAGTTGTTGTTTGTGACCTTTCCAAAAATGGTATGCAAAGTGTTGATTCCAAGGTACATGGTCATCTCCTTAGCTTGGAAATTCCAAGTAATGATATTTCTAATACTAGTGAATGGCCTACTAGCTTCACTCCTCATATGGTTTATACTTTTGGTTGTTCATTCAATGATGATTTTGAAGTTGATTGTCCTTTGTAACTAGTTAGTGGCCGAATTATTTTGCCTATTGTCACTTGATTAGATATGGTGTGTTCATTGTCCAGTTACAAATATAATCATCATAGATGGTCTTATATGTTGTAAAATTTGTCTAATTTTTATTGATTTGCAATATTATTTTGCCGCCATCAAAACTATTTTGTGATCTTTTTTAGGATCTTTATCATATATGCATCAATGCTATATTTGTAAATTTATTCATCCAATAAAAAATTAGTCAAGGAATAAACATCAAAAGATAAGTATATCTTTTTATAATATTTTTATATAATTTAAATTTAATCATTTATTTAAATATAATCTTAAAAAATATATTGTTATGTTATATAATTAAAAACATAAATAAAATCATATAACCATCAAATTTAATATTAATACCCCAAATCATCAAACATAAAATTCAACATCAACACCAAAGTCAAAATCCCACATCACAAATGACATAAGTCAAGATAACCAAGCTCAATATTCCACATCACCCATGATCAACAAACTCAAAGTTCCACAAAGAAACAATGTTCTTAGCACTTGCTTATCTAATTCATATATATGATGAAATTCAAGATAAATATTTGATCAACAACACTTGTTCTTTGGCTCTCCCTCTCTCGTCTTTGTCCATGAAAATATGCAAACTCTAAAGTTGTAGAGAAAATCTTAGTAAGACCAATGTATTTTGATTTTTTGCATACATCAATAAATTAGTACAAATAGGAAATTTACGAGATTAGTGACAATGTTCAAAAGACATTGGCTCATTAATTTCAAGGTTTATCTTTAAAATTTAGGGCATTGTTCAAGAATTACCAACTCTTTTCACCTGAACATCTAAGTTAGACCATTTTAGATGAATTCTATATAAATTATTATTGTTAAGATTTATTCTTCATATGGAGTTATTTATACGTATAATTTTATTATTTTATTTAATGGGTAAATAGTCAACAATAATTTTATATTTTGTTTTCCTTTTCAATTTTACAAGTGAAAATATTATTTTAATGGTACAATTTGACTATAAGTCCAAAAGCTCAAAGGAATCAAGAATTGAAATAGTTAAAGAAAAAAAGGAGGCATGAGAAGGATACCAATTGAATATTAGTCTAATCACACGCCCTTAAATACTTCATGATTGACCATGTAGTTAAATATGAAAAGATTTTGTCATTTGCATAAAAGAGGAAAGAAAGGGAAATGAATTAATTGCCAAACTAGATGAGTTGGATCATCATATTTCCATCTTTATTGTTAATTTTAATCACATTTCTCTTTTTCTATGTGTTGAAAAATTAAGAAAATTTTGGAAGATAACGAGACTTAATAAAGACCATGAATTTGATTAATTGTACGTCACACTTTTGAATGATTATTAATGCATGATTAGTTATAAAAAGGGTAAGATTTGTAAATAAAAACTAAATACAATAAATTTTGAATTAAAAGGAGGCCCATGTCTTTCTCTATATAGAACTCTTAGGTGGATAGTGATCATTTGAGGTTTTCTTAAATGAATGTTGATGCATGTATATACTAGTTCTTCTTTCAATCTTAATTAATAAGATTTTTTAAAGTTGCTTATAAATAATTATGTTTTTTCTTTTGTAATGATGCATTTTGTTTGTTTTGGGTTTGTTTCGATTTAGCATTATTTTTAGTATAATGGTTAGTGTATAATGTGTATTTTTTAGATTACAAAATTGGAAAATAATTTAAATTTAACTTTCTTCCATCTACAAACATCCTTAGGGACCAATATTGATTCTTAGTTTATCTAAATATTCATTTATCCCAAGAAAAAATTGTAGGTATAGTCTAATTGACCAAAATAAGTTCTATTGATGCAAAAATGACCTCATCACTTTTTAAATTCAAATTTAAATTTGTTCCTAAGCCAAATTCCTTGAACTAGCCATTATGTGTTGACTTGAGTGTGAAATGCATTAACTTATGTGTTAGGGTGTTTTATTAAAGGACATACCCTAATTGATTTTACATTATAAAAAAACATTTAAGGATCATTCATGCATGAATATTCAAGAAAAATCGATAGCATCATCATAGAGCATAAAATTTGTATCATCACAAGCTATATCAACATCACTAGGCATTATTGCATGCTTTCTTGCTATCTTCAAGCCTTTTAGAAAATAGTTAAATTGATAACAAATATTTGAGCAAAGGAGAACACCCTTTCTTAGAAAACTCTTAAATTATATCTATTGACACTGCCCCTTTATATTAAACCTAATCTAGACATCAAGGAAAACAAATTCCTAACATTAATATGTGTGCAAATGATTTATATGTGCAAGTTTTATATTCACAAGTGGGTTTCAAATTTGTGGATGTAGATATCAACTTTATAGACACAAAAGTGAACTAAAGTGACAAATAAAAAAATCACTAATCAGGTGCTTATCTAATATCTCCTAGGGCGTTGATAAATTGGTGATATACCATAGTCAAGTCGACATTGAATCTAGAGCTAAGTACCATTATTTCATTTATTTTGCATCTATTTTAGTAGCATAACTAGCTTCCTAGCTCATTTATTGAGGGAAAATTATTTATTTATGTCTTATTACACTTATTTACCTTAGATATTTATGTAGGTGTGCTTTAATTCCTTACATAAAATTATAAATCAAACATTTGAAATCCTCTAGGATTTATCCCTAGGGTTTTGACCATTGTTATATCTCTAGTATTCATATATAATATTTTATTATTGTACCTTTTTATTTCATATTTGGTTAGGTTTTCAATCCAACCTTATGTTTTCTTCATTTATTTATATAAATTTCAATTTGAGATATTATTATTTGATCCTTACCCACCTACCATCCTTTATGAACTTTCATTGTTAGATTGTTATCATGGATCTCATTTATCCTTCCTAGCCAAGATTACTTTCTATGTCACCATAGTTTATGATAATACCTCTTTTGTGGCTTATGATATTGACTTGGAAACTAATTCAATCTATATTCATTTGATACATCTATGGTTCTTGATTCATGTAATGATGTACTTATTTATTTGAGTATATTCCTTCTTTGTCTCATGATAATTCTTTCTTTTATATCTATGGGTTCTCTTCCATGTGCCTCTCTCATTTCATTTTTCCTTGAGGAACCTCATAATATCGATGCACATGTTCCACATTCACATGAGGTTGCTATTCCTTCTTTTATAGCATTTTTGTCATGATCTATTCACGATGTAATTAGTAAAGAGTGGATATTGCACTAGTTCTTTATCTTCTAATGATATGGATAATGTAACGCCCCGCCACGCAACCCTAGAGGAAGTTGCAATTCATCACTTAAACGTACCAATTTTTTTTTTTGTACAAATAACATGTAAGATGAATACATATTGCCAACAACCTCTAAGGCCACGAGACAAAGATTACTTAAAAACCCAACAACAAATAACATTAACATAAACTGAAACATAAACACTTAAGGAAATGAGACAACATACAATCCATACAAGATAACTTACAACAAAGGAAGATAAATACCTCAAGATTTCAATTAACAATATTTAAACAATAAGATTACAACACTCATTCCCCGAATGAGGTAAATCCACTAATCATGATTACAATTTACAAACTCCACCTCGATAACAAATGAGGGGTAATAAAATAAAGATCAACTGAAAGAACGAAGCCAGAAAAGCAACAGCATCCAACGAGCTCTCCAACTGGAAATCACGACCACGCGATCAAGAAGAAGAGCCTACGGAAAAGAATGCACGCCACCCGACCACGTGGAACCCAAAGGCCCCACTCCCTCCGTGCTAGGAGATAGTAACAAGGATTTCCTAGACAAGACCATCTACCACTAGACACAGGCTAACACAAAAACTGAACTGCAAACAAGAACATATACCACATCACTTAACATCATAGTTACAATGCTTCCAGAGTACAAAATCGAGTACAATCACTGTACAAATAAAACAACAGTACAACACCATACAAACTGCTGTCATAGGAGGAGTGTCATCGCAAAGGTTGCATGGAATCTCCTGGCTAGTCTTCCTAGGTCCTGGCCCCCCTCTAGGGATATCCTGGAAACCTCAACCGACTCCCGGCCCCATATGCATACCAGAGCGGAATCGATTATCTCTCATAAAGATGAGATAACGATCTTGCCATTCCAGGCCTTCCCGACTCATCTCAAGTCTCGTACAAGCCCTTGAGCCAATGAGTGAGGCTAAATTAAATTATTAATGTTCAAAGCTACTCTCTCCCTAATAAGTTATTTTAATTTTCACTTAATTAACTGACTCTCACATGAGTTATCCTGGAACCACTTTGGGCCCGGCGCTCGTTTGAAAGCCACTCCCCTATCGACAACACATAACTTAACCACAAGCCAAGGGTAGCCAATGCACTAACACTTAACACACATAATCAATACACCTTAACAGGTACACATCGCTACAGATGTACAAAACTGAAACCAAGGCGTGCACTACCCAAGGCTAACCCAAGGTTGACTAACATGATAACATCCCACATAACAAATTGAAACATGACTTAACCTTAAGCCAAAAGGTCACACAACCTGTCGTGGTAACCAGGTTTCCACTGAAACATAACTCAAGCACTTCCCAATTGAAACAATAACAAACACATGATGCACACACCGTTCAAGATAATACACTGGAAGACTTACAAGAACCACAAGAAATGACTTAAAGTCAACAATCATATAAACACACATTCTTTAAATGACTAAAGATGTAATTTTGACAAACAAACTTTTCTCATAACACGGAAACCAAAGTACAGAATAAAGGCTGACTCACATAAAACCACCCATACCAATAAATGAACCCATAACCGAAAGATTCTCAAAACATTCACTCTCATTCCAAAACATCGAATGCGAACAATTAACACTGAAAACATTTCAGACAAGCAGGAAAGCTAATGTTCGGATTTCCTAAATCCATTCAATCACAGGTTTCATGACTTGCATTTATCCAATCAATTGATCCTATTTCTTTTCATGACATTGAAATATTTAAGGAACAGGTCATCTACTCCAAATTTCATAACCCTATTCATAATCAAATCGCTTTAATAATGCAGCTATCTAGTCAAAATTTAAATCAACCATTCCCTCTAAGTTTCCTGGTCACATACTATAGATAAATCACTTGATTCACAAAATATTTATGTTAATTAATAAGTTCATCCTTTACCCCCAGTTCCGCAATCATATTCTATAAGTACACATCTTGAAAAATAAACATTCAGATTAAATGATTTCAGTCTTGATTTCAACTTAACATTGAATAAATCAACTTAATCTTAACTCTACTTGAAATCAATTATATTCCAAAACGAGTATACCTAATAGTGAGTTAACCATGATGACCACTTAAGGAGTTAATACCAATAATTCTATTTCGTTTCTCCATCACATATCCTAATTATGATCAACAGTTGATAAATAAAGTCCTCTGATTAAAATAAACCATTCGTTATCCCTAGCTCCTCAACTATGTTCGAAACACAAAATTTAATGATTAAAAACAACTAATTAAACTGTCCCAATCATTATCGCTAGGTTTCGCTATTATATCCAAAATCATTTCAATTAAGTCATCTAATCCATAATTCATCATAGGATAAATAAATCAAACCAAATCAATATTTTATGCAAACCGTTGGCCCAAACTCAATTTTCATTTTATCTATACCAATGAACTAATCACTACAGAGTTCACTTCCTTTAAACCTATGCCTCTAAACACATTATTTCTCTATTCTAAGGTTTACTAAATATTCTTGAAAGTCAAAATTAAAATTTCTAAGAATAGATATTTGCTTAAAGAATCGACTTCTCAATAACCATTAACTTACTTACTGTTCGCTTGGCACCATCTAAGCAATTAGTTAAACACTCTAATTCTATTTGCTCAATTCTGGATAAAAATTAAATTAACCCTTTTAAAAGAAAAACGATTCCATTCATCTATAATTAAGCTATAATTATTTTAAAACATATCCTATTTAGAATAATTAAACATCATTATTTAAATGTCGAAATTATCGACATATCATTATTATAATCCAACTGTTCAAGCCTCAAGTTCCCATATTACAAAATATTCAAATATTGATTACATATATTAAATATTATATATATAATATTATTTATTAAATATTAAATATTAAATATTAAATATTAATATATAATATTAAAGATATAATATTAAATATCATAAAAATTATAATATAAAACTTTATTTATTTATTCTATTTTTTTATTTTTTTTAATTTTAAAAAGAACGAATTTTATTTTGTGCTTTGCATAGGGGACGAAGCCCTAACCACGCGACCCCTGCCTCCCGTGGTCGGCGGGGCTGTGTGCTCTGCACACAGTCCACCGCCTCCCTCGGCGGCGGGGCTGTGTGCAAAGCACACAGCGGCCGTCGCCTGCGGGCGGCAGAGTTGTGCGCTCCGCACACAGCAACCGCCTACCGCCGGCGGCGGCGGCGATGGTGGTGGTGGGGGATTGATCTCCCCACCCCACAACAATAAAAAAAATTATTTTATTTATTTTATTTTTGTTTTCAAAACAAAAATTCCCATTTCCCTGGTATAAACCAGAATAGGGAAATAACCCAGAATAAATTAAAAAAAACAGGGCAATGAACAATCATATATTTTTTTTTGAAAGGGAAATTTTCAATTAACATTTCCAGTTTTAATTGAGAAAATGAGCAAAACATTTTGCCAAACTCCATCAAATTTATCCAAACAATAAGAGGGTTTAAATATTTCATTTGAAGAGGAGTTTCCTTTTGGGTTTTCACATCCATCTCTCAACCATTTTGCAAATTTTCAAAGAAATAATTCATGGGTTTCATTGGATTCAATCATCCTTTCAAAGATTTCTCACACATTCAACAAGATTTCCAAACATGCATAACAAAGGTTAAACTATTTGAAATGAACAAACAAGAGCAAAGAAAAAACCTGGTTTCTTCCTCCAAAACTTGAAACCTTCAACATGGAGTTTTTCAATTCCTCCATTGAATCCCTCCCAAGCAAAAGTCTCCACCTCCTTTCTCAATCCAAGTCCAAGAAGCCCCCAAAAAAAAACAAAACCTCCAAAAATGAAATATAATATCTCCCCAAATTCAAATTCAAACTCAAATCCAAATTTTTATCAAATTAACTTTCAAGTTCAAATTCAATTCAACTTTAATTTGCAAACTCAAATTCAACTTAAATTATAAACTCAATTTCAAGTTCAACTTCTAATTCCAATCCAATTTCAAATTCACAAATATCCTTTTTACCAAAAATAGTCAACTATTCCCCAAAATATCTTTTCTACAAGGTCATTGCCTTTTGAAACATTTGAACTTTAAATAACTTAAACAAAATCCTATTTTCCAAATAGAGTGTAATACCTTTTAGCTTTATTTTAATTTTTAACTTTATTTCTAGGAGTAAAATATAAAACATATTTCTAATTTTTTATTTATTTTTGATTTAATCCAAATATCTAATGATGCCATCATGACTAAATTGATTTAATTTATCCCTATTAATTTAATTAGTCAATAAAATAAATCTAATTCAAAATTAGATTATTTTATTAATTCAAATTGAATTAATTAATTAATCCCTAATTTTCCAACGTCTCAATAAGACAAAACATTCATCATTTATAAATTTCAAAAGCTATTTAAACACTTTTAACTTGCAACTAAACACGTTTAATCATTAATTAAACTACGCAAGTCATTTAATAAACTTTAAATTTGAAATTAAATAAACACTCAAGGGGAACTGACCAAGTTAAAACAACTGACCCCAACGACAACCCAACAACACGCTATGACTAGGGTGACGACTTGGTTCGGAAAACCTAGCTACTATCTCCCAATTAATTTCCGTTGGTCAATGGACACGCTCACACCTGTGAAACCAAGTGGAGTCGATGTCCCGTACCTGCAAACCGGCAACAAAGAACATGCCGAACGTGCAACATATATATGTATATTATGATCAAACACGCCGTGAAGAGGAAATCTCGGAATTGTAGGGCACTCGCAAGCGAGTGATACAATCCATCCCCTTCACCAATACACAATTACTAACTGACGATTCTAACATCAATGATAAGCTCAATAACATAAACATCATTTAATCAGATATATTCTAAGTTACTCCAAATCATGACATAAGGATAACATCGGAATAAAAGAACATCACATCAACATATAACTTCTACATCATAAGCATACTCAGACGCAATCATAACAGGGAAGAAAATTGCCGATCAAAGAGCCAAAACAGAGGGGTGTTATAGATAATAACTCTTTGATTCATGCTAATGTGGTTTATGATTTGTATCATTTTAAAGCACTAAGTTTACATTTTAGTGGTATTGAAGATGTAATATTATGTAGACCATTTTTAACTTTCAATTATACTCATGAATACACTATAATGATATTTTTGTGTATACATAAGTATTACATAAATTAATAGAGCTAACCAATGGTTTGAATCATTTCATTGTTATTATATATAATTATATATATTTTTCCATGTCCTTGTTGAGATCATTTTACTCATGGCTCTATAATATATTTTTCACATGGCTCTCATTCTTCACATTCTAATCACCTTTCTTTGGGGAATCCCATAGATTTTGTTATACATCATAATGATATGCCGTATTTTTATGTCATGGTGATTATTATTTGAACCCTTTTATGATTTCCCACTTTATATCTTTGAGTACTTTTACACATCATTTTCCATGTGACCTATACATAAATGAAGAAGAATAACATGATCTCTTATAGTTTCTAGTTCATATATGTGAGGATAATGGGCCATTATTTGATGGTAAATATTCATCCACTATTACACACAATGTACATACGTGGTTATGTGGCATGTTGAACACGATCTTTCACATTATTTAAAATAAAGATCATTTATAGGCTAGACTACATAGATAGTCATATTGATGATTATGAAAAAATATTTACAAAATAATGTTTCTACTAACAATATATTGTATAATCCTTTCACATATGAAATCTTCGATTATATTATTTAAAATAGAATTAGTTTAATTTTCATAGGGTAGATATGGATTTGAATTTATTTATTACAAGCTATATTCTAGAATATAATTTCCTCTTCTTAAAACTTACAAAAGCATTCTCAAATATATCCATAGAGAGAGTGATAAACACAACATTTGACTTGCACATCAATTTAACTAGCATCTCATTAAATTAAAAAAAACATTCAAATTTACTACAACCAACAAAGAATAATCCACATTCCACACAAACAAATAGTATTTAAATTCAAAAATAAAAGAAAAAATAGTTCATTATAAGATTGTTTTGTATCCACAAACTTTTTCATTGATATCACATTTAAATTTGATAAAGGGAAACAATTTTTATTTATTAAGGTAAGCAGGGATTTTGAAAGGGTCCAAACCCTCATACAATAAGAAATATTAAGCATTAAGCACAACAAGACAAAAAAGGACAACCAAGAGGAACAACAACAACACTACAAAAGACAAGTCATTATAAAACCTTACAAACTACCAACGCAAAGTCAAGGTGGTTTGAAAAAATGTTCCAACAAAATTTTCTTAACCACAGTGTAAGGAACATTTTACCCTAAACTTTTTTTTGGAACAAGGAAATTCATGAGACCATAGGAAAATCCCTCCTCCGATTCCCAAGCCTTAAAAGAGGTATTCATCATTGTACAATCTTCAATATATTCCCCCCTATAATCTTCCTTTTACTCCTCCTCAACGGTTGTAATGTAATCCTTAATAGTAGTAGGAATTTGTTTCCTTTTTCCTCCAAATATAATGGTATTTCTTGGTTCTTAAGCAACTAGTAGTAGCATGGCCCACCTTACATCAACAATGAAAAATAATTGAAGAGTATTTGAATTCAATATGTTGCACCCAATCACCTTATTTTTCTCTACAAACACACAAAATATAGTGAACAATAAAAACTTATTGAATTTGGTGACCAAATCAGTAGCACAATATTGCCCAAAAGTATTAAAAGTAAACATAAAAAAAATCTTCAATCCAGTACTTGAATGGTAGACTTGGTAGTCTAACCCAAATAGGAAACTTGATAGTGACATCGTTCATTGGATTAAAGCTCAGAGACCATATTTTTAGACAAGGGCTATTCTTACCTAGAAACCAAGGACCTTGAAGAAGAGTCCTTGAGCAATCATCTAGATTAGAAAAATAAAAAAGGAAAAAATATTCAACATAGAAACTACCTCAACCTAGCCTCTTAGTTTTCAATTTTGAAGCACCCATCTTCTAATAGTATCAATATTGAGACGATTATTCTAGAATCTCCTAACAAGCAAATTCCTAAACAAAAAAATTAACCTAGTAATAAGAGAATTAGGGATTTCAATTCAAAATTTCCCTCTACCTCAATCTTAATAGAAATCCTAGGGAATTCACCCTTGCTAAAACTCCCTTCAACGACACCATATGTGTAAATTATCTACAAGCTTGGAGAACTTGCATCCTTCAACACATAAGATTCTATCTCACTAAGTTCCTCTAAAGGCCTAAGAGACATAACAAGAACAACAACATGGGATGCAAAAAATACCACCATACTATCATCATCATCAAGAAACTCAAACTCGTAAAAATCAATACCATCAACTTATTTATTAAACCCTAATGCTTCTTGAATAGAGTCCACAAGCATCATATAATCCATATTATTAGAGGCCTGAGTAGGAACCTTCGCTTAGGGATATTCCATACAATAATTGACCAAATGGGAAGTGAAATCAACTGTCTAGGGGAGAAGAAATACTTTATGTAGCCCCCAAATAAGAGCTCCATCTTGGACAACCACTAAAGCCTTCCTAGTGAATTTATGCCCTTGTTCTTTTAGTCAAGCCTCAAATAGTATGTCAAGGAGTAGTTCATCCTCCTCCTTGACTTGTTCACTCCTCTAAACATCCTCCTTTGAAATGTCTTCATTTGATTAATTGTCATTTGGGTCATCAAGAAAGAGAACAAATATAAGTTTACAATTGAACTATAATACCTTGAAACTCTTTTTGAATTAGAAACTATTATTACAAATGTACTTCTTATTGAAAGCTTTACACTCTAAAATGAAGTCGCTATGCTCAATGCCAACACCACACCTCAACTTAACAACATTTTCATCCTTAGTGACATTTTTCCTCAAATTGAGAGTAATCCCATAAGAGTAGTCATAACATAAGTCAACATTATTATCACCACAAGGCACTTCTTCCATTTGAAGAGGGTAGTCCTATAGAATCTCTATGAATCTACTTGTTTTTACCATGTGAGAAAGATTGGTCCATTGGAAATTTTATCACACACATGCAATGTGTGTGTGCATACCCATTTGCATAATTTATACATATTAATGGTGATGCATATTTGAGTAATAAGAAAAGTATCTCATTCCTATTCTTTTACTTTTATTAATTTCAAAGATAGTTCCTTTAAGCAAGTTATGATTATATTTAATGTTTGATAGACCCATCTTACTCATCACATGCTTGTTCTAATTTGTAGGTTTCTAAGGAGCAAACATTCCAATAAAATTGAAGAATGGTCTATACTTTACACATATATGTATTATTTAAGTGCTTAATAAATATTTACTTTACATGTTAATTACTTGTTTTACTTTGAGATGTGCCTACCTAGAAATTCTAATGCACATCAAAGTGGAGGGGAATGCAATGGTGAAAATTGCATACCCATTCCCTTTTTCCCTCATATTTTGGGCCTAATTTGATTAGTGTCCTATATATAATAAGTGTACAAGTGACATATTTTTACATGAATTTGACTCATAACATTCTTATATCTTGATCCCATCATCACTTATCCCTAGAGGTTTGGAAATGATCCCTAGATGGCCATTCATTAACCTAGATTAGATATGTGAGTGTATACTTGACTAAGGTGACTTTTGTAATCACAAATCTAAACCTAAAAATTAAATTTAAAATTTGAAATGAATTAAACCAAATCTCTCATATTAGTCATTATGAGCTAACCAACCATACATTTGTGTTGATTTGTATGCTTGGTTGCATTTAAATACACCATTCACTCATTTGAAGATCATATAGGAATTATCATTGATCATTTATGAGAGCATCATAGCATATTATTAAAGCTTTACATCAACATGCATCATCCTAGGTCCGTTGCCACTTGTTGTCTTTGATCTTTCACTTTGAGCCATAAAACTAATCCAATTAAGTATCTAGCTGAGAAGAATGTGACCCTTGCAATTTAAAAAATTCCTAGAGGAGTTCTTAAACATCACTAGCCCTTACAAAGATTCAAACACCATAAGACTAAGGTAAATTAATTACAACAATACACATAATGTCAATTCATATCCATGAATTGTAGCTTAGGTTCACACATTAGTTCAAATTCACACACACAAAGATAGGTCTATGCACATATAAGTAAACGAAAACATAAACACATTTGGTATAATCCAAGGTCTTCATTTGAGGAAGTAGTAAAATTTTAATACTTTGAAAAAATATTTTTTTGATGTTTATCACAACATACTCCTATCCTTGAATTTCAAACTAAATGCTACAATTAATTTATTTTAATTTTTATATTTAATTTTAGCATCTAATATTTATCATCCCAACTCATAAACATTAATTTATTATTATTTAATTATTTTGTCATAAGTAAATGTAGTGAAAGCATTTATTTAACTACAATTATAAAGACCTTAAATTAAAAATAATCAAAACTTAAAAATCAATAGAAAAAAAACTTTTTTAAATATTGAATTAAGAACATGAATACAAAGATACAAATATAGTTCAAAAGTTACAAACTCTTATTAACAAATAGCTCGCAAATAATCAAAATTACAACCAAAAACCAAAATCTTAAAAAAAAACCATTATAATCAGACATAGATGGCCCAAAACAACCATCCAGAATATGACAAACCCAACCAAACTTAAAAAAAATCTTCAACTTATATATTATTATTTTTAAAGATCAAGAAAACTTCATAAATATGAATATATAAATAAAATCCCCACCTAAAGAACATTGAACTTTTTCCCATGGATCTCTTTATGTATTATATATTACTTTGTCTACCTTAGAAAGCCAATATTCCATTCACCAATGTTAGACGAAACACTTAAATACATATAAAATTCTTAAAGTTATGTCGGCACAAATAAACATATTTTGCTCAATCATTGTAAAGCACTAAAAATGAGACAAAAGATTACATGAGAACAAATGTATAAAGCAAAATTAAAACGATAGTACTATAATAAGAAAAGTTAGCAATGGTAATGAAATTAAGAGGATTAAAATAATGATCTTTTGGTTAAGAAGCGACGTGATTTGAGATGGTTAAAGTTAGAAAGTGATTAACATATTAAAGAGATCTATGCAATAAGGCCACTTGGGGGAATAAATTAGATCTCGGATCCCCTCAATATACACAAATAAACATATTTTGCTCAATCATTGTAAAGCACTAAAAATGAGACAAAAGATTACATGAGAACAAATGTATAAAGCAAAATTAAAACGATAGTACTATAATAAGAAAAGTTAGCAACGGTAATGAAATTAAGAGGATTAAAATAGTGATCTTTTGGTTAAGAAGCGACGTGATTTGAGATGGTTAAAGTTAGAAAGTGATTAACATATTAAAGAGATCTATGCAATAAGGCCACTTGGGGGAATAAATTAGAGCTCGAATCCCCTCATTATACACAAATAAACATATTTTGCTCAATCAGTGTAAAGAACTAAAAATGAGACAAAAGATTACATGAGGACAAATGTATAAAGCAAAATTAAAACAATAGTACTATAATAAGAAAAGTTAGCAACGGTAATGAAATTAAGAGGATTAAAATAATGATCTTTTGGTTAAGAAGCGACGTGATTTGAGATGGTTAAAGTTAGAAAGTGATTAACATATTAAAGAGATCTATGTAATAAGGCCACTTGGGGGAATAAATTAGAGCTCGGATCCCCTCATTATATTATACAAAGGGTAGCCCTACCTCTATTTTGGTGGGGGTTAGGGTATCAAGGTTCTAAGTGGTTTTGATATTTTGATTTGTAGTTTTTGGGTGAAGTTGTAATAAGATAGTTGGGTTTGATAGAAGTTTGTTAAATATAAAAAGGAAATCAAAAGTATGGTATATATGTTGTTGGATGTATACATGTTGGTAGGTTTTTTTCATGAGGTTTAGTCAAATTGGTTTGAGATCTTATACGAGCATCAATGGGAAATGAATTTGAATAAAAAAAATGAGCTTTCTCGTTAATGAGAGAGGAGTCTCCATAAACCTTTCAATCACCTCTTCCACCCCACCCCTCCTTTCTATAGCTAGGCTAGATTAGCCCCCCCCACAATAGTTGTTTCTTCCATTCCACTAATTGGATTATATTCCACCCTTAACATATTATTTCTAGTGGAGTCTAAATCCAATGACTAGACCTTCGGTTTTACCAAGTGCCTTATTTGTCTATGAACATTTTGAAAATCTTTTGACAAAGTTGAACCCTTTGTAGGAGAAAAGCTCTAAATACCACAATCCTTATAATTTCTTAACTTTGTTTTGAATACTGTAACATGAAATACTTGCATAATTTTTAAAAAATTCTTATTTCATTTTAACTACACAGTATTTACTTATTAACAATTTTATTATTAATTTGTTATTCAAATTTAATTAACTAGTGTATATGATAGAAAAGAAAGGGGGGAAACAAAAACCCAAATGCAATGAAATGAATCTTGTACCTTGCTCTCCATCATACCTCCATTTGAGCAAGAAGAAGATGAATGTGCACCCAATAAGCTTTATAAGCCTTCAATGGCCTCTAAGAATCCTCTTGATGTGCTCTTTGTGTTGATGTGTTGATGGTGGAATGTAGATGCTTTTCAAACATAAAGCATAACCTTATAATAGAGAGTGTTCTTGATTTTGGCTAGGAGAATGTTTATATAATTTTGGATAAGAAATGAACAATTGAGATTTGATTTGAAGATCAATTGTGGAGGATTCATGAGAGGTTGGAGGTCGATGAAGGATTGCTAAGTGATATCATTAGATTGGTTCACTTGAGAGGGGAGGATTGAGGAAAGATTTAGGGTTAGGATTTGTTTGGCCAAATGGAGAAGAGGAACCAAGGACAAGTACATCCTCTCACACATGTGTGACTACACCTTGGGAAGAGAATTTTAGACAAGTTTCCTCTCACACATGTGTGAGGACAACTTAGAAAGAGAATTTTGGATAAGTACCCTCTCTCATATGTGTGAGAACACCTTGGAAGAGAAAGCTTGAAATGTGTCTCCTCTCACATGTGTGAGAGATCACATGAGGAAGGGAGATGGAGACATGTGACTTCTCACATGTGTGAGTCATATGGATTAAACAAAGGGCGATGATCTTCTTAATCAAATAGATGATTAAGACTTCCATGTAGCTTTTTAGAATAACTGGGATTAGGAGTGTGATTAGTTAAATAAATTACATTTAGGTATGTGCAAGGGATTAGCTTAGTTAATTAATTCAATTTAACTAACTAATTGGTGGAAAAGGGACATTTATTTAATTCTTATGGGATAAGACTATAGGGTCGAATTTAATTAAATAAATATAAATTTTTAATTAAAGGTAAATGATAGGATAATAGATGAATTAATTAAACAAATGATTTATTTAATTAATGCTTGGGATAGTGTGAATTTTGGCACGTGGTTAGGTGTGGACAATTTTAGGTGTCTACGACTAATAAGTAAGGATTATAATGAGTAATACTTATTAATTTTTTTTATTAACATCTAGCATGAGTATTTCTAACTTAATTCACTTTTTTTTCTTTAAACCCTTGTATATTAAATTATAAATTATTATGTTCTAAAAGAATTATGTGATAAGAACAAAAAATCATTTAAAAAAATTGCAACTCATTCAATAATTTCTAGAGCACATTTATGCCATGAAGGTTCCAAGTCAACAATATAGCCAACTACACCAAAAGTTAAAGTTAGTCATACATTACATAGTAGTACAATTTTTTATATATAGTTCATCAACGTTAGCATAAATTCTTTACTAAGTTGAACCCTCAAAATTAACTTTGTAATATCTTATTTCCTTGTTATTAATCATTATAATTAATTTTTAGAATATGAATTTTATATGGACATGTCTTTACTTTGAAGAGAGAAGACATTTTTTATAATATTGAATAATCTATAAATAAGGCTAGAATAATAAAACAATTATAAAATCAAGCACCATAATCAACTACAGTACTAATTCGTTTTAGGGATCATTGAAAACAAATATTGAAATCATGATAAGTTCAACTTAGTAACTTCTCGTTAGATTAATTTATGAATGTGTTCAAACCCTTAAAAGTGGCTATGATATATTTTTTTGATAAATTCAATACCACGGGGAGCTCAAATGTACTATTCCACTAACGTGATCTATAACAAAGGGTCCTAATGTTTAGGTTAAATATTGTCATTAAGGTCCAATTAGTCATAACTTTTGAAATTAGTAACTTACTATTTATAGTAAGTTTTTTCAATACACTTATTTATTGAGAAATAAGTCCAAATTATTTCAAGTATCTAGACTTCTAGTCCAATTTATTTGAAATATTGTAATAATTTGGACTTATTTGTGGGCCATAAATGCATATTATTGTAATTTATTGAGAAATAAGTCCAATTTGTGGGCCATACATCCATATTATTCAAAATAGTTGTTAAAGAACGAATCATTATAAGTTGTACCCAAGGTGTTTGGTACAACCACCTCTAACCCATTGATCTATAATGATAAAAAATGAGAGGGCACAAAACTTGACGTAACTCTTATAGTAATTGGGATTCCATTAATCTCACTAATATGTATACATACCCAACAAAAAACAAATTCAAAAAAGTGTAATCAAAATTGACACTCACTATAAATTTGATAATGGATCCATGATATCAGGTATATTTTTTGTAATGATTATATGCACAAAATACCTTTCAAATATTCAAATGATTCATGATTAGAAGAAGATGCATTACAAAATAAATATATCATTTTATAATAATCTTGTATGTTTTAATTTAATCATTTTTTAAAAAGGGGTAATTATAGAGATAAACACTTTTGACCTGAAGCTATGAACCGATGAGATCACAAACGAGAGACCTCATTCCCAATTTAAACATTCAACAATAATATCCTAATGAAATTTGAATCTCGGTGAGAAGAACAACACAACAATTTAATCGTCATACTATACCACTATTGAAAATTTAATCATTTATTTATATAATAATCTCGAAACAAAAATATTATTATATTATATAATAAAAATACAAATACAAACTTACAACCATCGAATTTAAAAACCAATACCACCTGAAATCACCGAACTTAAAATTCCATACTAAACTCAAAATTCCACATCACAATTGAAAATTTCCAAGATGACCAAACTCAAGAAACAATGTTGTGTGCACTTGCTTATCTAATTCATATTTATGATGAAAGTCAAGATAAAGATATAATCAACACCACTTATCCTTTGCCTCTCCCTCTCCTCGTCTATGTCCATGAAAACGTGCAAAACTATAAAATTGTAGACAAAATCTTAGTAAAGACCAATGTATTTTGACTTTATACACATGCAATAAATATAGGCACTTTACAAAATTAGTGACAATGGTCAAAAGATTCGCTCATTAATTTTTAAGGTTTACATATCCTTTTAAAATTTAGGCAACGTTAAAAAAAGTCCAACATTTTTCACTTAAACGTCTAGTTAGACCATTCCACATAATTATAAGGAAATTATTACTAGTAAGAGTGAGTTCTTAGGGTGTTCTTTGTAAATATGTTATCTAATTTAATATTTTGTTATTTTTATAGTTTTATAAGTGAAGTTGTTACTTAATGGTACAATGTGATTACAAGTTCAAAATTTTGAAAGAATCGAGGATTGGAATAGTTAAAGAAAAAATAATGGGTATGAGAGGGGTATCAATTAAATATCACTCAAACTCAGACATCTTTAAAGACTTCATGATTGAGCATATAGTGAAATATGAAAGGACTTTGAGGATCATTTGCATAAAAGAGGAAAGAATGGACGAGGAATTAATTGTCAAACTAGATAAGTTGGATCTTCATATTGCCATCTTTGTTGTGAATTTTAATTATGTTTCTCTTTTTTATTATGTGGTAAAAATGTATGAGAAATTTGGAAGATAAGAAGACTTTATAAAATTAATGGGTTTCATACATTCTATGTCACACTATTGAATGTTTATTATCGTATGATTAGTTCTAAGAGGATGTGATTTGTAAAGAGACACCAAGTACAAAGAAAGTTTGAATTAAAGGAGGCTCATGTCTTTCTCGACATATAACTCTGGGTGGATAGTGATCATTAGAGGGTTTCTTAAATAAATGTTGATGTAAGTATATACCAATTCCTGTTTCATTCTTATTAATAAGACTTTTTTCTTAAACTTTCTCAGTAAATATATATTTTTTTAAGCAAAAGGCACATGGCCTATAATTATATTATATAATAAGATAAGGTTTACAAAAATATTACAAAAAGTATCTACTTTTTTCCTCTATTTCATTAGGTGCAGATATTGTATGTAGATATTGTATAGTTGAGCAATATAGTGTAATTTATTTTTCTTGAAGCTATCAAAACAAAATGATAAACTATATAAAAACTCAACCATAAAGGTGTCACTTATAACAGTTGTTTTGTTGGTCTTCGCCAAAAAACTCTATATTTACTGAAGCTACAAATTCATCACTCCTCCATGTGACAAACTTCAACATCATTTTCATTAAATAATTTTTTATTGAATTAAGAAAAATAAATCATTACAATGTACAATTTTAAGAAATAACTATAACAAGGTACAAAAAAATCACATGTTCTTAATAGAAAAAGCTACAACCCAACTAAACCAAATTACAAATAATCCTCCAAAAAGAGCTAGGAAACTAAACCCCCAAATCACAAAAAATTCAAAATACCCACAAATAATAATTACAATGGTTATTCTAAAAAGTGCATCATAACAACCCACAAAAGAATAGGAGAATGAACCATTAATAATGTAGGCAAACACAAATAATTCTTTTTCCAATCAAGATCCTTACAAGCATATGGAAAAATGCCTTCTTGAGCACAATTTTAAACTTTATAGTTTTTTGTCATCCTAGATGATGCAATAAAATAGCTACAACCATAGTAAGAATGAATCTTGAACAAATTAGTAGTACATAAGAACTTAATACCAAAGAGTTGGATTATTAGACATGTTATAGTTAACCAAAGGGAGATTAGTGAGGATAAGGGAGGCAATAGGTCCTTCAAGGAATATTTAGAATTCATGGTAAGATACTCAAAATTAGGAAGTTGAACACAAAGATTATGAAGAGTGTTAGCTAGCTCAAAATTGAGGCCATTGAGGGGGTGGAAATGGGGGATGAAGTTAACCATGTGGAGACTAAGGTTGGAACAAATCAGCTGAAGCTTGATGGAGGTGGGAAAGGGCATGTTAAAAATAAAGCTAGACATCTAAATTTTCAAATTTGTTTAAGAATCACTTTTTTGCAAGTCTAGGAGATGAGGATATGATCTCTTGTGGAAAAAATGAGAGCACTTTTCTAGAACCATTTAAAATAGAAAAGAGAAGGGAGAGTGGAAAAGAGGGAAAGCCACTATTTTTTAGAGTGTTGGTAGGACCAAAAGGCATGTTTAATGTACTCCATTTGAGCACATAATAGGGGGTGAATAAAAGTGAGATGGTTGCAAATGGGGAGATTCACATGAAGGGCCCTCCAAGCTAGGAGTTGGGATTGAGCATCATCCTTGGTTTTCCAAATTTCTTGACTAAGTTTATTCCATTTAGATTGGATAAAATAACACTTCCAAAGTGAGTTTAAGTGGGGAGAGATGATGAGAGGTGAGAGGAGTTATTTCTAAATAGAACTGAGGGGAAAAAAATAGATGTTATGGGTGGTAGTCCATCTCTAGCCCTTGAAAAATTAGTCATGATTGTGAATGAAAAGGACAATGTACAACTACAAAGAAACCAATTGTTGAATACTCACAATTCTTTGTTTATCAAAAGAATTCAAGTTGTACTATAGTTTGAGAAACTTTCAAGGTTTCTAATTGAAATATGTAGGGTCCCATAGGTCTTTAAAGGTTGGAATTTATTTTTTGAATAAATGTTTTCAATTGAGCTATTGGATAAGCCTCAAGGGTTTGTTTTCTAGTTGGACAAGTCAGTTCTACAAAATGAAAGACCCAAAAAAAATTAGGCCATGTCTGAGAGATTGGTTATACCTAATCATCTTTTTAGAATTTATTTGTCAAGCTCTCCAAATAGTGTTAAAATGGGTATTGCTTTAAAGAATGGATCCATAAGGAGTTTATCATTTCATTTGACTTAATATAATGTATAACTGGTTATTTTCATGGAGAATTCCGTTCCATGACACTCACCAAGCATTTAGTTGTGAGGATTTTTTTTGCATGAATGGGTCTATGATCCCCAACCCACCTTTATCTTTTGGTTGAATACAATGCAACTAGGAAGTAGTAGGGGAACCTTTTTATCACCCCACTTGGCCCAAATGAAGTTTCTAACTAGTTGGGTAAGTTGGTTGTAATGACTTTTGGAAGGAAGCCAAAGAGATGAAATATAGAAATGGCTAGCCAAAAGGATCTTGTTGGAAACCTAGATGCATCCAACCATTGCAAGGAAATAGTTGGACCAATGCATTTTTTTAAATTTTTGATCATAAGCTAGCTCCACATGTCCCTAAGAGAAACACCAATGTCAAAAGGGATTCCTAAGTATCTTGTAATATGGCCATGCTTAATTTCACTCCAATCATTAGGAATCCAAGGAGGGTGAGTGTTAGGCTGAGTCATAAAGTATTCATTTTTTTACATGGACAATTTAGAACTTGATATAGTATAGAATAGGTCTAATATGTAGAGTATCGGTTAAATCAAAAGTTGAGTTATGAATAAATAACATATTATCAACAAAGTGTAAATTGAGAGCTATAGAGTCTTGTGAGAGGGAAATACCTTTGATGAGATTGGAAGAGAGAATGTTGAAAGATGTATCCAAGAGCATCCAAAACAAGAACATAAAGAAGAGGAGCTAGAGGGCAGCCTTGGAATATTGAATTTTGTAAAGGAAATTAAGGGGAGAGAGAACCATTGATAATAACTTTGGAATTGTCATTCATAAATAGTATTTTGATATGCTTGTAAACTATGGGGCCAAAACCCAAACATTTGAATAGATTTAGAATGAACGACCGATCAATGTGATTATAGGATTTGTAAAAGTCTAATTGTATGATTACGGATTATCCAAAATAATTCGACCTTTAAGGAAACTAGTATGCTCAAGTCTAAAAATTTCTTGGGTGATACTTTTAATTCTCTGGGCCAAAGATTTTGCTATTATCTTGTAAGTGGTGTTTAAAAGGGTGACATGCCTCCAACCATTAATTGATTCATATTTTCCTTTGGGGATGAGCTTAACCAATCCACAATTAGTAGTATCCCTTAAAAAACCTATTTCTATGGCTTCAATGTACACATAGTAAAAGTCCTCTAGGATGTGAGGCCACAAATATTTGTAAAATTCAATTGAAAGACTATTGACCCTTGGAATTTTCTTCAAATATATAACAAAAAGAGCCTCATCTAAATCCTCTTTAGAGAGGAGGAAATCAAGCTAGTTTCTATACTCTGGGTAAAATTAAATGGAGTGCAACTGTAAATGCTCTCTTCTAGGATAAGAAGAAGGGGATCTTTGGTTGAAACATCCAAGAATTTTTTTTGATAATAATCATATAAATTTTGCATAATTTTTGAATTGTTAATTTTTACAATGCCTTTAGAGTTCTTGATGGAAAAATATGCTCTTTTTTATGTTTATAGGAATTTAGAAGGATAAATTGTATTGATGACTCTCTAAATTGAAATATTAATATGCTTGGGTCTCTTTGGGTGTGAATTTATTTCCAAAATGGTTTCTCCATATAAATATACTTGTTCTAGTTTACATTTTCTTTATAATTGTTTTTATTTCCATTATGTTCCATCATTGTTAAAGATTTTTTAACATTAAAGTTCAAGAGATATCATTATTTTTTACACCCTATTTTCTACAAAAAAAGTGTAGGTCATCATGTTTAATTATTAATCTAAATTTTATGAGAACCCAACTCATTCCACTAATTCTTTGTAGGTTAGCCTTAATGAAATTGTGCAACCAACACATTCAACATTGTTGCTCGCTTCACGCTTCCCAATGCTACTTTTCTGTCTAATGTTTGTTGATTCACCATCTTTGCAGTTTCTCTCCAAATCTTGTCAAGGGATCCTCACGGTGTCATCTTTTGATCCAGTTGCTCCTAAATGATAGCCAAGAAGCCTCCATTGTCTTCTAAGGCTAAGGAAAAAATGAAATACAAGTACCAAGGTGTCTATCCACGTACAATGGTGATTTCAAAGGTGGACGAAATAAAGGACACCGAGGTTGGTCATCAAGACCTTGTTGATTTTGTAAAAAGGATTGAGAAAAAGCCTCTTGAAGACTCCCTGAGAGCCATTGTACACAAAAATCTACATCTAATGTCCACATTACTGACTTCTACACACAATACAAAGTTCATCCTCCAAGTTGCATCCCATTACATCAGGGAAAGCAGAAGTGTGATAGATTCCTTTGGACAAGAGATAATGAGGCTTGACCCTGATTTCTTTGAAATTGTTTTTAGAGTCCCACACATGGAGAAATACACTGAAATTTCAATACAACAAGTGCAGGAAGTCTATGAATTAGATCCCAATAAGGCTAAGAACTTGATTAACAGTCAGTGGTTGAAAGAGCCCAAACATTCTATCTCAAGATGGCCAAAGGGACTTCCACGAAGTGAATTCAAAGATGTTAGGGACATGATTACACTCTTGAGAAGAGTTAAGGGATTTCCTCAATCATCTCATTTTTAAGAGTGGATGTATGAGTACATTCGAATCATAAGAAGACAAAAGGCTCATATTGATTGGGGAAAATAGATCAGTGACAAAATCCATGAACAACTGATAAATGTGCCAACCACTTTGAAGTTCTATATGACTTCTTATTTGGTGTATGTTGCAACCGTGATGAGGCAATTCCCAGGTTTATCTACAAAAGGGAACCAATAGTCTGTACCCATGTACAAATATTTCTATCAACTGGAGCTAAAGGAAATCCTTCACCATTTCAGAAGGGTCACTGATACTTTCTTTGTGCATTTGCTTTTTAGTTTTGACCCAACTCTTGAAAAGAAGAGAGTGTCCAACAAGGCCTACAAAGTGGTGAATAAAGTTGGATGCATATTCTTACAATTTCCAACTTTCACTTACATGAGGGTAGGATGCTACACTGGGTGCCCTTACATGTTGCCCAGATATCCCTCAGACAAGTGGATACTCATGGAGTTATGTAGACAACTAATTTCAGTTCACAAAGAACGAATGAGGATTCACAAGATGGGATTCAAGTTCCCACTAACGGTTGTTAGATATACCATCAAGAGTGTGTGCAAAAAGCCAAATCGGTCTATGCAGAAATCTAGGTCATGTCAAAAAGGACCTATAAATACATATTTGAATTTGATTATTAGAATGTAAAAAAGAAGTTGAAAAAGGGTCACAAGCACAAGTACCGCTTTGAGGACATTTGGGCTGATTGTAGAGATGAGGAGGTTATCCGTAAAATGGATTATTGCAGACTAACCATACAACAGATCAAGGATCTTGGTGTTGCTGACCTACTAGAGGGTTTCACAGACCCTGGTGACATCATGAACGCTGCTTACGATGAAGTTGAGATTTCCAAAAGACCTTTGCCTGTAATACAATGGTCCAAGAAGGAAAGTGTCTCTTTCAGAGAAAGGCTTGCCCCAATATTGGCCAACACTGAAGAATGGCTACACAAGCATGGTTTCTAGATGAAAGCCTTCAAGACAGAGACAAAAGGAGAGGAACCTGGAGCAGAAGCCAACCAACAATAGGAACTCCGCACAAAAGATAAACTTGTGGCTATTCCCACTTCTTCCCAAAGAGGCCCTAGGATTAAGTTCACTATTGGAAAGAAGGATACACATGAAGTCCAAGAAGAAGAGACTATGGAATCTGAACCATCTTGCTTAAAAGGAAAAGGGCTTGTTTCTGAAAGAAGAGACTATGGAATTTGAACCATCTTGCTCAAAAGGAATAGGGCCTGTTTTCGAAGAGATAGATTCTAAAGAAGAAGAAAATTCAAGCAATGAATCTGTTGAAGAAGAAGATTTAGAAGAAGAAGAATCTGAAGAGGAAGAAGATTCCACAAGAGAACAAGATATTGAAGATCAAGAAGGTGGTCAAGAAGGTGATCTAGAAGAAGAGCAAGAGGGTGATAAACAAGAACTTGGGCATGATGAAGAACAAAGTATAACTCCACATAAGAATGTAGTTGAGGATTTTCCCCAGACATCATCGCCTGTAACTTCAAACGTTCCTCACACACCTCCTAATCCAAACACCCCTCCATCACATTTTCCTACATCACCTCTTCCTACATGTACAATACCCGCAATGGAAATTTCACAACCCCCTACAACATCAACCGTACTTGATACTCCATCAATTTCAAGTATACAAACATTTGATATTTTGTTGAGCCCTCCATCATCCATTCCCAACTTGCCATCTCCATCCTATGATATCACTTCAGAAGCTGAATTCAATAGGTTCATGAATGAATCCTTGCATGGTCAACTTGGTGTGCAATCTACTGGAGCAGTCATGAAAAACACTACCCCAATTTTCACTATACCAGTTGTTTCTTTAGAAGAAACAATGACAAAAGAGTTGACAGTGAGTCAAGAAGCTCACACTTCCTCTCTTCCCCCTTGGTTGGTATGTCAAGTATTGAATCGAAAAAAGAAAATGATCTCTCCAGAAGAGCTTGATCTTGAGGAAATAGCCCCTCCAAAAGCCAAGGGGAAGAAAAAGTCAAAAGTACATTCACAACTTCATGTTGAAAAGGCCAGTCATAAGCATGCAAAGATTGGTGTACTGCCTCAAGAGGAAGGGGATGTAAATATGGAGGAATACATTGTAACAAGAGTCCAGCTTGGCAAGCTCACAAATGAAAGTGCAAAGGTAGATGCACATGTAACCTTGGATGCACTGGCAGGAAGTCTTGACAAAATGGAGCAAGCCTGAAACATGTACAAATAGAAGGTAGAGCATTATGCCACTGTTTTAAGGAGACTTGTAGGATCTTCAAGTAATGCACAACCTTTGGCAATGATGAGTGCTGAGGATCCAACAGTGAAGAAGGCTGAGAAGTTTTCTTCTAAAGGCAAAGTGTTATATGATTTTATTGATGAAATTATAGAACATGGTTCCTAGGTTATAATTGTTGTGGATGAAAAAGCTACCCAGATAGCCAAGCTCAAAATAGAGCTTGATAAGGAAGAAAGTGTTCCTTCCCAAGAGTGCAAAGAAATGGAAAAATGCTTGTTATTGTGGTCACAAATGAAACAGGAAAAGCTTAGAAAATTGGTGGAAGTTGGGGTGATTCCTGACAAGGAGAAATACATAGAAGTAAGAGAATCATTTAAACACTGTATCCAGGTAATCAAGTCTCTTATTGAAGATCTCGACCAAGTGCAGGAAGATGTTGAAGGACATCATGCTATCCTTGAAAAGGGTATTAAGGAGTTACCAGGACAACTCCTTGAAGAAAACCGTATCTCCCTCCCGGCCATTGAACTTTCCAAGATCTTCAAAGAAGCCATCATGAAGCAAGTAGAGAGTGCAGAATTTTCAAAGACCTCTATGCATACATTATTTGTGATACATGGATCACTCTTGACAACCTCAAGACGCATCTTGACAGGTGCAAAAAGGTTCACTCATCCTCCATGAGATCAATTACTAGAATTCACACCATTGTGGATTAGATTGTTGGTTTGGATGAGACATTCATGCAGGAGACCAAGAAGAAGTATGAAGACTTCCGCACCCAAAGCAAGGAACCATGAAGATTCTTGATCTCTAGTGTTAGAGTTTTTGATGCTTCCCTTTATGCATCTTGTAAATATTTTTTGACATCTTAAATGTCTTTTTAGCAAATGTAATTACACTAAAAATCTGAGATGTAGTTTCACGAAGATGAATTACATTTTGACTTAGTCAAAGTTAGGTGAGATTTTCCTAAATTAGCTCACCTAACTTTCCTAACTTTAGTCAACTGATTTCCTAGATTTTCTCTTCCCTCTCTTTTATAAATAAGAGGGATTTCTGTTGTAATCTTTACCTTTAGTATTTTGCAATGAGGTGTTTCCCTTTTTGAAGTAGATTTGCAAAACTTTGTGTTCATGATTGTGAATGAAAAATTTGATCAATAAAGAAGAGAATTGCATACCAGACTTTGCATTGGAATCGATAATCTTGTGGATTGATCTTATTGGTAGTGGTTAGTAGATGAGATCTGAAGGGATTCAAATAGATTTATGTAAAATTTTTGTTACATTCTTTGTTTGAATTTACGTTTATGTTTGGATACTATTGTTGAATGATCTACAAGACTTTGTGCTTGTAATCATTCATGATGTTTGAGGAATTGCTATATCTAAGAAGACTTTGTGCTTCTAGTGCAACAAACGTTATGATTCTCACAGATCCATCATTGAAAAGATATGAAATGACTTTGTACCTTTGTGAGCTTTTCTCTCTTTCTTTTATTTGTTTATTATCATCATACTTGGTATCTCTACGCTTTGCTTTGACAAGATAGAGGTATTGGCATTACTTCTTGTTTTTAGTTTAAAGTTATTTTGAATCAGAACTATCAACTGTGAAGCATTGTAAAACATCTTCTCTGAAAAAAGAGAGAAGCATGAATGTGACACACCCCCCCATTTCGTAAGTGTAGTGTACATTTTTTAAATACTTAATTAGTTTTACTTAGCTTCTATTAGTAGTAAGAAGGGTGCCTCCCCTTTTTGAGAGGAGAGATTATATCTCACACAACTGTGGTTGAAGTCTAGGTGTAGTACCCCTCCATTTTGCTTATGTCTTCTGTTAGCACGTTTTCACTTTGATAGACCTTGGTACTTTGTTTTGGTGTATTGATCGCTGACTTTAGAGCGATAGTGGATTTATTTTGTGATATGATGATACATTGTATTGTGATAATTATTTCTGACATGCTTTATGTTAGCATAGATTTTTACTTCAAATGTTATTGCTATCTATATGCTTACGGTAGATTAATTGTTATTTATTTTGTCAGTCTGTTGTTATATGTATTGGTGTGGAGAACGGAGTTACATCACTCACTCGCGAGTGCCCTATGATTTCCGTGATTTTCTCTGCACGGTGTGTTTGAATCATGAATTATATATATGTATGTTATTTGTTTGCTTGCAGGATTGCAGGTACATGACACCGACTCCACCTGGTTTCATAGGTCTGAGCGTGTCAAGACTCAACGAAATTGTTGATTGGGAGGTAGTAACAAGGTTTTTCCTAGTCTAGTCTTAAACCCAGTCACAGTATGTCGTCAGTTTAAGTCTGGTGTCTTTGGTTGTTTTGTCTATGTCAGTTTGGATTATTTATTATGAAAGACAAATTTTGTTAATTTAATGATAGATTAATGTTCTTTTAATTTAATGTTTATTTAAATTAATTTTGAATGATGTAAATAAAAGCTTTATACTATAATTAATTAATTAAATTAGTTTATCTGGTTAAATAATTTAATCATTGTGATTAAAATTATTTTATTAAATAAATAAATAAATTAAATTAAATTTACTTTATTTGTGAGAATAGATTAAATACAAATTAAATGCTTTGTGGGGAAATGGAATTTTAATTATGAAATAAATTGAAAAGGAAATTAGATTTTTGAATTTTTAATTCTTTAAAAAGAATTGAATTCTTGATAAGTAAGAAAATAAAGTTTTACCCGTGAGTTTGTTGAAGATATTTTCTTCTTGCCATGTGTGTGAGTTAAATTTATTGCATTTTCTTGTTGAAGATTCTCTCGGAGAAGATATTATGAGATTTGGGGAAAACAAGAAAACTCTTCACGGGAAATGAAAAGAACAGAGAACTATTGGAAATATTTTTGGTGATTTCTTTTGGGTTGAATTTTTAAAATTTCGAAGAGGTTCTCGGATAGATTTCTGTTCAGTTTTTTTTTTTTTGTATTCTTCTGGAAAGTGGTGATTTGAAAGGGTTTTGGAAGTTGCACGCAGCAGGGAACGTTTTTTACTTCAACAAACAATTTTCAAGCTACAGGAACAGGTTCTTTTCTATTTATTTACTTATTTAGTTTTGTGATTTGAAATGATTGCTTGTGTGAAGATTTAAAATTGTAGAAGCTTTGTTAATTTGTGAATTTATAAGATTGTCTGAGGAAATAAAATTTTCATTGAAGTCTCTGTTCTTCTCGGGGAAATTATATTGAAAATATTTTTGTAGAAATTCGATTACCTCTTTGTGCATTTTACGAGACAAGATTTTATAGTGAAATTAGAGGGAAACACAAAAGATTTGTTAAATAGTAGTAAATTCTCAAAGGAAATAGAAAAAATCTTTGTAGGATTTTAAATTAAATTCTCTGTTAAACCTGGTGATAGATTTGGGGAAAAGAAACCTCTGAGTAGAATTTTGATAAATATTACCTATAGGAAAGAACTTGGAAATTGGGGGTTTTGAAATAAAAACCTCTATTATTGAAATTATTAATTTGGGAATAAATTGTTCAAATTTGTAGTTTTCCCAGTTCTATGTAGAAAATCTTGTTGAAAATAATAGTCTCATTCCAGAATTTTATTTATTATTCAAATTGTGTATATATATTAATTTATATATGCATATAAATTATATATATATACATTTACATGTGCAAATATATTTATGTATATTATACTATGGAAGTTTTATTAAAAAAAAATACATGGATTTTTGAGATCGCCGTACAGGCGAATTTAATAGGAAAAATATTATAAAAAAAATATAAGGAAAAAAAACCTTGTTGTATTGGGGCCACAGGGGCTACCCCCACAGTTGCCCCCATGTAGGGCGACGACTGTGGAGGCAGCCGGTGCTGCCCTCACAAGCAGCGACGGCTACCAACACCGCCGCTACCCACATGGGGTAGGCTGTGCATGGCGGCCATACACAGTCCACGACTGTGTATATTTGCGGGATACACAGTCTGCGACTATGTATATCCGCGGGATGCCCTAAGATTTGCTTTTAAAAAAAAAAATGTTTTGTATTATATGCGATTTATATGAAATTCGCATGATTTACTTATAAGTTCGATTACTTTGTTTTAAGCGAATTTCGAATTCATAAAATTAAATTTATATATATATATATGTGTGTGTGTGTGTATATGTATATATGTATATACATTTATTGAATTATTGTGAAAATAATTTTAATATTGAAATAAGATTTCTTTTAAATTAAAATGCATGTAAGTTTAAGATTATCTATCTTTAAAGTAGTAATATTGGAAAAGAAAATTTGATATTTATTTTTACACGAAATTGAGAAAATCAAATTAGACTAATTGTAGCAATTTCTTTTATTATTTGAGAAATGAATTGTAAACAAGTTAATTAATTTTCATGCTTTAAGTTGTTGATTTGACTAGATTTAGTAAATCCTAAAATTAGATGTTTACTATCCCTGATTTGCTTTAAATTGTATTTTCTTTTTTATTGGGAAAATTGGGAATATATTAGATTACAAGTCTTCCAGATAAGTTTGTTTAATGTGGGAGTTGTTATTTGTTTTAAATACAATCTTTGAGTTAACTAGGGTAGTGCACATGGTTTTTGTATGATTTTTAGACACCTGGTTCTATGAACAGGATGTGATGACCGTTGTGTTATGTTTGGTATTATATGTTGATTATTGTGCACTTTGCCTACCTTAGTTAGTGAACTTAGAATCCTTATGTTATTTTTAGGGGAGTGGCTCTTTGTGAGGGCTGGCACACAAAGTGGTGCCAGGGTAACTCATGTAGAGTTAGTAAGTCAGTGAAAATTAAATCAACACATTAGTTAGTTTAAAACCTTTAATTAGATTAATTATGCCTCGTTCATGGAATCAAGGGCTAGTACAGACTTGAGGATGAGTTGAGAAGGCCTGGAATGACAAAGTCGATATCTTGTTGTTTTAAAAGATATTCGATACCGCAACAGTTTGCATGTGGGGCCGGGTTTCGTAAGAGGTTACCAGGGTAACCCAAGTTTGGGGGCCAGAACCTAGAAAGAAACACCAGGTAACCTATGCAACATTGTGATGACACTCCACCTAAAATAACAGTAACCTTGTGAACTTAGCATATTTGATTATCCTAATTCTGGAAGCAATGTAACCAATAAGTTAAGTATGTACTTGTATAGATTGTCTATGGTTTTACTTGTGTCTAGGGTTTGTAGGTTGTCTAGGGAACCTTATTACTATCTCCTAGCACGGGGGGTGGACCTACGGGTACCACATGGTTGGGTGGAACGTGTACCTTACTCCGTTGGGTCCCCAGATTCTTGTTCGTGGCAACGAGTACTTCATGGATGGAGAGCTCGTATGTGGATATATGTACTTCCTTATTTGTATCATTGGAAATTTTGTATTTGTTTCACTCCTCAAATGTTAATGAGGTGAACTTTTGTAATATGTAATTGTATACTTTTATTTGACTTACCTCATTTGGAAAATGAGTATTGTAAAAGTTATTTCAAATGCAATCTAAGAAAGAATCCTTTATGTACATTATACTTCATTGATGTAATTTTAAATGTTATTCAATGTATGCTTTTAAGTTTATATGAATTAAATAAATGCTATGTTAAATACTATTGTCATCTATGGGATTTTCAAGTAGTGTGTCATCGCGTTACTTAGGGAATGTTTGCAATTAGTTAAGTAAATGATTACACTTTAAAATTGTTTTTATTACACCTTCGTTGTCAATGCAACATTCTTTAGGTTACAAGACGAGGCATTACACTAGGTTGTGTAATCTATTGAAAATATGATTACATATTTTTTACCCAACACAAATAACAATAAAAAATGCTACCTAACTGTTATAGCAACTATGGGTGAAGTTTTTAGAGCATAAAAAGCTATGTACCTGGTCAAAAAGTCTTTGTTTTTAAGCTATAGAGGACTCATTCGCCTTCAATGGTGAATGGGTCCCTATTAGGGTTTCTGAAACTAAGATCAGGGTCTTGTCCCTTGATGTCTACACTCTCAAAATCTTGGTTATCAAGTTCTTGAAGTCTGTAGTTAATTATGTAGCTTTGATTCCTTGATTTTGTAATTTGAATGACAACTCTTGCAACTTTGCAACTTTTAAAATCTTGCTCCAAACTTGCTCGACTTGATCTTCAGCTTGTAAATCTGTAATCACACACTCAAGGGCAGAAAAAATTGTTGATTGTTAGTGAATAGGGTTTTTCCTTGGTCAAACCCCTTGTAGTTAATTAAACAAAATGATGAAATGAAACATGAATATGATTTAATGTAATTGATATCACCTTGGATGATGTCTTGTGATACAAATCTACAAACTAACAATGTAGTGGCGATGAAGAATGTAGATCATGGATCCTTGAATGTGATTTGAACAATGGTTGCAAGTAGATCTTCAATGCTACATCCACTTCTTTAGCTCAACAACATGAATGAATGCTTCAAACCCTTGACATGATGATATGAATTTGAATTGCTGCAATAAAATCTTGAAATCTACCTTGAAATGCTCTAATGCTTGTAACTTGAATGCTTGAAGACTTAGAATGAATTGTTAGGAGAAAAAATGTGAATTAACCCCTTAATTATACTAAATTAGGAGATTAACCCCAAAATTCAAATAATTAAGGATGCCACTAGATATGTAAAGAAACATTAGTAAATTCCCGCTAGAATGAAATTCAAAAGGGGGGGTCTCATTAAGGGAGGACCCATTCGCCACCTAGAGGTCAAATGGGTCCTAGCTTAGTTTACCAGGACCTAACCCCGGGGGATTGAAAGAAGGCTAAAAACCCATTTTAGATCAACTGAAAAAGGAGGGTCCTGTTAAGGGAGGACCCATTCGCCACCTATGGCGAATGGGTCCTAGCACCATTTTCTAGGACCTAACTTTTCCCAATGAAATATTTTATTAATTAAATTATGGGTGTCAGGATAGATCTTCAGGAGGTGTCAAAATTAAGGCTTAAAATTGAATTAAAAGGGGGCTAATTACTCCAATTTCCCACAATTAATTAATGAACACCTAGATAAATGTGAAAGTGCCTTATAACACTTTACAACAATTAAATAAGATACACATTAGGTACATTTTATTTAGAAAGGGGCCCATAAGGGTCAATTAAGTAAATACATCCTAGAAAAGTGTGAAAGTGTGTTACAACACTTCACAACACCCTTGCAAAAGATCAATTAAGGCATATTTTAGTCAAATAAAGGTCCTAAAATAGTGTGAATGTGTACAAAAAATGACAACACCAGTCCAAGACATGATTAATTCAGTTTTAATGTCAATTATCAAACCAAGTAAGGAAAAAGGCTACTTTTTCCGTTACTATAGATGTATATATGGCTAGCTAGAGAATACGATATAAAGGAAATGCCTACACTAGTGAAGACAATGCACCTAGGAATATCATAAATCAAGTGACATGTGAAATCATGACCTTTTACAAAAGAATCAAGTAATTTTTTTAAAAATACTTACATACACTTTTAAAGCATATATGATGAGGGCCACACCACCCAAAACCCACAAAAATCACAACAAATACCAACATAGAAGATGCGAGATAGAAAAATGACTCACTTTAAATTATTTTTAGAAAATGAAATTATAGATTCAAAGCTTACATGCTACAACCTCACGGGCTTGATTCATTACAACAAAATCACCTTTGAAAAAAAAATCTACTATTTGGAGCCACAATCTGCACTATCAGGGCCGCCTTCTACAACCCCCACTTAAACCTTTTTATTTTCCCCAATAACTGCCCTAGAATGTTCTAAAAAGTTCATATTTCCCCTTTTGTTTTGGCACCAAAATTCCCACCGTTTGATTTCTGGCCCAGGAAGAAATTTTAATGAAATTCACTTTTTAGAGGACCAACTTTGCAGGGCCATAAATTTTGATCTAGGTGTCCGATTTGCTATTATTGCATATCATTGGAAAGCTCTCGACGAGCTCTACAACACATGAGTCCACCATAGGTTGGTTCAACCACTTTTTGAGTTATTTTGAGGCCTCTAAAGTTTTATATATAAAATTGAAGCAGCATTGGACAAATTTCTCGGGATAGAAACTTTAATATCTCCCTAACCATGTAGGGTATTGAGGTGATTCTTTCGTGATAGTAAATTTTTTTTAGCTCTGCTCCTTGGGGTAAATTTTCATGTCCATACGAGCCCGTTTAGGCAACTTACTAAAAATAGTAAGTGCTTGTTTTTCGCTATTTTTTACACCTGATAGTCTTATACCCCTTAAGTGTCATCATGGGACTCAAAAAAACTAAATAAAATAAAGAAAACATTTTTTTTTGGGTGATGCAAGATTTTCCTACACCTCTGGATGCTCTTGCATCAAACACCCAGGGTAATTTGAAAAGAGACCTTTCCACTTATCAGGAGTTAGAGGGAAACTAAGATGGTTAACCTCAGCCTCAGATAACCATGATGAATCTTCAACAGGCCTTCCTCTCCATTTCACCAAGTACTCTACATATTACCTATTTCTCGTGCTTCTACCCACACGGCTATCCAGGATTTCTTTTGTCTTCCTTCTCTGAAGTAGGTGCTAGAATTTTCAACTGTTCATTTATCGACCCCTACTCTATATCACCTCCATGATACTCTATCAAATCAACAATGTTAAACACATGAGAAATGTTTATTCCATTAGACAACTCTACCTCATAAGCATTTCCTAAATCATGCTTCTTCAAGATCTTGCATTGTCCAAACTTCTTCATCTTTAACTTGTTGTATGTACCAACTGGAAACCTTTCCTTTCACAAATGAACCATGACTTCATCTCCTACCTAGAACTCCTTATACCTCCTTTTCTGATTTACTAAAGCCTTATATTGTGAGTTCATCTTATTGATATGTTTCTTCACCTCTTCGTGTATATTCTTCAGGTGCTCAGCAAAATCTTTAGCCTCAACACTACTCTTCTCCCCCTTATCCATCTTTCTTAGTTCAGAAGTAATTCTTGGACTACTTCCATATACAATCTAGAATGGTGATTTACCAGTGATCCTATTGACATAATTATTATAAGAAAATTCTTCCAGTGGTATAATCAAATCCCATCCCTTAGGCTTATCTCCTACTAAGCATCTTAGTAGGTTATCCAAACTCCTATTCACCACCTCTATTTATCCACCAGTCTGTGGATGGTGTGCAGAACTAAATTCAAATCTGTCTTTAACTTCTTCCATCATGTCCTCTAGAAATAACCAACAAATTTGGTATCTCTATCTGAAACTATACTCTTTGGTAGACCATGTAGTCTCACCACCTCTTTGAAAAAAAACTCTGCAACATGAACAACATCACTAGTCTTATGACACATAATGAAATGTGCCACCTTTGAAAATCTATCCACCACCAAAAATATGGAATGATGCCCTCTTTGTGTCCTTGGTAATCCAAGAACAAAATCCATGCTAATTCCTCCCATGGCCTCTCAGGTACAAGTAATGGCTGATACAATCCAATATTCTGGCTTGTTCTTTTTTCCATCTAACATACTTTGCAACTTTGTACAAACTTTTTCACATCTTGTTGTAATCGTGGCCAATAATAATTCTCACTAACAAGAGCAATGGTCTTATCTCAACCAAAATGTCCAACCAATCCTCCACTATGCTTCTCCTTGATGAGATTCCCTCTTATAGAACTCCTTGAAATGAACAATTGGCTTCCTCTAAACAACATTCCATCTTGGATTAAGAAATCCAACCATCTCGTCCTATCCAATGTAACAGGTTCCAAAAAATCCTTCCAAGCTTCTGCAAAGTTTGAGTCTTCTAGATACAAACTCTTGAGTTCATTGAATGCAACAACCTCTATATTCATTTCTATCAACACATTTTTCCTTCTACTCAAGGAATTTGCAACTCTATTTGACCTTCCATTCTCATGCTTCAAAACAAAGGTATAACTCTGCAAAAACTCAACCCATTTTAAGTTCCTTTGATTCAACTTTCCTTGACTATTGAGATATTGCAAAGCCTGGTGATCAATATATAAAATATTTTTTTTGGCAACAAATATTGTCTCCATTTCTTCAAAGCCTTAATTATAGCATAAAACTCTTGATCATAGACAAAGTATTTCTTCTTAGCGTCATTTAACTTCTCACTAAAATAGGCAACAGGCTTACCATCTTGACTCAAAACAACTCCTATGGTAGTGCCACTTGCATCACAATCTACCTAAAAGACCTTATTGAAACCTAGAAGTTCCAAAATAGGTTTCTCTGTAACTTTCTTCTTCAACATATCAAAAATTTGGCTGCTCCTATAGTCCACTTAAACTCTTTTCTATCCCCTCTCATTGCTTCAGTAAGAGGTGCACAAATACTACTGAAATTATTATTAAACTTTCTATAAAAACTTTCTAGACCATGAAATGATCTTACCTCTACAACATTCCTTTGGGTAGGCCATTCAATGATAGATTTCACCTTCTCTGGATCCATTTTAATACCCTCTGCTGAGACAACAAATCCTAGATACACCAACTCTCTCTTCACAAAACTACATTTCTTCAAATTAATCAACAAATTCTCCTCCCTTAGCTTCTCAAAAACTTTCGGGTATGCATCAAGTGCTCCTCCAATGTCTTACTGAAAATCAAAATATCATCCAAATAAACAATAACAATTTTTCCTAAAAATTATTTCAATACCTCATTCATAAGCTGCATAAATGTGCTCAGTGCATTGGTTAGCCCAAAAGGCATGAATAACCATTCGTATAAGCCTTCCTTTGTTTTAAAGGTTGTCTTCCATTCATCTCCTTCTCTAATACGGATCTAGTGGTATCCGCTCTTCAAATCTATCTTCGTGAAGTACTCAACTCCACTCAAACAATCCATAATGGCATCCATCCTTGGCAAGGGGAATTTGTAATTGATGGTGATCTTGTTGATGGCTCTAGAATTTGCACACATCTGCTATTCCCCATCCTTCATTGGTGCTAGTACTGTATGTATTGCACATGGACTCAAACTCTCTTGAATCAATCCTTTCCACAACAACTCTTGCACTTGTCTGTTCAAATCTTCACTCTCTATTGGAGTCATACAATGAGCTACCTTATTCGGAAAACTGGCTCCAAGAATTAGGTCCATCTCATGACTAATCTTTCTTACGAGAGGAAAAAATTCAGGTACATTATCAAAAAATTAATATCTTGAAACTCATTCAACAAATCTGAAACCTCTACAGGTACCTCAGTAGTATCTTCTTTATCAACTCTAGGGATCAATGCAAAAAACATATGCTCACACTTCATACCTTCTAGGAACTTTCTTCCATCAACCAAAAAAATTCTTGCATTACTGCATACGTTTTCCTATGCCTCTTTCAAGGGCTTCAACTTATGAAGAACTCCATCCTTTGTCAAAGAATAGGTGTTGGCATGTCCATCATGTACTGCTCGTCTATCAAACTGCCATGGTCTGCCTAACAACAAATGAATTACATCCATAGGCATAATGTCACACAATACCTCATCATGGTAATTTCCAATCTTGAACTTTACCATCATTGTTCATTTACCAAGGCTTTATGGTCCTTCTGCAACCAAGCAATCTGGTATGGGTTCAGATGCCTTCTCTCCAACTGTAACTTGCTAACCATTTCTTCTGAAACAAGGTTATCAGTACTACCTCCAATAATAACATTGCAAGCTTTACCTTCACTCTTACATCTAGTGCAAAACAAATTCTTCCTTTGAGTTGGTTCCTTCTCCTCATTCAACAAGGCTCTTCTAGTAACAAGAACCTCTCCTCTTTCTGTCTCCTCAAAATGGGAAGACTCAACATCTTCATCTACATGTGCAACTTATGCATTACCTTTAAGTCTTCTATTTTTCTTTCCCTGATGTTGAGGAAACTCATAGGATCTATGTCCTTCTCCACATTGGAAATAGGTTCCATGAAAGCATCCTCTTCTTGGTCCTCATCTAGATCTTCCTCTTCCTCTTTGGTATCCATTGTTCTGATCATGAGGACGGTAGGTGTTATCTCCTTTCTAGTTCTAGCTGCTATTGGCACCTTCACCCTTCTTTTGATCTTCATTTTGGCCTCCATATGATTGTCCACTAGTCTTTCCTCCACAAAATCCACCTCGTTGTTTTTTCTCAAACCTCTTGTTCAACTATTCTTCAACCTGTAGAGAAAATTGATAAGCATCTTGAATGGTGGTCATTCTTACTAGTGCCAATTCTTCCTGTATGCTTGGCTTCAACCCGTTAATATAATGAGAAATTTTTTCTTATTAGCCTCAGAATGTCCTATCCAAATCAAGACCTTTTGAAATTCCTCTGTGTATTCTTTCACCGTCCTTGTCCCTTGCCTCAAGCTCTGCATCTTCTTGAACAACTCCAATTCGTAATCAACTAGAATAAATTGTTTCTTCAATTTTGACACCATTTTGTCCCATATGGAAATTTTATCTTTCCCTTTTCTTCCTCTTTCTAACTCGACCTCTTTCCACCATATATTGGTATGAAATCTCAATTTTTTCAATCTCACCAAACTCAAAAAATTCCTCCATGTCATTGATCCAATCAATCAATTCTTCAAGATTCAAATTTCCACTAAAATTTGAAACCTCCATTTTAGGTCTCTTCCCAATGCTTGAGATCGCTCACAAAAATATTCTTTCTCTAGGATCCACTGGATCCTACTCTTCCTCTTCCATTTCCTCTTCAATTTCATCTTCATTGTCATCTCTATTTCATTACACATCTCTTCTTCGAACCTCTTGTTGCAAGGTTTCTAATTTCCTTCTAAGGGATCTGATTTCATCTCTAGGTGGATCTCTTCCTCCACCATGACCTCTACCTCTACCATACTGAGCAAGTCTTGGAGGCATCTTGAACTCAACCCACACTCATAGGTCCTGCTGCAACTACCTCACGTTTGACGCTCTGTCATAGGCTTAGGAACTCCTGCTCTGATACCACTTGATGAGGGCCACACTGCCCAAAACCCATAGAAATCACAACATATACCAACACAGAAGATGCAAGATAGGAAAATGAATCACTTTCAATTATTTTCAGAAAATGAAATTACAGATTCAAAGCTTACATACTACAACCTCATCTGCTTGATTCATTACAACAAAATCACCTCTGAAAAGAAAATCTACTATTCAGAGCCACAATATGCACTATCAGGGCCGCCTTCTACAACCCCCACTTAACCCTTTTTATTTTCCCCAATAATCACCCTAGAATGTTCTAGAAAGTTCATATTTCCCCTTTTTGTTTTGGCACCAAAAGTCTCGTCGTTTGATTTCTGGCCCAGGAAGAAATTTTAATGAAATTCACTTTTTAGAGGACCAACTTTGCGGGGCCATAACTTTTGATCCGGGTGTCTGATTTTCTATCATTGCATATAATTGGAAAGCTCTCGATGAGATCTACAACATATGAATCCATTGCAGGTTGGTTCAACCACTTTTTGAGCTATTTTGGGGCCTCTAAAGTTTTATATCTAAAATTAAAGCTGCATTGGAGAAATTTCTCGAGATAGAAACTTTAATATCTTCCAAACCATGTAGGGTATTGAGGTGATTCTTTCGCGACTATAAATTTTTTTTAGCTCTGCTCTTTGGGGTAAATTTTCACATCCATATGAGCCCGTTTAGGCCGACTTACTAAAAATAGTAAGTGCCTGTTTTTCACTATTTTTGTAGCCTGCAAATCTTATACCCCTTAAGTGCCATCATGAGACTCAAAACAACTAAAGAAAATAAAGAAAACATTTTCTTTTGGATGATGCAAGATTTCCCTACATACATGGATGCTCCTGCATCAATATACATACAAATTAACTAATACTAATAGGACTATCTAAAAGTGGGTCCCCATTAGTAAACCAACCACTAGCCATATATGTTTTTTAATTAATAAGTGGAATTTTTTTGTTGAGTAGGAGTTTGGACACAAAAAAGAGTGTACCATTATAGAGATTTCATGTTCCAATGTGTAAACAAAAATACCTATATTTTCACCAATTATTAGTATTGCACACATAATGTGGTGGATGATATCTCTATGTCTAGTTGTAGAAGTGAGAAAAAACCTTACTTTGGAGGTTCATACAATATTCTCTACAAAACTATGTGTTTTCATATTTAAAAATATGTGGAGATTTTGAATGGAAAATTCCAAGAAGAGAACTCAAATGTAGATGTTTACATGGGTAGTCTCTAGACATGTGCATCTCAACTATCTTGGTAGTGAATTATGCTAGAAGATTCTCTCCTAGGAATAAATTATGATTGATAAATATGGGCCCACTAGGTCTACTTTTGGAGTCATTTGGGAATTCCCATATTTATAATGGTACTATTTATCATGTTATCCAAGATTTGGTTGGGTTATACAAAAATAATGTAGATTGAGGAATTTAGGGGATATGAGAAGCACAAAATATAGCCAAAGGAAATAAATAGTTGTGCAAGTAAAAAATACTCCCTAAATGGGTTTAATACATAATACATATGACTTGTCAGTAGATTTATATATGATTTGAATAATTCTTAGATTGAAAGTACATGAGGCACCACATGAAGTGCATGCACTTCTTTACTATCCCAAATATCTCTAGTAAGTCACCAAGAATTTCAAAATATTGATGCATGTGAAATTTTGTGCAACTCACATTCTTGGGAATCAAATCAATATTATCTTGTCTCATGCTAAAATATTCCCTTATGCACACAAAACAACACTAAGATGCTCTTGCATGGATTCTCTTTGGAAAAATGGTTTTACATGCACATATCCACAATCATCAATTCTTATAGCTCCATGTAACCCAATGTAAGTGTTACCAAATTTTCACCTACAACCCAATTTGGTAGAGCTGAAATAATTTATTTACATTTAAAGGTGAAGAGTATTCTAACATATTTATGTCATGCTTAACCATTGCATATCAAAGTTAAAAAGAGAGAATTCAGTTTTCATTGTGCAATGTTTTGCAACATAAAAGGATACTAAATTAAATTGAAAGATATTGCTTTCATTTATTTTGTAATGTTTCATTCATTTTAAAATAAGAAATACACGCAAGACTGCAAAGAGTTTTTGTTCAATACATTGAAAAGAAGAATGCTCAAATGTCCCAAACAAGCCATGGGAGTAGATGAACTAAAGAAACATACAAATATACTATACATCTGAAGATGAAAGTATTGAAAAACACATGAAAAGAAACATATCCATCATTTCCTGTTGAAGTCTTGTGTTGGTCTTCGTTGTTGCCCGCTCCTCCTTGCTCCTAATCTTCAAATGAACCTACATCATGATGAAAAGGGTTGGTTAGAGCTCTGGATATGAATCTCAACATATGTTCTATCAACAGAGATATAGTATATGTCTATGATGCATTATATCAAATGAGCAAGCATTAGATGTATACAAGAGAGCCTGAAAATAAAACATCATAGGAGCATTGACCTTCACTATTTTTTTATCTAACATGTTTGTTCACTTTGCAGGTATAGGTGAATTTTTTTTGCTGGATTCATCTCTTTTAACATCATAGCATGTGGGTTGGAATGTGGCTCCCACAAGGGTTGAGCCCAACATGCTGTCTCATGAAGCATAAATGTGTCATAGTGAAGCTTACCCCAATCCCATTGGTGCTATTTCCTTTCACATTGGTTCCTTTTCCTGTGAAGATATTATAATTTGCTGACTTCATGCTCTTATCAAGAAATCCACCCACAGAGAAATGCATCCAATGTGAAAGGGAGCAACATAGGGGTAGTTAAAGCTTCTTCATTGCATAATGCAACTCTCAATGAGCAAGAAATAGGATCAATGTCATGGAAGTAGTGACTTGTTTCTATAATGTAAGACAGTGCTGTGGAATTCATAATATGCAAGCATAATGATCTACAAAACACAATAAAATGCATCATTTTCTCATTAAGGAGTTTTGGTTTGCATTCAAATTTTCATGCTGTCATGGTTTGGCTTAGTTGAATGGTGTTGTCATCAATGGTTTTCGATCTTTACTGTTGCTATATATCAATGTTTTTGTTGTTTAAGTTATTCAAAGTGCACATTTTTAAGGTACAACCATCAAGAAGCAAGAAGTAATGTCAAACAATGATCACATATAAGGGACAACAAAGAGTGTATTGTTCATGGGGTGCTAAAATGAAATAGTCACTGAGCATTCATTGCAAAGGATTACAATATCCATGATGGGACAACAACTAAAATAACATAAGGAAATATTTGCAAAGCAATGAATACAAAAGTTGCAGCTCATCAGACTATGGGAAAATGTTGAAAAATTAAAGGTGCATTGAAATGTTTATGCTCTTGATATCTCAAGAGTAAATGAAAACCAACATATGCAAGTTGCAAGTAAGTGTTTCTATATAGAATGCTTTAGCCACAAGAAAACTTCCAAACCTGTGATGTGTGTATATATAAGAAACACAAAGAAAAAGTACATATTGAAGAGTCTTGCATTTTCTATGTACAAGCTATCCCAAGGTAACGGTTCTAGAGCAGGGCCCTGAATGGTGTTTTTGAGTTTCATAAAAGCAATCAATAGCTACAAAAAATGAAGGAAATTGACAAAGCCCTGATGCTTGGAAAGAAAGAAAAGAACCTCCATTTATTTCTTCATAGAATGGAAATACAAAATACAATGGAAACAATGAAGGGTTTTGAAGAAAGAATGCAAGTAGAAAGATACCCAGAATATGCTCCAAAATGCAAACCCAAAATGGACTAAAAGTTGCTTTTCATTGCTTTCAGAAAAGTGAACAATGTTATCTTCTATCTACCATAGTCGAAGGCAAGGAAATGCATTTCCCGCGAGTAACAAGAAAAACATTATACTGTATAGAACCGGGGTTTCAAGCAAGAAGGGGTTTCAAAATGCAAACCAAGTGCGAGCTCTCATGGCTGCGGCTTGGGGTTTCTATTCCTTCTTTGTTTCTGAAAGTGGCTATACCAAAAATGGTTTTATATGAAGGAATGTTTGCATGAATACAAAAGAATAAAAATAACTCAAGATTTTTGTGAAGCCATAGCGATGGGAGTGCAAAAGGCCTTTGTATATGCAAAATAGAGAGTCTAGAATGCTTATGTACAAAGGAAAATATATGTGCAAAAGAAACATTTTCATTTTCTCTCATGAAAATAGAGCAAATAAAAGTTTATATTCTATTCTTTTAGAGAATAGAGAAAATATCTCATAGAGTTTGCGGCTATGGGAGCAGAATGGGTGAAATACTCTACAAGAGCCAGCCATATTGAAAAAATAAAGAATGACAAGCTTTTTCATGCATTTTCTATAAAAGATAAACAAAAAGATATTCCTCTTCATAATAGAAAGTACTGGAAAAGTCCAAGTACTTTTGTGGCTTGGAAGGATTCAAGCATTTTTCAACAGAAAACTTGCCTCCCAAGTGTCAATACAAGCTCCAAAAAAACCCAATATCAACCTCAAGATACAAAAGAAGGATTCATCAAAATATGGAAATGGAAAAGATACATCACAAAAATAATAATGGACACGGCTGAAAGGCCATGAGATGTTCTAAAAATACAGAGAATGTGAAGATTTTGCATCACGTGTGCAAGGAAGTCTCACTTGGTAGATTTCTTGAGAAGGATTCGACATGAAAACAACAAAAGATTGACAAGTTCAAGCTCAAACCCTAGCTCGATGGAGGCTCCTAGCAGAGAGGAGGAAAAATCAAAGTGCAAAATGATGAGAGAAAAGTGGAGGTCGAATGGTTTTGTTCTATGGTTTCCAATTACCTTAAGTTGGCCTTGCTTTTTTCCACATTGATTTTAATTTTTATGCCTTCACTAATACCTTCATGATATTATGTTTTTCCTTTACATATGTGTTATAAGCCTAGGCATCTTAATGCCTTAGTTCTTTTCATGATTTTTGAGAAAATCATATGACTATGCCTTGGTCCATTTTTTAATGATTTTTATTAGAAAATCAAGTGCCCTATGCCATGAATGTTCTATATTTGGAAAACTTCATCAAAACCATAATTGCCTTATAAATTTTGCAAAAAAACAAAGCAACCTTAAGCCTCTTTCCCTTTTTATTTTTGTAAAATGGAAACCGCAAAAATTGTAAAACAATATTAAGGCAATGTTTCTATAAATTTCTTTAATAATGGTTATTTAAAATGCAGTGAAACAAAGTAGGTGTTGAGGGGAAGCTTTCTTTTTTCAGTTTGAGTCTCTTTTGTGCAAAATAAAAAAACCAAGTGAACTGAGCTTTCCACTTCTGATTTTTTGTCATAATTGAGTGCTTTTGAGTCCTTTCTAGGTCGACCCTCTTGGGAGGGAAAGTTTCCACCTTTTTCATTTAGTTTGGAGGCAGTTGGGGCCCTATTTTGGAGGTTTTTTGCCCTTGCTCGAAAATCACACTGGAGTTACTATTTTGAGGAGTAGTTCACTCATATTTTTCATTTCTCACTCTTGGAGGCATATTGGAGATATATATTGAGGAAAACTCAGTTTTTTCTCAGTTCATATTTGCTTCTTTCTCTCTTGACTACTTGTAGAGAGCTTTGTAAACCTTGATTTGTACTTAGATTTTCATATTTTCATACTCCTTTTAGATCAATAAAAGTAGTAGAGCATTCCTATCTCATAATTTTGTCTCATTTTGTAGTAATAATTTGATGTTGTCATTGTGATTCTGAATGTTGAATCCTTTTTATGTCTTATTATTACAAGTGTGGGTGTATAAATTTCATATAATATAGGTTGTATGTTGTGTTTGATTTCAAACCTTCATGCAAATCACTTTTGTGTTGTATGTTTCCTATAAGATTGTGAGAGTTAATGCTTTGAGAGTTGATTGTGATTTGAGTTAGTAAATCAGTTTAAAGTTCTGGTGCACCACCCTTTAGATTGTAGGATTTCATTTCAAAGTTATCCTTCTATCCTTTTTCTCAGAAAATATTTTAGTTTAGGTGATCTACTAGGGGAATCGACCCTCTCTGGAGATTCGTTCTCATCATAAGTTACCCACAGCTTGAGAACGTTTCCATGTTCCAACATGATAGTTGAGTCAAACTTAGGTAGGGTGCAATCCTAATTGACAATAATAAGATAACTACACACACTCTTTAGTCATATTATTCCTAGTTTAGCTTTAACAACATCATTTCAAATACTTGAAACCTTTTCATATTATACACAACTTGCACATGGGAAATTTATTCATTTCCACCAATATAATTAGTTGCAGTCCATACATACTAACACATGTTTGTGTCTATTCTACATGATTATTTCAACCAACTAGAACCATACAAATCCAACATCTAACACAACCTTGGCCACATGGGAAGCACTGTAGAAATGCACGCCACTTGTTATAATTATAAATGGCTTAGTTGACAACCTCTTGTATAAATATATCTCACTAGAAATTCTATAAACTAGCATTCCAAATAATAAGCCCACTCACATCATTCAACTTAGTCTATTTATACTCAATGGTGTTTTAGCAATCAAGTGACTACTTTGTCCATGCTTGATCATGGGAACTTACTTTCTTATCATCGCCTATGTATTTATTTGTACATTCATGTAATATCGATGAATGAAGGATAAAAAATTCTTTATGTCTTGTTTGCATGACCTATTACTTCTTGTCATGTTTCTTCTAGAAGCCTTTTACATTTAAGCACCTAATAGATATAAATCTATCTCCATTTGTTCATTCAATTACCTTATTGCTGCACACACGACTTTCCTTTGGTTCTCATTATGAAGTTAGATCATTGGTATCAAAGCATAAATTTTTGATTTTATGCCACCTATCACTAGATAAGCCTAGCCAAGTCTTTGAAATTTTAGTGCTCATACATCCATTGCTGCCATCACAAAGATGCAGAGTTGAATATTCACTAGAAAAAGAAAATTTTAAAATTATCTTTAAAAAGTAAAAATAATCACATCCAAATATTGAACTTCTTTAGTGTCAAATGTAGCAAGTACAATCCATGTACTTCACTCATGAAGTTGTAGTTTACTAAACTTATTCTTAGTGGGTACACCACAACCAAACACATAAACATTTAAAATATAAAGATATCCATTGAGCTCTATGTGACATAATGTTTTCTTATGCTCATTTCTACAACTATAGGAAAAGTTGAGGGAGAAGGTTTTAAAAATTTCTTGACATGATCACATACTCATACAATGATAACTACTAGATACATACCTTCACATGGGTCACCAATACTACTAGGTCAATCCTAGATTGTGTTGTTATATGGAACCTAATCAAACTCGAAGGTTAAATTTTCCCCACTTTTATCAGTGCGGTTTCCCCCAAATTATTTAATGGGGGTTTGGGGGAAGTTCCCCTTGTGGGGTCCAGGGGCAGTGCCCTTGGCACACTCCACGACTTTTATTATTTTATAAAGTCGTCGGGAGTTATTTTTTTCAATTGGTTGACATAAAAAAACCCTATTTTGTAACTGACATAAGTCTTGATAAAATGACTAAGGGTTAGGGTTTCCATTGATATTGTATTGTAGCATTTGCAATGATATTGAGTTGCAAGGATTGCTAGTTGTAATCGGTTTGATTTCCTAGACAATATATTGGGCTCTCTATCGGTGGATGTAGCTCGAGTTTGGGTGAACCACGTTAAAAATTGTCTCTCGCTGTTATTATTTTTGTATATTTTTCATTCCTCTGTTTAATCTTTATCTGCATTTAATTGATATCTTCTACATGCAATTCCTAATAGATTTTTTATGATGACACATCCTTTATCATTGAATGTGTGAAGGATTGTAAAAAATCCAAACCATGCTCCATGATAGAGTAGTTGTGTTATTTGCTAACCAATCAACATCTAAAGCAACATATATGTTGAGATGCCCCCTCAATCATAATAAAAGATGATTTTCAAGGGTGACCTACAAAAACCACAATTCCCACAACAAACTTCACAAGAATATTTGATTAATCGATAGGCCTATCTCCATAGAAGACTAGACTTTATAGTTTTGCACTCATAACAAGCAACATCTACATCCACATCAAAATCTTATAGCTTCCTTGAGACTATAAGCACATTGGGCCTTAAATCTTCACTTTGATGGTGGAGCTCTCAATTTGATTGTAATAGAGAGTGTCTACATTGTCATATGCCCCCATTCATCCAAGAAAAAAAGATATTAGAGAAGCTAGAATTTAATCATGTTGTTTGGACAAGAAATGGATGGCAAGCCATGATGAGACAAGTTTTCCTAATATTCTAACATATAACATAATATATGATTAGACACCAAACAAATTGTGAAAGGGACAAATATTAGTATTTACAAACTTCTTGAAAGGGTTTGTATTGTGTGTCTTTCAAATTAATTATCAAATTTGTAACGCCCCGTCGTGCGAACCCCAAAGGACAGTTAAACAATAATTGTTGCACAATTTTTTATTTTTTTTAAAGTTAACATAACATACATGTAATACTCATTAAGTCATGACATGAATTTCTTTTAAGTAGATTCACTAACACATACATCCCTTGGGGTACACGAGGAGTCATTACGAGACTAAGATCCACACAATGACAATAAAGAATAAAAGCCAAAAACATTAACAAATGTAACACATACATGATATATCATTGATAAGAAACCATTTGTGTATGTAAATACAACATATACATGATTAACTCAACAACTGCCATGGCCAATATCCACACAAGGTTTAACGTTACATTACAGTACAATGTTCAAGAGGTACAATGATACAAAAATGTTTCCAAATATGAACGAAAACCATACAATAAGATAACATGATACACTTGAACAGATGAATACACAGTATCATAACTGGCTCCAAGATGAATACAACTCTGGAGTCGCCACAACAACACCAATCCACACCTCTCGATCCTTGACTGGGGACCCAATGGGGTGCTTAGCACGTTCCACCTGACCACGTGGGTCCGAAGACCCACCCCCCGTGCTAAGGAGCTAACAAGAAAGAAACCTCAACCAAGAACATCCAAACAGGGAACCACAAGACTCAACGTCATACAAAAGTATCATAAAACTCAAGGATTACAATGACATAATCAACAACATCCAAGAGTCAACATAATAACTTAAAGTCATAAATCTCATCACATAAATCAAAGCAATGACCAGTAAAAAAGAAACCAAAGGATGATCATGAAACACTTCCAAATCAAACTAAAATAATAAACAGAGTACAATTCCAAATTGCAATTAACCAATACAATAACATCATATCACAGTACCATAAGAGTACAAGGTCATAAGTCAAATATCAATGAGATCATACAAGACCACAAAAGTATACCAAAAGATGTATCGAGAGTAGCAGCCACTCCATAGAAATCAATTTAAGTCAATTCAAACAATAAGCTTAACCAACTCCCATAACATACTTCTAGAGGAACACAATAAAGTAAAACACATGGGCAACTAGGGGAGAGTGTCATCGCATAGTCCTACATGGGCTATCTTGTGCTCTTCCTCCCAACTGGAGGTGCCGGTCCCATCTATGGCTATCCTGTGCCCTTCCTCCCAACTGGAGGCGCTGGTCCATAGGGTGACTCATGCGGAGCCGTAAACCTCTCGTGAGACGAGGTCACACCTTGCCCGACCACGGCCTTCTCAGCCTTCCATTAGTTTGCGGAAGCACTAATGAAGACAGGCATCCATTTTTAAATCTTATAATGATATTACTACCCAACCCTCCTAAGTTAATTATTAGGTTTTCACTTGATTACTAACTCACTCGTGGGTTATCCTGTGCCCTTCCCCTTAAACGGGGCGTCGGCCCCCATGAGGAGCCACTCTCCCTAGAGACCCAACAACATCAAACCAAAAAACCAAGGTTTGTACAACATAACAAGAACATTAGATCACAATAGAGAAGCATGTGAGGCATTACCCATCTCCCTATAAACACATAATCAAAGTCTCAACAATTCTCGTACAACCCTTTCAAAATCCTGATACCAAAACACTTGCCACATCAAGGGCACATAAAGAGTGAACATTAAATGATAATCATCACAAGCCTCTAGAAGCCAAAAGGAATGAAAACCCACAAACAATGGTAAAATGAAGCAACAAGAGTAAGTCAATGATACGAGGCTTTAAGCCAATTTCAACACCAACCCAATGAATAAAAGATCCTCAAATCAAAATAAACTAAGAAGGTCATACTCATCAGAACATCAAGGAATTCAAGATATTCAAAAGAATCCCAACCAAAATCAACTCAAGGAAAGTCACCTCAAGATGAAACATCAAATCATATAATAACCAACACGAACAAGCACCTACAACATCCATGAATTTCACTTTTCGAAGCAACCTCCCATTATCAACCAAACAGTAAGACATTCCTTCTATGTGTAAACTACTAAGTCATCTACCAATAACTCAAAGTGTTTTAAGTTAAATAATCCATCAATTCCTTATTAGCTTGCTCATGTAGAAGACCATATTTAATAATTCACAGACTACTTTCTTCTAATCCACATAAAGTGATAACATTAAGCTAGCATTTAAGGCTTCCTTTATATCTTATCTCTTCAATTATAGAGACATCATTTAAGTCAATTTAAAGAAAACGAAGAGACATATTTTAATATCTATCTCACTACACATTTATCACAATAGTGACTCCATTCCCCTATAGCTATATGCATATAACATTCAAGCTCTAATTCTACGAACACACAACTTCCACATATTTCACCTAAAGCCACGAGACATTCTGATTCCAAGAACTACCAAAGTGACATTTATACCAAAATAATTCACATTAAGATTTACAAAAGTAACCTTAACCTTCTTATTTAATCAATTTTAAAACAAAGTGAGAACACAATAACCTAACCCATTATATAAAACAATTATCACGTAAGTATGACATACATCCGTTAAATGGCTTAAAGGATTTCAACAATAATGGAAATTATCTAATTGAAGAAAGAGTCCTCCAACTACCTAATGCAATAGAATCAAACTCATAACTGAATCTACTTGTCTAAAATACAATAAACCATTTGAACTCTAAATAATATAAATTAGTAAGACTATCCTTCATTTAAATTCTAAAACAAATAAATAAGTGAAACATTTCTTTCTCAATTATTTCTATGCTTAAAATATGTCCTTATAAAGGATAATAAAACAAAAGTTTATTTTAGATAATGGAATATTATCATAAACTTATCTATTCAAGCAAATTTCCTTACAACATAGATACCTCACATATCAGACATTACTTCCATTTAAACAAACCTTTTCAAATATCTAAATGCAATTAATTCAATTTTAACTATTATAACAATCCCAATTACATTTCCAATTGCTAAATATTGCAACGATGAAAATAACATACAAATACATGTGTATATATATTTATATCTTTCATTTGTTTACTCTTAAGTTATAATCGTGATATACTTATATATACATATATACATATAATAAAATTAGAAAATAAATTTCATTACTCCAATTAGTAAGTTAACAACAACGTATATATACAAACATATATATATATATTAATTAGAGAGGAAACGTTGTTTTTAAATATGCAGGGAGAACATATATATATTTATATGTCAATGAAACAATAATCATATACATTCCAACTAAATAAATCTATTCCTATTTAGGTTTCTCTATTAAAAATTGCCATAATCTATTCCTGAAAATATTCTTTAATAGGAACAAAAACTCCATAGAATTGGAAGAGATGGAAAGCATACCTATGTGCAAGTTTAGGCTTAAGCAAGAATAAAGATAGGCGTAGGAGAAAATTAGATAAACAATATTCGGTATGATTTCCTACGTTTCAAAACACATTCCGAGAGAACATCAATTTATCTGAGGAATCAAATTCACCTGGAGAGAATAAGGTTAGAAGTTAAACACGTTTGCAAAGGTATCAGGGAGGTTATATATAAATGTTTAAAAATTCCTATTATGTTCAAGTGCGTGGATGAGACAGGTTGAAAATGAAATCAGAGAGATTACTTAAACCTTTAAACTTCCTATTAAGTTCAGGTGTGCGGCTGTGACAGGCTGCCATTGAAATCAAATAGATTATTTAATTTACTACATCTTTGTAAATCTAAAATTTGTAGCTGTGATAGGTTGCCAATGGTTTCAGGGAGGCTATTTAATTCTGTTCAATGCCTCAACTCTAATTATTGTAACTGTGACAGGTTGCCAAGTATATTAAATAGTGAATAATGGAATTTGGAAATATCACCATCTACTTGCATTATTATCAAATCTCACATGTTATCCACAAGACGGAAGGGAAGGAAAAAGGTGAGGTGCAAATGCGTGACTTAAGAGTAGGAGAAATATTATGATAGAAATGACAGTATTTTATTTTCCAGTGCTGCAACTTCGAGAGATTATCAAAAGAATCGAACTGGTTATTTAAACCTTTTGAAATTTCCCATTATGTTCAAACATCACAGGTGGACAATGTATTCAGACAGATTATTTATACTTTCAGAGAGCTTATCAAACAGATTGATACAAACTATTATAGTTCATTAAATGTAGACAACAGAAAAATACTTGCTTTACATGCCTATCAGAAGTCTGAAGCCTGACGAATTTACCTTGAGATCCTGTCACCACAGACGGCTAACTGTTGATGGCTAATAGCTCCGATGAAGGAGATAACTGGGCGTCGCCACTCTGAAGGATTGAAATTTTAGTGGTATTCCACGGTTCAGTCCTTTAATGAAGAACCCGCACTTAGACAAGTGTTTTCCAGTCGATAACCAGCCTTCTCACACCAAAACAAATATGGCTTTAATGGTAGCCCCCTTCATATTCCATTCCAGAGCCCTGACTTCCTGCATTCCTTCAGTTTCATTAGGAAATGGCGGAACACTTCAGGATTCAAATCGGACAACCCCTCAAAAACTTCTCTGTTTATCGATATATCTCCTAGGAATTTTTTTTTAGATCCCTTGAAACCGAATGGTCCAAAGAAAAATCATGGCATGATCCAAGAGAGAGATTTTTCCATTCCCTTTCCTTTTGTTTTCCCAACAGTTTTGAATCTTAACACGATCATTTATTATTATTTATTTAATTAGCAATAAACTATTCACTTTCCATTTTCCAATTGCTTTCCTTGCTTTTATCTTTAGTTCGAAATCTTATCTTGCCATTTATTTAATTTTAAAAAGAACATATTACCTTCGATATTTTAATGAGTTAACTCTAGCACAATATTATTCATCTTTTCTATTTTCGATTAGAATCTAATTTATCTTTAGTTAGTAACAAGCTATCTACTTTTCGTCCAATCAATTAAAATCTATTGGCAATAATATTTACCCTTCACGTCATTGGGATAATTATCTTTGAACAACTAATAAATTATTAATTATTATCGAATATCATTAAAAGAATACTTTTTACAAAACAATTAGTTTATTTATTTATTAATAACTCTTTATTTAATATTTTATAAAACTAATTTATTTAATTTTCATCTTAATTTCTAGTTTTATTTACTCAATGCTATTTTAATTAATTGAGTACACAATTCCATCAAATATTATGTTAACTGCATAAACTAATCACACACAAAACAACAATAACGCAATTAAACACTTACACAAAATCCGGAAAGGTCACAACGGAGGGGCACTACAAAATTATACATTTTCAAAGAAATTAAAAAAAAGAGAGATTTTTTAAAAACCAATCTTGTTATATTCTTTCAAATTCATTATTAGATATTTTTTGCATGTGTATTATATATTTTTAATTGCAATTCTTAACATGCCACAAATATAGTATTTGATTTCTATTGAAAATACTAACTTATTATTTATAATGTTTTCTTTCAAATAAATTATTTTTATCGAGGAACAAGTCCAAACTAGTTCAAGTATCCCTAATTTTGTCCAATTTATTTGAAATATTTGTGTACTAATAGTTTTATAAGTAATTTAGTTAAGAGGAATATAACCAATTTGTGAAGAATAAGCCCAAATTAGTCAAAATATGCATAGTATTAATCATTTTTTAAAGATTTAATATTAACATTCCTAACTTAGATTGTGGGTTTAAGTCCAAATTATTTGACGTATCCAAAAAAAATAGTGAAGTTTATTTAGAATAAAATAATCTCTTCTCCAAATTGTGAGTCATGAATCCAAATTATTCAAAATAGTTCTTAAAGAACAAGCAATTATATATCATACCCAAGGTGTTTAATATAGCCACATCTAGCCCATGAATCTATAATTATAAAAATGAGAGGTCACAAAACGTTTTGTAACTCTTATAGTAATTAGGATTCTGTTCATCTCACTAACATGTATACACACCCTCCAAAAAGTCTGAATCAAAGTTAACATTCATGAGATAAATTTTGATAATAGACCCAATATATCAAGTAAATTTTTTGTAATGGTTATATGTACATGTCCTTCATATATTAGAATGATTAAAAAAAACTTAAAAAGATAAATATATTTTTAATGATCTTTTATAAATTTTTACAATTATATATATATATATATATATATATATATATATATATATATATATATATATATATAAATATAATGATCTTTTATATATATATAACTCAAAGTTCCACAAAGAAATAATGTTCTTATCTAATTCATATAGGTATATCATGAAAGTCAAGATGAAGATATAACGTGCAAACTCTAAAGTCGTAGAGAAAATCTTAGTAAAGACCAATGTATTTTGACTTTTTCTACATGCATATATAAATTTAAAAATAGGCAATTTAAAAAATTAATGATGATGGTCAAAAAAGATTGGCTACTTAATTTTTAAGGTTTATTTTACCTTTGAAATTTAGGGCACGTTTCAAAAAGACTTTCACCTAAATGTCTGCGTAAGATCATTCGAGAGAATTCTCTTGAAATTATGAGTTGTTCTCCATATTTTACCATTGCAAATGATTTTGAGAGCTTTTAAATTTTGGTGGTGTAATTTGTAAATTTTAATTATATCTTATTAATTAAGAAAGGGGAAAGTTTTTTTCTACTTCTCTTTTCTTAATAATCAATATTTTCTTTTAGTTATGTGAAATTTTAATAAATATCATAAATTTGTATTTTGAAAATTTTCAAAAGATATTAGTTTATAGTTTGTAATTTCAAGTGAAAGACTTTGTAATGCCCTGTCAAAGAATCCCAGAGGACAACACAACAAACTACAATAATGACAATTTTTTTTTTCTCCTTAAATGAAATAACAAGAAATGTAAATCATATTGAAACATAACACATAAGCTAAACTATGTCCTCTAAGGTTCAATGACTGCATTATGAACAAACCTACTTAACAAGATCTAAACATACATCTCCATATTATAACATCAGATACATCGTCATTAAAGATCATATAATAAGAACCAATGGGTACATATAAATCCTCCATTACATGGGAGTACATCATTATATTGCTACAAGCTTACATCACTGCTTCCCTTAATACATTGAGAAGATTAATACATCACGGTACATTACATGATACAAATGATATATAGATACAATACATAACATGTGCACTGTCTTTTCGAACTGGTATAAGATCTGGAATCCGCTACATAAGGGAACATCCTTCAAGCACATGAACAACTATTGGGAACCCAATGGAGGAAAAAGCACAATCCACTCGACCATGTGGAACCCTAAGGTTCACCCCCCATGCTAGGAGATAACAGTAAGGTCCCACCACAAGACAGTCAAGAAGACAAAAGGCTAACACAAAAGTACAAAACATGGCTCCAACATAACAATGTACAACATAACATCACAAAATAGAGACACCACTTCTAGAGGCACATACATAACAAAGGAGAAACAAAAAACTAGGGAATGCTAGATTGCAATAAGGAGGAGTGTCATCATATATCTTGCTATGAGTTAACCTGGTGAATCTTCCTAGGCTACCAACCCCCATCTTGGGTTACCTTGGCAGCCTCTATCGATCATCGACCCCCATACAAACTCATGCAAGATCAACATACCTTTCAAGAGAACAAGGCAATTGATCTTTCCATTCTAGGCCTTCCCACTCATCTCAAGCCTAAACAAGCACTTGAGCCATGAGTGAGGCGTTATCTTCATTAATGTGAAAACTACCCAACCCCCTAATTCATTTTAGGTTATCACTAGATTTAAGAAACTCTAAATGAGTTACCTTGGACACCACTTTGGGTGTCAACCCCCATTGAAAGCCACTCCCCCTACTAGCAACTAGAGACCCGACATGTCAATAGGGTAAAGCCATCTTGCACACCGAAATAAAGCCACAAGAATCACATATCCAGAGTATGGAATGAACCATCTGTTATGCCTTACATAACCACCCCATTTTGGTCTGGAACAAAATGGGTCCCCCCTTTTCTCTTTGTGGTTTCTTTTGCTTTTGGTTATTTGCTTTCCTCTTGGGGGTGCTTATATTTTCTGCCTGAACTTGTCTTCTGGTTTTGTCTCAGCTTAAGCTGGTTCCCTTCTTGCCAAGTATTCAATGAAATAATCATAAGCATGGTGAATAGTTTATTATAATATATTTTATATGCTCTGGGGACTAATGCAGACCTTTCTTTTGTAGGATTAAATCCTACGCATGATGATATTTGCTAGGAAAGCTTAGGTGGAAGGCATGCCTCAATCCAGTTGGTCCTAAAAATCAGTTAAGGAAAAACTCGGAAAGACCCCAGAGATGTCACGGTGACTAGGAGCTTCCCATCGACATATGATTTTTCCTTCGGCGAAGGGTCTTGGCGAGATCCTTATGTCTTATCGACCGCCAATAAAAGGTGTGCTCTTCGGCGAAAGATTTTTTCTTCGGAGGGAGGTCTCGGTGAATGCATTTGGTCATGCCGACAGGGCATAAAAGGGGGGGGGGCATATCGGTATGACCACAAGAAAAGGTCGTGGTGACAATAGAGTTCGGCGAAAAGAGGCCTCGGTCGGTGTAAAGTCTCACCGACCGAGGGAAGTCTCACCGACATGAAGGAGTTCGCCGAAGAGTAAGCGGCATCGGCGTAGCAATTTGAGCTCGCTAAGAAGTCTCGGCGACGAAATCAAGCGAGCGGGGAGAAAAAGGAAAGATCGACAAGAGGTCTGGCCGAAGCTCGAGGGTCTCGCCGATATGAAATTTGAGATCGGCGAGACAGATTTGAATCGAGGAGATGTCTCCCCGATAGTTGGGGTGGTTTCGCTGAAGGATTCCCCTTTCGGTATAGTGTCTTGCCGAAGAGCGAAAGTCACGCTGAAACAAAAAGAAGCTGGCGCAAGAAGGTCAATAGGAGGAAATCGGGGAGACTCCAAACAAATAAAGGGGCTTTGCTATGAGGTCACAGCGACAAGCGAGGGTCATGCCGACATGAAGGGAGGTCCCACTGAAGGACATTGAGTTTGGCCAAAGATCATACCTTCGCCAAAACGTCTTGGCGAAGGAAGAAAGTCACACCGAAGCAAAGGGACTCGAGCTCGGGGAAATAAAAGGAACTCGAGGAGACTCTGAGTGGATGGAACGGGTTCGGTAAGATGTCTCGCCGACCTGATGGTGTCTCAGTGATGGGAGATGCTACAAGGAGGAACTTGGTAGGGGAAGAGGAGTTCGGGGTAAGGTCTCCCTGAAGTGATGAGGTCTCCCCGACATAAGAATGTGCTCGCCAAGGGATGAAAAAGGCTTCGCCATGTGGTCTTGCCGAGAACATGTAGTCTTTCCGATAGGTTTTGTGAGCTCGATATGACTTCTTCAGCTCGCCGAAACGCCTTGCCGACTGTCTAGTGTCATGCCGATGGTTGATAAAAGCAATAACCGCATCGGGGAGACATGATGAGTGTCTCACCGACATGCGATTTAAGGAAGACCACTCTTGACTACTCAGAAATCTAGCGTGGCATGTGATTGTCCAATCAGAAGGAGCAAAAGTGGGCCATTGACTGATTGACCACCCTTGTGGAAAGGACTAACAAAATGCTAGCAAGATGGATTCCTTCTGAGAACAGATGACGATGGATTGGCTCGGGTGTAATGTTCAAATCTACAAGGAGGCCCGATGGTGCTTCCAAAAGACGGTCAACGTATAGAGAAGTCCAGAACATAAAGGAAGCTGAAGGAAGGATCTGTGACTCACAGGGACAACTGTAGTAACCACCGACAGAGGTTGATTAGTATTAATGGTAAAGTGCCCTGGAGCATTCAATGTGACCCGAGCAGAGTTCAAGGTGGACATGAAGACAGAGAGTAAATGTTGTAGCTGCAAAAAGATCTAAAGGTTTCTCCTGAGGTCAAGCCATCACTGACCTAGATAGCAAGGATTCTCATGGAATATAGCATTAACTCTTCTCAGAAAGATCTGAGAGCCGACTCTCCTGGAAGCAAATATTTTGTAAACCCTAATGCAGGGGGACAACGCATTCTTTTGGTACATTCTGTATATATATGGCATTCTTGCCTCTTTGTAAAGGTTAGAAGGATTTAGAAGAAAGTTAGAAATTTTACGAGATAGTTAGGAGTAGAACTAAAATCTAGGAGTTAGTCAGTTAGTAGCAAGAGATAGAGTTGCATCTTGATTTTGAGTAATGAGAGCTTCTTTTGTCTTCTTGTCTAGTAGCAAAGTTCAGTATTGGCTGTAATGTATTTTCTAAGTTTTCTTAGTGTAGTTGGAAACAATCTAGAATCACAGGTTCTCTGTACACTGGTGATTGTGCCAGCCTTGTAAATATTGCTTATATGTTTCATTAATATTAGAAGCAATCATAGTTGATGTACTTCATATTGTGTTCCTGAATGATATTTTTCTTAAGTTGATCATTTGATTTGTGAAGTTCTCAAGGAGTGAAAATGTTATTTTGTGTTTTATTTAAATGGTAACTTAAAATCTGTTATTTGAATTAGCACTGAGAATTAAGGAGGTTGTGTGTCAATCACAAGTTTACTTTGTTCTGTAGTTTTAGTTAACAAATTCCTTGAAGCTAACAAATCTAGTTAAAATTGGATGAAGTATTGTTCTTTTCTATCCCAAAACCCGGATCTATCTTTTGTTGTTTCTTTAAAAACCCTAGTTAAATTAGGTTTTATTTCATGCTTGATCTTAGAACAATCCAGAAGCTCAACCCCAGTAGGCCCCTTGAATATTACTATTGCATTGACCACTGAGGGACATCAGCACAGTTGAGAACCAACTACAAGGACCTTGGGAGCTAAGATATCCATGTGATGATCTTTCTCTTTCAGGAGAAACAAAGTAACAATATTATGTTTGCATGTTGCTGTGCCAAAAGGGACGTCAATAGAGACTGGCACTAGAAGGAGGGCCTAGAAGGAAAAACTGGATAAAGCTGAGTTTTCCTCATTAGAAAGGCCTCACAGATTTCTTCAATCAACTGAAAACCCACCACCTTTGATAGAACTCAAGACCCCAACAAGACACAAAAGTCACAAGACTGGGGCAACTATTATACCACCCTTATCAGCTCCGCTCACTCCACTAGGATTTTCACCAATACCCCAGTGGGTGCCTATCAATCCATCACCACATCCATCTCAATTGCCATCACAGCTAGTTCAACCCATACAACAGCTGGCTCAACCACCACCACCGCTACCAATGGCGTTCTTTCAGAATAATCTCTCTCCATTGGGGACTATTCCTGGAGGTTTTGACGATATGCCCAAGAACCCTGAGAAATTCTTCCCTAAGTACATCCATGGCGAGTCAAGGAGCATTGAAGAGCATATACAAGCTTTCAAGGATGCTTGTACTAGAGCTTAGATAGCCCACCATGATGTAGTCTGTAGTTATTCCCTTACTCCCTAGGGGACATGGCATACAATTGGTACCTTAATCTTTCTCAAGGCTCCATTCTGACCTGGACACATTTGGAAAATGCCTTTATCAATCAGTTCAGGGTTTATGTGGACCCAACTCTTTTATACCACCAATTCGCTACCATTAGGAAAGAGCCAGGTGAACCCTTGCCATTATTCAATACCAGATTCCAGCGAATGAATAGGAGATTGTAAGACCCCTATTTGGTTACTGAGGATAGTGCCATCCAAGCATACTTTAGGGTTATAGACCCTTTGCTAGGTTTGTTCCTGCAAAGGACTTATCAACCAGTTGATATTGATTCTTTATCCAAAGTTTATCATCTAGCTATCAAGTTGCAGCAACAAATCAGTTCTCAACAAGGAGGCCTAGGAGGAGGTTTCCCTTCAATGGGATATCAGATGCATAGACCAACTCCTCTATTCAATACTGTCTCGAGAATGTCTTCCTCCCACTATGGGCCTATATCTGAATTGCAAACTCAACCTCCTGTCCCATTCTTTGCTACTGGAACTTCTGATCCCTTTCAACAATCACAGCTTCCTCAAAGTTCCCATGGTCATTAGAACCAAATTGGAACACCAAATCATGGTGGTTAGCCACATGCTGCTAAGAATGTGGAGAGTGAGAAGATAGTCCAACTTACAAATGAGGTAGAAACCTTGAAGAAAATGTTGTCCCAAGTCACCAATGACTTGGCTCAGCTTCGATTGAACCCCTCCCAAAAAAATCAGGGTAGCTATCAGAATCATAATAATTACAACCAAAGGGGTTATCAAGGCCAAAACTCCTCTAATCAAGGGTACCAAAACTAAAACAGAGGGTACAACCAGAGAACAAATAACAACCAACCATGGAACACAGGGCCTAACAATGGTGGAGTTCCTCATAATTATCAAGTTAATGAGAAGAGGTCATACTGCAAATGTGGTTGACCTGAATTTCATGACTAATTGGTGTAGGCTGCATGATACATCGACCCATTCTGAGGTAAACTGCCCCCAAATGGAGAAATTTGTCAAGATGGCACACGAGGATGCCCAAACTTTCCAAGGGAATTCCAACAAAGGAGGTGACTCAGTAGATACAACAATGACATATGACGTCTTTGAGAAGGAACCTTTATTCCCAAGGCAAGAGGAGAATGAACCAGATGAAGATTCATATGATGCCCAGGCTTTTCAAACAAAAGGAGGACACTTTCTGAGAAATCAAGGTAAGGGTCCATTCACTACCTCAGCACCTCCTAATCACATGGTGCCTCCAAATCAAAGTGCTGATAATAATCCTCCTCCACCAAAAGGCCCACCTGACCTCCATAACAAGGGTAATTCCTCTGCTGTTTTCAAAAGTAATTCAAGTTATAATACAAAATTTGACATTGTTTCTGAGATGCAGAAACATAAGACTTCTTTGTCATATTTTGACATTTTAAAGTGGTGCCCTGCTCAAAGGGAGATAGTGCTGAAAGCCTTGGACCAAGCTGACAGATCAAAAGGAAAGAACAAGGCAACACCTGCTGGGGATGTGAATGCAGCCTTGTACAGAAACAAGGTAGGTACTCCACCTTTTCTTTTGAGTTTAAGAATTTTTGGGAAGAACCTACACAATTGTTTGTTGGATTCAGGAGCTTCGGGCAATGTTATGCCATTCTCCATATGTAAGAAGCTAGGATTGAACCCCATTCAGACAAACAAGAAGGTCATTCAACTTGAAAAAATGAAGGTTAATGTCGTGGGGGAGTTAAGAAACATATATGTGGAAGTGGGATCAGACCCTAGGATCCTAACCAACATAGATATTCAAGTAGCAGATATTCCTGAGACCTATGGTATGCTGCTGAGTAGGGATTTGATGAAAAATTTAGGGGGATATCTTTCCCTTTACTTTTCACATATGTGGCTATCATGGAAAGGGATTCCTAATCAGATTAGGATTGAAAGTGAGCCTCGCCTCAAGCATATCATCACAAAATATGACTGTCCCAATGAGGTAACTTACTTTGAGACTGAGATGGGGGTTTATAAAAGAGAAGAAATTCTAACCTTCTCGGTTCTCAATTCCAAAGACATGTCAATATAGAATCTCCCTGACCCTACGATTGATGAAAATCAACAGGCCTTGATTAGAAAGTTACAACAGGATCAGCTGGTCTTGGGAGAAGACATAGATCTGCAAAGTCTCCTGCTCCCTAATTGGTGTAGGGTACACTACCAAAGTCATTCTGAATTGACTTGTCCACCTTGAATTGACATTTTAAACCATGTTTCCCAAGCTGAGGAAGCTAGCACAAGTCACCCTGAGACCATGGTAGACCACTTCTCATTTGAAGCTAAGGAAGCAACCATGTTAACCAGGGATAGAATACTTTCAAAGGAGATTCCTTCTCCAATCGAACTTGACTTAGTTACATTTCTAAATCAGCATATTGATGAGGAACAACCTCAAGGTTTGTTGGAAACCCCTGCACTCACAAATATGCCGAAACCTGATGGACCCATCAAAGACACCTGTGGCTGTCAGAAAGATAGCCACAGGTCAGATGATATAACTAAGCAGGAATTGGGGAGTGCATCTAAAGAACTTACAGAGCATCCTTTCCCTATACCTGATGCAAAAGATCCAGCAGCCCCAATTGTGACTCATCCAACTCAAGCACCCATAACAACTTTAAAAGAATCAACTCCAACCTGTGATCAACTGTAGACCCTCACATTTGATGGATCCAAATCTAAGACAGGCAGTGGTGTTGGAATTGTACTAACCAGCCCTAAAGGAAAAAAATTATTTGCTTCTTATAGGTTGCAATTTGGATGTACTAACAACATGGCAGAATATGAAGCTCTGGCACGGGGACTGATGTTTGCACGCAAGAAGAAAGTTGCAGCCTTGATGGTCAAGGGAGATTCAGAAATTGTTGTCAAGCAAGTGCGCAACCAATACACATGTCACAACAGAAGGCTGACAACTTACAGGAATCAGGTGTGGAACCTGATAGAAGACTTTGATGCCTTTGGGATTAGCCTAATCCCTAAAGAAGAAAATCAGGTAGTTGATTCATTGGCTGTTGCTGCAAGCACCCTGTAACCTATGCAAGGCTCCAAGCTAAACAAATTCTTCGTGGAATTAATTTCCACCCCTGCAGTTCCTGTTAATATCAAGAACTTTCAAGTCTTTGAGGATGACCGAAATATTCTTGCTTTCTTAGCAAGCTCAGATATTTTTGAGGGACAAATTATTGATGAGTTCAACAGAGATCAAGGGGATTGGAACCTTGAGGAATGTGATACAGAAGGAGTTTTTAACTTAAAGAATAACAACATTCCCAAGGGAATGGTGGCCTTGGAGAGAATTTTTTACTCAGATCCAAGGGCTCGAGAGAAGATATCAGTTAAAGATAAAGGAGGTGAATACGAAATGGTCAACTTAGCTGATTTTGGTCCTGAAAGGAATGTCTACATAGGGAAGGCCTGCCCTAAAGCCATCAGAAAAGACATATTGATGGCACTTAAGAAAGATATTTCTGCAATTGATTGGGGATATGAAGACTTAAAGACATTTGACGCTAATGTAATGACTCATACTATTCCCCTGAAGCCTGAAGCTAAGTCATTCCGACAGAAACAACGCCCTGTCAACGCTTTGATTGAGCCACTGATCCTCAAAGAAGTCTAGAAGCTGCTCTCTGCAAGGATAATCTTCCCTGTGCGCCATTCAACCTGGGTGGCTAACTTAGTCCCAGTTCATAAGAAAAATGGGGAGATCAGGCTATGTGTCGACTTCAGAAATTTGAACAGAGCTTCAGAAAAAGATAGCTATTCGCTCCCTTCACTGGATGAGGTCATGCAAATTGTCAATGGATCTCAAATGATATCATTCTTGGATGGTTACTCTGGATATAATCAGGTAATGGTCGAATCTGAAGACAAAATGAAGACAACCTTCACTACGAAATGGGGAACTTTTGCATACAAAAGGATGGCATTCGGTTTGATAAATGCTGGAGCAACTTTCCAGCGTGCCATGGACATAACGTTCAAGGACCTAATCGGTAAGTGCATCATTGTCTATATGGACGACCTAACAGTGTTCTCCGAGGACCGATTGAATCATGCTGCGGACTTAGCCAAAGTTCTTGAGAGATGCATCCGGTACGGGGTCTCGTTGAATCCAAAAAAAAGCGTGTTCGGGGTTTCTGAAGGGAAGCTGCTGGGACACATAATTTCTGAAAGAGGGATTTCAATCGACCCAGATCAAGTTGAGTCCATCCTGAAGATCACTTGGCCTGGAAACAAGAAAGAAATGCGGTCTTTCTTCAGGAAGATCAATTTCGTGAGGAAATTCATCAAAGGCTTTACAGAGATTGTAAAGCCACTAAACAAGATGATGAAAAAGGATGCCAGGATAGAGTGGACTGAGGAAGCAAAGGCTGCATTCTCACAAGTCAAGCGATCCATCTCAAAAGCACCCGTGCTCACCAACCTCGATTACATCAGGCCATTCTACATTTACTCTTTTCCCTCTGAGCATTCATGCGCGACTGCTTTAACTCAATGAAAAGAAGAGGTAGAGGAGAGACCAATTGCTTTCATGAGCTCTCTGTTCAAAAACGCGGAAATCAAATACCCACCTCTGGAGAAGCAAGCTTTTGCGCTGGTTTGGGCTGTTAAGAAATTCTGACATTACATTCTCCGAAGTCAAGTCATTGCTGTAGTTCCTGAGTGGCTGTGAAGTCCCTACTAATGTAGAGAAAGCTAGGAGAAAGGAGAGGCAAATGGATGGCCATCTTGCAAGAATTCAATCTGGAGATACACTTGATGAAACTAGTTAGGGGCATGAGTTTATCCAAGTCCATGGCGAACGCTGGCGACAACATCATCTATTAGCAATATATGATCCAGTCTTTCTCTAATGACCCTTGGTATGCTGATACCATTTGCTTTATGCTCAACAATCGATGTACAGAAGGAATGAATGCCACTCAAAGGAGAGCCCTAAGAGTGAAGAGTTCTCATTACATGCTCAAAGGAGGGTTGCTATACAGGAGGAATTTTGAAGGAGTATACCTAAGATGCCTTGATCATCAAGAGGCTCAACATGTAATCTTTGAGTTTCATGGGAAACATGGCACAGGTCATGGGTCTGCAGATTCTTTGGCACACCAGATCCTCCGATCTGGTTATTACTGGCCCTGTGTATTCAAGGATGCCCATCAGCATATGAGGACATGTCACGTCTGTCAGATTTCTGCACCAAGGGAATGCCATTCAGCCATGCCTTTGCAGCCTGTCTACGAGGTAAGACCATTTTCCCAGTGGGCATTGGATTTTATTAGGGTGATTAACCTGAATTCTTCTGTAGGACACAAGTTTATCTTGACTACTACTGACTACTGCATGAGGTGGACAAAGGCTATACCCTGCAAGAATAGCACCACAGAGGTAGTGATCAAGTTCCTCACTGAGTGCATCACTACAAGGTTTGGGGTACCCTTTGCTCTGGTATGTGACAATGGCTCTGCCTTTTCTTCTACTGAGATTATTTCTTGAGCATATGATCACAAAATTGTTTTGAAATATTCTTCAAATTATTACCCACAAGGCAATGGAGTTGCAGAGTCAACCAATAAGAATCTCTTAGGGGTAATTAAGAAATTGTTAGAGCATAACCCTAGAGACTGACATACCCAGCTGAGATTCGCATTATGGGAAGATAGGACTAGGATTAAGGCTACTTTAAACACCTCACCATTCAAGCTGGTATATGGCCAAGAGCCTATCTTTCCTATCCATCTACAAATACCTATCCTTGAGTTCATGCAAAAATTCTACTGTAATGATAATAGGATAGAAGTCAGATTAGCTGCTTTGTTGAAATTAGAAGAATAAAGAGATGCCGCCCTGCAACAGTTCTCTAGGCACCAGGCTATTGTCAAACATTGGTTTGACAAAAGAGCCAAAATCAAAGCTTTTAGGATATCTGACCTTGTATTGTTATGGGATAAAGCCAGTGAAAAGAAGGGCAGTCACTAGAAATTTGACAAACTCTGGCTAGGCCCTTATCAGATTGCTGAGATCCTGGGGGAAAATGCTTTCCGATTGAGTAGCTTAACTGGGGAACTCGTTCCATTACCTGTCAATGGACAGTTTCTTAAGCACTATTTTGAGTCATAGAGCTTGTTAGTTTCTATTTTGTATGTAGATAATTCGTTGTTCTTTATGCAAATAATTTGTTTGTCTCTTGTTTGTAAATAATTTGTATTTATGTAAATAGTTTATGTGTTTCTGCTTGTAAATAATTTGCTGCTCTTTGTGTAAGTAATTCACTCTTTGTTTGTAAATAGTTTGCTGCTTATTTGCTTGTTCTTTCCTTCTGTCCTTTGTGTTTGCTTTGTTGTTTGGTCTTTGTTAGTTTTGATCTTTGGGGTTGATCTTTCCTTTCCATCTCAAACTGTGGGTTGTTATCTAAAGTATACTTTGGTCACTAGGAGAGAAGTGGTTTAGGTATCTTCAAGCTTTCTGGTTGGATGGTTTTGTCCTAAACTATTTTCTTCATGCCCATTGCCAATAAAGGTTGAGGAAGGTCTTGAAAACAAGGTACAAAGTAATAACCTTCATTAGCTCCCTCTGAATCTGTCACAAATCATTAAGATCATCTCCTCTTGTAAGGGTATATCTGTCCTAGGACTATAGTGTTATAAGATTTGAGTGAAAAATATGATCTCCCAATTGCTGTTATGAGGTCCATGGTAGTTTTCAACCCAGATCGGATGTTAAGCATCTGACATATTGAAAAGAAATGAATGAAATATCTGAAACTCTATGAGAAAAGAAAAGAAAGAATTACCTACAAGAAAAAGAGACTCAATATGAATGGGTGATTCTAGTATCTCTACCAGGGCTATGGACGCCTGGCTGGCAGTAGAGAAATGCTTTGAGAAAACTAGAGGTATCTCCGTCAGGGCTATGGATGCCTGACTGGTAGCGGAGCAATGTCCGAGATATCATTGCACAAAAGGAAATCAACTCATGTAGCTCAAATCTTGCACATTGTTGTTAAAAGATGAAGGGAACTTTACAAAAAGGTGATGCACAATCAAGCACACACGTAAATTCAGGGGTAGCCATTGATTGACTTACATTTGAGATTCTAGCTCTACCTTGCTTCTAAAACTGACCCAATTGGAGTTGTGATGTTCATGAACCAGGAGTTCTGGGTAGCTGAATCCTTCAAATTCTTGAAAATGGTTAAACCATTTTCCTAGCCGAGTCGCCATTTGTTATGCCTTACATAACCACCCCATTTTGGTCTAGAACAAAATGGGTCCCCCCTTTTCTCTTTCTGGTTTCTTTTGCTTTTGGTTATTTGCTTTCCTCTTGGAGGTGCTTCTATTTTGTACCTGAGCTTGTCTTTTGGTTTTGTCAAATTTTGGTTTTGTCTCAGCTTAAGCTGGTTCCCTTCTTGCCAAGTATTCATTGAAATAATCATAAGTATGGTGAATAGTTTATTATAATATATTTTATATGCTCTGGGGACTAATGCAAACCTTTCTTTTGCAAGATTAAATCCTACGCATGATGATATTTTCTAGGGAAGCTCAGGTGGAGGGCATGCCTCAATCCAGTTGGTCCTAAAAATCAGTTAAGGAAAAAGTCGGCAAGACCCCAGAGATGTCACGGTGACTAGGAGCTTCCCATCGGCATATGATTTTTCCTTCGGCAAAGGGTCTCGGTGAGATCCTTATGTCTTATTGACCACTGATAAAAGGTGTGCCCTTTGGTGAAAGATTTTTTCTTCGGAGGGAGGTCTCGGTGAATACATTTGGTCATGCCGACAGGGCACAAAAGGGGGGGGGGCATATCGGTATGACCACAAGAAAAGGTCTTGGCGACAACAGAGTTCAGTGAAAAGAGGCCTCGGTCAGTGTAAAGTCTCACCGACCGAGGGAAGTCTCAGTGACATGAAGGAGTCCGCCGAAGAGTAAGTGGCATCGACGTAGCAAGTTGAGCTCGCTAAGAAGTCTCGGCGACCTAGGAAGGTCTTGGCGACGAAATTAGGTGAGCAGGGAGAAAAAGGAAAGATCAACAAGAGGTATGGCCGAAGCTCGAGGGTCTCACCAATATGAAATTTGAGATCGGTGAGACGGATTTGAATCGAGGAGATGTCTCCCCGACAATTGGGGGGGTTTCGCCGAAGGATTCCCCTTTCGGTATAGTGTCTTGCCGAAGAGCGAAAGTCACGCCGAAACAAAAAGAAGCTGGTGCAAGAAGGTCAATAGGAGGAAATCGGGGAGACTCCAAACAAATAAGGGGGCTTCGCTATGAGGTCACAGCGACAAGCGAGGGTCATGCCGACATGAAGGGAGGTCCCACTGAAGGACATTGAGCTCGGCCAAAGATCATACCTTCACCAAAAGGTCTTGGCGAAGGAAGAAAGTCACACCGAAGCAAAGGGACCCGAGCTTGGGGAAATAAAAGGAACTCGAGGAGACTCTGAGCGGATGGAACGGGTTCGGTAAGATGTCTCACCGACCCGATGGTGTCTTAGCGACGGGAGATGCTACAAGGAGGAACTCGGTAGGGGAAGAGGAGTTCGGGGTAAGGTCTCCCCGAAGTGATGAGGTCTCCCCGACATAAAATTGTGCTTGCTAAGGGATGAAAAAGGCTTCGCCATGTGGTCTTGCCGAGAACATGCAGTCTTGCCGATAGGTTTTGTGAGCTCGATATGACTTCTTCAACTTGCCGAAACGCCTTGCCGACTGTCTAGTGTCATGCCGATGGTTGATAAAAGCGATAATCGCATCGGGGAGACACGATGGGTGTCTCACCGACATGCGATTTAAGGAAGACCGCTCTTGACTGCTCAGAAATCTGGCGTGGCATGTGATTGTCCAATTAGAAGGAGCGAAAGTGGGCCATTGACTGATTGACCGCCCCTGTGGAAAGGACTAATAGAATGCAAGCAAGATGGATTCCTTCTGAGAACAGATGACGATGGATCGGCTCGGGTGTAATGTTCAAATCTACAAGGAGGCCCGATGGTGCTTCCAAAAGACGGTCAACATACAGAGAAGTCCAGAACAAAAAGGAAGCCGAAGGAAGGATTTGTGACTCACAGGGATAGCTGTAGTAACCACCAGCAGAGGTTGATCAATATTAATGGTAAAGTGCCTTGGAGCATTCAAGACGACTCGAGCAGAGTTCAAGGTGGACATGAAGATAAAGAGTAAATGCTGTAGCTACAAAAAGATCTAAAGGTTTCTCCTGAGGTCAAGCCATCACCGACCTGGACAGCAAGGCTTCTCATGGAATACAACATTAACTCTTCTCAGAAAGATCTGAGAGCTGACTCTCGTGGAAGCAGATATTTTGTAAACCCTAATGCAGGGGGACAACGCATTCTTTTGGTACATTATGTATATATATGGCATTCTTGCCTCTTTGTAAAGGTTAGAAGGATTTAGAAGAAAGTTAGAACTTTTAAGAGACAGTTAGGAGTAGAACTAAAATCTAGGAGTTAGTCAGTTAGCAGCAGGAGATAGAGTTGCATCTTGATTTTGAGTAATGAGAGCTTCTTTTGTCTTCTTGTCTAGTAGCAAAGTTCAGTATTGGCTGTAATGTATTTTCTAAGTTTTCTTAGTGTAGTTGGAAACAATCTAGAATCACAGGTTCTCTGTACACTGGTGATTGTGCCAGCCTTGTAAATATTGCTTATCTGTTTCATTAACAGTAGAAGCAATCATAGTTGAATGTACTTCATATTGTGTTCCTGAATGATATTTGTCTTAAGTTGATCATTTGATTTGTGAAGTCCTCAAGGAGTGAAAATGTTATTTTGTGTTTTATTTAAATGGTAACTTAAAATCTGTTATTTGAATTAGCACTGAGAATGAAGGAGGCTGTGTGTCAATCACAAGTTTACTTTGTTCTGCAATTTTAGTTAAAAAATTCCTTGAAGCTAACAAATCTGGTTAAAATTGGATGAAGTATTGTTCTTTTCTGTCCCAAAACCCGGATGTATCTTTTGTTGTTTTTTTAAAATCCCCAATAAAATTAGGTTTTATTTCATGCTTGATCTTAGAACAATCTAGAAGCTCAACCCCAATAGGCCCCTTGAATATTACTATTGCATTGACCACTGAGGGACATCAGCATAGTTGAGAACCAACTACAAGGACCTTGGGAGCTAAGATATCCATGCGATGATCTTTCTCTTTTAGGAGAAACAGAGTAGCAATATTCTGTTTGCATGTTGTTGTGCCAAAAGGGACATCAACACCATCTTACTCACAAATACCATTCATAATAACAAGTAAACAGTGCAAGGCTAAAGACCCTCATGAACACAATTCAAGTACAAAATCAATCCACTTTCAAAATGACCAAAAATGTGAAAATCAAAACTCAAGCTATTTTCCCCAAGCCTCTAGAAACAAACCTTGAAAACTTACACATAGACTCCCATTTAAAACCAATAATCCAAACCCACTTAAACCAATGTAGTAAAAAATCCACATATAATAACAAATTGAATACCATATTCAACATAAATGATCAACAATCACTACATCCATGGACATTATTCCACATCTCATGAAACTCATTTTCTTAGCCACAAAATCACTTACCACACTAACATTTGTATTCATTAACTAATTACATGGTAATTTACAGTCTAACTATTAAATAGTTATAAAAGCAATCAACGATTATTGATCAATACAAAGATAATCTAGTTCATTTATTTAATCAATCCTTTAATTATATATATATATAATTCACTTTTACCCTACTTAATTTCCAACTTCATTTATCGAACTTAATCATTTAATTCCCATTTAATCCATATTTCAACTAAGAGATTATTTATCTATATAAGAAATAAATCAAACCTTTCTAATTAACTGAGTTTAAGTAAATCAATCAACCTATTTCGTTACCTAATTTATTCATCAAACATATCAACTAACTTTGTTACTTAATCTAATCCTTCAATTATCCAAATATCACTAAATCAATTTCCTTATCGAATTTTCCCAATTTTATTTATCTATCATAATAAATTAGTTCTAATGGCAACAATATCCTTTTACTAAAACCCATAATACATGTATACCTATATATGTATATATATATTTCAGTACACGTATATATATACATATATATGTATATACTAAATTTAAAATGTTTTTAATAAAATATAACAAACTACAATTTAACAAGCATACACCTATATATATAGTTTGAAGGCCAATCATTTGACATTACATCGAATCATATATTAAGAGTATCAACAACAACACATACATCGAATGGATTTAATTGATTACCAAACAAATTAACTATTCATCGAAACCCTCCCATAATGAATGACACACGAATTCCCAACATAGGATTATTTGGCAAAAGAAACAAACACAATATCAAATACCTCACAAAGGAAAATTACCATCAAACCTATAAACATTCACAGTATAAAGTTTATTCAAAGCAGAAAATGAAATAAATAACAATCGAATCTTGAAGCAACTACTATGTTGATTGACATTCCTAAGCAAGGTGCATATTTCATTTGTAAACAAAGGCGTATTTTCTCATATGGAAGGTGCTATAAATGAATCGAATATATTGAACTTACCAAACTAACAGATTATTTATCGAATACCATATGTTATACATACTATCGAATTTCAAATCTGTAATGAATACATCTGAACTATATATAAGTATTTGCAACCTTACAGGCATCAAACACATTATATTCAAATGGCAGCATGTTTAGGAACTATCAATTACCTATGGCGAATGCCTTATTACTAAGAAACTTGTAACTCAAATGATGACCACCGAAATCTGCACATATCCCATGACTAAGTTAATTCAAATAAGAAATCGGTTATTCTAGCAAAAAAATAGTTTATTCAAAACTTAAGGAAAGAGCATATAATCTAAAACGCATGGAGACAAGTGCAATCTTACCAAAAAGTAATTGGTATAAACATAATCGAGTTTTCAAGGGCAGAGATAATTCAAAAATATGCATTTGTCACAATCTCCTAATACATCCAGATGAAGACGCATTACATAAACTCAAATGTCAACATTATTAAACCAATGTAATTCAAACAACTTAAAACAAAATTTATCAAAGATCAGACATAAATATCATGAAAGGGTGAATCATGGAGGGGCACTACATACTTACAAAATGTATACATTTATTTAATTATTACATTTTTATAATTCCACTTAGATAGCAAAGATTTAGTAGTAAAATGGTCAATAATCATCTTTTATTTCATTTATTCATACAATTAGTAAACAATTATCTTAATTTTATTGACAAAAAATTAACTTTGACTATTAGAAAACCATCTCTTATTTCAAATAGGTGATAGAGAATCCATTCCTTTATATATTTCAAGTTACTCTTAAGCTCATTAATCTCTTATTGAAAATTGTAAATTAAATATAAAGGAAAGTAGCTTGTTTAACAATAGTCACATTAAATTTTTGCTCATAAGGTCTCATCACAACTTATAATGATTATTTTTCCATTTCATATCCTTATAATTCTAAGAGATATACCATATTTTACAGTTGACCTCATTTATATGTCTTTGTTGTTGGCATTAATAAAATTATGCAATTAAATTATTTTTATTGTCTTAGTGCATTTCATTTCTTCTTTAACATCACTTCAAAGATTTTTTTTCCTTCACAACTCTACAAGTAGAGATACTACTTTAGTGGTATAGTGTGACGATAAATCCAAAATTTCAAAGGAATCGAGGATTGAAATGGTTAAAGCAAAATAAAATTGACACTAGAAGGGTATCAATTAGAAATTAGCCAAACTCATTTATGCCCTCAAAGGCTTCATGATTGAGCATGCAATGAAATATGAAAAGACTAGGTCATTTGCATAAAATAGGAAAGAAATGGTAGGGAATTAATTATCAAAATAGATGAGTTGGATCATCATATTGTCATCTTTGTTGTAAATTTTATTTTTTTGTGTGATAAAAATGTATAAGAAATTTGGAAGATAAGGATGATTAATAAAGCTAATGGATTTCAATCATTCTATATCACACTTTTGAATGCTTATTAATACATGACTGGTTCTAAAAAGGATATGCTTTGAAATAGATTCAACTACAAGAAAGTTTGAATTAAAGGAGGATCATGTATTTCTCTGCATATAACTCTTGGGTGGATAGTGATAGCTTGAGGATTTTCCAATGAATATTGACATAAGTATATACTACTTCCTCTTTCATTCTTAATTAATAATAATTTGTATGTGAAACGTTTAGATTCACTATTAGGGTTCAAATTTGTAGATGTAGAGATCAAATTTGTAGGCACACAAGTGAACTAGAGTGATATTTTCATTTTAATTGAGATATCCTAGAGCACTAATAAACTGGTGATATGCCATAGTCAAGTCAACATTGAATCTAGAGCTATGATCCATTATTTCATTTATTTAAATTATGCATATCTATTTCAGTAACATAACGTGAAATATTTATTTATTTTTTATTACATTTATTTACCCTAGATATTTATGTAGGTGTGCTTTATTTCCTTACATAAAATGGTGAATCTAACATTCAAACCCCATAAATTTTTTTTCCTTATGTTTTGACCTTCTTTATATCTCTAGTATTCATATATAATATATTTTATCACTATACCTTTTATTTCAAAATTTGGTTATATTTCGATCCACGCTAATTTGTGTTTTATTTATTTGTGTATCTAAGGGTTATTTTTTAGGTTAACAAATCAATAAAGACTATTACCCAAAGAACTATGAAGTACAAAGGAAATTAAATAAAAGAACGATTATACCTGTTCCTCGAATCTTTCATGATTACCTCCATAGCACCTCCTAGCTTGCAGCATGTGATTGATGCCCTCAGATTGAGTGTGTGAGCATTTCGACTATGACATTGTCCTATGCAAGTTTTGAAGGATTTGGAATAAACTATGCCTATGCCTATGACAAAATGATTCTCAAATGCTAAACAACTCTAATATCCTATGCAAGTTTTGAAGGATTTGGAATAGACTATGCCTATGCCTATGCCTATGAAAAGATGATTCTCAAATGCTAAACAACTCTAATATTACTGCATCAAAATAATAAAATCTAAGTGTCTAATCTAAAAATGAGAGAAAAATAACATTTTATAGAAAATGCCATTTTGAATGAACGGACGAGATCGACTTTCGACAGAGACCTAAAATCAGAGGACGAGATTAAATCTGACAATCCCTAATCAGGGTTAGGGAAAAATCCTTAAACAAGTGGTCGGGATGTCATCTAAGAAGATTGAATCAGCAGTGGAGAATAAATGAGATAATTAATTAGAAAATAAAGATTTTCGAAAATCAAGAAGATAAAGACTGCTGATTTGTGAGATTTGAAAAACCAAGAAGATAAGAGTTGAACTGAAGATCAGATTTGAAAAATCAATAATTTGCTCAATTAGTTGATTTTTGGAAGAATAATACCATTTTGAATTAAATTAATTGAAAATATGGATTTTGTGAGATAATAAATAATCGATTTTTAGATTATTTACTAAAATGAACTGTCAGTTAAGAATGTGATGACATTTTAAATAATTTCATTTATTTAAAATGAGAGGAATATTAATTTTGATAATTAAATAATTAAAGATAATTATTTAATTTAGAAGATAAGATTAATTAATTAAATAAATCCATAAATTCATTTAATTATGAGAATTAGTGACATATTAAATAAATAAACGAAATTCATTTATTTAATAATCAGTAAGAATAAATGAATAACGGTAATTAAATAAATTAATAAATTTATTTAATTGTAAGCAGATAATAAACCCTTAGTGACGTATTGAATAAATAAATAAATTTTATTTATTTAATAATCATGAAGAATACCAGAGACATGAATTAATTAAATAATTATGAATTATTTAATCAATAGTCGAATGTGGACCAAAGACATAATTAAATGTCCTAATTATGCTAGGATGAAAGTGGTAAAAATAGAGCTTGCAGGCCTAAGTCATTTTTAAGTGTCTACATTTTTCCCCTCTTTGTCATAATGTAGCATGTCGCATTGTGACAAAGAAAATAAGTCAAAGGCATGCCCCAATGAAGCTATAAAGTATCAATGCCCCCTCGATTTTTTTTTCAAATTTTGGGCTGGCGACAGAAAAATTTGGGAAGGGTCCCAATAAGTCAATTTGATGACTAGAAAAATGATGGCGCAGACAGTTTCAGATTTTGATATGCTTAAGACAACCAACAGGGTGGTCAAAGTTGGTCAAATGAGCCTCCAGTAATAACCTAGTTGACAAATGCTATTTTGAATTTATAAATAGGTTGACAAAGGGGTAAAAGTCAATTCATTTTCACTATTCAATTTGCAAATTTCGAGAGCTCAGAGCGAAAAGGCGTGCAACGAGGATGGTGATTCCAATGACAGAGCATCGTGGTGAGATTGTGCGGACCTTCAGGCGGCCAGAGGACTCAAAGCCAGCAGTATGTACCCCTAACCCCCTTTGTAATTTTTTCATTTTTGTGTGTCAAAAGTAGGGTTTTAGGGCGAACAACAAATGCATCGCGACGCATATGTGTGCGCGTAAGCCGCATTCAAATTCGCGTTCGACGCATTTGATGCATCACGACGCAAGTGCAAGGTAGTTTAGGGCAGGCCGAGGGTTTGCAATGCATTTGACAAAAAATGCGATGCATTCGACTTTTAGAGCCGCATTTAAAAGTTAGAAAGCCGCAATCGTCTTTTTGAGACGCAATCGCCTGTTCAAGCGACACATTTGAATGAAACGATGCAAGTGTCATATATCGTGACACAAGTGCTCTGATGCGACGCATTTGAGCTACCAAATGACGCAATTGACAAGTCACAATGCATTTGAAGTATGAAACAACGCATTTGTTGTTTTGCAACGCAATTGAAGTCAACGCGACACATTGGATGTTGACTTTGACTAGGGCCGATTTTGATGCTTTTTGAATTTGAAATGGTTTTTTTATTATACTAAAAAATTGTCTAGAAGGTACTGACTCATTGTTTGGCTTTGTGCAGAGAAAACTTGCACCGATATACATGTGAGAGAGCAGACCGACGACTTTCCGGTTTGCTGATTAGCTAAGCCCGCGAGAGCAGTGACGATTGATGTCACTGGGTTTGTTTGTGTCACTTATATGCCTACTATTCGGGCAAATATGGGACTACTGACTACACTATGTGAGCATTGGCATTCAGAGACATGTTCCTTCCACCTGTCAATGGGAGAGGCGACCATCACACTGGAGGATGTGTACCGCATTCTACGTGTGCCGATCCGAGGAGAGCGGATCATCTACGACCCTCACCATGGTGAGCAGATCTTCAAGGCGTACTATTGAGATGAGGGTGCAGGACTTGACGTCTAGGGATACGAGATTCGTTGGGAGTTTATGGCGGAGCACTATGCTCGTTTTGATGCATTCTTGGCGACACTTATTGGTGGGATACTAATTCCTGACCATTGTGGACATGGGTTCCCTATTGGCTGGGGAGACATTCTCGTTGGGATGAGGCGGGACATGACAGTTTATACCTGGGGCCCATGTTTATTGGGCACATTCTACCACCAGCTACACGAGGTTGTTTACCAGAGGGCAGAGAGTATCTCTTGCGGGACTACACTGATGATGATTTGGGCCTGGGAGCACATAGCTATATTTCATCCGCTGATTCAGAGACCACAGCTGGCCGAGGGGATGCCCTATGCCTATTACTACATGCTGGTGCTCTACAGCAGACAAGGATGGGAAAGACAGGTTGGTGGCAGCATCAGATTGATACTATGGTGTCGTTTATTTGGAGGCCATACAAAGATTGCCAGCAGTGGGATGATGAGGCGGGTCATCTCAGTCTTTGTCGACAGTACCGCTACCTATTGGCAGGATAGTGTAGAACCAACTTATCATAGAGATGTACCTTCCACAACATGTCCTATGACAGTTCAGAGAGCAGCAAGGTATACCATCGGCGACAACCGAGTATGCTTTGTCTTCTCGAGAGGTAGCTTGGGGGCCAGCGATTCCCGTAGCCTTTGCAGAGCAGCAGATTGATGGGATAGGAGCCCAGCCGTGGGGATGGACAGGTGGGAGTGCATATCTCGGGACCACATCAGATTATGACTTATGGTGGCAGGCACATAGACTAGTGCCATTGACAGATCCCGATGGGCTAGCGCCTGTGGACAGGAGGTCAGTCATACCACATGTGCCGAGGGCCAAGTGAGGAGGTAGGGATGGTGATAGGGGTAGAGGCCAAGGGAGGGATGGAGGTAGGGGGAGAGATGGAGGCTGGGAAAGAGGGCGAGATGGAGGTAGGGATGAAGGCTGAGGTGGGGATGATGGGGATGATGGAGGAGATGACCGAAGACGAAGGAGAGATGGTCAGAGACAGGGCAGAAGGGTGCACCCACGTGTGGTGAGGGTAGCACTAGATGCTATCCCAGAGGTGGCTGAGGAGGGAGAGAGAGAGGAGGAGGAGCAACCGCGGTAGGAGGGAGAGGAGGAGAGACAAGAGGAGGATGTGGCAGAGGTGGAGAGACAAGAGGAGGAGCAGCCGAGGTAGGATGAGGATGTAGATGTGGATGTGCCTCTGGATGAGGGAGTCAGTGGAGAGGATGTTGTAGAGGATGATGATGGTGGTGGTGGTGATGACGCCATGGACGAGGCTGAGAGACTTCTCAGATGTAGGATGGTGGAGGGAGAGGAGGGGATTCCATCTTCATCTTCATTACCCCAGAATGCCACGATAGACCAGAGGGTGGCAGATCTTCAGAGGAGGTTGGATGAGAGTGCAACAGAGGTCAGGGCATTGTAGGTAGAGCTAGAGGTGGCTCGGGTAGACTGGGATTAGGCAGTGATCCGTCAGCAGGACTCAACTCAATGGTGCCTAGAGTTTGCAACATTATGCACAGGGCCCTCTGGGGATATTGCTCGTGAGCTGGCCAAGGTGAGCATGAGGTTGGGCCAGTACATGACACTATATGAGTAGGCAGTGCCCCCTGAGCGATGAGATCCTACATTGTCGCGGTCACAGACGAGGATAGGAAGTAGTCATAGATCAAGGAGTGCCAGTGGCAGCCGGAGTCACACCAGTGTAGGAGGATCCACCTCCTCAGGGCACACATCAGGGCATAGGTCCCACCATTCACACAGGAATGCCTTGAGTCACCATTCAAGCCGCAATCATGGGTTGAATAGTTTAGGGCAAAGATCAGTACAGAGGCAACCACCAGTGGCAGATCTGTCAACATTACAGAGTCAGGTGGCAGTGACGTCACAGGTGTCTATTATTGTGGAGATGATGCCATCATTGGTTGCATAGACAAAGACTGCTACAAGTCCACCCATTATCTTAGCGCCAGTCATAGATCCTCAGCCGCCACACTCTTCGCCATGAGGGGATGATGAGAGCCTCCCCTAGGGGCATGTTTTCTACACTTGTTTTCATGTTATGACACATTATGTATGGACCATTGAGCCTACGAGCTCCATTTTTCTGATATTTGTTGACTCTATCCTATGACATTGTGTATTTTTGAGATGATATTATATGATGCAATGCTTATTTATCTGTTATGTTGACTTTGTGATGATGGCAATAATGATATGCATAACGTATTTATTTTGAATGGATGTCATGTTTATGATAATATGAATGCAATATACAATGAATTGTATATGATTTAATGCTATGGATGATGCATGTATGAACCCAATGTGATGTTTATATGATCATGTGTGCACTTATGTTTTTGTATGTAATAGGATATCATCGTGAGATGGATGAGAGAAGATTACCAGACTGATGAGAGAAGATGCATGTTAGTTCCTAGACCAAATGCTTCAAAACTTTACCATAGGACTTTAACATTTATTGCTCTTAATCATCATTGGGAAGACTATTGTAATGGCCAACAAACACCATGATATGACATAGATCAAGGTGTGCAAGGTTGTACCATCACTTAAGACAAGCAATCAAAGATAGGGATGATCATGAATCAAACTAAAGTGTGATTGCCCCAATATTTTTGTTATAATCAACCACAAGCAGAAAAAGATAAAAAAGACAATTCATGAAATGTTGTTGCTTCTCTAAATCCCATTTCCAGGAAATCCTTGAGAAACTAGCGGCATGATTTCCAAAATATAAAACAAATCCCTTATCATGATACATCATTGTTTTTCTAAATCCTAGAATCAGGACCTCGTTGAGAAACTAGTGATCATGCGTGTCAATCGTCATGATACGTCACTGCTTCTCTAAATCCTGTTATTGGGATCTCGCTGAAAAACTAATAACATGATAAAAAGCCAAAATACAAGTGCCAATTGTTTTTACAAGTGTGTCTGGATATCCATTGTTTTGATGTCAAGATGTCAGGTTTGATGATGATGAGTTGCCGGGGTGCCAATGTTTTGATGATGGCAAGATGACAAATGTCGAAGATTTCCAAATTCAGGAAGGACACATCCTGAATAATGTTGATGTCGAGATGATTGATCCCTAAATGTCAAAAGGGATCCCTCGAAATGATGACAATTCCTAGGAAGGACATATCCTAAGGCATAAATGACAGAGTTTGTTCTTCAGAAGGACACATCTGAATAATACTGATGTCAAGAGGAGTGATCCTTAGATGTCAAGTGGATCCCTCAAAATGTCAAATGATAGTGACAATGCCTAGGAAGGACACATCCTAAGGCATGAATGACAGAGGCTATTCTGTAGAAGGACACATCTGCAAGGTAACCAAGAGTTGATAGTTTGATTGGTTATGATAATGAAAATTCCTTTGACCAAGTTTTGACTGAAGTTTGGGTTGAGTTTGACATGTGTTGACTATATGTCAATATTTTCTTTGACATGTTGATGTGATTGTCATGTTTGAAAAAATGATTTCCGTACTTTATTTTAGGAGTTTTCCCGTTCGGAAAATGATTTGTCCTGACTTGAAGAATTTTGATGTGTGTGTCGGTGTAATGCCATGAACCCTAATGGACTTACCTAGTGCAGCCTCGGGGGCTCATCGACAGATGGCCTTGCCTACGTCATACACTTAGAGACCTCGTAGTTTGACACGACCAATGACTTTGTCTTGATGACCAAAGATTGCGCCATGATTTGATTTTGACAAACCTAAAAGGACTGACCTAATGTCTCAAGGACTCGAAAATGAGTCTTGCCTACGTAGAAAATGTGCAAAGACAACGTAGTTCAGATGAATGATAAAGACTGATTGATTGACAAGACAAAATTTCAACAAGAAGTGACCCCATTTTTGTGTTTTTCTGACGTTTTGACTTTGTTGTGGTTTTCTTTAGGACATTTTTCAGTTTTTAGGTCTTTCTTCAGGATGTTTTGCAATGTTTTTGGTTTTTTTTCAGGACTTTTTAGCCATGTTTTTATCTTTTTTCAGGACACTTTATGATGTTTTTGGTCTTTTTTCATGACTTTTTGTGATGTTTTTGGTCTTTTTTTTTAGGACTTTTTAGCGACTGCCGAAACCATGCGTGACATCCACTATAGTTACATGATAAAATTTTTGCCCCGAGTCAGGTCCAAGAGTTAGCTGATTTTAAAGGACGTGAAAGGGATGTGCCTGGGGTACCAGATAGACAGTATAGAGGAATTGATGTCAACCGTTATCAACCATGAAAGGAAGGGTATGATATGGTGGTGACAGAAAATGTATTTCATCTTAGGCCACGAGAGACAAAGTAACAGTAGATGGCAGAGCAGTGATTGATTATGCATGGCGCATGTTTGCCAAGTTTTCACCATGGTACTTATCCAAAGTGCCTATTTGCCAGGTTTTCACTGTTGGATGAAATTTTTCTCTTTACTATTTTCTTGACTTTTTATTTTTTTTGGTGTCACCAAGATGCTTGTTTTCCAGGTTTTCATCAAGGCAACGATTTTTTTACCATTTTTCAATTTTTTTTGTATTTTACATTTTGCAGCTTGATCTCCTGATGCTATGCATAGAACCTTCAGAGATGTAGACTATTGATAGTCTCTATTAGTTGTTCACCATTTGGAGTACCTAGTTGATAAGCTCCAAAACCAAAAGAAGATACGATGACATAAGGACCCAACCAGTTTGGTTCAAACTTGCCCAGTTTTTCTCTTTTAGCCTAGTTCTTAGGGTTCTGCATGAGGACTAAGTCGCCAATGTCAAACTTCTTGACCATAAATTTCTCAATATAAGATTGGTACTTTCCATTACTTACCTTTGCCACCTTCTTCCCTCCGTATGTCAGCCTCGTCGCCATTGCAATGAGCTCAGTGTCCACCATGAAATGTAGACCACACAACTCCACTTCATCGTCCTTATAGGTGTTCGTGAACTTGTAGCTCAACTACTCATTATATCCTTCCATGGTAGCAAAGTATGGGGTAAAACCAGCCTTCTCAAATAGACCCCACAACTCTGAATTCTTCCTCAAAGAATCATATTGTTGCAGCTCCGTCCTCTTTCTAGAGCCTCCCATGGTGTTATCCTTGCAAAATTAATTCTTTGGAAGGAGAATAAACTATTCTTTATGTCCATCTTCGTTCACAATAGTTGCAATTGGCAGTTCAAAATTCTCAATATGGAGGGAGACTTTGTGGTTTTTCATTTGAGAGGATAATAGTTCAAAACTTTTGGTAGGTTGTTTAAAATAATTGCTTTTGAAACAAAGCTAATTTTCACCTATTTGAGCCCCTTCATTATGAGCTCTGACAGCTCTTCCACCCTTATTATTCATGGTTATTCTTATTTTAATACTCTCCTTCCCGTCAAGACTAACACATATCAATGTGTCTTTTCCAAAATCAAACTCAAGATTTTTAGCGGTGTGAATGGTGCTCCAAAAATTATAATTAAAAAATTTCTTTTTGAAGCATGAGGTAACCCAAATAATCTATCCTTTTCATCTCGCTCTTTTAATTTCTTTTGGATTTGGCATATCTCTACACACGCACCACCCATTCCATCTTGTCAACTCGCCCAAATGCCACCGAGGATACACCCACTTGATAGATGGGTGACAAATCAATCCTCTTTTTTTAATTATTTTTATTATGTCCATGATTAATCCACTCTCCCATTCTTCCCTTGGGTCCTAATCTATCATTAGCAATTATTTATTTTATTTGATTAGATAAATTGGAGAAATCCTGTTGGTGTAATTAAATGTCTTGTACCTTGTCCTAGGTCATAATTACACCTTAGTTAAGTTTACTTAGGGACCACATAGGAGGTTGGAGATTTTCCACTTTTGGTGGACTTGACATGTCATTACCTCATCACTTCCACCTTTTGTGGACACATCATGTGATATCTCTCCACCTTTTGTGGGTGATCCACCTTTTGTGCAAATTATCACATTATCTCTTTCCCACTTTAGGTGGAGTGATAAATTTTCATTGTTGTCTCAAGTCATAAGATTATGACACTTGTCATAATCTTATGCCCTCCTATGTTCTCACCTTGGCTATATAACCAAGGGGTCTCCTATGTACATTTGTACCATTCTATTCTATTTGCATTATTGACAGAATACAGTTTATTCTTGTCATCTTGTTTCTATCTCTCTTATGCTTGTGCTTTCTATTAGGCCTCTAGATCTTGGGTGGCTACCTTCATAGCCAATTATTACATGGTATCAGAGCTATTGGAGTGCCTTTAGTTAGTCATTTTGGAGAGATTTTTGGAGGGTTCCATTTTTTTCCTTGTATTGTAGGTGCATTTTGGGAGCTTGTTGCATCAGATCTGAGCTCGCCATTGCGTCTGGAGTGTCCGAGATAGTCAAATTTTCCTTTTGTTTCATCTCAGTTGGACATCAGAGGCCAAATCTGCAAAAGGTTGAAGATTAGAGGTGGTTGCTAGATCCAGAAGCTAGCTACCACTTCGAAGCATTTTCAGCCAAAAAGGAACTCACCATCATGCTCAGAAGGGCCAAAAACCCTAAGGTTGACTGTCAAATCGTCCAAATCGGAGCAAGTTGTCCATCAAGGAAATTTTTTTCTGCCCGGGATCCGTACGGCCCCCAGGTTGCCATTATTATGGTGTTGCTCAATTGTCACCATTTTTGCAACTTCCGGGGCTTCATTCAGGCTCATACGAACTCCTTTTCAAGTGCCATTTTTTTTTAAAGTGCATGATTTTTCATGAATTTCATAGTGGTGCTATCAGTTTGTAGTAATTGTGATCAGAAATTATACTTTCAGCACTTGGTCATTTTTGGCCTATTTTTGGCATTTGTAAAGATAAGATCTCAGTTTGGTCTTTTGTATCAGTCATTTGAGTCTGTTGTCGCCTACTTAAGGCTGTTGTAAAACATTGAAAATCAGAAGCCCACTTTGCTTGGCTTGCAAGTGGCCATTGTACATGCACTAATTATAAAGTGTCAAATCATCCTTTTGGGGGTTCTTGATTGAGTGAATTTGGGGGTGTCTTGTGTGATTGTGCCTCTCTCTCTCTTGTTCTCTTTCATTTTGTCGCTATGGGTTCTCCTAAGTTTCCTTGTTAACTCCACATAACTATGCTTCTTGGAAAATTGATGCTTGGAGTAAGTTAATGGAAAAAGGATTAACTCATTATATTGATGGAACTGTTGTTGCACCATCTCGATCCTCAAGCTAATCCTATTGCTCATTTGGATTGGCTCACTAAAAATACTATGGCTCTTGGAACATTAAGGAAATATGTATCAAAAGATCTCATCTTTCAAATTGATAAGTGTAAAACAATTAAAGAAGCTTGGGAAAAGTTTGGTCAATTGTATGGCCAAGTTGATGAGATTAGAGGTTATCAGCTTGACAATGATCTCACAATGTTAGATCCCAAGAATTTTGATACAATCCAAGACTATGTCACTAAGGCAAATGAGCTAAGAGCACAACTTAAGGATTGTGGCATTGATAAGAAGGATGCACAGTTGGTCTACAATTTGTTGGGAAAGCTTCCATCAGAATATGCAGCATTTGTTTCTAGTTTCCAAACCCATCGCTTGACAGTTGGTAGTTCTTTCACTATGCCTACATTTGATGCTTTTACAGAAATGTTGATGTTAGAGCAAGCAAAGTTGATAAGCATGGGGATTCTCAAGTCTTCAACTTCAAAAGCATTGATGGTCAATCATGGAAACAACAAGCAAGGCAAAGGGAAGGACCAAAAGCAATCTTCACCAAAGCCACAAGGAGAGAACAAACAATCCACTTCTCCACAACAAAGCTCAACTTCATCTTCTTCAAAGAAGTACAACTATTCAAGCAAGAGGGAGCAACCAACATGTGCATATTGTAAAAAGTTTGGTCATGAGGAGTATCGTTGTCATGTTAAGCAAATTGATGAGTTGAAAACATCCTTAAGAAGAACAACATCAACTTGCTAGCTGCATATCAAGAGAAGGACTCATCCCCTTCCACTTCTTCTAAGGGAAAAGGAACAACTCTCATGGCAACAACATCAAGCTTCTCCTTCTTCTGCATCATCTCAACATGAGTAACATAAGGGGCAAGCATTTCTTGCAGTTGTAGATTCCAATACAGATCAGTGGATCCTTGATTCAGGAGCTTCGCATCATATGACTTCGTCCAAGGATATGTACTCTTCATTTGATTCTTGTTCATCACCACCCATTTTGATGGCCATCAACATAGGGAACTTTGAGCAGATTTCAGAGACTTCTTATATTTTGAGGGTTCTTCCTTCTTCACTTGTGGATTGGGGAGACTTCATTCATACACCTTTGGTATTGTTTCTTCCTAAGGGGAGGAACGTTGTTCGACAGTTTTGGAGCAGCTTCTTCATTCCTTCTCGAGCATCTTCCATGGGTGATCATTGTACATTGAGGGGGGGCTACCTTGTCTCTCTTCTTCTCTTGTATGGGGACTTTTCCTCACATGGGGTTTTTTCCTTCTCATGCTATATTCATAAGCTTTTGTATTTCATCTCTCTTTTGAGGGGGAGTTTTTTCCCTTTCCTCGCTTGTGAGAGATTTCATTGCATATGTACATGGGTACCTAACATAGCCTAGTAGCCGGGACCCATCTTGCAGTGTTTTCTTGTGTACATTCTCCTAAGTTGCACTTAAGGGGTGTTGGTGTAATTAATGTCTTGTACCTTGTCCTAGGTCATAATTACACCTTAGTTAAGTTTCTTACTTAGGGACCACATAGGAGGTTGTTGGAGATTTTCCACTTTTGGTGGACTTGACATGTCATTACCTCATCACTTCCACCTTTTGTGGACACATCATGTGATATCTCTCCACCTTTTGTGGGTGATCCACCTTTTGTGGAAATTATCACATTATCTCTTTCCCACTTTAGGTGGAGTGATAAATTTTCATTGTTGTCTCAAGTCATAAGATTATGACACTTGTCATAATATTATGCCCTCCTATGTTCTCACCTTGGCTATATAACCAAGGGGTCTCCTATGTACATTTGTACCATTCCATTCTATTTGCATTATTGATAGAATACAGTTTATTCTTGTCATCTTGTTTCAATCTCTCTAATGCTTGTGCTTTCTATTAGGCCTCTAGATCTTGGGTGGCTACCTTCATAGCCAATTCTTACAAATCCCAATATTTTAACACCTCCTATCTAAGGCCAAGGTTTTCCATAGCATCGACAACCTTATTGCCTTCCCTAAAAGTATGGTAAATCTTGTAGGTTTGAAAAGACTGTAGCATGTTTTTACAATCATCTAATAGGTCTTTTGTTTCCTAAGGTGCCTCAACTATATTTTTCAAATAATCAATAATAAGCTTGGAATCACCTTCAATAATAACTTTCATTTATCCATTGTCTTTGAGGTAGGTTATTCCTTCCCAAACAACAAAGTCTTTAGCAAAATTGTTAGTTGTTGTACCTAGGCCCTTGTTGTATCCTACCACATAGATGCCTTGTTCATCTCTAACCACTCCACCTACTCCTACTAGACTAGGATTCCCTTTTGAACTCCATTGAAATTGCATTTTACCCATCCTAGATCTGAGGGAATCCAAACAGTGTTTCTTTTGATAATCTGTTTGGCCCAATTAACATTATTAAGGTCATGGGAAATCCCCCATTGTTGCTTGATTCTTAGCTCTCTATAGGAAGGCCCTTTCCTTGACTGGGTGTACTTGTAGATTTTAATGTTTTCTTGTATCTGTTTCCTTATAAGCATATATAGCTCCTTACTATTTTTAGCAACATCTCTAAATATTCTATTATTTCTCTCTTTCCACAAACCCTAGGTGAGGAACAAGGGAATTTGTCTCCAGAGGTCAAGAATTATTTTGTGAGAGTAAGGACATAAGCTCCACCCTTCAACAAAATTTTTGATCAAAACAAGGAAAACCCATTCCACCATAAGATTTTTAGTAAAAAAGGACAAACTTCTTTAGCATAGGGGCATTGAAAGAACAAATGCATAAAAGCTTCTTCTTCATTGCAAAGATAACGTTTATTGACTAAATACCTGCCTCTTTTCATAAGATTGTCAATTGTGAGAATCTTACCATGTATCACATCCCACTAGAAGTAATTAATCTTGGGGATTAAGTTCTTACTCCACACCATGTTCCAATTAAAGATTCCAAGGTTTAGGGGATGCACTTCCATAGTCTCATAGGCTGACTTAACCAAGAACCTCCTTGAAGCATTTTTTGTCTAGATCCATTCATCCTTTTTGTTTCTTGAAAAAAGGTTAGGATCCCCAATTATTCTCAACAGAGAGTCCAAAGCAACATCCCAATTTGGTTGTCTAACACCCCTGAGAACAACATTATTCAAATAATAGTTAAATTCAATCCATTGTGGTTTCAATCCTTCCCAATTTAAATAATTAGAAACCTTCTTTCCAATGCTTCTTTTTAACCTAATTCCTATTCATTGAAGGTTGTCATTAGCAGAAAAAGGAGCACAAGTGGAACAAGCATCCTCCCAAAAATCAGTACTAAGCCCATTTCCAATTCTCAAATTTTCTCCTTTAGTGAGGGTTCCTCTAACTTTTAGCAGGTTATTCCAAAAGACAAAGCCATAAGGTAGCTCCTTTTTCCTAAGAAAACAACAAGCATCCTTATTGTTTAGGTATTTAGCTCATAGGATCTATACCCAATCCTTTTCTCCTTGAACCAAAAGAAACCAACCCATTTTCTCCACAAGAGCTTTGTTAAACATTTTTATTCTTCTAATTCCCAGACCTCCTTCCCTCTTTGGTGTGCAAACAATTTCCCATTTAATGAGTGTCATTCTTTTTCTTTCTTCCACTCCTGGCCATAAGAATCTCCATTGAATCATTTCAATTTTCTCAGCAATATAGGCGGGGTAGATAGGTATATTTTGTAAGGAAGCTTTTAGAAGTTGAACCTTCCCAACAAAGCTCATCAATTTTCCCTTCCACCCTACAAGTTTCTTCTAGATTTTTTCCACAATGTAATTCTAGTAGTTACTGTTGGGATTTCTAGATATTAAAGGTAGGCCCAAATAAGTAGTTGGAAAATCCACCTCTTGGCATCCTAATATATCTATAACTTTCTCCTTAACAATCTGGCTAGTATTGAAAAAATAGATTTTACTTTTCTGATAATTGATGAATTGGCCAAATATTTTAGCATATTGATCAAGGATAGCTTTGCATTGTTTTACTTCTAAAAATAGAAGCCTACCCCACGAGGATAGTGTCATCAATGAACTATTGGTGTGAAGCTGGGGGAAGGAAGCAACACAAAAACCTTTTACAGTTTTATTAGCAAGTTGTTTCTGAATATTGCGTCCCAAAGCTTCAACAACAATGAAAAATAGGTAAGGTGACAATGGGTCCCCCTGTCTTAGGCCATGAACTGACGAGAAGAAGCCTTTACAAAACCCATTAATCAGGATAGAATACTTTGGAGTAGTGACACAAGATTTGATAAGATTAAGGAATTTACCATTGAAGCCAAATTTTTCAAGAACAACAAATAAAAAATTCCAAGAAACCCGATCATACGCTTTAGAGATATCCAATTTCAATGCCATACCCTATTTTTTGTTGTGATCCATCAAATGTAAAACCTCATGGGTATAAATAGCCACGTCCAATTATTTTCTTCCTTGGACAAATCCCTTCTGATTGACAACAAATATTTTATTCAAGACTAATTTCAGCCTATTAACCATAATTTTAGAACAAATCTTGTAGGCGGTGTTGCACAAACTGATAGGCCTATAGTCATTCATAGAAATGACATCATTATACTTAGGTATTAGAGCAATAAAAGTGGTATTCATCTAATTTAAAAGCCTTCCCAGTCTAAAAAATCCCTGACCACATTGAAAAAGTCAAGAGAGATTATATCCTAATAGACTTGGAAAAAACTTGAGGGAAATCCATTTGGTCCTAGCGCTTTAAAAGCACCAAAAGAAAAAACAACCTCCTTCACCTCATTCATAGAAACAACTTTATAAAATTCTTTTAAAACCTACTTTGTGATAACATGAGGGATGACTTGCAAAAAATCATCCAATTTAGAATTATCAACCTTTGGCAGTTCAGGAAAGTTTGAAAAAAAGGAAACAACCTCCCTAGCAATGTCATCTTCATTAAAAATTCTTGACCCATTCGAAGTAATTAAAAATCAGATCTTATTTATTCCCATGTGTTTCAAGGTGGATTGATGGAAAAACTTTGTATTTATGTTCCCTTCCCTTAACCATTGGATTCTTGATTTACGTTTCTAGAAAATTTCTTCTTTTTTGTTTATTTTATACCACTGAGATCTCAACTCCCTTTCTTTGTTATAGGTCTCATCATCCATAAATCCCGGCTCCATAAGATCTTGAATCTCCTTAATTTTTGAGTTTAAGTCTTTCTTAGTGGCAAACATATTCCCAAACGAATATTTGTTCCACCCTTTGACGTTTTCTTTTACTCTTTTCAACTTTTTAGCTAATGTATACATGGGAGTTCCATCATAAGGTAGATTCCACCATTCCTCAACCAAACATTTGAAGTCTAAATGAATCAACCACATTATTTCATATTTAAAAGGAAAAGGCCTTCTAGTCATTTTATCATCCCATTCTAGGAGAGGAGCTTTATGGTTTGACCCTGTTCTTGGGAAAACGGTAAGAGAGAGGTCCTGCATAATGTTCCAATTAGAGGAAACAAGAAATGTGTCCAATTTAATCTGGATAAGATGACTACCCTGCCGCCTATTTGACCAAGTAAAGAGAGAACCATTCAAAGGAATTTCCATTAACCCCACTGAGTTAAGGAAACTGGAAAGGTCCATCATACTATTAGAAAAATCAGTAAGACCACTTTTTTCAGAAGGGTATAACGGGGAATTGAAGTCCCCCCCAAGCATCTAGAACTCATCTTTTCTATTGGCTATGATTCCTTCTAGCATGTTCCATAAATAAATTCTATCCAGTCTCGAGTTAGGACAATAAATATTGACCAAATTCCATTTGACCGAGGTAACATTATCTTCCAAACTGACTAAGAGACTATTTTTATTACTCAAATTCACTCTTCTAGCAAGCCTAGAAGATTTCCAACAAGTTTTAATCCCTCCCGAGGCTCCCTCAATATCACTGACTTCAAAACTAGTGCTAGGACAAAGCCATTTTAGTGCTTTCTCAAAGCTATCTTTTTTCATTTTAGTTTCTTGAATCAGTAAAACATCTAGTTTTACATCAGCCAAACAAGCTTTTAACAAATGTTGTTTATAAGGGCCATTAAGCCCCCTAACATTCTAGGACAGCATACACATCCAAGAAAAATAGTAAAATAAGTATCTCTTGATACTTCTCAAAGAGGGAGAGGAACTCCCCTTAATTTTTTTTGGATTTGCTCCTTGCTAGGGAGTCAAGAGTTCTCTACTTACTCGCAACCACATATCTTGTTGTTTCTTTAATTCTTGACTCTTTTAATTGAGGTCTACCCACTTTGTTATTTCCTCCTACATTTGGTTTGTTATTTTTCCTTGATTTTGTATTTATCCAATCTTCATCTACCAAACCCTCTTTTTAGGGAGAGCAAGAGTATATCTGGCCTTTACTATTTCACAGGTATGTGCAGGATCATGATGGGCCAAAAAGTGGCAATATGATGGGTATTTGTAGGGTATGTGGCTGGCAACTTTTTTTTTACCCAAAATTAATGAAACGAAAAGGGTTTTTAAAGGAGATTCTCAGCTTTCTACCAATATAAATTATGCTTTACTTTGAATTTAATAAATAATTATTATTCATTTTCTATTTGAATTACAACTAAAGTTTTGATTGATAGGCTGATTGAAAAACATCTATAGCTTTCAAATGGTATCACAATTTTTGAATCCAAAACATGCATCACATTCTATGTTTCATATACTATAGGATTTAAAAAAAAAAAGAATTTCATGAAGTTTTGACCAAGTTAAGGTGGTTAGATGCAATAATATTTTATTTTTAAAATTTGTAATAGAAAAATAATAACATCATTGTTTAGAAAAAAAATTACAAAAATATGCATCACATTGGGATATGAGTCCTCTACTTATATCTAAAATCTTAAAAAAAAAAATTATTATTTTATGGTGGTTAGGGTGGTGAGACAAACACCTACTTCTTTATTTTTCCATGAAATTTAAGTACTACTGCATTCAAATTTCAAATTTTCACCAAATAGATTTTGTTTTAAAAAATAAACCTAGTATTTTAGAAACTACATTCAATTTGCTACAAATTCTATTCTTACATATTTTTGAAATAATATTGATAACTTATTCAAATTTTTACGTCAAGTTGCCTAACTTTGATTTTTCTAAATTTTTTGCCACTTAAGGGTTTGTTTTTTCCATGATGATCCTGCACATACCCTTACCTTCCTTCTCACTTTTATTTTTTGGCATGCGATTCTCCCCCAATTTTTTTTTTATAGGGTGTTCAGGAGAGGGAGTCAGAATTATTTCTCTTTGACTAAAAATCTCACCTTCCTCAAGAAGCTCCCCCTGCTATTCACCTCCAACTAAAACTTGAGAATTTTCCAAAGAAGGCGGGGAGGAGAGCCAATCTGTAGTATCCTCCAAAAAGGTACCAACCACATTTTCCTTTGATGCATCCTCATTCAAGGTTAGAACTTCCTCCTCTTGTATCTTTAGAAGAGGTATCATTTCCTTATTTGATAGCATAAAATCCTTAATAGGAGTTGGGATTTTAGGCTCCTTCATCAGGTTCATGGGAACCACATTTTTCTAAGGGGAACACTATTGGGTTTCAATTTGAGAATTCTTAGGTTCCAGAGGGGATTTGTTGCACACATCTTATAAATGTCCAAACTTATTACATCCTTGGAAGAATACCATAGCTTTTTCATACTCCAATGGTTGAACCCATCTTCCAAATTTTGATTTTAAAGTAACAAATGTGGGTAGAACAATGTTGACAACAACATTCATGCACATTCTAGCATAAACCAATTGATTCTTAAGAAGGGTTACTCTATCCACCATAACCAAGGTCCCAAAAGAATCAACAATCCCTTTAAAAACATTTTGGTGCCAAAATTCTAGTGGAAAACCAGGGAGCCTGACCCAGGTAGGG